>JBBMOI010000005.1:18227500-18415000 GCA_038088405.1 Porites divaricata | reverse complement strand
GAAATTTTTCTACATTATTCCGATCTCAAATAACATCAAGAACAAATGGTAAAATACACATTTGCAAAAGGTGTTTTACTCATTTCTCAAAAGAGGAATTATTTCAAAAACATATTGAGTATTGTTCAACCAATGAAACAGTTGCTGTGAAAATGCCACCAAAAAACTCAAAATTAAGTTTTAATAATCACCACAAACAGCTCCCAATACCTTTTGTAGTTTATGCTGATTTTGAATGTTTTACAAAACCGATGAATACTTGCAGCCCCAATCCAGAGGATTCATATACTTACAATTACCAGAAACATGAACCATCAGGATTTTGTCTTTACGTCAAAGGAATAATTCCTAAAATTATCAAACCCATTATTTACACAAAACAAAAAGATGATGATAACATTGCTGAAATATTTGTTTCAAGACTTGAATACTTGACTAAAGGAATATATAATGATTTTTATCGTCGCCTAAAACCTCTAAGATTAACAAAAGAAGAACAAGCATCCTTCAATAAAGCTAAAACTTGTCATATTTGCAAAAAAGAATTACTCAAGGATAAAGTTCGAGATCATTGCCATTTCACTGGTCAATACCGTGGAGCTGCTCATAACAGATGTAATCTTCAATGTCGAAAACCATTGATACTCCCAGTGATATTTCACAATCTTCAAGGCTATGACGCACATTTGTTTATAAAACAACTTTCTGGTTTGAAAGGTGAGTTAAACTGTATTCCATCAACTGAGGAAAAGTATATCTCATTTTCAAAAAAGATAAAAGTTGATGAGTACAAATCTCGGAAAACTGGAGAGATGGTAACTTTGAATTTTGAAATAAGATTTATTGATTCATTCAAGTTTCTCCAAACCAGTCTTGCAAATCTTGTTGGAAACTTACAACCAGATGATTTTCTAAACACAAAAAAAATATTCAAAGACAATGTTGATCTCCTCACTCGAAAGGGTGTTTATCCATATGACTATATTGGTTCTCTTGAAAAACTATCAAAAACACAACTTCCACCCAAGGATCAATTTTATTCAAAATTGAACGACGAAGATATATCAGATGAAGATTACCAACACGCTCTCAATGTTTGGAAAACATTCAAATGTCAGTCTATCAGAGATTACCACGATCTTTATCTTAAATCAGATGTTCTTCTGCTGGCAGATGTATTTGAAAACTTCAGAAAAACCTGCCTGAAACATTACAATTTGGATCCAGCGCATTATTATACTTCACCTGGTCTGGCTTGGGATGCTTGTCTCAAGGAAACAGGTCAAGAATTAGAATTGTTGTATGATTATGATATGTTAATGATGTTTGAGAGGGGAATTCGAGGAGGAATAACACACATATCAAAGAGATATGCAGAAGCCAACAACAAATACATGAAAGATTACAATCCTGAACAACCTTCAAAATTCATTCAATACCTCGATGCCAATAATCTTTATGGATGGGCAATGTCACAATCACTTCCCACGGGCGGGTTTAAATGGATGAAAAACCTGTCAAAAGAAATAGTAATGGATATTCTTGATAAAGCCAATGATAGTATGGCAAATCCAACTGGAAAAAAAGGATACATCTTTGAAGTAGATTTGGAATATCCAAAAGAATTGTGGAAATCACATAATGATTATCCTTTGGCTCCAGAGAAGATGAAAGTTAACGGAGTGGAAAAACTTATCAGTCATTTCAAACCACATAAAAAATATGTAATACATTATCGAAATCTGAGACAATGTCTTGAGATGGGCCTTAACATAACTGCTGTTCACCGAGGAATATCTTTTAATCAGAGTCCTTGGATGGAGCCTTACATCAGGAAAAATACAGAACTCAGAAAAACAGCGGCCAACAGCTTTGAAAAAGACTTTTTCAAATTAATGAATAATTCAGTATTTGGAAAAACTATTGAAAACATCCGGAAAAGACAAAATATAGTACTTGTTGATAATCGTGCCAAAGCTGTCAGATTAACATGCCAGCCAAACTTTGAACGGGCGACTATTTTTGATCGAAATCTCGTTGCTATTCATTTGAAAAAGACTGAGGTATATTTTAATAAACCAGTTTATGTTGGTCAAGCAATACTTGATCTGTCAAAAACCCTGATGTTCGACTTTCATTACAATTACATTCAAAGAAAATATTCTTATAAACGCGCCAAGTTATTGTTTACGGATACGGATTCACTTATGTATGAGATAAACACTGATGATTTTTACGCGGATATCTCAGAAGATATAAGATCTAAGTTTGATACGTCGGATTATCCACAGGACCACAAGTCTGGGATACTGACGGGTGTAAATAAAAAAGTGATTGGAATGTTCAAAGATGAAGTAGCTGGAAAACAAATTACTCACTTTGTTGGTCTTCGTCCGAAATTATACAGCTTCAAAGTTGAAGACTCTAATACAAGTAAAAAATGCAAAGGAATAAAGAAGAATATTGTAAAAAAGGGGATCGATTTTGAGGATTATGTTGATTGCTTGTTTTCAGGTAAAAAACAAATGAGAAAGATGAATATCTTAAGAAGCGAAAATCATGAAATATATTCGAAGGAAGTAAACAAGGTGGCTTTGGGAAATGAAGATGATAAGAGAAAGGTCTTAGAGGACAAAGTACATACAAAGGCAATTAGATAAAATATATTTTAAAGATTTATAATTTAATAATTATAAATCATGGAAAGTTATGAAATTATTAAAATTCAAAATATTAAATTTTATTCTCATCCAATTTATAGCAAATATTTTGCTAGTGAAGATGGACAAATATTAAGTAAGAAACATAAAAAAATATTAAAGTTTTGGTTGAATAGAGATAAAGGTTATCAATATTTTAGTTTATTTATAAATAATACTCAAAAATCTTACTTAGTTTCACGGTTTGTTTATGAGTGTTTTAAAGGTGATATTCCAAATGACAAGGAAGTTGATCATATAGATAGTAATAAAGAAAATAATAGTATTAATAATCTTCAATTATTAACACATAAAGAAAATGTAAGAAAATCGCGTTGTAAAAAAGTTAAATCTTTTAATATTGAAACAAGAGAAGAAAAGAATTTTAAAAGTTTAAATGAAGCAGCAAAATATAACTGTATTTCTCCATCTACAGTATGTTTAAATTGTAAGAAAAGAATCAAAGTTGTTAAATCAAAGAGAGATGGAATGATTTATGTATTTAATTATATAAAATAAAATACATAAATGTCTTATTCTGAAGAAGAAATAAAAAAATATTTGGATATTCTTCATACTTACACTAAACCTCCAGAAGACGAATCGAGCAGAAAAACCCGTTGCTGGAACTGTCAAGAAACTGATTACGATTTCGTTTCAGGTTACAAATTATGTGTAAATTGCGGGTGTCAAAATGAACATGTTCTTAGTTATTTTGATGAAAAAGATAAAGATCGTTTACTTTTTCGAAAGAAGAGTATTTATCATAGAAAGTATCATTATGAAAAAAGAGTTAATCAAGTTTCAAAGAGACTGAAACTCACTGAAGATGAAAAGTATGATTTGTATACAGAATTGATGGCAATCGATGATAGCGTCATGGAAATATTAAACAAACAATTTTGCCGAAAAAGAATGATAAGTATTTTTTATCTTTTGAAAAAAATACTGGAAGAAATGGGAAATAAAAAGTACAAATTAATTAAACTAAATATTGGAGACCAAACTCTGGCGAATTATGAAAAGTGGTGGCAAAGTTATAAATCACTTACTCCTCTGTGAAAACACCAGTAAATAATACCAGTCAAATAACCAAGTACTTCAGATTTTAATGGTGAGTTGAAAGTATAAACACAACCTCGGCCAAGGTGGTAATGTTTCCAAAATTCTCGAAAAGCGAGATTAAATATTAAATGATTTGACAGTATTGATGAGTTTGATTTGCAATTATGTCTAAAGTCTGTTAGTTTGTAAATAATTTGCTCTAAGTTTAATCTTTGTGTGAAATACTTTATGTATAAATATTGATAAACAAGACAAGCTTTAATAAAGTTATCATCATAAAATTTTGTTTTATGAGAAGGAAAATAAAAATTCACATATGATACAATTGAGTTTATCATTTTCTATATTTATGATTATATAGAAATGTTTATTTGAGTAGCCAAGGGAGGGGTCATAGGGGAACCGTATGTTCCCATATTTTATTATATTTCTTTGAAAATTTATCTGCAATAGGAGACTGATCAATTATCATTTCATCTATCAATTTCATTCGATCAATAAATTCTTGTTTATTAAACTCATCACCTCGAAGAGCTGAACGCAGTTCAACCAGTACTTTCTCATATGTTGTGAATGCAATTTGAGACATTTCAATCTTTTTCTTGTAATTCTTCATTTTTGAAATGGATGTTACAAGAACTCCAACTCCATTTATAACTCCCAGGATTATTGGATTCAATGTTATTCCTCCAGCAATAGTTCCTATCACCACTAATCCTACTCCAGACAGAGTAAGTGTTTCATCAAGAATTTTGTATCTTTTGAAAGATTTTTTAAAACACCAGTATTTCTTGTGATAATGTTTATAGAATTCTTTGAGAGTTGTGACCTCTGATTCTGACAGAGATTTATCAATGTGATTAAATTCAAAAATATCCTTCATTTATTATTTGGATATATTATGCGGCGTAGCCAAGGGAGGGGGTTTTGGGGGAACCGTAGGTTCACCCATTTATGTTACATAACTACCATTTAGTTTCTCTTGTAACATTACTCTGTGAAATTGCTCAGAATCAAAGTCGTAAAAATTTGGAGAAAACATAATTTTACACAAAACTCCATCTTCAATTGTAAAATCAAAACATTGATTATATGTGTAATTAGCGTTATTTAGCGTTAATGTTGAGACATAGTTACTTACGTTAACTTTTGTAACAATTGAATCAACACTCTGAGTCAACCATAAAACAATTTTTTTCCCATTAAAATCACCAAATAAATTAAAATAATTTCTTATACTATTGGAAAGTAAAGTTAAATAACCAGAAACTTTTTCAAAGGCTAAACTTAATAACTCATTATTATTGTCTGAATTTTTCTTAAATAAAGCAAAATTTCTATTACTCCAATGATAAAAAACAATACATAAAGTAAAATTTGTAAAAGAAGGGGGATAAAAAGTAATAGTATAATTACTAATATTTAATCCTTCTTTTCTTATATCACTTATGTTTCTAATTGGTATACCAATACCATTCATACCACGATTGTGCCCGTAATAATTTAAAGCATTAATTATGATACCAGATGACCTTCTACTTAATCCGTAATCATTTGCATCTGTAAAGTCATAAATAAATTTAAAGTATCGTCTATAAACATAGTCTTTAGTAAAAGGAATTAACTCTTTTACCATTCCAACTGTTGCTGCACTAGTATCCAGTCCTTTATCGAGAGCAATGTTAAATATCTTTTTATTATTTGCGTTTATATCAACATTGTAAACTACTTGTGTTGGTTTGACATCAAATCCTGTATGATAATCATAAACTTTATCTGGGTCGATATTGCTAACTTTACTCATAATACCATAAGCAATAATGAAAACTCCAGAAAACTGCATTGGATACACAGACAAATCATTTCCATTATTTGGAATATTAACCAAAATGTGAATAAAGAATTTATTACCAGCTGTCAACTTCTTAAAATTAATCAAGACTTTGTGGTAATACATAAATTGTGTTTGATTTTTTGAATCGGTAAATCTATGTTGAAGTTTTTTTACACTAACATTTCCAAGCTGCAATCCTTGTGATGAGTTGTTGTCAACGCTTATCTGAGTTTTATGCCACAATTGATAATCAGTGTTGAGTATCTCCAAACAAAGGGTATAGTCAGCACCTTCAACTAACCTGTAAAAATTAAGTCCCATCTTGTACTTGTAACCACCTTGAAAATTTTTCAATATATCCATATAAAGAACTTTATGATTATAATCGTGAAAGTTTCCTTTTTTGTTTGATAAGTCTGCTATCTTTTTTGGAACAAAACTAGTTCTATCACCTATTTCATCTGTCCAAATAGATGGACTTGACATCAAAAAAGCAAACTCATTTTTGTAATGACTTGGTTGAACATGTGTTTGGTGCACATGACTATCAACATACTTTTTATTTGCTGCATCACTATCTGAAGCGGGATCTTCAAGATTAATTATTTTATTCCCACCAACATTAAGATCTGAAGTCATAGAGATACTCCCATCTTTTTTCAAGAAAGAACTGAAATTTTGATTAGATATGCTATCATCCACATACTTTTTGGTTGAAGCATCTGAGTTGTTTGTTGGTGTAATAAGATTAATTATTTTATGGCCTCCAACGTTAAGATCTGAAGACATTGAGATACTCCCGTCTTTTTTCAAGAAAGAAGTGAAATCTTGGTTAGATATGCTATTGTCCACATACTTTTTGGGTGCAGCGTCTGAGTTATTTGTTGGTGTAATAAGATTAATTATTTTTTTATTGTCCATGTTTAAATCATTAGTCATCTTATTTGATCCATCAACTTTGAGATAAGCAAGATCAGTATAAGCCAATGGTGTTGGTTGGTTATTTCCAGTTGGAGCTGGAATATTAAGTATTCTTTTGTTATTCATGTTCAAATTTCCAGTCATTGGTCTTGTTCCATCCAATTTCAAAAAGACACTGCCATCAACTTTGGTATCATCCACATATTTCTTTGTCGCAGCATCATCATTGTCTGTTGGTGTTTTGAGTTTTGTGATACTGAATTGACTTTTCATATCAATGTTGGAATCTACTGTCAAAAGTGATGTTTTTCCACCACCAGAATGAGTATCAACATATTGTTTGGTTGCTGAATCGGTGTCTGATGTTGGCGCACCAACATTTGTTAATTTTTTTCCCACCATATCATAATTTCCATCTGCAGTGAGATTAAAACCAACACCTGGAGCTCCTTGAATTCCCTTGGCAAATTGATAATGATTAGAAGAATGTTCATTAAATATTCCCATTTTACTTATTGTTTATATAATCAGTAAAGTTTTTTGAAATGGTTTTCTTTGGTTTATCGACATAGAGAAATGAGAATGGTTTTTGTGTTGCCGCTTTAAAAACATCTTTATCAACTCCCAATTCAGATGATATTCTGTTTGCTTCTCTTGAAGATGGAAATTCATATAAACAGTAATGAGAACAATTCAGTCGGATATCCTTGGGAGTTTTGTAAAATGATTGACTCAGATAAATCACCGAGCAATTTTTATGTCGACCTTGAATAAAATAATCAATGATTTGTCTCTGATTTTTATCACAGACATAATCATCAAATATAACAAGTTTTTGATTGTCTTCATAACCCATTTCTGTTACTGGAGTTATTTCATCATTACTCACAGATAGTATTTCATAATCGAGTTCAAGTGACATTTTCCTCATTTTTTTGATTAATCTCTTGTACTTATCCTGCTCCAAATTACGAGCGTAAAGATAAATCTCATCATAGTACAACAATGGTTTCATTAACATGTGATAAAGCAAATTAGTTTTACCACTTCCACTATTCCCACAAATTAACATTCTAAATGTATCCGATGGCATAAAAGGAAAAAGCTGTTTGAATTTTTTATCGCTGTTATCATTGCTATCATAATTTGGTATCTCCATTTTATATAATAAATATATAAATGGATATTGAAGAAATGAAAAAATATTCTAAAAATAAGATTGAAGCCGATGATCTTATTAAACAGGTGAGACAACGAATAAAAGAAACTATTTGGGATAAACAAAACCAAAGAGAAGGATTTACTGAAACATTCAAACCTCTGATTTCTCAGTTTGAAAAACCAGAGGATCCCAAACAAAAAAATATTTTCACTCAAAACCAAGAAATGCTGCGAAATCAGTTGGCTCTTACGGAAGGTATTAGAGCCAATCAAAAAGCCATTACAGATGGATTTAGTCAGTTTGAACGATTGGCTGATATGCAAGAGTTACCAGGAGTAGAAGCTATTGAAGATGAAGAAGATAAAGACGATCAAGCTCCAATACCAAAAGAAGCAAAAGCTCCAATAGCAAAATTTAATGTTGAAGAATTTGATAAATATCTAAATAATAAAAAAGCACAAGATATACTAGAAAGTAATGGTTATGAACATCTTCCTTCTTATTATTTTGACAAAAATGTTTCTGAAATTTCTTCATTAATTGATAATATTAATTCAGATTTAAAAGATTTTAGCAAAGATATTCAGAATACTGCAATATTTGTATCTGAAGGTGGCTATCATTTAGCTAGACCAAAAAGTGAAAATCCTCGACCGAAAACAATAGAAAATATAAATAAATTTAACACATTAAGCAGATATTCAACAAATTTAAACTATCTTTTTATGTATAAACAAAAAAGTGGTTCTGGAATGTATTACAATAACCCTCAAGAACTACTTCATAGATTTGAGTTACTCAATGGATCACTTGCTGCAGGAAACAATGGTGTGCTGCCTGAAATCATACAAATAGCTCATCGACTTAGGGATCATGGGGTTATTACTAATAACCAACTTAACAAACTTCTTAGAAAAATTATCTAGACAAAAGATAAATGAATGAAAGCGCTATTCATATTTCATCTGTAAAAAGAGAAAAAATAGGAGTAAACAAACCACATGATTTCTTGGTTAAATTTAATCCTCCTTTGAAACTTGACCCACAATTCAAGCATTTTCTTGCCTTGGATAGGTTATCAATGACTTACTCTTGGTACAACATCAGAAGTAGTTATGGAAACAATAAAATCAAATACACCCATGATGGAACAACATGGCAAACTATTACCTTTGCAGATGGAATGTATTCCTACTCAGATTTGAATGATTACATTCATCAGTACATGGAACAAAAGTCTCATCACACAACAGACTCCAAAGGTGTAAAGAATTACTCAATAAATCTGTCTTTTATTTTATCCACCTATCGAGTACTGGTAACACTTGAGGGAAGTTATCGACTTGATTTGAGAGGAACAGATTTTGGAGACCTCATTGGATTTGAAAAGAAACTGGTGACTAAAACTGAGTATGGAACTCGACTTCCAAATATTACAAAATCGATTGACTCCCTTAACATAAACACAAGTGCTATAAAAGACTCTGTTGTAAATGGGGTGAATACAAACACAATTGCTGTTATTCCAACTGATAATTTGACAAGGTCTTATCCATTTACTTTTGAACCAAGGAGGACACTGTTCTGTCCTGTAAGTTCTAATACTATTTCTGAAATGCATATAACAGTAAATGATTCACTTGGTCAACCTATTGATCTCAATGGTATTGATTGGTTTATGACATTGCTTCTTCGTCATAGTGAAGATAATGTAAATATATAGATAAGATGATGCGACAATCAGAGTTTAAAAAAAAATATGATCCTGATACAGGAAAGTTTTCAAGAAAACATATTTATGGAGAAGGAATAATGGATTCAGTAAAATCTTTTTTTGGTAAAAAACCAACTAAAAAAAAGGTAACATTTACCCCACCACCCAAACCATCTCCTGCCAGTAAAAAAGCTGGTGACAAAATAGTAAAAATGCTTTCTGGAGAAAATACACCATCACATAAAACAAATAAGCGGCAAATGACACAACAAGAAATCAATAATAGAGCGCTACAAATTATGTCTGGATCTGGAAAGAAAAAATAATATAATCAATAAAATAAAATGAAATCTTTTAGAAACCCAAAATATCTTGAAAGATATGAAGATGTTGTTTTTAATCTTGAACAAGATTTACAAGCACCAGCAAATACCCGTCACCAAACCAAAACAGGACATAGATTTATAGCTGATAACACAGGTGAAGCTACTCCATTTGATTGGTATAATGCCAGACTTTCAGTAGATTTCAAAGTTAATCAACTTGCAGCTGGAGCTAATATTGATGCAGATGGAGATAATATGGGAATTGTAAATGGTTCCAATTCTCTCATTGAAAAGTTAAGTATCCTGGCAAATGGCCGAGATGTTTATAGTTGTAATTACGCAAATCATGTAGTTAATATTAAGAATTTGCTTGAGTATAATCCCTCCTATGTTGAGAGTGTAGCAACAAATGAATTTTATTATCTTGACACAACAAGAAATGCTGAAAGATCAGAATTTGCTGACAGAGTTGTAGCTGGAGGAGCAAATTGTGTAACTGGAAGAAATGCAAATTACAACAAAGGTTTTGCCCTGAGAAAAGTTTTACTGGGTGACTCAGCAACAGTGCGATGTGAAATTCCTCTCAACAGATATTCATTTTTTGAATCACTTGAGGATAAGCTTCTTCCAAATACAAAAATTGAGTTAAATATTGAATTAGAATCGGATAACAATCTCATCTGGAGAACTGGAGGAAATGACTGCAGAGTTATTTTAACAAGATTGCAACTATTTGTTCCAAGGTTAACATTTAACTCAGAAGGACAAAAACTTTACGCTGAAAATTACCTTAAACCTTACAAATGGACTTATCTTAATGAAGTAGTTGAAAGATCAGGTAATTTACAACAACAAACGGGGCATTTTAGAATTACAAATGGAATCTCAAAACCACGGCATGTATTTGTTTGGATAAATAACACAGCTAATAATAACTCGCAAACAGCAAATCCATTCTTATACAATACTTTCAGTGTTTCCACAGATCCTCGAACTTTGAATAGATGTTATCTTGAAGTTGGAAATGGAAATGAATACCCTGATATTGCTTACAAACCTTCATCAAATCCTTCAAGAGTTTTTAGAGATGTAATGTCTTATGTTTTTGCCAACAATGATTTTCAAGGTGGAACTCTTCTTAATAGATCAAATTTTGAAAATATTTTCCCGTTTGTTTATTTTGATTTGACTAAGCAAAAATTAGACATAAAAGATGGAGTTACAAAACTAGCTTTTCATTATGAGTTATCTGGGGGTACTGCTACAACTTATAATATTTACGCTCTTTTAATTCACGAGAGAGAAGCAGAAATAGAACAGCAAGGTGGAAAACTACTTCTTAGAGCATAGGGGAACCTACGGTTCCCCCTATTACCCCCTCCCTTGGCTACGCCGCATTAGTTACCTTTAAAAAAATTTAATATAACATAATATATAAAATGACAACTTATTTTGAATATGGAGTAACTCTTACAGATGGACAAAAGACAAAACTTTTTAACGGAATTAAAAAAAGATCAGCAATAAAACTTCGATTAAAACATTCTCATCTTCAAGGGCCTGATGAGTTAATGTTAACCCAAAGACAGTTGGCAAAAATAAAAAAATCACTTGCAAATGGAACAGGAACAGACTTAGGCATAAGCCAAACACAGATAAGAAGTCTTGTAAAACATGGTGGAAACTTATTCACAAGTTTAGCAAGAATTGGTGCTAAACTTCTTCCTTATGCAATAAAGGGAGTTTCCAAAATTGCTCCTGAAATTGCAAAAGGAGCTGCAACTGCACTTGGAGACATTGGAATAAAAAAATTGTTTGGAAAAGGAATTACAATTCCCAAAAAGTTTTTTCCATTTTTACCTCCTTATGCTAATGAGTTTACCAAAGCACAAATAGAGCAGATTAACAAAGTTTTTCAAACAGGAGGACGATTGGTTATCAAACCAACTAAAACCCAAATAGAAGGAGGATTTCTTGGGACACTTGCATCGATTGGAATTCCAATGGCAATTAGTCTGGTTTCAAAGATGTTTGGATCTGGTTTACAGGTTGATAGGGAATCATCTAGTAACACAAGAAGTGTTTATGTTCCTCCCCAATCCACACATGGAGAGGGTTACTACCCACCTCCCTTTTTGGGAACTTGGGAAAATCCAATAGGAATGGGGGTAAAAAAAAAAAAGTCCAAAGGCAAGGGAGGGGCAAAAAAAAAGACCAAAGGCCAGGGTTTGCTACTGGGGGAGAACAGCCCATTCAACTCAATTCCTATAATAGGCTCCATTTTGTAATTAAACCATTATCCAACTTTGACTTGATGGACTGGGTAAAGAAACTTAAAATAAAATATCTAAGAGGTATTTACAGTCGAGATCGTTTGCCACAAAAGATTAAAAAAGAATGTGGAATAATCAATCTTGATGATATGAAAGGACCTGGCACACACTGGGTTTGTTATAGAAACCTTGATTCAGTAGTCGAGTATTTTGATCCATTTGGTCTGATAATGCCAAGTTTGGCTTTAAAGTATTTCAGGTCTTCTGGAAAACAAATTGTTTATTCGATGGATGAAATACAAAATCGAAACACTGTTCTATGTGGTTATTGGTGTCTTTACTATTTGTTTGAGAGACAGAATGGAAAAAGTATTTTAGATGTAATACATAACCCACATTTTGATAACGACAATAGCGATTTTATAAAAGAATATTTTGGTGGGTAAACCTACGGTTCCCCCAAAACCCCCTCCCTTGGCAAAACCGCTTTACTTAAGATTAAATATAACATTTTTATATTTAATCTGAATCTACTGGTGAATCCTTTAGCTTTTTAACCTTCTCAACTTTTTCTTTTAATTCTTGAACAGTACAGACTCTTCTTTTATTTAGCCCTTGCTGTCATTTTATCTAAACATTATACTAAATGAAAGAATCATATTGTATTAAAGATAAAAGAGTAACTCCTTGCACTGAACCAAGTGGTTACCAAACCGATAAAAGAGGAAGGACGCAATTCTTTTGTCATTGTGCAGTTTGTGGAATTAAAAAAGTCAGATATGTAAAATCAAAAAACTAATTAGCCCGTCTGAGAAGGCGGGCAAACAAACTGGAGGAGATGTTTTTGACACTGTTGTTGGAACAGCTGCAGATGTTTTTGTGGAACATGCTCTTCCTTGGATGGCAAAAAAAACAGTCGAAATGGGAAGGTATGGAGCTAGTGAATTAATGAGAAATAAAAATTTGCAAAAAAAGGCTGTAAATTATGGGGTTAATAAATTGACTCCTTTTATTCAGGCCAGTGTTGGATCGGCAATGGAGCAGCTTTCAACCAAAGTTAGACCAAAGAAAAGATATAAAACTAATAGACCCGATTTGGATGGATCAGGAATTGATCCAATGACCGTTGTAAAAAAAGCACCAGATATTGCTATGAAAACAACTCAAGAATTGATTCCATCGTTGAAACCAGTTTATGATCGATATAAATCTGGTGATATCATGAAATCAGCTTTTGGATCGGATCATGGAATTACTTCTAGTAAATTTTGGAGAAGACCAACAGCAGCTGAAGAAGCTAAGATGGGAATAATAAAAAAAGGTTCTAATCCTGAATTATTTTTTAAATTTGAAAAACCTTCTAGAAGAATGAAAAAGACAAGATTTTTTGAAAATAATCCAGAAGCTCTGGCAGATATGAATAACATTATTTCATCTAATCCTGATACATGGCCACAAATATTAAGAACCAAATATCAGATTATTATTGATGAACACTTCTGGGAAAATAATCCTCTGACAAGTTTTGGAAGTGGAGTTGATATTCATAAAGCCATTTTAAAATTTGCACCAAGGAAAGGATTTACACTTCCTGGTCATAAGTATACTGGCCCCGGTAATCCATTGGAATCACAATTGAGATATGATCCTCAGACTGGTGAGATATTGGAAATTTTTGAACAACCAACTGGACGAACAGATGCTGTAAGTATGCAACACGATGTTGATTACTCTGTCTGTGCTAACAAACCAAAAAACGAACAAGTTAAATGTAAAAATGAAGCTGATAGGAAAATGGTAAAATCATTAGATTCTATTCCTTGGAAACAGAGACAATGGGGGCATGCTATGGCTAGAACAATGATTAATACAAAACAAAAACTTGGACTTGGTCTTCAAAAAAACGCGCGCCGGCGTTGAGTAGTGATTGGTCTCAACAATTAGCCGATGAACTTCACAAACCAATCACAAGAAACTTTCAAAAGAGAACAGTGATCTCAAATACCCTTGATGAAATCTGGGCTGCTGATTTGGTTGAAATGCAAAAGTTCAGTAAGTGGAACAGGGGGATAAGATATTTGCTGATGGTTATTGATGTGTTTAGTAAGTATGGTTGGATAAGAGGTTTGAAAGACAAGAAAACTGAAACTGGTAGTAAAGCATTTGATGATATTTTTGAAAGAGGGCGTAAACCAAAGATGTTGTGGACTGATAAGGTTCTGAGTTTATCAGTAAACATTTCAAAGATTTTTTGAAAAGCAAAGGAATTAAACTATATCACACTGAAAATGAAGAGAAATCAAGTGTTGTTGAGAGATGGAACAGGACAATGAAAAACAGAATGTGGAAAATGTTCTCTGTGAATAACAACACTGTTTACTTTGATAAGATTGATAAACTGGTTAATGATTACAATAATACGAGACATTCTAGTATTAAAGTGACGCCTGTTGAAGCGAGTAAAAAGAAGAATGAAAAAAAAGTTTGGTTGAATTTGTACAGTGATTCTATTTACTTGAAACCTGAAAAACCAAAGTTTGAGATTGGAGACCATGTTAGAATTTCAAAGTATAAGAGAAAAGTATTTGATAAAGGTTACACACCAAACTGGACAGAGGAGATATTTGTGATTGATAAAATAAACCCAACAAAACCTGTTACGTATTTTGTTGTTGACTTGACGGGGGAATCGATAAAAGGATCTTTTTATGAACGAGAATTACAGAAAGCAAAACAACAGACTTTTAGAATAGAAAAGGTTATAAGAAGAGATAACAAGAAAAAAATAGCATTAGTAAAATGGAATGGATACCCTGATAAATTTAACTCATGGGTGAGTTTCAAAGATTTGATTAATTTTTAATACAAAATTTGTATTAAAAATCCAATTAATCAGTTTCTTCCTCCATGTCAGAAATAACTAAATCTTCAATGGTGGCATTCTCATCACTCTCAGCATCACTATCTCCTTCTTCCTCTTCCTCTTTTATTGTAAGTAAAGATTCTCGAGGTTTCAGTGGTCTTACATAACACTTATGTACTTTTATTTGAAGAGATGTTACAGTTTTGCTCAAGAATATTCCTTCAACTATCAATGCCATTTTGACATTGCAATACTGATCAACATATTTAAGGGGATTCAAAGCTTTTTTTGCCTTGGTATTAAACAAAGAAAGTATTTTCTTTGACTTCTCAGAGTAAATAAGTTTTGCGTAAAGAACTGGAGCAGATGTCTCATCTTGACGTATTTTCTTTTTCCCTTTTTTATCAGTATACTCAACCTGTTTGTAATAGAATGGAGAAGACAGGGTTGATGCCATGTCAGGTCCATATTCACTTTCAAGATGTTTGCAACATAATTCCCTGAGATTATTCAAAGTATCAAAAAATGCTTTTTCCTTTTCGTTTGGTTCACTATCTTTTCCCCAGAGACAAACTGGAATACTATAACCAACTAACTTTCCTGTTTCTTGGTTTTTCTTTTCACTTACTCCAAAAGAAAAAAGAAGTGGAGTCTCAATTACCAAAGCTCCTTTCTTTCCATTTGGGTAATTGACTTCAATTGGGATTCGTCTGTATTTGATTTTGCTATCCTTTACTTTAAATTCTTTGGCTTCATTAAAAATAATATTTTCTGGAGTGAGACGATCGTAACTTGACAACTGCATCTTTATTATTTAAGAAAAAATATTTCTTTAAATCATTTTTATTATATAATCCCTTAATTAAAATGATTATTGGCAGCCCTGAACTAGATCAATTTGTAGTTAAACCATGGATGAAGCTTGAACCATTTGATCCAAAACTAATAAAAAAAATAACTCTTAATCATCCTTATAAAATTCTCTTGTGGATTCTTGAGAAATACTACCCCAGCTACCATGGAAAAGAAATGAACGCCAACCCAGATTGTGATGGTTATGAAGACGTCACTGATTTTTACTTCAGACTGCTGGATGACTATACCCGATATGGAATTGCTTTTGAACGCGATCATGAACTTTTTCCTGATAATAAACTAGGTGTATTTGAATATGAACATTGGGGAAAACATGAATATCACTTAGTTAAAAATAGATATGATAAAAAAGTTTTACTATTTAATAAAGTAAAAACAATTGATCTAAATGAACATGATAGTGGAGAAAAACCTTTGTCAGAGAAGGAAAAGGAAAAAAGAGATCTTATCAAAAAACAAACAAATAAAAAACTTCAAGTTGCAATGATGGATCCAGATATTTATAATAATGATGAATATTTTAAAGCTGTAATCGAAAGAGAAGGATTACAAGAACTTTTGATAGAAAAATTTAATCATCGTATGTTTTGGCCTGGATTTTATGATTTTTTAAAAATAAATTTTGATTAATATTTCTTGTTTTAAGTTATTTTTAACTTAAAACTTCAACAATAGATTGCATTCCAGCAAATCTGAAAATAGATTTCATGTTTACCTTCAGCTCTCAAAGTTGTTAGGGCACTCTGGAATGCATTGACGACATAGTATTATATAATCCCTTAATAAAATGATCACTAATGGCCCTGAATTTGATAAATTTCTTGTTGAATCAGGGATGGAAATTGAGGCATTTGATATGAAACTAGCAAAAGAAATATTTCTTAATCATCCTTATAAAATTCTTTTACATTATCTTGAAAAACACACTCCCAACTACAGTAAATGGGAAAATGAAGACATTAATGATTTTTACTTCAAAATGTTGGATGACTATACTCGATATGGAGTTAGTTTTAAACGCAAAAATAATCTTTTTCCTGATAATAATTTATATGTAATCGAAAATGATAATTCTAAAAAATCAAAATTTGAATTACGTTTTGATAGTAAATATGACTTACTTTTTAATAATCACTATGATAAAAAAACTCTTCTATTTAACAAAGCAAAAAAGATTGATTTGAATGAAAATGATAAAGGATTTAAACCCCTTTCAGAATGGGAAAAAGAAAAAAGAGATATTATCAGAGAACAAAAAAATAAATATCTTCAAGTTGCAATGATGGATCCAGATGTTTATAATAATGATGAACTTTTTGAAGATTTAATGGAGGAATCAGATGATTATTATAGTTTTTTGGATTATAAATATCATTTAATAGGTATTGATGGCTATCTTAATGATGAATATTTTAAAAAAGTTTTCAAAAAACAAATAGATATGGTAAAAAAACTTATTTATCGCATAAATAAAGGAAATAATGAATATTTAGGTATAATAAGAGATTAACTAATATTTTTTTGTTTACAAACTTTCACTCACACAGTAGTTATAAGAGGATGACTTGTTCCTAAAAAAAACCCCTGTTAATCACCCGTCATTTCCGCGAGCCCGCAGGGCGAGCCATTAATTTCTGTCTTTTTCCAAATTTTCAAAAATTACGAAATTTAACAGTGTTTTTTAAATTTTTTATTTTTTTTGATACTAAATTTTACAAAACTTTGAAAAACACTGTTAAATTTTGTAATTTTTGTACTAAATGGTTTTATTACAGAGTTACCAATCATTTCGGCGAGCCCGCAGGGCGAGCCATTAATTTCTGTCTTTTTCCAAATTTACAAAAATTACAAAATTTAACAATGATTTTTTAATTTTTGTAATTTTTTAGGTACTAAATTTTCAAAAAATTGAAAAAAACCCCTGTTTATTACCCGTCATTTTTGTACTAAATGTTTTCATGACAGAGATAATCAGGAAATGACGGGTGATTAACAGGGGTTTTTTTTAGGAACAAGGCATCCTCTTATAACTACTCATAGTGTGACTGTTGTTGATTGTAATATCTGTTTGATTGTCTTTCACACTTTTGGAGACAAAATAAAATATCCGTAAATCAAATGCCAAAATCAGATTTTGATTTCGCTTTTAGAAAATGAACATGCTGCAGATGTCAATGCAAAGTTGTAAGCAATTCAATATAAGCAGTCTGTGAATGTGCGTTTAGGTCCACAAAACTAATTTTTCTTTTGGACATCTCATCCAATTGCTTGTCTACGAGTGTACTACAAAATGCTTTGTTACAGTAAGCCTCTGAGAGGTGATTCTGGTAAATTTATAGGACGCTAAAATGCAAAAAATTCTATTTAGTATAAAGCTTAAACAACCTGGCTGGGTCCGACTTTTGAATTACAAAATGTTCACGTTTACCGGCTCTACTTTAAATGAACATGGTTTTTGAAATGATTTTGTACTATTTTAACTTGAAAATTATGATTGGGTTATAAAGCTTTTAAAACGGACGAAAACTAAGCTAATAAACATGTTCAATGTAAAAAACTAAGATTTAGTCGTTTTTTCAACTTTGCTTTGTGGGCCGAAAAATTTACCTTTACGCAAAAACAAAAGCAAACAATGAGGCTTTTATTCGACATATTTTGTGAGAATTTTATCTCATCAATTTAATGTCACTAGCATTGTTTTCCTATAGGAATTTTCCTAATTATATGAGCTTATAATTTAATAATTTTTATTCTTTATAAACTTCTCATTTGATAGCTTCACTTTTTTATACACCGATTGAGAAACGAATTCGCTCTCGTTAAATCCTATTTTATGACCTACTTATTAGAACTCTAGGTAACATACGAAATGATGTAACCGGACAGGCTTTAACCTTTGGTCCTAATGTATTTTTTCTTCACAACCCCTAATCAGTTGGCGGGCCATGAGAGAATATCGCCACAAAAAGATGCGAAAAATTTTTCGCTGAGTTTCCTTTACATATTCCGGCTTGAGTTATATGGGTCTACGCCTTACCTGATTAAAAATGAAACTGTTGTTCAAGTGTCATTCAAACTCGGGATAATCTTGACTTGCAAACCCAAATGCAAAGGTTTATTTCGCAGTAGAAGAGCATGTAAACATCATCGAACAACGCAATGTAAATTGGCTAATGTGAAACCACGTTTCTTTCACTTTATTTACCATGGCATTTATCTCAATTGCACACTCTTGTGAAATTAGCCTCAGACAATTAGTTGCGACCTTTAACAGACTCAACAAGCCAGTATGAAAATATGTTAAGAGAAGCTGAGTCTACATGTTCTATTTCTTTTTTTTCATATTCCCCTTGCATGTGTTAACATTCCATTTCTTTTTTGTTACAGGTAACTTCCAGACATGACGAGGAGATAATTACTTTTCTAGAGAGCATGATACTGTCAGTTATTACTGACTTACTTTGAGTTAAGAGCAAAGAACACAGACACTGGTAATGACACAAAAACACTAATCCCTGGCAAGTCTACAAAACAAGAAAGAGGAACTCAGACTCCTTATCAAAATATGAAACAAGATCAAAACAGCTTTTCTAATGTAGGGAAAATTGCGTTAGAGAGATTTGTAATTGCAACGTTATATTCAAGCACATTGCATTGTCAAACATCACAATTTACTGAATGATGAACAGTGATTTTGGGGCTTAGCTCAGTTTGTAATGAACTTTGAAAGATACGTATTCTATAACCTTGTATTTTTAAAAGCTTTCTTGGAACATAGATACATTTTATTATACAATGAAAATAGTCTCTGTCTCTCTTTTTACTGATTTCAGTCAATTCCATTTTATTGGCAATGTGAAATGGGAATCCTATTAAAGACTCATTAAAGGGGTGAGGAGTTTTTACAATCCCCCAACAGGTCATCTTCACAATGACGTTGTTTTATTACTACAGCAGAATCCCTCAGGGTTTTACTCTCTTGTGAAAATTAGAGCTTTTTTTTATTTAAACTTCGCTGGGACAACCAAATCTATGAAAATAAAAGGAATAGCAATGACGTCATCGTCTAACCGTACAACAAAAGATAAGCAGAAAATTTGGCATGCCCGGCATGCCGGAGATTTTGCTGGGTATGAATTACTTATTACTAGAACCTGGGCTTTTCGCGGCCTGGGTGAGAAGGTCACGGGACCTCAAATTATCCTTACAGGGCAAGCGAAACTCTGTTGCATGCCAATTTCAATGCAAAACCACTCTGGGGCGATCCCCTCTATTACCAGTGAGCAAATCATTGACGATAAGCATGGGAAAATTCCTTGCATGCTAACCAACATTGAAAACGTAGCAGAAATGTCCTCAGTTGCTGAGTCATGCCCTAGGGGAGGCTTTAAAATACAGAATTTCCTGACATGGATGAGGGAATTTTCCGTAAACAGCATGTGGTCATGCCAGCTAGGACGTATTGCCTCCGTATTGCCCCTTTTTACAGCTAGCTAGGCTCATTTTTAGGTTCCACGGCCTGAAATGACGAAAAATTCATGCCCTAAATGTAAAAAGTCCAAAAACGTCCTCGAAATTTCACTTTCCAAGCCGTTAGTTACATACCAAGGTAAAGGTGGAAATACGCAAGCTTGTTTCCCACGGTGATCGCCCCGCAGAGGGACTCAATAAAGTTTTATTCAGGAAGGCTCCGCGTGCCCCAAGGTACGGCCCCTTACCCTTTTAAACAATAGGGCCATTTATACGAGAAAAAATAAGACGTGTCTTACATAAGACGCGTCTTAAATAAGACGCGAACTGGACCATTTATACGAGCATGTCTTATTTAAGACGAAAACAGCTCGTATAAATGGTTCGCGTCCTATTTCTGTTCTTGACTCGTTTTCATGTGAATGTTGCCCGTAGCAACGGCAATCCAACGGCAATCCAAATTTTCCCGCCAAAAATTAACGCATGCGTACTATGCGTTCGCGTCTTATGTAAGACGCGAAGGTCATTTATACCAAGTTTTTCTCGTCTTAGCTAAGACGCGTCTTATCTAAGAACAGGTGTTAAGGGCTGTTCTAAAATAAGACGCGTCTTAGCTAAGTCGCGTCTTATTTTAGACCAAATGTGCCGTTTACACGGAAAGTTCACGTCTTATTTTTTCTCGTATAAATGGCCCTAATGTTTTTGAAACGTACCCCTTCCGTATACCTTGAGAAATGTTACCCGTTCCAAATATCTGGGCCCAGTTGTTTGAAGGCCGATTAGCGCTTAACCCGGGGTTAAATTTCACCCGGGTTTCTCTTTCTTGTGTTCAAAAGCATTTTCTTGCATAATTTTCTCTGTTATCTTTAGAGCTTCCAATCATCAACTTGTAGACAAAAAGAATTAAAACGGAAATGCTTTTTAAGCTTTCAAATCTGAATTCAAATCTCGGACTAACCCTGAGTTATCTTAACCCAGCTTTGAACAACTCGGCCCAGGTCTAAAAAGCTGCGTCCCTTTTAACTGCTTTAAATGCACCGTCTTTGAAATAATAATGAATAAATCACTAAGGGTTGATTTCCACTGTCGCGTAATTTTTCAGTGCGAACGCACGTAAAATTTACGTGCGTAAATGAAGTAGAGGCAATGTATGAAAGGCCACGCGTAAACGTAATAGTCGAGCGAGGTTCAACTTTAAACGTATAACCGTGACCTTCCATACAATGTCTCTATTTTATTTACGCGCGTAAAATTTACGTGCGTAAAACAAAATTACGCGACAGAGGAAATCCACCTTAAACCAGGAAGTTTTCTTATCTTTTTTCACAGCCACAAAATGCGCCTATTAGCTCTTTTAGGTCTTTTTACAGAACGAAATGACAAATTTCTCCACCCTTTCATGTAGTTCAACTCGTGAAATTTCTACAGGGAATGAGGCTGTGGGAGACAGCGTGGCAGAGCGGTCAGCGCGTTGGACTCGCAATCCGGCAGTCCTGGGTTCAAGTCTCACTTGCTGGATTTGTTCTCGGTCGTACCGACTTCAAATCCTCGGCCACGCTTGTAAATAGCCAACTGGTTGCCTCCTGCCAGTTGGGCTTTTTAAGCCTGTTATGTTGTATTTGAATTATTTGTTTCTAAGTATTTGAGTGGAGTGCCTGTAAACTAGCTGGATACTATAAACAAGCCTTTTTAAGCCTTTAAACCCTTTCATATACCTGAAGCCTGAAAAAGGTACTTCTTTTAGGCGGAACCTCCCCGTCTAGGCCATTTTAGGAAGTACCAAACATCTTACTGTGATACGACAGTACGGGTCCGCGCTTAGTGCGTAGTTTGAGGGGAAATTTCATAGCCATTAATCTGACTGATCGTTTCATTGTAAGACTCAGAAAGCCGAGATAAACACGCTGGTAACGTTAAAGGTCGCTTACTTTGAACTTTTTCACGTTTGCACGAAGTGGTTGAACAGTTTTGTTTTTGTTTCTTTTTTTTCAGAAATGGGAATGACATTTAAACAACCTAATTCCAGTAACTTACCTTTGTCTCTTTTAATCCAAGGAGGATTCTCAACTAACTGTACAAGTATTACAGGAGTGTCTGAAAAAAAGTATGTGTGGAGGAACAGCGATCAAAACTTTTAATTTGTCAATAATGGACAAGTCAACAATGATGTTTGGCTTTTAACAAGTTTCGCAATGAGTCACTGACCATTACACCACGTTATAGCAAGATTATCTGTCCAGTGATTTTGTTACAAATAATTATGGTGAGTCCTGGAACTCGTCTTGTGAACTAATCAATGGGTCCCAGTTCAATTGAAAATGCTTGGGCCTTTATGTAACTCAAAACTCTTTATCACAGTTTACTGAAATTAAAATATAGTCCTTCTATATATTTAAAGTACAAAAAGTCCGCTCCACGGACTTTGAAGAGAGCATAGAGGGTCCGTGAACAGGCTAACCGAAATGGTCTGCTCTATTTGATTTCTAACCAAAATATCCGGACTTTTGGGCTGAATGGAAAGTGCCCTATGTGACTTAACAGAGAAAACTCTTGTTCCATTAGCTACAAGCAAAACCCATACTTTAACAGGCATTTTACACACAGCTAATACTTACTGTGTGTGTTTAGAAGTCGTGTCATTACAGTCAGTGGTAAACTAGAATAGGAGAAATTAGTACATTTAATATTTATCACTAGATCAGATATATTTATTATTGACCAAGTGAGATATGAAAATGGTTGGATGCTTTTGTGTGTTTTTTTAAAAAAAAGACGTAGAAAAAGATGGGGGTACATAAGACACATCCATCTTGGATGAACAAGCAAGCTTGGTCAATAAAAGATGTAACATATGCAGAAAAAAGTTCAGCAGTTCTTACCTTGTTAAAGAATCTATGATGTATCTGAGAATGGAAACAGTCTTTACACATACAGTAAAGAAAATTGTCCTCTCTTGTTTCTTCAGTTCCTAAAAGAAATCATGAAAAAATTAATCTTCACGAATAACCTTATTTTATTAACTGCCAGCTGAACTAGTTTATGTTAGAGTCACTAGTGTAGCTACACTCGCAACAAAATTAGTTGAGACACCTTGCCCAAAAGGGCGTTTCTGACATTTTGCCGACCTCAATAAAAGAGGAAAATGAAGCTTTCCCTCCCCACCTGTCCATGAAATGTTGTGCCATTGTTTGAGCTACATGTACCTGTTGAAAACAACAAACACCTCAATGTTGAAAGGAGGGGAGGAGAAGGGTGTGGTTTTGATCTCTGAAGTTTAATTACCCCATGGTTTACCTCCACACTTGAGGATTCCTTAGTTATTACTGCCTCTTCTGTAGCTTCTTCTTGCCTGAAAATCAAGTAACCTTTAAGGGAAAAATGGACTTGGACAAAGTAACACTGAGGGAACAACATTTAGCATGAATGATGACAATCACAATGCACCAATAATTATCAACAGCCCTGATGATCTTGTACTGTAGCCAACTGATACTGTTGTGGCCTAAAGAAAGCAAGCATTACAGGCACTCAGACACTCTACCAAACTGGTGGAAGATGAAAAGATGGTGCCTCATGAATAAGATTTTATTATAACATAGCGCGCGTGCTTGCCCTATATAAGTCCTATTGAGCCGCTATGAACAAAATCTTTATTTACGCACGCCCGTGCGTAAATAAGATGACGTAAGCATTTTTTTTACCTGGCTGCAAAGTTATCGTCTTTTAAGCTGCATATGCGGTTTTCCTTCTCTTTAAAATATGGAAGAAACCAACGAAGAACTGCCTAATTTTTCAATCGGCATTGACCTTTTACGTCCTGATCCAACTAGCAGCAAGAATAAAGCCGAATTAAAAAAAAACTCGCAAGTTGCGCGTTTCGCAAATTTGTCGGAAGACCAGCTGCAGCAAATTTTGGCCGAGAGACAATCACTGGGAGCAGAAAAGCCCCAATTGGTCATTAACAACAATTAAAGGTAAAATTTCCGTTTTTATTGTTGTTCTTAAATTTGTTATGCACTTTTGTAATCGCCGAACAATACGACTAAATCAGGAAAATTTCTCTTGCAATAACAAGACAAATTACACAAGAAGACATAAATTTATTACTCATAAAAACAACTGCTGCCAGGTCTTCTCAATTAGCCGAAATGACCAGCCATTGTTCGTAAATGAATGTAAAGTAGGATGACAGTCGTCTTCGCTAAAAAACAAGTTTAATTCTGGATTTCGCCGAGCGAAACATAAACATCTTCTCAGCGCCGGATCCAAACCATACTCCACGACGTCTTACGCCATGTGAGTATTTTAACTTTAGGTGGACTTTAAGACACTTTCGTCTTTGTTTCCGTTTAGTTTCAATTGATCGTTAACGAATAAATAAGCAAATTTTCTTTCTCAGTTTTACAGAAAGAATTTTCTTTCAAACTAGGCGATAATTTGTGGCGTGTTTGTAACCAGCCAGTAGAAGCGTTTGTTTTTCTGTGGCGCGCGTCACGAGAACTTTGCAGTTAATCAAAAAGCAAGCATTTTTGTCAGCTATGTTATAAAAGAATTTGCTCATGCTTTTAGCTGTGCGTATATCGAGTTATTGATGCACTTGGGAAGTTTGGAGAGCACTCAAGAAGCTAGAGTTGCACTCGGCTATCGCCTCGTGCAACTCTTACGCATCTTTCGTACTCTCCAAACTTCCCGCGTGCATCAATAACTCGATATACGCACGCTAAGCATGAACAAATTCTTAAATTAAATGTGCCCATGTTGCTTGTCCAAATAATGTTGGTCTTATGCGCATAAACCTTTTCGGTGTACTAACACATGCAGAAGCCTCATCTGTAATTGACTTACAGGCCAACAATGTTTGTCAAACAGACTCATCAGGGAGTAGAAAGTGCCCCCCAAGCTCCCCGAGTGGTTTTTTTTTTTGAAATCAAAAAATACAAGAATAAAGAACAATACACTATCATGAAGAAGAACAAAAAAAATGAATATACTTGTTATGACTACCAAATTAAAGCAACAACTTACTGTGCGATAAGCAGTGTTATTCTTCTGAGGCAATAATCAGCAAGATCAAGAATACTATCACCAGCAGCCTCACATGCTTCCTGACAATCAAAATGCAATCAAGACTTTCATTATGGAAAATTATGTAGAACTTGAAAACATTTGAGCTATGTGAACTCAAACCTCAACCTGATTACCATAACGTTCACTTTATTACTAGTGTTAGACTGATAATATACATTTTGGTTTATACACTGTAGCTGAATTATTTGCGACTCTTTTGACGGAGATATTTGTACTAAGAAGACTGTAAATTCTCCAAGACTTAAGTAAACAGACCTTGCGGTTCCTAAACTTATCTGTAATACCTTGTGGTACTACAGTTTAATAAAAAAAATAACAATAACTAATATGACTAAGTATTTTTTGCAGATAGTTCCAAAAACAAAACAAAAAAGAACATTTCATGTAAAATCTGTGACTACCAAAAGTTTTATAGTTTTTCATTTTTGGCACTGTCTTCGGAGTAACCTTGGATGATCAAACATAATAACTTGATTATGTTTACCTTGTGATATAGAATAGTTTCCAGGAGACTGACCACTGTTGCCTCATGGAACAGCTGTTTAAAAAACAATGTTATTTTAGCAGTGCATCGAAGTACTAAATATAGATGAGAATGCACTACAATGTAGCTTTTATCATGAAATTTTTACATTAACACAATAATAGCCAGATCGCTGATGGTATTCCTACCATAACCATAAGTACACTATAGGGTTGGTCAATACTGTAGGTAAATTTCAATAATGGTGAAACCATAACGATTCATTTTTCATCATTTTTTTTTTTCTCACTATAAAAACAGATCTACAAAAAGTTGGTAAATAGGTTTAATGTTTCCTGGTTTAAAAAAAAAAAAAATGCATAGATTTAGCAAGGGCTAAAAGCAAAGCTCTCGTTAGTATACTTATAGTTTACTCAAGCAAAAAATAAAATTGTGTAATGCTGAATGGTGCAACAATGAGGATAGCAAAAAACAATGGGTCCAATTAGCAAAAAACACAACTACGCACATGCAGCACACTTTTTTGTCATTTCTTTCCTGTTGTTTTGCATGACTACAACACGAAACTTCCACTCCTTACTAGCTACACATTTTATGGAGGACTTGCATGTATTTCTGTTCACTTTTTTTACTGCCTTTTGTTTCCACCTTGTTGGCACGGGCTCATTTTCTCACCGCTGTTTTAAACATTTTATGTTTTTCCTCCAATGAAAATCATCTCTGTTTTTTAAATCTCTCACTCTAGCTCTAGCTCATAGGTCTAGGCATTAAAATTTAGTAAAAAAAGACTCCTCTTTGTTGTTATTTTTTCTCTTGAAAAGTCTGGGTCACCATGGGATTTACCGCCAAAATGTTCGGGTACTTGAAATGCCAAATTTCAGCCCAGCTTACATGACTGGGTGGATGTACACTGTCAGACATATGATTTTAATTTGTCACAACCAAAATTTCTGGGATGCAAAGATAACCAAATTTTCTTACCTATGGTGCTCTACTAGCTGCAGGGTTGCGGTGGTTGCGAGGAGTACAGAGACTTATACCTGCACTGGGAGACCATTGGTTGCAGGGTTGCGGTGGTTGCGAGGAGTACAGAGACTTATAGCTGCACTGGGAGACCAGTGGTTGCAGGGTTGCGGTGGTTGCGAGGAGTACAGAGACTTGTACCTGCACTGGGAGACCATTGGTTGCAGGGTTGCGAGGAGTACAGAGACTTATAGCTGCACTGGGAGACCAGTGGTTGCAGGGTTGCGGTGGTTGCGAGGAGTACAGAGACTTATACCTGCCCTGGGAGAACTATGGTTGCAGGGGTTGCGGAGAGACCTATTGTATGGATATCTATAATTTTTATTACAGTCGAATCCCTCCTTACGGACACCTCTGTATTACGGACAGTTTCCTATGTCCCTACCAAATTCTCAGTCATTTACTTTAAAGAAAAGACTCTATAATACGGACCCTCTCTAAGAGGGCAAAGTGACAGAAGCTTTAAAACCTCTTTATTACTGACACTCCAACGATCACGTGATGATAGCTTTATTCTCTTATTATTAATCTTGAAAATTAACATAAAATTCCGTAGTGTCCGCATGAAATTACTGTAGCTGTAGCCGATTCGATAAAACGTATGTGAAACCTTTTATGTCCTTATATATTAACAACTACAAATCAACCGCCACGTGGGACTGTCTTAGCAGAAGGCGAACTCGTTACCTGCGAGCTGTAAGGCCATAAAATAAAACCTTCAATCGTGTCACTTGCGATGTGCATGTTTAAAAAAAAATTCTGAAAAAAAGAATTGAGCATGCATGCATCTTTTTTTCTTGGGCAATACAAATTTACATGCATTCGTCTCATCTTCGTTGGACTTTTGTAATGCTCTTCTATATGGCTTACCACATTCGGTTCTCGATAGGCTAAAATATGTACAAAACTGCTCAGATTGTCTTGCGACCAGCCCTTGAAGATCAAAATATATAAAATCATTTCTTCGTACGCTACATTGGCAACGACTACGTTCGAAAATACTACTTCTTACGCACAAAGTATTGAATGGCATGGTTCCAAAATAAAAATTAAGTTGATCTCCCTATACTGCTACTGGTAATTAAGATCTAAAAATGCTTTGAAAACATACTTTTGAGTTGCTGCCCCTAGCTCTGAAACACATTAGCTGATAGCATAAAATCATTCCAGTCCCATTAATGCTTTTTTAAGAACAAGATGAAATCACTGTTTCCTAGAGAAACCTTTTATTAGCTAGTTGACTTTTTACCTTGTACACAATAGAAAAAATTCTAGAAAAAATTCTAGAAAGATCTAGAAAGTGTTATTTATTTTTCATTTAGTAAGTCAATTTGTATTTCAAAATTATGACTGACTGCGTGGAAATGGCGCTATATAAAGTCTTGTAATCAGTATTATTGAGCAGGTAACAACCCGATTATTTAAAACGCTCTGATTTTTGTCTCAGCTACGAGACACTTTCTTCTTGCTTGAACCACCTTACTTGTTTGCCTCCTCTTTTTCATTCTGTACAGGGTGTCCCAAAAGGTCGTTCCTCTAATTTATAAGTCTGTATTTCAGTACGATTGGACTTGGTAAGCAAATCATTTCAACAAAAGATGTGTCTTCCAATATAATTCACTATTTTCATACTTGTTGTGCCATCTTTTGACTCGAATACTCGATTTGTGAACATCCGGGCCAAAGGTGCGCGTGCGCGAGTATATTTTCCAGCCACACATTTTTTTGTATTTCATAGCCCGAATTGTTCGAACTCTTTCCTTGTTTTTTGTGAATATCACGAAAGATAAACCCCCTTAACGCAAAAACATTCAGCTGCGTGAGAGCGTAAGCCTGTATACTTAGATTTACTGGCTTATTTATTGTAGAAATTGCTAAAAAACTGGAAACATCCGAATGTTGGGTGGTAGAATGATCATGGAGAAATGAAGGTTTTTAAGGCAAGAAATGAAGGGGAAGACCAAAAGCCCTGAATAAAGCAGCTAAAATAGTTTTAAAGAAGGCTAGATACAAAATAGGAGACTCGACAAGGAAGCTCAGTCTCACATAGTTAGCAAGCCAAATAAAAGGGTCATGAAAAGCTGTTTAAAATGTTTAAAATTAGAGGCCCCTGAGATGGCAAAAAAGCCTCTGCTTAGTCTGCCAATTAACGCCCAGCTCGTCTCAAATTTGTAGCAAAGTACCAACGCTTCTCAATCAGAGAATGGAATATTCGCATGGCTATAAAATAGAACAACAAACATGTAAAGAAACACAACTTACACCAAGATCGAAGCATCAGAGACTTCATTGGCCGTTCTCAATGGGCCTATCAGGTCTATCAGAGAACGCTATTTTCGATCCAACACTCTGTTGGACCTGTTGGACACTGGTATAAAACCTGTGAACATGCCCGAACAAACACCACTCAGTTACTCCAAATAGCAGCAACTAACGAGTTCTGCTATAGGAACGAAACCGGTCTTGCTTAAGAATCTCAGAGAAAAAAACACCAAGTAAGAGAGAGAAAGATGAGCGGCACAGAGACATTCCAGTAAACGCACTTTAAACCCTGTCACTCACCCGGAGTCAAAAAAGGCTTCGTAAAAGGTGAAGGCCTGAGACCACTAAGAACTAACTCTTCAGAGGAGACTTTCGTAGAAAACATAAGGCTATTCAAACTACGCCTTCGAGCGAGAGGCTACCCACCTTATAGACAAAACACTCTCGGAAGTAAAATTCTCTGACAGAAAGAAAGCTCTCAAGGATAATACAAGAGTGCAAAAAGAAATATTGCCCTTTGTAACGCAATACAACCCATCTGTGCCTAATCTTAAACACGCTCTAAAGGAAACCTCCAACCTCCAATTATTTCTTATAAGAGAGGCATTTCATCAGGAGGTTAGAGCCAAACTGTAGTCAATCTATTTAACACTACGTGTTGATAAGTAATTACATTCATGCGACACGCTTTCGGGATCTGTGAATGGCCTGTCACTATTTATTTACCATTGAAATAGGGAAACTGGCATTTCGGACAACTTCCTTGTCCTCGTTTGCTCATTTTCCCTCAAACGACCAGTTCCACGTGAGCTTCCCGCAGTTAATCTTACTTCGAAATCGAAACGGTAAAGTGCACAAAATCTCAAACTATAGAGCGAGTAGGTTTTCTTCCAGTTCCACGTGCCGTTCAACGTAAGCTTTCCACAATAGCTTCGAATAGTAAAGAAACAAATTCTCTAACGCAAAATCGAGCAAAGTTTTCCTTTCAAGCTTTCAGCTCTAGCTCGCTTGGGTTACTCCCACAGAAAGCAGAAATTAAACCAATGAAATGGTTGCAACCTTTGCAACGGAAGTAAACGTATCAACCAATCAGAAGTGGCGTTCCGAGAGCTGCGTGCCAACAGGCATGCATGTGAGATTATTTGTCCGTAAATGTGGTTATTTCCTGCGGCCCAGCTCTTAAAGTGTTGTTTGCAGGATGTCGAATTTTCATGGATAGTAAGACCTTCAGGTATGAGTTGTACACTTTAGCTGTGGGTAGTACACAAAACACATCATTTCCCCTGAGCAGCGACTGCAAAGCTTCCCTCTGCTCTGATTTTAAAGCAAATCCAAGTTCTTGGGCGAGCAAATCCAGGGGATCAACATCAGCCATTATATAGCGAAAGCGTCAGGAATTCATCACGCGAAATGACTTGTTGAAAACATTACTTGACAGCTTGTTGACAGCCTGCATTGAATTTAGCCAATGGGAAAATTTTCCGTGGCTGGGGAAGCGGGTAATTCGAACGAATATAATGTATGCAAAGCGGACAGTCCGTATTTTTAGCGTCTCTCCCCAGTCTCACTCTTCGTTTTCAGCCTCGTTCCAGACCTTTCGTTTGACTGCTCGCGCTTACTTTAATACGCAAAAATATGGACTGTTTTGCAGTCTAGCGGCCATGTGCATTATGAGGTCATTTGTACTGCTACTATCAAAATCAATTTCGTGTCTCCTTTCAAATTTTAAAATAGGTAAACCGGAAATTTGCACAAGGAAGTATAACTCTGATGGATTCTGGGACTAGTAGTAAAAATACTTCATTGTGCATATGGGCTATTTTGGTTTTTTAAAACCCAAAAGCCAGGCCAGTGCTGTTTGTTTCGGACGGAGAGGTAGTCTGTTTTTTTTTGAGTCACCAAAATATGAATGTATGTAAAGGGTCTGGCAAATGTTCTTAAAAAGTTCGTATGGCCATTGAACAGAGGAGGTTCCACAGGAATTCCACAATGCAGCACAATTCGGTGATTGACTAACATCTCATCCGGTCCCTAAGACCAATAAAAAGACCTATGGCGACAGAGCTTTTTCTGCTGCTACCCCACGACTGTGGAACAGCTTGCCCCTCGATTTAAAAATAAGTCCATCAGTTAGCATTTTTAAGTCGCGCCCTAAGACGCATTTATTTAAATTAGCTTTTAATTAGTTGATAAGTTATTTTAGTAGTTGTTAGTTTTGTAGTTAGTTTTTAAGTTGGTGTACAGCGGTATAGAGCTTTTGGATATACCGCTATATAAATAAAGTATCTGTATCTGTATCTGAACGAAAATACAATCCGAGATAGATGGTGACGACCGATTGTGGACCAGAGATGCTGTTCCCGTCGCGTGTTTGTTTCAAAATGAAGTGATGTTTCTGCTTACGATTATGCTAATTCATGACGAACCTCTATTGAGCGGCCAACCTCCATTGAGCGGTACCCCCAAGGGTGGCCGCTTAATAGGGGTTCAACTGTAAACGCCGGTCGTGTCAGTGAGGCTCATGGCTAGTGTGCGCCTCTACCGAAAGAGAGTAATTTTTCAAAAATTGAGACTAATTTTAAAATAAATTGTACACTTTAGTTATTTTCTGTAAAAAAATGGATGTTAAAAATCATTTATTTGTAATCTGGTGGAAGTGAGTTTCCTTATTTTTTTTTAATTATTCCTTTTTGCGTTTCTTGTATAGTGGTGAGCTAGGTCCATCTTGGGGTTGCTGCAAAAAAAAGCAGAGAAAAAATAAGCCCAAGGAAATGGAAACAATTAAAAAAATAAGACAAGACCCAGTTCTGCTAAAGAAGGATTTGGACTCTTGTTAGGGTAATCATGGCATTCAAATATAGGACTAATGTACATTTCACAGCTTCCACTTCTTATCTTCCATTTTGATTGTCTATAGTAATATATTACTCTTGCTGTAAAAAATGCAACCAAGCAATGGCCATTCCTGCCTTGCTCATCGTTTTTTTCTGGATGAACTACCAGATCCATGGCCCCAAACAGATATGGGTCAATAACCCATTAAGCTCTATCTCATAGAATACTGAGCCATTCCCCACCAAGGCTATAGGTTTAGTAAGCCAAAAGTGGTTTGCTCAACACTCCACCTATGAAAAAAGTGCTTACCTGTGAGCCATCCCTCAGATCAGCCTCCTTGTATGCCTCAATAAGCTCCTCAAGAGTGACTTCATAAAAGCTCTTTCTCTATGACAGAAACAAAGTGTTAAAATTTTACTCTAGTTTCTTGACATAAGCTGAATTATATTGGTTACCTTTTTACTGTTGGGTGTATAATTTTTTACATCCCCAGGATATAGTTGGCGAATAGTGTCAACTATTTCCGGGGGATAAATGAGGGACCAGTCTCCTATGCCATTTTGATGCTGAAAAGGAAAAGAAAGATACATTTCAGTGTGCTCAGTGTTTAGTATTTATGTAGAGACAAGTGTTTAGGATTGGTTACTAGTCACCAAATCTAAAGATTCTCATTACTGCAGTGATCAGCTTCAGTCTTGCATAAACCCATGAAGATGTAGGCCCTTCTTCTTAGAGTGAGGACAGAAGTGGGCTACTAAATAGCACAACGAATTGATTACACTAGCAAAAAAATAAGCCCACTTCTAAACTGACTAACAATAGATGAACAACAGATACACTTGCTCTCAGTGTAAAGTTTGTGCGATCAAAACGTCGAAAGAGAGAAAAAATGGCAGCAAAATATTATATTTTGTTCCTAATTTGGATCGAAAAGCCACAAACTTGGCATTCTTTGGCGATTTGCAACTGCACGGAGTGCTGGTCAAACGGAGCGCACGTGGAACACAGTTGCGAATTTCACACCTTCAGTATACTCTTTTATGTTCCCAACTGAATGCTTCATTTTGCCATTGATTTCAATTCGACTGGAAAAAGTTATAAATCAGACCAGCATTTTAAAGACATGGTTTCAAGATTAGCTAGGTACTTACTGCCAAAAACGTAAACATTTCTCTGTAAATAAACCATCGAAGTTCTTTGTTATGGGTCTTCCCTGATATAGATCTCGTGTTGACGAGCAGGTCCCTCAGGTTTGTGGGTAACTCAAGGCTGGAAAAGAAAAGAAAAATGCATTGCAATATTTAACAAACGTAGAAGACGACAGAAGAAAGAGTTCCTAAACTAGATGGATAAACTGAAGTCAAGAGACTTACCCACGTTCACGCAATAGGTTAGATAGAGTTCCGATGGCTTCTGTGTTAATTTCCATGATCTGTTCTGGAAAACATGAAAGTTTGATCATAAAAAGCTTCAAAACAAAAGAAAAAATGAGAGAACTTACAATAAAGACAAACATGGCTTACCTTATAAATGGCCTATTAGGCCATTTCCGAGTTCCCCCGGGCCTCTGTATCAAAACGAGGTTAGGTGCTCAACTTTTCTTGTGGAAATGAGTTTTATTTGCATGAGAATGAAAAATCATTTCCATATCAAAGGTTGAGCACCTAACCTCGTTTTGATACAGAGGCCTGGGGGAACTCGGAAATGGCCTAGCGCGCGACATATGACAATGAAATACTCGAACAGAAATTCAACGTGCATGCGGACAGTTACCGCTGCACGAATATGCATCTGCAAATCCAATATGGTGTCACAAAATATAACTTAAAATGAAAGCAAGTCTTTTTTTCACGTTTTAGCCAGATGTAAGACCTTAAACCCGAATTCAAAGATATTTTTCAGGAGAATTACTGGAACAGATTCCCAACTCCTAAAACGGCAGCTAAAAAAACCAAACTAATAGATATTAACTCAAGCCTCATCCGATTCCCCTGCAAGGTCGCAAGATCAGTTGCCTGGATCCCCCCAATGCACCTTGACGTCACCGGCTGGATGACGTCTGGCAGACACCAACCACCACACTTGATAGACTCATAGTGAAGAGATGATCACACTTGGTTTGCGATCCTCGTGGGAGTCACGCGTGTCACAAATTCAGACAAAATTATAAACTCGCTTTCGCGAGGAATTATTTGTTTCTTAGAGAGTTGAAGTGTTTTATTCTTTGACCGCTATTAAGAGTGAAAGACAGAGGCAAAGAACAAATAACAGAGTCTTACCCTGCAGAGATGAGGGGTTACTAAACATCACCAACTTACCGTCATCATCAACATCATCAGCATCTTCTTCCTCTTCTTCCTCCTCTTCATCGTCATCATCATCCTCCTCCTCAGATTCAGATGGTTTGGGTACCTCCTTTTTCGGTGGAGCTTTTTTACTCTGTGTTTTAGGTTTTGAAGGCTGGGCAGCTTCTTTGCCTGCATTCTGTGAGAGAAACACAAGAGTTAGGCTCCCCCACAGACATTCTTAGTGGTTCGTCACGCAATGATTGCGTGACGAACCACTAAGAATGTCTGCGGGGGAGGCTACACAAGAGTATGCCAAGGTTTTTTTTGTTTCCTTGTTTTTGCAATGCTAAACATGTGTACATTCTATTGTTGCAGCCCTCATAGTCAAGAAGTGGGGAAAGAAGGTCGTGTCTGACAGCTTGGGGTTTGTGGATTTTGCAATTGGGCAAGTGAATTCTGTTCTTAACTTGCCCAATGGGTACGAGAAATTTTTGGGGGTGGAATTCAAAATATGGAAATACTGTTTGAAAGCAAATATCATGGGTTAAATTCCTAATAAAATAAAATCAAGTGGATCAAAGCTCTTTTTCAAGCTGATCTGACAAAGTGGAATCAATTGGTATCTTTATTATTACAATCAATAATATTAGTAGAGCAGGTAATGTAATATTAATAATGTCATTAATAAATAAGTCATAATGAAATACCGTAAATCCTCTATTAAGGTGGCTGAACACAGTTTTGGCAGTTTGAGAGTATATGTTCTTTGCCAAATCATGGCAAGAGAAAGGTTGCAGCTCACAAGCTGAAACTTGGCAAGTGAAAAATATACTGATAAAAGATTTTGACTAGCAGGTAAAATGTGACGTTTTCGTAGTTTCCATGGCAACATGAACGATTGAATACAACGTTAAAACTTCACTTTTGCTCAGTTTACATAAAATTCGCTCATTAGATTTTCCTTGAAACTTGCACACAGCATACCATAATTAATCATTACCATTTGAAACTTATTTGACCAAATTTTAACAGACGAGTTTTTAGATAATCAAAAATATGATTGTACTGTAATTATTAAATGTGCCACAAAATTCGTCTGTTCAACTTCCATTTTAGAGTTCTTATTACTGAAAGTACGATAAAAGTAAAAATTCTGCCAAATATCACAAAATTTTAATGAGTAGATTTTGAGAAATCGTCTTCTGTGTACCATTGCTTTTTCGCCGCCATGTTTGTTTGTCTAATTTAAGTGCCGTCACCAAGTTACCGCTGACCGCCCGCTAAACTGTGTTCAGCCACCTTAAGGCCCCCGGGGGGCTTATTTTTTTCAAGCACTTTTGAGGGGGGGCTTATTTAATTTAGCGAAACGCATCACCTGTAGGAAAAATACCGTGATATGAGACAGAGTAGACTTACGTGTTGTACAATTAAAGTCACTGTCAAAAGTATTTAATTCACTTGTGGGAGCCTAAAAGTAACAAAAACTTAGCTTAGAATTTTCACCGACAGGTCCTGGGCGGTACACTGCTTTGTCTAATGACAAGAAAATGGTGGCAATTCTCCACAGAGAGCTAGAGCGCAACATTGAGAAAGTTAAGCATATGAAGTTGGAGGTCATGCCGCCAAAGACCAAAACAATAAGAACTTCCAGCCTGAATAAATCATAACTGATCAGTCCACGTTAATCGTTAATTTTTTTGTGAAGAGTAAGGATTGGGGGAGGGGGAGGGGGAGGGCTTATTAACTTTCCTCCTCTGAAAAGGGGGGGGGGGGGGGGCTTATTAGAGAGGGGGGCTTAATAGAGGATTTACGGTAATTCTTAATACTGCACTTAAAAAAATCTTTTTCGGGCTAGTTGAAATGACTCTTGGGCTAGAACATGCTAGGTACAGCTTGCCCAAATTAAGGGACAAGCTTTAAAACTGACTTTCTTTACACCCTGGCTAGAGTTTTTTTGTTCATAAAATTGTATTACACCATAGCTTTTACAAATGAAGATTATTGAAGTGTCTTTGATTAAACTAACCTTCTTTTTCCATTCTTCCATTGCAGCCTCATGCTTCTTTTTAGCTTCTGCCTCTAACTTTTTGTACTTCTCCTTATCCTTGTTGCTCATGCTTCGCCATTTCTTACCAGCAAGGGCCGGAATCTTTTGGTCACCATCTGTACTCTTACCTATCATTTGCTCTCGGAATTCAGCCAGGAAGATGAAGTAGGCAGTGAGAGCACGCTTTGGCTTGTCCAATTCTTTCTTGGCTAGCTTTCCACTCTGTGTAGACAGAAAAACAAGATTAAGGGCTGCAACTAGGACAAGGTTAGCTGAGAAAATTGTCTTTATGGCAAAAGTTTTGACTTTTCATCTTTTACGCACCTTAGGAATAACAATTTACTAGAGGCTTTTCATTAAAACACAGAATTACATGAAAAGAGTGCCTTCGTCCTTTTGCGTTTTTTGGATTGTCTCACGACTGGCCATCCATCTTGCCATGGCCCTGGCATGGGTAGTTTGTATCAGTAACAACAACTATAGTTTGGCAAGGTCTTCATCCTCACAGCAAGAAGCAAGATCTGTCATCACCGAAGGAGCAAATTGGGTTCTGGTGATGTCCCCCCCCCCCCAAAAAAAAAAAATTGGGGAGTAGTTTTTTCAGTTAAATGGGTGTTCTTTTAATTGCACGGTTAAAATCTACACAAGGCAAGTACCTTGCCTCTTGCTAGCAATGGCCTGGTCTTGAAGCCACTTTGATACGAAAATGGGAACGGAATGATTAACACCATAACATATCTGGTAAATTCTTATATTAATTCTGATCTAAATTTCAAATAAAAATCTATACTTAACAAACCTTTTTTGTCATAACTAAAGCGGTGTATGACATTTGCAGACTGCAGACTGCAGACTGCAGACCGCAGACTACAGACTGCAGACCGCAGACTGCGGACTACAGACTGCATGAGGCAGCAAGACTGTAAATTGAATGAAACCAAAAATATCGTAATCAAGGTGGCGTCATCATCAACATTACCTTGATCCGAGAAGTACATGTAAGGCCTAGAAGCGAAGTTTTTTCACGCAAATTACACCGACCTGATTCCTGAAGGAGCTGTTGGCTGTTCGTCTCGTATTGAATTAGAGCAGAATAATGTCTGCCGATGTCACAAACTCGCTCATGAATCCATAGCAACAGGCTAGCAATTTAACCTGCACCACAGACGAAACTAAACTCTGGTTATATAAGTCTGCCTGTGAAACAGTGCCGGAATCCTTATTCTACGGGGGCCCCAACTGTGTACTAGGATTTGAGCATGAGCAATGATTGGCCTGTTAAAAAAGCAATTTGCCTATTTAGAAATTCAAAATGCACTTCTGGTAATTCGTCGAGTCCAGGTAGGATCTGTTCGGTTTAGATTGTCTGGTATATCCTTAAATACTACTAAGATGAAATACGTCATTTAAAAGGTGTTAAATGTCCGTGATCTATCCTAGTTGTTTTTGTAGACGTAACTGTAGTGAGAACGAAGTGCTCGCAATCTAAACACTTTTTTAGAGAAGACTACTATTTAGACAGGCATTAATGGGCATTGCTACTTGTCATTATCAATTCACAATAATCAAAGAAGAATAAAGAATCAACGCAATTAGTGATATACCGGGTGAGTCAATAAAGAGTCGCGTCGGTGAAGAATAGCCAACAGCATCTTGGAAATGAGGCCAATGTAACTTTGTGCAAAAACATCAACCTTGTTCCCAGGCTACTTTCTAACTTTCACACGATGTTATATTTTTGATGGTGTAACCTTTATTAGAAAGATTTTTGGTGTCTTTTAATTTACAATCTGCAATCTGTGGTCTGTGGTCTGCAGTCTGCGGTCTGCGGTCTGCAGTCTGCGGTCTGCGGTCTGCGGTCTGCGGTCTGCAGTCTGCAAATGTCATACACCGGTAAAATAGCCAGGTGACCAACACGATCAGATTATAAAGAATAACACTTAACACATTTTTTAAATCTCATTTTGTAACCAAACATTCAGATAGCTCTCTTAAAAGTCTACCAGAACTGATCGATTTGATATGTGAACCTGAGAAGGCACTTGAATAAATTTATCCTCTAAAACTAACACAATTTGTTAATTTTTCTGGCAGAAATTTTCCAGGAAGAAGAAGGGAAGTGATTTCAAATACATTTCAAAGTTAAAGAATATACATAAAAAGGAAAGAATATTCAGCATTATATTTTTTTGAAGATATTTTGGAAAAATAAAATTTATCATTACAAAGGCATTTCTTGCTCTTTTAAAATTAATTGGAGAAAGTTCTAAAACAGGAATTAGCTATTTTTTCATTAACAAAAAGATATTTGTCGCGTGAAAGGAAACAACTATCACGTGACACAACAGTTGAGCTTGGCACGGACGAAGGATGTGGCGGCCATGTTGGAGTCCCGAAAGATGAGTAATTTAACTCCGTGTCCTCGCCTTGTTTTGCGGAAAGTCGTTCCTTACCTCTTTCAAGTAGCGTTCTTTATCCGCCTGAGCCTTTAAATGGTAAAGCTTTTTCTCCTCGGCTGTGAGTTTTTTCCACTGCTCGCCCGCCATCTTCGCAACTTCGTTTGCCTTAGGTAGAGGGTCGCCACTCTTCTCGCATTTCTCTTTCAGCGTTTTTCGGAAATCCGTCGTAAAGTGAATGTAAGCCGAGGAGGCTCTTTTCACCTGAGGTCCATCGCCTTTGGACTTTTTTCTGCCTTTCTTTACTTCCTTCGCAATCTTAGGTTTCTTTGGTGACTTGGACTTCTGTACTTCAGCGGCTCGCTTCTTAGATTTCGTTCCTTCGTGAAAACAAGAACAACATCATGTCCACGAAGCTTCGATGCCAAAACGACATCAACTACATCATTTACGAGGAAATTTGAGCTCTTCGTTGCGATATTTTGGCCAAAAAAGTAGAAATTCTGACTTGGTCCGAGCGATGGTGATTCCCTCAGGCATAATTTATATTCCGCTATGATTTTCTACACGTTCGTTCGATTGAAGAAGGTCAGCACTCGTTAACATCCGTCGAAAGGCCCTTGGACACCTTATGAAGTTTACACAAGGTAGATTAAAGTACACACAGCATCAACCCCAACCCAAAAAAGGAACCTAATCAGTTTCGAAACAGTGCTTAACCCTAATCAGTAAAGGAAGTGCTTAACCCTTATCAGTAAAGGCAGTGCTTAACCCTAATCTGTAAACGCAGTTCTTAACCGGCTGATACAAAACGATAAGGAATACTACGTTGTGTAAACTTCATAAGGTGTCCAGGGGCCTTTCGACAGATGTTAAAAAGTGCTGTCCATTGAAGAAAGGTCGAGCAAACGGCGTCGAAATAACTCGCAGCAGACATTTTTTGTCGTTTACTACACGTAACAAGATTTAAATGACAATTCTAGAGCATTTTTGAGTGTAAATTGTCCGTAGAACCAAAACATTTTGCGAGTTGACTTCGGTGGTCCACACTCTCCATACGTCCAATGGCCTTCATAAGGCCTCGTATGAGGCTAGTAAGAAATATAAGACTACAAGGGGAGAACAATTCATGGAGTCGCTCATAAGAGTTTGACTGAGATTTGGACACAAAAGTACCGTATTGCATTGAGATTTCTGAATTACCTTCCATATCTCCGGATCTGCGCTTTTCAGCAATGGTCTAGCTCGGATGTGTAATCTCGTCTAATTTGCTTCGCTGTAACGCTAGATCGGCCAAGGTCTTTTTCTCAAGCTAAAGGTTCTCTCCAGGCCTGGGTTCTCTCAAAGAGGCATGACAAACAGGATGTGGTGAACGAGATGCGACACTACTGCGCGTGCGCGTATGATGTAAATAATTGTAACCAATGACCCGTTATGACCGTGCATTCCCGTCGGCTTCTTGTCTATCAAAGCATCTGTTTTTATTTCCTAAGCTGTTTTTGTTTGAAAAAATTTATTCCAACCTGCATTCCCGCCATTTCTTCACGCGTTTAGTCATATATTTTCTTTGCTTTGTTATGTTAGAAAGCAAGCCACTGCATTCACCACCTTATATATTCGTTTTTTCATGCAACCGATTAAAGGGAGATTTTTTATTTAGAGGAACGTTTTGGGCCGTCTGTATCCTTCAAGAGGAGGGTCACAAAACTCTCTCCATCTTTTTCTCTAAAACCCAGAATCAAGGCTTAATTTCAAATGAACAATATCCTGGATCCCGAACGACCAACTGGGGATCCTCGAACTAGACGTATGCGGAATTAAGGCTGGGCAATCGAAACAGGTGATTACGCGCGCATGGGACCTCGCGAGGGTGGCACGCGCAGAAAGGGTTGCATGGTGTTTCTGGGAGAAGCGAAAGGGGTATCGAGACAGGTTCGCCGTTTAAGATCTCCTCTTCCATTACCCTTCATAAGGAAGGTCAGAGACTCAGGCTACTCCTTTGTTTCCGATCAGATGCTGCTGACACCGGTGTATCAGCCTTTTCCAGAGTGCGTGCCGATCACTATCTGAAACTTTTTGGGGATATTTTGGGGTTAACAACAGCAGAACTAAAACTCGCTGGAATCTTGCCTGCTAAGAAAACATGGAGAAACGGTAAAAGGTTTTTTTTTTTTTTAATTGCTATTTTTGACCCCTAAATAGCGAACACTATTTAGGGGGAAATCTCTATTCCTCATAAGCTCGGCTTCTCGGAGATTTCCCCGCCACAGTCACTCCTCCCAAGTAATGCACAAATTTTAAATTTAATGTTAATTAACCTATTTATTATCGCTTTTATTTTGCTTGTAATTTATTGTGTGGCAAAATAATAAAATAAATAAAAATAAAATAACACTAAAATTCCAACTCAAACCCTTAAAATATTTTTGTCACTCAACAACGAACCTCCCTCGTGAGAAGACTCTTGCTTGCTAGGCATAATCACCCGTAAGCAAATTCGCATCCATAAAAAGACATATAGGGAGGGGGAATGGGGTCATCAACTATTTGAACCCTCTCTGCTGGCTATACCTCTACCTTATGAGCACTCGAGTGGCTTAATTTATGCCAGATGTTTTCGTCTTTTTATAAGGAAATTTTCAGTAAGAGACAATGGAAATATTTCTTTTCGTTCTTAAATTGTCGTCCATGTATATGACGTAAAATAGGCCTTATATTACATTTCTAAACCGTCTGCACATCATCGTGATAGGCTGCAGATAGTTAGGCTTCCCGGCTATATTTACATGAAACTTACCCTTTTAGTTAATAGGAGCTTGGCAGGAGGAAGCGGTGATGTTATCTGCAATTTTTAAAACTTTAAATCTGTCAAAAAAAATCTCTTCTTGCAATGCCCCAGTTTGTTCAAACGTCAGATAGCGCTGTCCACCGTATAATAATTAAATCACTATCCAGCGGGTAAGTATTAGGAAAACTGATTGTGCCATTCGGTTGATAGACATCTATCCAGTGGTTGAGGGTGGTAAAGGGGGGTCTAGATCACGTTTTACGGAAAATAAAACGGTCCTTTCACAATTCACGAAAAACAAAGACATAATGAAAATCACGGTTCACGGCGAATTAAACATTTATTTCTCGTTTCACGGAAAATAATTTTGCAAAATCACGCTTCACGGCTACCATGGAAGGCACAAATTAGCCATTTCACATTTCACCGGAAAAAAAAAAGGGCCGATCACGAGTCACGAAAATATCCTTTACCACCCTCAGTGGTTATCGTTATCTACCTTTTGAACAACTGGGGCCTGTTCCATATCGTATTATTGGTTATTTTGCGTGCTTTGTGTTTTTTTCATTTTCGAGAAATATAATAACAAATTACTTAATGCAAACCGTCGTCTAGAGACGGTTAAGGACATCCTTGGCGCTTCATTAAATACCTACTTCTTGCCAATATCAACAAAAACGCTGCTAATTAGGTTATATGTGTACCCATTCGGTGCCAATCCTCGGTTTTACTGACTTTACTTCACAATGGATCCACATGGGTTAACGTAGGGAAAGGAGCGGAGGTGTGGGGAATTGCTGGTTTTCAGTGTCACGCCATTCAAAATAGATGAAAATAAAAATAAAAACCGTTCAATAGATAAAGTCCAGAATCTGGGAAATGAAAGGAGGTACATATCCAAAGACCCTCGCCAAGATTCAGGTCAGAGGAATATTTCGTATACGAGATATCCGAAGAAATGTTTTACCCATATTTATAGAGATTTGTATGGAGACGCCATGCTGGTGCTCACCTGGATGAGCTCCAACATGGCGGACGAAAACCAACAGAAACATCTGTTACCGAGTTTGCCTACAAAAGCGTGAATTTATTCTTCGAGAAACTCACAGACATTAAAATAACACTTTTTCCAGTATATGAACTGTTTAGATGGCAAAATTTCCTGAAATAAGTCATTTTTTTAACCTACATAGCAGCCCTCTTGGCCGTCATGTAAATGCCGTGTCACGCAAAAGCTTAGAAATTCAAGCGTACTCTTTCACAAAACTAAGAACCCTTTTGAAGCGAAAATTTGTTTGACAATTAGTTTTCAGCTACTCTAATGCATCGTGAAAGTAAAATCTCGGTAGGATGGATAGTTTTTTAGTTTGAATTTTTGTGACGTCATGTGAAAACCAAGAATAGAGGGAGTATTAGGGACGGACCATTATTCTTCTGGAGGGGAGGGGGGGGGGGATGAGAAATATTGAAAAAAATTGTTTGCATGGTGTGGAAAGACAAAATATGTTTGCAAACTTGATAGGGCAAGAAAAATATGTTTGCAGAGAAGTCAGGCAAGATGTCAAAAATATCATTGCCAAAACTGAAATAAAAAAAAATTAAACAAATTGAAGCATAAATATAAAAATAAACACGATCTGGGTACTTTAAAATAAAAGTGGCATGGTCACTCTGTATAACAAATCTAAAAATAGCTGACTGTTTCTTCAAAAAAATGGCAATTATTGTGAGACGGTATATTCCCTGGCCTGTCCCCAAAGAGAATGGACTAACGGTTTTGTTCGGGCAATCTGGGCAGAAGAGAAACGTCTGAGAGTAAGGATCTCAGTAAAAATCCCTTCAGGTGGAGAATGCACCCCTGTAGAGTATTACCTTTTGAAAAGCTTGATAAAAGGATAAATTAGGGACGCGAGAAAATTGGCGGCAAACTTAAGGAGCGATAGGTTCTCCCCTTCTCTTTCTAGGTCTGTTCCTCTCTCTTCACGCCCTTTCGTCACTAGAGAGTATGTACGGATATTATCGTATAGTTTATTGGTTCCCTGGTTTTGAAAACTTACCGCATGCTCTCATAGTGTCTCACTTCGACCGAGTTGAAAGTTGGTAGGTGTGCTTCATTGCTGTCAGTTGGTATTATTTTGTTTTGCCTGGGATTTAGCTGCTGTCCGTATTATTGAGGCGTCCGTTATAGCGGTGTGCGCTCATGAACAATGCTGGTCATAACTGTAACTGATCGCTATCGAGACTGGTTGCAAGGAGAACGTGGACTGTATCCCTTCCGTTGCTCCCTTTCTGGCACTTCAGTTACCCTTGGCATCATTCGAAAAACTTGAAAAATGAGGTCCACTCGTGGCAATTACTTCACAATTGCCTTTAATATTAAATGTGCCTTTTTGGAGGTGTACATTCCAAAAAAAAGACCCAGCCACGGAAAATGGTAACTTTGAAAAGTCTAAATCGCACACAAGTTAAAGATGTGACATTGAGACAGACGCTTCTAATAAAAAAAACTTCAAACAAGAACATTTTAATGGTCTGGCATCGAGTATTTACAAATTTACAAGTTACAAGTATTACAATATACAAACAATTACAATAAATATACCAACACTGATGAGACGACAGCGCTATGACTTTGATTCAACTACAAGATTACAAGCCGGTTTGTGCTTGGTCCAGTGTTTCACCTGGCATTCTCTGAAAGAGATTACAAGAAAACAAATCCAGTCACTTTTTTGCCCATTGGAACGAAAAGTCTTTCAAAGATTTCCATTTCAGAGCTGACATTCCTTCACTTAATTAAGAACAAGGTCTAAGGAGTTAAACGTTGGTAAAGCAAAAAATAAGCAACGCAACGTAAATTCAAAATCCCCGTCATCCTTGTCTCCCAAGCCATCCATATACTTGTTCACCTTTTCTAGATGCAAGACTTTTCTTTTCCAATGTGAACTATTCTAGTTGTTAGTGCACTCCCCAAAATAAAATGGAACTCCTCGTTCAAAATACAATTTACACGTCTTTCGGACAGAGTGTTTGTTACCTTTTACAATACCATTCAGTTTGACATCTAGAGCATCGTTTCGTGGCTGGTTGGCCGCACATGGCGCATTTGGGAGGATCACTGACCAGCTCTTCAAGCATATCAAGGTTGTACGTATCCGCCCACCTACAAACACAACCAAAGAAATGAACACAAAGTACATGGAAATGGCAGAAAAGAAATTGAGAACTAGAGCATTGGTCCCATCAGAGGAGGTCATAGCAAAGAAAAGTAAAGACGTTTTTCAATCTAATTAGCACAGGGGCGTAGCTAGGATTTTCAAACGGGGAGGGGGGAGGGGTTGGTCACACTGTGTCACACCCAGGGGATCGCCAACTTATCTTGATTACGTGACGAATTTTCGCGCGCCTTAAGTGACTGTGTATCAACGGCCTCGTATTCATGCGGCGAGGAGGACCGAATACATAACCTGGAAACCAATGGATGACTAACTGCTCTGACACCAACGGATGACTAGCTGCTAACTGCTCTGACCTTCATAATTTTAGTTACGAACAAGAACATGGTCCACAGCGGATGTTCGGTAATAGAAATGTAGGATGTAGCACTGGACAAGATTTATTGCATGTTGATTCGTCGGATTCGCGCCTTTTCGCCACATGAACTACAGGGACATAAAACAATTATCTGACAAAGGGGGAAGGGGGTCAAGGGCACCCCAGGACTCCCCCTTGCTACGCCCCTGTGGCATATGTTAGTAGTTATTTTTCCCCTCCATTTTTCCTGGCAGGGCTTGTTTGACCCAACCAATGAGCGTTTTGGGTAACGCTTTGTTAACAGTTTTTTTTTTCAAATTTCAGTAATTTCTACACGACAAGGGGGAGGTTCTTCTAGGGAGAGTTTGATAGGCGTGACAGGGCCACGCTCGCTAGCTCTCAACAAAAATGTAACCTGTGCCAGGCTCTCGGTCAGTGCAGACGAGCAACCGGGCGAGCAGCAAAAAAACCCCGAAAAACTGCGGGAAGAAAGAAGGGGAGAAGCGATGTAAGAGGGTTTCACAAGCTTGCCATGTTTGTTTTACTCTGCACGCGCGAGAGCGAGAGCTTAACGTAAGGGTTGACGTAGACTGTTCAAATTGACCAATCGTAGTGTATACCAGGACTTGGTATTTCCGAATGAGGTATCGAATACAATGCTTACAGACTCCACTTCCCCATCTCTCCCCAGCCCCCATGCGGTTTTCGCGTAACTTTTCTCGATGCGCTTTCCGTACTATCGCTTCTTGTTTACTAATTTGGAGCCTGAAACTGCCTAGCCAAAATGGTACTTTACTGATGAAATTGATTTCGAAACTGCATATTCTGCATAGCACCTGTTAGACGGGAGCCACTAAGCGCGAAGGAGGCGCAAGGAGAACGTAGCCCCTCCTCCTTCTTTGCGCTCCTGCCGCGATAACGCTCTCGATTCTCCTTCCCTCGCGTTTTACCCGCAGCAACACTACACAGGAAAGAAACTGCCATACATTATAATGTAAAAACCACTTGTGCTACTCACGTTTTTGCTTGTCTTTTAATATCCTCTGCTGTCGGTGAGAAGAAAGCCCTCTTCTGATATTTTGCGATTTTTCCCCATTTTCCTTGGTTTTCTTTTACTAGTTTTTCTCTTATCTCGGGGACCTGGTGGGCATTTTCCGAAAACAAAATTAACAATGGAATGACCATCATCCCTACATTTAAATCTAAGTTACTTATTTAACAAGACGGGAGAGGAAAGACGACGGCAAACCTTGTGTGACAAGCGTAATACAGAAAAAACCTTCTGCCAAACTTCACATTCTTTTAAGCAGATCTTTTTGTAGAAGAGCAAAAAAGATCAATTTTAAGTGAATTCCTGACAAACACGCAAGTAATAGGCCTGTCACGTTAGTCACACTCAAGCGTTTTGCCGTCCTCTTCTTTCCGCGTCCTGTTGCGTAAACTCACTGATGTCATTTTATGACACTACGTTCATCTCTTAAAATCCAGGACACCCTTGAGTTTTGAAAAATAATTCTTATCCTACCGTAAAATTTCGAAAATAAGCCCCTCCAAATATAAGCCTCCCGGGGGCTTGTACTTGGAAAATTGTCCTTAAATACAAAGTAAAACAAAGCAAAAACAGTAAATTTACTTCCAGCTATAAGGCTAGCCCAATCGGTTTTGAAACGCAAATTTCCGTCCGTAGATAAGCCCCTCCAAAATAAGTCCCTCAAAAAGGACCTTTGAAAAATATAAGCCCCAGGGCTTATTTTCGGAATTTTACGGTATCTTGAAATATATCATTTATTGCTTGATGAAAAAAACAAAAAACAAAAAAAACTCTGGCCGTTCCTGATAGCAATCATGGACTGTTACTATGGTAACCTCGATCCCAGGTCTATCTCGTTCCATTCTATTCTCCTGAAGTAAGGGGGTGTTTACATGACACCGGGGCGACTTTCGCGCCGGGGCGAGTTCACTCCGGTTCCCTCTCATGGCTCTACATTTGTTTACATGATACCACCACAAAATGTCATGCCGGCGCGAGTCGCCCCGGCGTGAGTTCACCCCGGTTGTCGCACCGGTGCGAGATTTCGCAACGGTATCATGTAAACGCGGAACGTCCACCCTTTCGGGTGGGAAATCGGTCTGCCGGTAGACTGGAACGAGTGACGCATGCGTAATGTTTGCGATTTTGAATCACACGTGTATTTTATCAACATGAAGTGTACCTTCAAATAACGAGATACGAAATGACCTAGTCATCATGTAAACGCGATACGAAATCAAAAAGTCATTCCGGTATGAAACTCGCGCCGGTAAGAGTTTTCTCATGTAAACACCCCCTAAGAAGGGGAAGAAGAGAAGAGAGAAACTGGGAGGGAGATGGTTGCTATGGTAGCAATACCACAAGCAGATCTTAAGGAGGCAGGCAGTTAGAAGTTCGACTGTATTAAAAAAAACAAACAAACATGTTGACCGGTTTTGAGCAAGAACTGTTGTCCAAAAGAATTCACCTGTTCTAAAATGATGTCTTTTTTAATAGCTGGCGGTTCCATTATGGATAATTGTTCAAGGTATCGTTGAAGATCTATTAAACTTGGAATCTGGTCCAACAGTACTTCATTCATAAATCCTCGTAGCTGAAGAAAAACATGAAAAAATTATACTCAGATGAGTGTTTTTAAAACTGATAAAACAGGGCTGAGTTGTTAGCTCCAGTTTTCTTGGGAAAAAAAAAAAAAAAACCCAACGATTTGTCAGAAAGAGCAAATCTTGAGGAAAGAATGTAATAGCCCATTTCCGAGTTGCCTCAGGCCTCCGTTTCAAAACGAGGCTAAGTGGGATTGACACGAAAATGATGTTTTATTCTGAAGCAAATAAAGCTTTTTTTCACAAGAAAGGTTTGGCACTTAGCCTCATTTTGAAAGTGGACATTTTTGGAACTCAGTAATGGCCTATTACTATAATACTATGACTTTTTAGCAATCTCTATTGAGCAGGGATACGTTACGGAATGCGTCCGTACCGACGCATTTCAATCTGTTCGCTAAACCAATCAAATTCTTATATTCTTGTTCGTTTTTTACTTTAGTAGTAGTATCCCATCAGAATAGAGAGAAGAAGTGTGACGTCACATTACCATGGTAGCAAAATTTCTGGATCACAACAGTAGGGAGTTACTAGGGACCTTAAGATCCGACGACGGCGACGGAAACGGGAACGCCGCAAAAACAATAGGTTTAACTAGCAAAACAACAATTTTGCGCGTGCATCACGCTTTTTTGTACATTTCTTTGCCGTCACTGCACGACTACGACGTGAAAATGCCTAATTACACGATGTACAGAGGAAGTACACAAAGCGACGACGAAATTTCCTCTCTCTTTCTGAACTTGGATGTGGTTCTTAGGAATTCAACTTTTGGAGGGTTCGCCTACATTTGACAAAGTTAGTGACTTGGAGTAATTGCGATGAAGATTGAAAGAACGCGAATTCACTTTTTCAGCGAGGTTTCCTCTGCCGTCGCCGTCCTCTGATCTTAAGGTCCCCATTAATTTAAGCAACGACGACGGCGACGGCAAAGAGAACAGTTAAAAAGCAGTAAGTTAATTTATGTTAACAAAACAACACCTTTGCACGTGCATCACACTTTTTTTGTACATTTTTTAGCCGCCTTTGTACGACTGCGACATGAAACTTCCTAATTTCACGCACTTGCTTTATGGAGTAGGTAAACCCAACACGAAAATTTTCTTTTTTCTTTTTCTATACTAAAATACGGTCCTTTCGGATTCAACCCCAGAAAATTTCGCCGACATTTGACAAATTAAATGAAAGTGAATAAGATCCAGTAAGTTTGAAACAGAGCGAATTCACATTTTAAGTGAATTTTCGGATTGCTGTCATCCAGAAATTGTGCTATCAAGGAAACGCGACGTAAGGACTTCTCCTCTCTATACAGGACACGGGTCATCATCAAGTTCAGTTGGGGATAGCACTTCCGAACAATTTTCTTTCAATCGTGACTGGCATTCTTCAGTCTTCTTAATTTTTTGCGAAGGTCATGCCATTACTGACGTATTTATATAGCAATGATGGCATCATGCTGCTCGTTCAAAAGGTGGATGGCCCTATGCAACGTTTGAACAACCACGGGCGTGCACTGCTCATAAAAGCGGCTTAAGTTACCTTTAATATTTGTTCCTTGCTGTAAGAATTAAATTCATATTTCCTTTGGCAGTCCTCGTTCATGAGCAGTTGATAGACAGCAAGCCAAACCTGAAAGATTTCAATCACAATACACACGTATAGACCGACATAATTGAGCATTTTCTTGGTTTCAAGGGTGTTTTGGGGGTTGCAGTTCCCAAAAAATACCTAGTATGGGTAATAGACCTTTTTACTGATACGGCGGCCATATTGAATTAATTCGATTTAAGGAGTATTATAGGATGCCCAGGGGGCATGAGCACATTTCGTTTGTATTTTCGAGCGCTTTTCGTGACATTTTTTCTTACAATTTTCTTAGAATAAGATTGTAATGGGAAAAAAGATCCTTGTGCCGTGTTTGGATGTAATAATGATCGTCTTTTTCTAGTTTAGCATGAAAAATACAGTCTTTCACCGTATATTTCTCGGGAAAAGGGCGATCATTATATACATCAAAACACGGCACAAGGATCTTCTGTCCCATTACAATCTTATTCTAAGAAAACTTTATGAAAAAATGTCCCGAAAAGCGTTCGAAAATACAACCGAAATCTGTTCATGCCCCCTGGGCATCCTATAATACTCCTTAAATCGAATTAATTCAATATGGCCGCCGTATCGGTAAAAAGGTCTATTGTCGCTCAATGAGATGGTGATTATAGTACTCCGGACACATTCAAGTCAGTTAATAATAGCAATATGATCTGAAAACAGGATTTTCTGCGAAATTCCACGCCCGTGAGAATCCCTAGGAAGTCTTAAAAAACTTATAATGGTCTAAAGCAGTTGGCCCTACGTACCTGCCCTTCTGTTTTACTAAGTTGTAGTCTCCCATTCTCAGCTATCACTCTCCATGTGTTGTCAATAAATTTCATCAGCGTACCTGGAAACAACAAGTATGAGTTCAGGTCACTCAGACTGTGGAGAAAGCAGTTTCTTTTTTTCGTCAGTGGTACTTACATACGCAAGCTTGTTTCCCCACGGTGATCGGCCCGCAGAGGGACTCAACAAAGTTTTATTCAGGAAGGCTCCGCGTTCCCCGAGGTACGGCCCCTTACCCTTTTAAACAATGTTTTTGAAACGTACCCCTTCCGTATATCTTGAGAAATGTTACCCGTTTCAAACACCTGGCCCAGTTGTTCGAAGGCCGATTAGCGCTTAACCCGGGGTTAAATTTCACCCGGGTTTCTCTTTCTTGTGTTCAAAGCATTTTCTTGCATAAGTTTCTCTGTTATTTTTTAGAGCTTCCAATCATCAACTTGTAGACAAAAAGAATTAAAACGGAAATGCTCTTTAATCTGAATTCAAATCTCGCACGAACCCTGGGTTATCTTAACCCAGCTTTGAACAACTCGGCCCAGGTTTAAAAAGCTGCGTCCCTTCTAACTGCTTTAAATGCACCGTCTTTGAAATAATAATGAATAAATCACTAAGGGTTGATTTCCACTGTCGCGAAATTTTTCCGTGCGAACACACGTAAAATTTACGTGCGTAAATGAAATAGAGGCAGTGTATGAAAGGCCACGCGTAAACGTAATAGTTGAGCGAGGTTCAACTTTAAACGTATAACCGTGACCTTCCATACAATGTCTCTATTTTATTTACGCGCGTAAAACAAAATTACGCGACAGAGGAAATCCACCTTAAACCAGGAAGTTTTCTTATCTTTTTTCACAGCCACAAAATGCCTCTAAAAACTCCTTTAGGTCTTTTTACAGAACGAAATGACAAATTTCTCCACCCTTTCATGCAGTTCAACTCGTGAAATTTCTACAGGAAGACTGTGGGAGACAGCGTGGCCGAGCGGTCAGCGCGTTGGACTCGCAATCCGGCAGTCGTGGGTTCAAGTCTCACTTGCTGGATTTGTTCTCGGTCGTACCGAGTTAGAATCCTCGGCCACGCTTGTAAATAGCCAACTGATTGCCTCCTGCCAGTTAGGGTTTTTAAGCCTGTTATGTTGTATTTGAATTATTTGTTTCTAAGTATTTGAGTGGAGTGCCTGTAAACTAGCTGGATGCTATAAACAAGCCTTTTTAAGCCTTTAAACCCTTTCATATACCTGAAGCCTGAAAAAGGTACTTCTTTTAGGCGGAACCTCCCCGTCTAGGCTATTTTAGGAAGTACCAAACATCCTACTGTGATGCGATAGTACGGGTCGCGCTTAGTGCGTAGTTTGAGGGGAAATTCATAGCCATTAATCTGACTGGTCGTTTCATTGTAAGACTCAGAAAGCCGAGATAAACACGCTGGTAACGTTAAAGGTCGCTTACTTTGAACTTTTTTACGTTTGCACGAAGTGGTTGAACAGTTTTGTTTTTGTTTCTTTTTTTCAGAAATGGGAATGACATTTAAACAACCTACTTCCGGTAACTTACCTTTGTTTCTTTTAATCCAAGGAGGATTGTCAACTAACTGTACAAGTATTACAGGAGTGTCTAAAAAAAAAGATATGTGTGGAGGAAAAGCGATCAAAACTTTTAATTTGTCAATAATGGACAAGTCAACAATGATGTTTGGCTTTTAATAAGTTTCGCAATCAGTCACTGACCATTACACCACGTTATAGCAAGATTATCTGTCCAGTGATTTTGTTACAAATAATTATGGTGAGTCCTGGGACTCGTCTTGTGAACAAATCATGAGTCCCTGTCCATAATCAATGGGTCCCAGTTCAATTGAAAATGCTTGGGCCTTTATGTAACTAGAGAGTTAATCTGGAAACGGACGCCAAAACTCTTTATCACAGTTTACTGAAATTAAAATATAGTCCTTCTATATATTTAAAGCACAAAAAAGTCCGCTCGACGGACTTTGAAGAGAGCATAGAGGGTCCATGAACAGGCTAAAAAGAAATGGTCTGTTCTATTTGATTTCTAACCAAAATATCCGGACTTTGGGCTGAATGGAAAGTGCCCTATTTGACTTAACAGAGAAAACTCTTGTTCCATTAGCTACAAACAAAACCCATACATTTAACAGACATTTTACACACAGCTAATACTTACTGTGTGTGTTTAGAAGTCGTGTCATTACACTCAGTGGTAAACTAGAATAGGAGAAATCATTACATTAATATTTGTCCCTAGATCAGATATATTTATTATTGACCAAGCGAGATATGAAAATGGTTGGAGAAAAAGATGCGGGTAAATAAGACACATCCATCTTGGATGAACAAGCAAGCTTGGTCAATAAAAGATGTAACATATGCAGAAAAAAGTTCAGCAGTTCTTACCTTGTTAAAGAATCTATGATGTATCTGAGAATGGAAACAGTCTTTACACATACAGTAAAGAAAATTGTCCTCTCTTGTGTCTTCAGTTCCTAAAAGAAATCATGAAAAAATTAATCTTCACGAATAACCTTATTTTATTAACAGCCAGCGGAACTAGTTTATGTTAGAGGCACTAGCGTAGCCACACTCGGCAACAAAATTAGTTGAGACACCTTGCCCAAAAGGGCGTTTCTGACATTTTGCCGACTTCAATAAAAGAGGAAAATGAAGCTTTCCCTCCCCACCCCTCCATGAAATGTTGTGCCACTGTTTGAGCTACATGTACCTGTTGAAAACAACAAACACCTTAAAGTTGAAAGGGGGGGGGGGGGGGGGGAGAAGGGTGTGGAAAGTTGAAAGGAGGGGGGGCAGAAGGGTGTGGTTTTGATCTCTGAAGTTTAATTAGTCGAGCGTGCTTTGAGCAAAGCGAGACTCTTAAGGTGGCTCGACTGGATTTTTTTGGGGGGATACCTCCCAAGTTTGAGCATTAATTACGTCGCCATGAGTAAAGATATGGAAAAAGGATTACCACAACTGTATTATATAAAGATGAAAATTTCTTATGATCTGAGTTTTATTGCAATCGGAGTCGCCATGGCAACGTAATGACGCCATTACGTTTTTTATTTATCTTTGTGTTTCTCGGTACCAGGAGTTTTTTTGAGAAATCGCTTAAGGGAGTTTGTACCTGCCATAATTGCCTCAATTATTGAAAAGTTTGAACAACTTCTATGGGAGCGTTTTCGAGATATTTTGAAACAAAGTTTTAAGCATCATAAAAACAGTGAAATAGCATGCTATCCACGCAATTAGCTAATTTTTCAAGAAAAAGATAAGCTTTGGAAACGCGGCTTCATCTCATAGTAGTTTGATTCCATTGAAAACCTCCTACAAAAAATGAGGGGAATTGCTCTGGGCGATCGTGAGTAAGAAGAATTTTATTAACTTGCATTCAGCTGCTTTTGGTACAGTTTTTGCACGTAATTTGGTCCACGCCTACAAATTTCGCATTTTTCAAAAAACCACTCGATAAATTTTTTTATAAATTTGATAATTCCGAGATCAACTACCAATAAATATACCCTGCAAGTTTCAAGAACATTGAAAACAGGAAAGGCTTTCAAACAGGACCTCAAATATCACCAATTTCCCCCCCAGATTTTGTGTTTACAAGTGAGCGTCCACATTATTCACTGGCATTGTTTTCAAGTTTCATATGCACGTGCAAATTTAGCAAAAACATAGAATTTGCATCAAAAAGGACCCTCGGTTAAATCTCCGGAATATGCTAATAACCGCGTAAAGAAATTAGTGATATATTATAACATCACAGCAACTCTTTGTAAGAGTTTCTGTGATGATATAACCCGAGTAAGATAATTAAGTGTTGCATCCTACAAGATGAGCCGTGACGTTCACCGTTTCGGCCCTCACTGCTATCTGTGACACAAGCCAGTTATTAGCATATTCCGTATATTTCTTCCGAAAGTAATCGAGAGTTCTTTTTGATGCAAATTTACTACTTTTTGCTCAATGTGCACGTGCATATGAAACTTGAAAACAATGCCAGTGAATAATGAGGACGCTCACTTGTAAACACAAAATCTGGGGGAAAAATTGGTCATATTTGAGGTCCTATTTGAAAGCCTTCCCTGTTTTCAATGTTCTTGAAACTTGCAGGGTTTATTTATTGACAGTTGATCCCGGGATTATCAAATTTATAAAAAAATTTATCGAGTGGTTTTTTGAAAAATGCGAAATTTGTAGGCGTGGACCAAATTACGTGCAAAAACTGTAACAAAAGCAGCTGAATGCAAGTTAATAAAATTCTTCTTACTCGCGATCGCCTAAAGCAATTCCCCTCATTTTTTGTAGGAGGTTTCCAGTGGAATCAAACCACTATAAGATGAAGCCGCGTTTCCAAAGCTTATCATTTTCTTGAAAAATTAGCTAATTGCGTGGATAGCATGCTATTTCACTGTTTTTATGATGCTTAAAACTTTGTTTCAAAATATCTCGAAAACGCTCTCATAGAAGTTGTTCAAACTTTTCAATAATTGAGGCAATTATGGCAGGTACAAATTCCCTTAAGCGATTTCTCAAAAAAACTCCTGGTACCGAGAAACACAAAGATAAATAAAAAACGTAATGGCGTCGTTACGTTGCCATGGCGACTCCGATTGCGATAAAACCCAAATCATAAGACATTTTCATCTTTATGTAATACAGTTGTGGTAACCTTTTTTCCATATCTTTACTCTTGGCGACGTAGTTAATGCTCAAACTTGGGAGGTATCCCCCCAAAAAAATCCAGTCGAGCCACCTTAAAATGCAATCGGTTTTTTTTTTCGGACCTAGTTTGTAGGCCCCGCGTTCCTAGCGAAGACCGTGGAAACTGGGGATAAGAATCGTGACGACTTTCGTTGTATGGAAATAAGTCTCGTGATGAGAATGCGGTTTATTTTCGGCCATGACTAAAATGACGCGTGTAAGTTTGGCAATGATGTAATTTTCCTGGAATGGAGGTCCTTGATTTTCGCGTAATTATGCACGACATGCAGGCACTTTAAAAAGGAAATATCCCCAAGCAGGATGAGAAAATATTATAGCTGGGAAATCCTCAGGATTTTGTGGCTTTTTAAGGCGTTACGTTTCTCAGAATATTGTCGCAATTACAGGAAATGTACGGTTAAATAGATTCACTTTGTTTTACGTATTTAATTGATAGATTTTCGCAGTTGTTAAGATGTTAAGTCGTGTTGCACTTCATAAATACTTGAGATATCAAGTATCCACTGTCACGTAATTTTTACGTGCGCACGTGCGTAAAATTTGCGTTCGCAAATAAAATAAAGGCAATGTATGGAAGGCCGCACGTACAATTATGTAAGCGTAAAAGTAGAAACTCACTTAATTTGACGTTTAATCTCAATACTCTATGTCATACCTCTATTTGATTTACGTGATTAAAATTAACGTGCGTTAACGTGCGGAGCCAAAAACGCCTCAGTGGAAATCCACCCTAACGTGTCACGGATGTGTTTATACGGGTCTTGCAGCACTTCATGTCCACAGAATAGAAATCCCATATCGAGCTTTTCCGGAACGGGTTGGTCCAAGAATTCTATAGCTTGAAAGTGTTGATTATTTTGGAACAACTGATCACTTCACTTCACTTCTATCTATCTATCTATCTATCTGTCTGTCTGTCCGACTGTCTATCTATCTATCTATCTATCTACCTATCTATCTGCCTGTCTGTCTGTCTATCTAGCTGTCTATCTGCCTATCTATCTATCTATCTATCTATCTATCTATCTATCTATCTATCTGTCTGTCTGTCTGTCTATCTATCTATCTATCTACCTATCTATCTGTCTGTCTGTCTGTCTGTCTGTCTATCTAGCTGTCTATCTGCCTATCTATCTATCTATCTATCTATCTATCTATCTGTCTGTCTGTCTATCTATCTGTCTAAAATGCATGCTGTGTACAACTCTAAACATTGTACTCTGAGACTGTACGGAGATATTAAAAGTAGATACTAAGCAGCTATGGAAAATGTCATTACTTTCACGCGATATTGATATCTTATAAAACGGACAACAAATTCAGCAGGAATACGCGCGAACTGAATTAACTGTGTGTTATATAAGGTTCTGTTAAACTTACACTTTTTTTCCTGTGCTGAACATATACTGTACCGAGCCGTTTCTTGGTCCGGTACAAAGAAGCTATGTATATTTATACTGACAAAGTCATGGGCCCCTGATACCGATAAAAATCATCGTTCAATTTTCGAGTGTAAAATCCCTGAAAGAGTACTCCTCAATGGAGCAATATCAATATGTAGAAGGTTTTCAAAGGCTTCACACCGGTTTGAGGCTAAGATGTGCGGCCTGTCTCTGCTTGCAATTTTTTGTACTTTTTGAGTATATACATTATGACATACAACACTCGTTTTGTATTCCAAACGAAAAAGTAGTATAACAGCTCCGGGGGCTTTACTCCAAGCGCGCGAGACTCAACGCTACTAAGAGCGTTCTTGTTACCCCATGGTTTACCTCCACACTTGAGGATTCCTTAGTTATTACTGCCTCTTCTGTAGTTTCTTCTTGCCTGAAAATCAAGTAACCTTTAAGGGAAAAATGGACTTGGACAAAGTAACACTGAGGGAATAGCTTTTAGCATGAATGATGACAATCACAATGCACCAATAATTATTAACAGCCCTGATGATCTTGTACTGTAGCCAACTGATACTGTTGTGGCCTAAACAAAGCAAGCATTACAGGCACTCAGACACTACAAAACTGGTGGAAGATGAAAAGATGGTGCCTCATGAATAAGATTTTAATTAAATGTGCCCATGTTGCTTGTCCAAATAATGTTAGTCTTATGCGCATAAACCTTTTCGGTGTACTAACACATGCAGAAGCCTCATCTGTAATTGACTTACAGGCCAACAATGTTTGTCAAACAGACTCATCAGGGAGTAGAAAGTGCCCTCCAAGCTCCCCGAGTCTTTTTTTTTTTTTTAAATAAAAAAATACAAGAATAAAGAACAACACACTACCATGAAGAAGAACAAAAAAATGACTATACTTGTTATGACTACCAAATTAAAGCAACAACTTACTGTGCGATAAGCAGTGTTATTCTTCTGAGGCAATAATCAGCAAGATCAAGAATACTATCACCAGCAGCCTCACATGCTTCCTGACAATCAAAATGCAATCAAGACTTTCATTATGGAAAATTACGTAGAACTTGAAAACACTTGAGCTATGTGAACTCAAACCACAACCTGATTACCATAACGTTCACTTTATTACTAGTGTTAGACTGATAATATACATTTTGGTTTATACACTGTAGCTGAATTATTTGGGACTCTTTTGAAGGAGATATTTGTTCTAAGAAGACTGTGAATTCTCCAAGACTTAAGTAAACAGACCTTGTGGTTCCTAAACTTATCTGTAATACCTTGTGGTACTACAGTTTAATAAAGAAAATAACAATAACTAATATGGCTAAGTATTTTTTGCAGATAGTTCCAAAAACAAAACAAAAAAGAACATTTCACGTAAAATCTGAGACTACCAAAAGTTTTATAGTTTTTCATTTTTGGCACTGTCTTGGGAGTAACCTTGGATGATGAAACATAATAACTTGATTATGTTTACCTTGTGATATAGAATAGTTTCCAGGAGACTGACCACTGTTGCCTCATGGAACAGCTGTTTAAAAAACAATGTTATTTTAGCAGTGCATCGAAGTACTAAATATAGATGAGAATGCACTACAATGTAGCTTTTATCATGAAATTCTTACATTATTAACACAATAATAGCCAGATCGCCGATGGTATTCCTACCACAACCATAAGTACACTGTAGGGTTGGTCAATACTGTAGGTAAATTTCAATAATGGAGAAACCAATACGATTCATTTTTCATCATTTTTTTCTCTCACTATAAAAACAGATCTACAAAAAGTTGGTAAATAGGTTTAATGTTTGCTGGTTTAAAAAAAAAATAATGCACAGATTTAGCAAGGACTAAAAGCAAAGCTCTTGCTAATATACTTATAGTTTGCTCAAGCAAAAAATAAAATTGTGTAATGCTGAATGGTGCAACAGTGAGGATAGCAAAAAACAATGGGTCCAATTCGCAAAAAACACAACTACGCACATGCAGCACACTTTATTGCCATTTCTTTCCTGTTGTTTTGCATGACTACAACATGAAACTTCAACTCCTTACTAGCTACACATTTTATGGAGGACTTGCATGTATTTCTGTTCACTTTTTTTTACTGCCTTTTGTTTCCACTTTGGTTGCACGGGCTCATTTTCTCACCGCTGTTTAAAACATTTTATGCTTTTCCTCCAATGAAAATCATCTCTGTTTTTTAAATCTCTTGCTCTAGCTCTAGCTCATAGGTCTAGGTATTACAATTTAGTAAAAAAGACTCCTCTTTGTTGTTATTTTTTCACTTGAAAAGTCTGGGTCACCATGGGATTTACCGCCAAAATGTGCAGGTACTTGAAATGTCAAATTTCAGCCCGGCTTACATGACTGGGTGGATGTACACTGTCAGACATATGATTTTAATTTGTCACAACCAAAATTTCTTGGATGCAAAGATAACCAAATTTTCTTACCTATGGTGCTCTACTATGCCCGGTTCCCACCCGTGAGAGCTCCACTTATTATCATTTAAATTCTCTTTATAAGTTAGAGTACAAGGTTACAGCAGATAAAATTAAAATAACAATTTTACACCTACCGCAAAGTATACTGGTAAAGTTGTATGAGGGTTGTAGTCTGACTCTAAAAGTTTTGGAAACACCTTTTCTTTCCAAAGCTCAACAGCTAACAATTCATGGATCAGGGTGGGAATCTGAAGAAAGCAGTCAAAATATAAAAAAGTACCCAGTAACAAATATTTGGAAATGAATGTTATGTGCAGCATTTCTAATAATATATTAAGATTTTCACTATTGCCCAGAAGTCAGAAGTAAGCCATAATTTGGTATTATTTCAAATGGTAGATAAATTTCTCAGCTTATACAGACCTATACAGCTTGGAAAAAAAACATGATGCATGTTTCAGTTAACATTCATTTTTTATTTAAAGACATTTACCCAAAGGTTTGGTGAAGATAGTCACGAAGGGAGGTACTCTGGATTTAAAAAAATCAAAAATCCCCAAAACCCCTGGGCTTTTGACAAAACAACTGAAAATCCCTGGACCAAAAATTATGGTAGCCCCTAAAAAATCCCATGACAAATTTCCGAGCCTTAAAATTTTCCAGAAAGAATTAAATGATATAACATGAAAAATAAAATTTTAGAAACTGAATGTTTGTGTAACTTGCAACCAGGATATGCAGTACTACCACGAATCTTCAGATTGTGTTTTGAATATCCCCCCAAAAAACTACTTAAATCAAGCCACCCAAAAAACACTTGCCAAATGTCCCTGCCAAGATGGCCTGGCAATTACAGCTAGCACTTGATTTTGACAATCTTATGGAAAAATAGTCTATCTACAGTCCACTACTTACCACTGACATTAACAAGCTTTGCTGACCTTTACCAAAGAAAATAATCTTTCTCATATTTGATATACATGTATATAATGATAAATAATCCTTTACACAACAAATATCACTTGCAGGGTCACACACCTTCTCTAAAGTTATTAGCAGTTCCTTGACAAACTCATCTGTCTGTGATGAAGCACTGACAATAGCCTAATAAAGACATACATACATAAACTTTATTTACACTCAAATTTTTGAATAGCTTGTAGAGATATAATATCTTCCAGGAAGCAATACAAAAATGCATTAAAAACATTACAAGAAACATGAAGACAAATGTGATTCCTTTTTTCTCACAAAATCTCTTCCACTATACATTTCAATGGATGCTCCGAAACCATTCACAGCTGCAATGTGTTATTTCACCTCGGGCCCTGTCAGAGCTGGTAGCAGCTGTGATTTGGTTCCACTAAATTATACTTTCAAATTGTAAACATGTTGGTAGTAAGATGGTACATGATGATGATAAACAGAAGTGATGAATTTAATATCCCTTCTACGAGTCTTGAAAATGAGAGTCATTTCTCTATGTTCTTTATAAATAACAATATAAAAGAGATGCATTTACCTATATCCCAAAAATTTTTCTCAACTGATGCAATGTTTCAACAGTTCTCTATTGGTTTGTTCATACAATTTATGCATGATGTATGGGTATGTAACTAAACTTTGTAGCTGTTTACATGTTTGCGCATGTGTGTAGAAGGCAAATTTTCGAGATAAGTGACACTACTTGTACTGACCCCTTGACTTAAACCTTTCAATTTCTCAGTCTTTGTTTGTTTTGCTAGGCATTCACTTCCCTTACTTCACTTTGGTGGTACATTAGTTTTTGGAAAAATTTTTAGGATCATAAAATTAGTTTAAATTTAAGGTGTTGCAGGTGAGTAACTGAGGGAGATTTTGATTGGAATTTTTGGATCAATTTTGGATGACTTTTTGCTTTGTTCTTACTAGCCCGTTTGACTGAATCATACATGTATGCATTTGAATATGGTTACAAAGATCTTTTGCCCCTGTGCAAGTTTTGTGTCACAGGTGTGCATTATATAGTTGCTTCCGTGACCCACCTGGAAAACTAGGAACACCAGAAATATTTCGGGAATGTTGTTGTGTTTCAAGGATAAAAGCCAATCAGGAATGAGAAAACTAAACTACAGGCAACAATGGGTATAATTACTTTGGGGTTTTGTGGCTTGCTCGCATGTCCTCAGCTTTAATGTGACTGGTAGTTATAACAACACAAGAAACATGCCCAAACTATTTCAAGTGTTCACAGTTTTCTCGATTTGAAAGTAGAACGGACGATGTTGTCAAGGGACGAGGATCCACACAGGCGGTTATGGGCAGTTCAGGTGTGAATAGGCTAATGGTACCATGTTGACTGGTTAGGCTAAGATTTGTTTCAAAATTCAAATATTTACCTGCATATTTAGCTTCTCTATGAATTCATGTTGGCTCATCCATCTGTAGAATTAAAATTTACTGTACCGATAAAATAACATTTTTTCTGATTGGCAGGAGGTAGACTATTAATTTTGGTTATTTAAACGCATATATAAATGGCTATTTAATCGAGGTTCAACAGGTCCAGACGTACTTTGTGTCCAGCTTGTGGTCGGTCCACAGTCTGGTTTCATACCATGGGGTGAGAATTAAAGTCCGATCACGCTCCTTTCTACGTAAATACTTACTTTGCACTTCCTATTTCTTTTAGAGGGTAAGTTGTAAGCTGTTCAATGTACAGTTCAGCTTCTGTAGCAAACAAAACTTGCTTTCCTTCGCCACCAGATTCACCCGCCATTTTGTTTGAAGGCTGCAGTCAAGGAGATACCGCTGATTACGTTTTTTGCACTTAACGCGGGCACTGTACAATGTTTCAACATGGCGGACAAATCGAAGGAAATCTGTTGTGAAAATAAGGACATTTCTACAAAGGTAGATCTCATAAAATGCTTCTGTTCGCTGAAAAAGCTATTCTTGACATTTCTTAATTTCTATAAATAATGATTAGACTGTAAGATAGAACTGATTTACAACATATTTTATAGTCATCAGAGTATGCTTATCAAAATCTGTGGAAGGAACCTCTAAGTTTTCCATTTATATACCACAAATTAAGGATTTTGATATTGTAATATTTAGTGTGGCAACTGAATTAAATGTGCTGTATAATGCTCGTGATAGTGTTAAGATATTGATGGCTTTGCACTGCGTCCACATAATTTTGAGATTCGGGTTTTTAAAAACATAAATTTTGTTTCTTGCGATTCACGTACGACTATGATTTCCGACACGTTTTCGTGACGCAACGCGTTACTGATCGGAAATTATATTTCTTCGCTATGTATGGCAGTATTTCCTCTAACGGGATGTTCAGAATTTTAAGTCTTACAAGATTTCAATTTCATTTTAAACGTATTTATTGCTTAACGATTGCGATTTGCACTATTTTATGTTACTATTTTTCTAAACTCAAAAATACTCTTTTCGTACAACACTGCTCCTCCCCCATATGTATTCGGGCAGGGAACTAGGACTGTTAGATTTTTGGCTAGGGTCGCTCAGGTCTATGTTGTGGTTCAATTTTATCCCATGTTAAAAATTTACTTTTTTTTTGTTTTTGGCTATGGTTGTATTAATTTAAATCTATAATAATGAATTTGAGAACAAATAAACCCTAACATCTGTATTGTGCTAACAGAAACCAGCTCAGCTCCTACCCATTCAAATCTGTGAAAATCTATTAACATGTAACTGTGTTTGAAAATTTTAGGAAAAAAATGTATCCCAAAACATGGGTACATTAGATACGAGAAGAAAATTATAGTAGGTTAATATATACTCAGGATGAAATGTCTGTGAAGCCACCTATCAATGTTCCATTCATAGCAGTAATGAATGCAGGATGTTAAGGTTTGTAATATGAAGCCAGTTTTATGGGTTTAGTGGTGGAGAACCTTGCTTGAATACATGCAGGTTTGGCTTCTGTTGGCAGAACTCAGAATATATTTTTTTCAAGTCACCATGTCACTGACTGAACAAACAAAATTCTCATACTCTCATACATTGATGACTTGTCCTAAGTTTTTCTATCACTGACTGATGTTTTGTTTTCTTCTTTGCGTTCAGACACATGAGCTTCTTACACATCTCTCGAGCACTGTATTTGCTTGTGACATCTCTGGGGATACAAGGTACATCAGATGTGACTTTCCACAATGCAGGGAGCATGCAGAAGCTTTGCGAGGTAGACTGATTCAGATCTCAAAATTATAGTTGTAAATTACTGGTTTTAGTGTTGGGCAGATAATCACACATATTACCTCTGAAACGTTGTTTACGTATGTGTTACAGATCAAATTTCATTTCAGGTTAATTTTGATTTAACTTAAGTTGATTTTTTTTTACCCAAGGGTAAAAGTAAGGCACCAGGGGTCACTGGCAGTGCTAAAGCAGGACCCTGATGACACATGCTGATTGTATTGTCAAAATCCTTGTACAGTAGCATTAGCTAGACATTGTTATTATTACTAATATTATTGCTACATTGGATTGTATTTTGATGTTAAACTTGATTAATCTTTAAGGAAAACCATGCTGGATTCTCAATACCTTGAAGAATGTCAGAGTTCTGGATAACCATGTTGGAAGAGAGGTGAATTATTACATGAAAGAAATTGATGCTGGAATACATGATCAGTTGTCCAATCCTCACTATACAGAAAGTCAGCATTGGATTGAGGCTCAAGCTTTGCCTGTAGGAACTAGAAAGGTATTGATTGTTTGAGGTGGCAACGGGTAAACCCAGAGACTTACTAAAAGTCAGATAGATATCCAGACCCTTGATTGAAAATCCAAGAACTTGTAGACACTAGGAAAAAGTTTGAAAATGAGTAATCTGAGATGGAAAGAAACGCACAGGAATAACACCTTGATATCCTTTGCTAATGATTCTATAATTTTGAGAGTAGATAAATTTTTATAGAGATAGAGTCACCTGTGAAATCCAAGGAGTTATTCCTCATAACCCTTCTTGTATGTACATGTAATGTGTGTTTTGTGATCAGGACAATTAAAAGACTGGAGGTTGGTAGGATTTGTTGAGTTCTCATAGTTTTTTTGTTTTGAACCGTCCTTAACCCAAAGGATATGGTGATGTGATGTTGGTACATAACAAAAGAGTTCAAAAAAAATACAGTCATCAGCATCATCATCATCATCACCATTGTTGTCATCATTATTTTACTGGATCTTTGTTTCTTGTATCAAAATCCAAATCCCCACATTTAGCTGACATTTGCCAGTTACTGCTCTTGATACATAATAAACACCTTGGTGTAGATATTTTTCAACCAAGTTACAGTTAACTGCATTGGACAAGATTCCAATACAATGTACCTCTGTTTAAAGAACAATTTTTCCTGTTGCTTGGCACTGATGTTGCATTAGGGTTTCAGTGCTTAAGCATTACTTTAGGGTATATCATAGATTTTCAGACTTAATACCTACATGCTTTGATACTCCATCCAGGTTCTTGCTGTGTTTAACCTTAAAGACCCACAGTCACAGTTTGGTGATTGGATTTCACTGTTTCTAAACGCTGCTTTTATGGCTGAAGGTAAACAGGCACATATGTGAACATGTGGTTGGTAAATAGTTAGGAGCCATAGGCCATATTACAGTTGTTCACTGGGTGTCCTAGCTTAAGTGAAAGCAAGGCTGGAGGTGACGTAAGGCTTAAGGCTCACTAAGTCACCCAGCATGCAACTGTATAATGGTAATGGCCCATTAGATATTAAATGCAAGTGCTAAATATGTGTCAGAATTAATTTTCTCAGTGTCATTCCGAATGATATATGAGAACCAAAACTTGAATACCTTAGAAATTTGTTTGTAACCTGCATTTATGGATTCTTTGTATGGTTAATACATGTACTCTTGTGAGCTTTCTGATGAGTTAACATCAGGTTTTTTGCCACATCAGACCTAAAACAGTGCACAGTGCATAGGGATTGTTATAAGTAGCATTTTGAATTTGTAGCTGGGAAATTTAAAGGATTATTAACAAGAAGAAATACTAATAAAGTATTATTGTATGTACCTCTTCTTTTCAATAGTCTTTTATTATTGATTTGCATTTCGGACTTGTCAAATTAGCAAATCAGCAACAATTTTCCATGGTCTGTACTCTTATTGACCATAGAAATGATGTCAAAATGTTCACAACTCAAGTGGAACCATGCATAGCAGTGGGCGATCTGCGAGTGGTTTCACTGAAAAGGTTTGCACATTTTGACATCGTTTCTATGGTTGATAAGAGTACAGACCACAGAAAATCATTGTGAATTTGTGAATTATCACATTGACAGTTCGAAAGTCCATTTCCCTTGAAGGTTCTTTGAAAATTGTGGGCACAAGAAAGAGAAAAACAAATTGCACCACCATCGTGTGTTTTCCATGACTTTCTATACTCTTAACAAACATAGCTCTCATCCAATCAGTGCACATGAATATCGGTCAGTTATTGTTAAATTTGTGTTTAACAGCAGTTAGCCATAATTTCCCTAGGGTGCCTGATTACTGTACTCTTTTTCATGCTCCCTTCGTCGTGTTTTTTTTTACATTGTATGTTGTCTTTTAATTGACAGGGGTACAAGAACATGGCTGTGTTGTAATCACCCAGAACTTTGTGAGTCGTTATGAGCTAATGGAGTGCATTGCAAAACTAAGTTTCTTGAGCAGTCATCTGCCAGCAGGTTTGGATCATTGTTTTTTGGTAGATTTAGTTTCTGACTCAGGCCCACTATCCAAATGCAAATTCTGCAGACTGATTTTCTTACACAAGATTTACCTTTCTGTAAAGAATTAGTTGACGGAGAATTTGATTAAAGATCAAAGCACTTTTCCCTTTGGTTAGTCTGCTTGACAGCCGTTTTTGGTGTTGTCACAAAATTATTGTGAATAAATGTTGGTAGGAGAAAATATTATTGATGTTGGTCATTCTTGGGATTTATTTTGACTCTCCTGGAATAGATATAAAAATGCAACTCTCTCTAAGAGGTCTGTAAGGTTATATATCTGTTGTTAACATAACACTCGATAATAGCAGTTTTAATGCCTCATCTTCTTTCTTAGTTGAAATTGTTGCAGCCCTGAGCTGTCACTCCAGTTCTCAGGGCCAAGTGTTTTCGTGCACACCATTTGCTATGGGGAAGCAGTGTGAATTTGAAGAATTTTGCTCCTTGCATGACTTTGTGATGGCTTGTCAAAAGGTGTTCAACAACGTTTTGGTGGCTGTACACATCTCATCGTGTTTTACCTTGAAGCTGGATTGCTCTCATGTGGTGAGTTTTCTGTCATGTTATACCCGTCCACGGTATTTTTCAACTTTTGACATGGACAAGTAAGGGGAAATCCGTCCACATCACTGGAAAAATCGCCTTAAAATTATTCAAATTGCCAAGTTTAAAAGTGGCATGTAGAAAAATAACGAAGATATAGCTTCTCAAAGGCGCGAAATTTTACAGAAATTTGTGCAGACATTTGTATTTGTACAAACCTGCCCCCCGCCATTTCCGGCCCAACTTTGCGGAGTTATGCCTTCGCTCGCTTAAGATATATCACTGTCAAAGTTGGCAATTCTACTAATCTTAAGACGCTCTTTCCAGTGGGGTTGACGGATGTTCCTTTGCTTGTCCATGTCAAAAGTTAAAAAAAAAAAACCTTGGAAGTGTCTATTGTAACCATTTGTAATCATCAAAAGGCAAGAAAGTACCCTCTCACTAACTTACATCTGAATAATCGCAATTTGAAATTTCGGTTTTACACTTGACAGGGCTTCTGATAATTCGCGGAAAAAAAATGAAAAATTCGCGGGATTTTAAGGGGCAAATTCGTGGAAAAATCGGCCGATTTCGCGGGATTTTAGCGGAAAAAATTCGTTTCGAAGGATTTTCAGAGGCAAATTCTTAGAAAAATCGGCCGATTTCACGGGAAATTTCGGGGGGAAACTTCGCAAAGAAACAATCAGTAAAAAACAGCCTATTTCGCTGAATTTTGTTTTGGCAAATTTCGCTAAAATCGACTCAATTTTCGCGTCGATATGACCAGCGTTGTTTAACGTTTTTTTAACGGGGATAATAATTTGCTTTTTTAAACGACAGTTCGCTCGAAAAATGAGAGAATGCTAAAGCTATTGAGATTATGGTTAGTGCCCAGTTTTTCGCAACGTTCATCTAAAAACGCCTGGTAGTTTTGGGACGTTGTTTACTCGTTGCATTGACGAAGTTTCAAGATAAATTTGGATGTTTCGGGTGAGTAAAACAGGTCTAATAGCCAAGATAAGTATGAAATATGTTTTGCCGACATGTATTTGGAAATATTTCTGGCGGATTTTGCGGTATTTCGCGTTTTTGGGGGAAATTCGCGGGATTTCGCGGAAAACCCTGAAATTCGCGGGTCCGCGACCGCGCGAATTATCAGAAGCCCTGACTTGATAGCTAGAACAGCCTTGTATAGCGTTAGAAAACAAAGAGTATCGTTTCTGGAATAGTACTAGCCTGCGAATACAGCCTCGCTCCTCGCCCGCTAGGGAAGTTCCGCCAGGAGAGACGTCTTTGCCTCAGCGACAGAAATTACAAACTGATTACGTAAAACATGCCTGGAATCTGGTCAGGAGCTCTGATTGGTCGACGGTAGTAGTCACATTGTCTTAGCTATTGCTTGTGAATGACAGACAAAAGACAAAAGGCTGCAAAGGTTAAATGTTAACGTGATGAATCTACTACAAAACAGTAAATACTCGTTGAGTATATTCTTCTTTACAAGAATCATTTGGGTTTTGCCGGAGCTCCATCGCAGAAGAACACAAAAGTTTACCATAATCGTCCAGGAGAAACCATAGGTACCCCAAGCTCACGGGTGTCCTACTGTTTTAGATCAGTAAAGTGAGTTTTTTTACACCCCTTCAAATTGACTAATGAAGGCAAGGAAGAATTAGGTGCTAAGGTCAATGTTTTAACGTCACTGCCCAATGACGCGATCATCCGAACTGAGACAAAGCCTTAAATCACAGCCAGCAAGATCTCCCCAGGTTTTAAAGACCCTGGCTGGATGTCCGAGCTAACTGAGCGGCGGTCGCGCTTTACGATTTATGCTGATGTACATTCGCTTTACGAGTCAAAAGTTTGAAACAACTTGCAAAGCGTAATATGCAGTACCATAAGAAAGACCAGGAACCAGTTGTTCGAAGGCCGATTAACACTAATCCGGGTTTCTTTTTCTTTTGTTCGAAAGCATTTTCTCAGATTATTTTCCCTTTCCTTTTCAGAGCATCTAATCATCAAATTGTAGGCGAAAGGAACTAAACTGAATTTGTTTGTTAAGCTTTCATGTCTGAATTCAAATTTCGCATTAACCTTGGGTTATCTTAACCCAGTGTTGAACAACCCGGCCCTGTTCAGTAGCACTGGCTTGAATGAGCACACTTCATAGCGGATGGAGTTTCTTTCCTTCATCATCTGTGTAAACGTGTTATGGCAGTTGCATTAACCTTGAAATGTCCGAAAAGTGAACACACTTTTGTCATCTTTCTTTGTATTGCAGGATTGGCCGGTAGATGCAGATTGGCTAAAAAACAAACTGCAATGCATTCTCAGCGGCAGCACCAGAGAAGTTTATGAAACTGGCTCCCAGGTGGCTGATCTACATTTGATGCTCTCCACGATGTTTCCCAGCTCTGACACTGAAACTTGTGGTACACGTTTAAGGACTGCAGTGCTGAGAGCGTGCGAGGAAGGATTTCCTGATCTTGCAGGGGAGATGGGCTTGGAGGTTTTGGACCCTGAGTCTGTGAGGGAGAGACTTTCAACGGAGGGCAGAGAAGATGAGGTAAGCGTGTTTGCATCAATTAAGGTTTCTTGGAAACTGCCCACCTACCCCTCCCCTAAGCCGACATTTTGCCCTAAGTGAGAAGTAAATGTTGATGTTGGCTTAGGGGAGGGGTGGGTGGGCAGTTCCCCAGGTACCTAAATCGATCCGCGGCCATGTGCATTATGGGGTCATATGTACTGCTACAATCAAAATCAATTTCGTGTCTCCTTTCATATTTTAAAATAGGTAAACCGGAAATTTGCACAAGGAAGCATAACTCTGAAGGATTCTGGGACTGGTTGTAAAAATACTTCATTGTGCATATGGGCTATTTTGGGTTTTTCACCTTAATCTTAATGGACTGAATTCTACGGATAAACCCAAAAGCCAGGCCGGTGCTGTTTGTTTCGGACGGAGAGGTAGTCTTTTTTCTTTTTTTTGAGTCACCAAAATATGAATGTATGTAAAGGGTCTGGCAAATGTTCTTGAAAAGTTCGTATGGCCAGTGAACAGAGGAGGTTCCACAGGAATCCCACTATGCAGCACAATGCGGTGATGGACTAACATCTCATCCGGTAGAGAGAAGCAATCCACCTGGGGGTTTCATGCTTAGAAACTGAAAAAACAGTCTAACCTCCATTAAACGGCCACCCTCTATTAAGCGGCTAGTGATCAGAATCCCGAAATAATTCTAGAAAAGAACGCGAAATTAAACCTCTATTACGCGGCCGCGGTCACCTTTTGGCGTCCCATCAAGCGCTAGATACTCCTTAATTGATGAACGAAAATACAATCTGAGATAGATGGCGACGACCGATTGTGGACCAGAGATGCTGTTCACGTCGCGTGTTTGTTTCAAAATGAAGTGATGTTTCTGCTTACGATTATGCTAATTCATGACGAACCTCTATTGAGCGGCCAACCTCCATTGAGCGGTACCCCCAAGGGTGGCCGCTTAATAGGGGTTCAACTGTAAACGCCGGTCGTGTCAGTGAGGCTCATGGCTATCTTTCCTGGCTATCTTTCTTCACTCAATTAAATAATTCGTTTTTTGTTCATTTTTCCTGAACTTGTTAAGGTTACTCCGCCTGGCCTGGTAATATCGTCGGTTCGAGTTGTCTTCCTTGTTCAAGTTGAAGATCCTGGTTCATCATCCAAAGCCCCTTGTCACGCTAAGCATTGTGGGTCATACACTGCCCTTGCAGAAGCAATCACAGCAAATCTTCGAATACGAAAAGCTTCAGACGTGAGGTTTGAGTATACGATTGTCCAAGTAAAACACATCGAAACCCTTCTTCTTAAAGAGTCGTTGAAGAAAGAATTAAGCGTTCTCCCTCTTGATAATTTGAAAGTTTTGTTCATTGCGATCGGACCCATGTTTTCTAGACCCAGTGTGGAACTGATAGATATCATTAAAGACTGGAGCAGTCAAAAGACTGAAGGTATCTGTTACGGCGTTCATTTTCAACATATTACGGCAATGCAGGCCTATGCCATCAAGAACCGGCTCAAGCAAATTCAAGATCGTGACAGCATTGCTGGAAGCGCGGAAGCAGCACCTGCGAGAAAGCACCTTTCTGTTACTGGACTCGTTGACAATGGAGATAAAAACTGCTCGTCGTCATTCCCTGTTTTGCTGTACATGATTCATTTGGCTGTTGGAGAGAACGGGAACAGACTAACTGGTAAAGGAATTCCGTCAGGTATATTATACGGATGGATATTTTTCTGGTGTGGTCAGTCCTAGTAAAGCTATCTTGGGGTCTTTCTGTAGGTACCAAGGCACAGATTACGTACAACAAAAGAAACAATACAACCAAACAATAAAGAACTCCTTGGGGTTCGTACAGAGTCTTGAATTCTTGAAAAAGTCTTGAAATTTGCCCAGCAATTTTCCAGGCCTGTTCACGTCTGGAAAATAGAGATAAAGTCTGAAAAAAATGACAGAAAGTCTTGAGTTGAGCTTGAGTGCTTTATAAGTGATTTTTTTTTTGCATTTCGGCCAAATCTTGTCCAATCTCGCCCAAACGTTTGCTTTGAATCGTGAATAAACCTTTGTTCCTGCATTTTTAAGGTCTGTATTGATCACTGACGGTGACCTAGTTGATAACCTAGAGTCTTGAAAAAGACATTTTTGTTTTAGAAAAAACTGTGGAAAAAGTCTTGAATTTTGGATCCAAAAAAACCGGTAAACCCTGCCCCTAGAGAACTCTATTGTTTGGTCCCTTTGTGTCTATTGTGATGACAGTACTCTCAGACAGAATAAAATGGAATGCAACCTTCCCTTCCTCCCTAAATTAAGGATAAAGCCGCGAGAAGGTAAAAACGCGCAATCTTCCCATCGTTTTCTTTTGGTCGAAGTTTTCTCTGTTTTTTTTTTTTGTCTAAGATTGTAACTTGTTGCGTAAAAACCATTCTTAGTAAATGACATCCAGTGACCTATAACGGAGTGTCAGTTTTTTTGTTTTCTTCTCTCATTTTTAATTCTATTAAACCGGTCAACTCCCAAAGTAAATAGCCAGAAGACAGTGAAGTTAGTATTAATAATTTTATGAATAAAAGTGGTGCCCACTCTTGAAAAATATGTAAACCTTCGCTTGGTTTGCTTAATTTGGACTTTGGGCTTCAAATGTGTTGATTGCTGTAAAGGGAAATATAGAAACCTTTCTCGTTGAGCGGCAGACGGAATAAAAGCTCGTTATTTACCATTCCACTACTGAGGTGCCACTCAGAAAGACACCGAAGGAAAATTCAGTTGATCAATGCTGTGCTGTCAAACCTGCCATGCTCTTTGAGAGATTTTACTGGTTTTGTTTTAAAGTTGACTTTAAAACATGGGCGTATTCTTACTTTTGTAGCTGTCTATAGCAACAAGCCAGTCGGTCATGGTGTGTCATCTTGGACACTGGAAGAAGTTTATATGGAGACTTGCCACGTGCTTTCAGGCTTGAGCAGGAAGTGTGGATTACATCTACTTTCGCCAGCGTCGAGTCCCGAGAGGCCTGCTGTGGTGCAAAGCTCCGGTCTTTCAAGTGAGTATAGAACTTCCAGTGAAAAAACTGCACCAGTAACTCCGGAAGAGGCCTCTACGTCCAGTGCTGATTTTAAACGAGGAGCATTTAGTGGAGAAATGGATTCCTCGGTCGTTAATACCCCAGGTCCCTCGAATAAGGGTGGAACTATAAGCGAAAAGACACCTTGTCATGTTGGAGTTTTGACGGAAAAAAGCTCCCAAGAAAGGGACAGACACAGTAGCATGTCTTCCTGTGGCGGTTGTCTGAGAGCATCTTCAACGACAACCCCAGTTTTAGACGATTCAACAGAAGGTGAAAATGCATGTCGTTCAGAAGGTTATGAGGGAGAGATTATAGAAAAACTAGCTGATTTTGAAGGCCTCGAAAAGAACTCAATAAGCACTGGATCATCTATCGAGGTTGGAAGTTCAGCAGAGATGGAGGCAAGTACAAAGAGTCTTGACCAGAATGACCTTGAGCTTGACGAAAAACCCGTCAGCGGAATGCGTGACACGGAGCCGTCTTCGACAATCGAAGAAGGTGTCTCAGGGGGCCTCGAAAGCAGCTGCACTGTTACGGATACTGAGCAAGAAGGGTGGCCAACAAGGGAACGTGATACTCAAAATAGTAGCACATCTCAGAGTTGTGCAGGGGCAAAGGTTTCATTACAAGTTTGGCTTCAGGACTTTAAAGGTTACTGCAAGGAAAAGGAAAGTATCGCGGCAAAGAAAAGCTCACAAGGTCTCCCTGGTAAAAAGAGAAAGAAAAATCCCCCGAAAGAGTCTTCTAAAAGGGACTTTATATCTGGAAACTTAGAAAGTAAAAACAAATGCCTTGGAGTCAGTAAAGGCAGCGCTTGCTTGTCAGAAGTGTCTGCTACAACTGCGCGCTCATCGGCGTTGGATTTAAATCTTCAAAGTGAATCTAACGAACAGATCATCACAGCTATGATCACATCTAGTAACATTGAAGTGAGAAATGAATCGGTTTCTGTTAGTGATACACAAGATGATTTAGACAGGAATACAAATTATCTTAGTAGTGCAGATAATGCCTCTGAAAAGAGGGCTTTGTCGCTTGATTATTCCAATGATGTAAATGAACGAATTCCAGTCAAAAAGCCGAGGCATGAGCCTGAATGTGAGTCTAAATGCGAGGCAGTCGAAGAGTCGAGATGTTCGACCAGCAATGATTGGGACAAGAGCGAGGATTTGCCTTTGATGGCCAATGTTGACGAAGTTCTTGTGAACCACTACATCTTAGACTTGACTGTCAAATTTCGTGAGCAAATCATGAAAGGTAGTATTGTGCTATTTATTGAACCTAGAAATGAAGAAGTGAGAGGAAGGCAGTTTCAAATGACATTGGACAGCACCTTGGTGAACATTGAATCAGTGAGTGAGGTAGTTCTTCCTGACGACTTCAAATTGATATTTAATGGCCAAGGACAAAGCAAAGCTTTTGATAATAAAACACACAGTTTTCTTGGTGATATCCTGGGTCACAACACTCAGACCCCCTTGCCTTTTAAGGGACTTCCCTACTCCGTGTATGGGTGGTTTGTTCGAATTTGGAAACCTAAAGCAACCGGGAAGGCTTGGCCCCGGTGCATATGGATTAATTATCATACCAGTCCTGAAGGAAAGTCACTGACCTGGGCCACTGATCAAGATGGCAAGTAAGTCCACAAGCAAATGGCCAATTTACACGGCACAAATTTGTCACATGTGATGTGCTAACGTTAAATCTACCACCGTATGGTATCTTATGAATCAAACTTACGATGATCGCAAGTCAGTGGTGGGCTTGATTAACCTGATAGAAGCTCCTGTTTTAGGCTTTTCGTAAGCATATCACATGCGACAGAGTTGTACCTTGCAAATAGATCTGTTCTTCTGCCAGATGTTTAAAAAAGTGATAGGTAATGTGCATCATTTGGGCCTTTGGACGTCGTTTTCGTTGCGCGTTTTCCATTAGCTCGTTTTCCAGCAGCACAGTTGGTGGCAGATTTCTTTGCCGTCACGGTTTAAGATTGTCAATCTTGATTTTGATAGGGAACTAAAGCAACAACAACGGCGACGTCAACGAGAACCGCAAAAAAGGGCAATAGGTTTAGAATGGCGAAGCAACAACTTATTTGCCGTCACTGCACGACTACGACGTGAAACGTCTTTTCACGTTTTATGGAGGACGTGAACACAAGGCGACAATTTTCCCTTTTCTTTTGCGAACTCAGATACAACCCTCTAGAATTCAACTCCTGAAAAAATAGCTATTTTTTTGACAAATTTAAAGAGTTAGGATAAGAGCAATAAAGTTTGAAACAGAGCGAATTTACCTTTTGGGTGACGTGTTCTCTGCCGTTGCCTACGTCTTTGCTTAAGCTCCAAATTGTCAATGCGCTCGTCCCGTGTTCGAGTTTGTTAGAAATACCCATAGAGAGACTCATCATTTGAAAACTCTTTGAGTACATACTGTAAATGGATTGTGAAGGAGCTCAATAAAAACAAGGTCAATTTAGGTTTCTGAGAAACTAACCGCCTACCCCTCCCCTGAGCCAACATTTTGCCCTAAGTGAGAAGTAAGTGATAATGTGGGCTTAGGGGAGAAGTAGGTGGGCATTTGCCAGAAATCTAAATGAATCCCCAACAAGTACCAAAGGCAACAACGTGTGAATAGTTTTATCTTTGTTAGTTTCATTTCTTGATAGCCTGCGTGCTGGAAATAGGATACGTCTGCATGCAGGTTCGTTTCTTGATCAATACTGTCCTCCTCTCTTGCCAGACCATGTGTGTATTCTCCTGGTGCCTACATCAACAACCGATCTCTGATGCCGTGTCAAGAGCCCCCGGTTGCCATGTCAACGTGGCAGGCTTCCATTCACGTCCCTGAAGGCTGTGTTGTGTTAATGAGCGGTAACGAACTCGTCGGCATAACTGCTGCAAAAGACGATCAAGGTAAGGGAATTGATCACTACACACGCTTCTGTATTTTGCTTCTACATTTTTGCTACTGCATTTATGAACTGATCGCCACACACGCTTCTGTAATAGGCCACTTCCGAGTTCCAAAAACCCTCACTTTCAAAATGAGGCTAGGTGCACAACCTTTCTTGTGAAAATGAGTTTTATTTGCATGAGAATGAAAAATGATTTCCATACCAAAGGCTGAGCACCTACCCTCGTTTTGAAACAGAGGCCCGACGTTTCAGATTTTGTAACCTTATTAAAGGGGCTTTGTCACAAGGATATCGCTGTTTAGTAATGGTAACAAGACTGAGTGGAGTCCAATTCGGTCTGTAATCATACGAGTGATTAACAAAATCGGACGACCGCGTAGCGGGAGTCCGATTTGTTAAATCACGAGTATGATTACAGACCGAATTGGACGACACGAAGTTCTGTTACCAATTAATCATAACTTTAACAAAATTTGTAGCATAATTAAACTATTTTTTAAATCAAAACACAAGAAACTCGAAATTTTGTTTTGCTAGCAGTGAAAAAAAAGCCATTTAAGCGCGCGCATGATGGCGCGTGCTGTCCAATTACTTAGGCATGACGCGTACTGTCCTATTAAACTGTCCAATTAAGGCTGAAATCAGGGCAGTTGATAGCCAATCAGATTTGACAATTTTGTTATAGTTATGATTAGGTCAGTTATTTAAAGGTTTTTGTAATTTAACCATACAAAAAATCCTCCTGTAGAGTTGTGATATCAAACAAATTTTATCAGGGAGCAGCAACAGACGACAGGAAACAGTTTCAAAGCCTAAATGTAGTCTTTACTAAATAACAAGTCTGGATCACTATTTTTGTAATGTGATTGATGCAAAGACACATTTTAGCTTTTCAAAAAGAAAGTAAATAGTTTGACATCGCCCCTTCATCACAACGTGATTTGTTGCAAGACAGGATTGAACGTGAGTGGTAAACCCGGGGGGGGGGGGGGGTACTCCCATATATGGGCTATATAGGTGCGTGCCGCGGAATAGGTATGGGTTTTGAGGTTGTCGGTCCTTAAATAGGGTATCTTGTTTGACCCTGTTGTTTCTGTGTCCCTGGTGTGGTCCTTAGATAGGATAGGTTAATTGTATTATCTAATACTGGAGTGTGAAAACGCCCGCCGGTTATGATTGCATATTATTAAACTAGGCTTATTCTAGTATTTTATGCTTGATGCTATACATCCAATGTTACAGAGCAGAAATAAAGTTTTCCTTTTCATGCTATTAATAATTTTGTTTTTCCCTTGAATAGGGTGTCATTTTTCGGCTTTGGGCCTTAAAAAAGGGTATCAGTATTTGCTTTCTTAGTCGTTAAATAGGGTTAGGGTTCACGAACCTTCGCGGCACACCCCTATCCAAAATTCGCGGGAGTACCCCCCCCGGGGTGGTAAAACGCGCAACATTGCTTCTTAACTAGTTTTGCAGTAATGTTGCAAACAAGTTGGACGGTTTTTGCCACTTTTTACGGCCATGTTCTTGAATTGTTTTTTTTTTGGCTTCACAGTAACCTATTTGTATGAGATGGAAACTCCGCTGCCATGTTCAACACTGGCTGTGGCAGCAGGATGGTGGGAATGTCGACAGTCCAGACTTGCTCTCACCAAAAATGGCGACAATCCTAGCTTACCGGTCACGTGTCGTATGTTTGCGCCTCCCAGCGTGATTAACAGGGCAGCCGACGAGTTGCTAGGTTACGCACCCAAGTTTGTGGAAGCTGCTTGCGAACTGTTGGGACCCTATCCGTTTAGACGCTTGGATATGTTAATTTTACCCAAGTGCTTTGCCTGCATGGGATTAAAAAGGTAGTTTTAGTTACTGATGCAAACCTGCTGATTATAAAATTCCATTAGGCTATGTTCACAATATCCGGTATAGAATGAACAGGAACGACACAGAACTAGAACAAGTCGTTCACTCACATCGCAGATCGTTCCGGAGCGGTTGCAGTGGCGAGTCCAGGGAAGGCTCTCCCTTATTTATTAGAGCAAACTGCCGAAAAAAATTTTTTTGAGACCGGACCCCCCCCCCCCCCTTAACTCAGGGTCCGATGACCACCCACCCCCCTCCCTCCCTTATCTGATGGATCCGCCACTGGGTTGGTCGGGAGGGTTTGGTGATCCAAATCCCAGTCTTCACTCTTGAGTATTTACCTCCGTCGTAGCTGGTTGTACTCTTTGCTCCTACTTTGATACTCACTTCAGCTATATTCCCTTGAGTAAATTACGATAAGGCGAAATACGTTTTTGAATAGTCCTAGAAAGAACGACGTTGAAGTCCAAGTTGAATTGACGTTAAAAGTTAAGGCAAGGGAAATCACCGTTCCTCATGTGTGAACAAAAGCCGTATCTGGTAATCTGGTATGGTTTCCTTGCCCCCGCGCAAAAGTATAGTATAGTGACTCTCTGTTTTCTCTTTAGAGATCGTCGAGCGCGCGTATGAGAACTAAAACCGTGGGGGATTTATTGAGTCAAGAATCACGCCAGGCAGCGATAATGCTTTGTATTTTACGGAGAGTTCAGTGAAGGTCTATTCCTCTTTTTCCTCATTTAATTGCGTTATCATTTTCCCTTTGTGAAATCACAGCCCCAACCTGGCATTTCTCTCCCAGTCCCTTCTCTCCGAAGATGCAAGCATGAGGGTACGTTTGGCTCACGAGATCTCGCATGCCTGGTTTGGTCTGCTGGTCGGCGCGAAGGACTGGAGCGAAGAATGGCTCTCTGAGGGTTTCGCGACATTCGTAGAGGAAAAGATCCAATCCAGAGCCGAGAGGGTGAGTGTGTGCTTTCTATATTGATATATTAATTGGAATCCTTGGCAACGGTAGGCCAACTGGCTTAAACTCCAGCTCCAACTCCAGCATAAACACGGACTTTCGTTCATAATTTATTTTTTAATGAACATTTTCGTTACTTCACTGGCGTGTACCCTGCGAGCTAGCTCTCTATATGGAAGTCGCGAGTATCGCAGGTTACGTGCTGGCGAATAGCACTTTGGTAATCCTTGGTCGGTTAGTGTGTGAGGTTCCGAATTGTGACCTCTCGTCCTTGTTTCGACTTCTTTCTTTTCCGTGTAGATTTAAGTAGCTAAAAATACCCGTTAAACGGCTCATTGATGGAGAGGGGGGCGGAGGGAGGGGGTTGGGGGGGGGGGGGGGTAGAATGAGCGCACCGTCGGCCTTAGGTTTGTCAGTGTAATGACTACTGTTATGAAATACCGGCGTATAATAAGGACCATTACCTTTTTTTTTTTACACCTTTTAGCAAGAGTTGGGCCAAAATCTCCGTCTTCTCTCACCCTCGTGCCTCGCCTCGCTCGCTGCATGTTCTTGACCCTTCTCCTTGTGCGATTCACAAATGAAGAGCCAACCTCGTTCCCAGGTTCTCTCTCCTACCCGTCGAGAGACCCTGGTTGGGTCTGGTCACGTGTCTCCCAGAATCTGGGAGATTACAAACAAACGACTTGGGGGAGGGGCGGATCAGTGTGAGATTTGTCTCTACAAAGCGTAGACGTCGAGATCAGTGGAAACTGCGTATCCTCCGACCTTGTCTAAATGGTCCTGTTTTTTATAGTTCCCGGACTAGTCAAGACAAAACCTCGAACGCCGAATCCTTTGACAGCGAAAGCGTAACTCCTGCAGAATATCTGGATGTTTATCGGATGTTGCAAAGGAAATCACGGATTCACCACTTGTGCAGTCAAAAATATTTTAGGCGGTATTCATACCGAAACGCAGTGGGCTTAAATTGCCTTTTCTATGTTATGGAGGCCACCTTTAGAAAGCAAACGCATGTATTTTCAAAACTATGATTATGCAGTTCGAAGGGGGGCCGAAAAGATGTATCAAGCGTTGCCGTCCTCACCGACCTCGAAAATATTAAAATCAAACAGACGCAACAGGAAGAGAGAATACGCCGCCCGGACTCAGTTTGATTGTTCAAATGAAAAGAGGTAAACAAAATCTTAGAAGAGTATATTTTTATCCAACGGCTCTGTGTTGTATTTTTGTCGTCGTTTAAAATCAACAGAATAGCCGGATAAGTTTCTTTGTTAAAAATATGGCTTGAACGACTGCCAACCGTTTATTGTTCTTTGTGTAATTTTCTGGAGGGTTAGGTATATGCTTTAGAGGATTCAAAAAAATCACTGAGCTACATTTGTTTTTTTAATAAAGCTTTCATTTGGACCATATACAAGAAATCCTATCGCTTTGGAAGGTTATCACTGGGTTATGTTGTCTGTTTTGTCTCTGTTTATACTATTTCCTGTTGTCTTCAGTGTCGCGTTTTGGCAGGCTTTGGTCTTCTTTGCTTATGCACGCGCACGTACTATATTATATATTTTTTACCTCTATTTCCCACTAAAAGGGATACATTTTTTCTGTTGCCGCATCATAAAAAAGGTTAGGGGTAGGAGAAAGCTGGCATTTCAGACTACAGCTTTCCGTTGAGTCATTAGAGCTAAAATATTATTTTGACCGTGAATGTAAAATGAATCCTCTGCTCTCAACGTAACTGCTTTGTTTTGTCACCGCTAATGGTTTAGGCTTTGCATGTACTGATTCGGGCCGATAACCAGCCGCTGTCACCGACAAACATTGATTCTTTCAATGCAAGTTCAACGAACAGAGATTTTCCCTTCAATGCGGATAAACACGCGCTTGTGTCTTACTCAGGATCGTAGATTTTAGTATCTAATTGTTGTCATCGGTTTAACTGCGATAACACGAGTTTTTTATTTCTCCGCTGGTAATTCGCTTGTTTATCTGGTGATGATAGCTCTGTTTAGGCAGAAATTTCCCTAATTTCAGTTATAGTTGGAGGCTTAGCAAATCTGTCTTGCCCTTTCGATCATTGCGTGAACGGTGAAAACGAACCAGACAAAAAAGTTGAGAGACAAAGGACTCCTCCCTCGGAATTAATTTTGTTCTGGGACCACGTGACCAGACCCAACCAGGGTCTCTCTCTCTCGCTCCGTAGGGACGGGTAGGAGAGAACCCTGGGAACGAGGTTGATGAAGAGCTTGTTGCTAAATGGTGAGCTTGCTCGCAGGCTAGCTGGTTTGTTCGATTGGATACAGAAAATGCATTGGAAATTCCTGTAGGGATTCTTTCCTGCGCACTTTGTGTTGATCCGGTGGGGGGAGGGGGGAGGCTATCCAAAGAAGCTTTAGGCTCCGCAGAGAGATCCACTCCTTACCCTTCAATATACCATTTTTTGAAAGAAAAGGTACCCCTTTCGTAAACCTTCTATTAACAAATGGCACCCCTTTCACATACGTAGTTAAAAATTTTACATCCCTTTCAACTGCTAAAATGCACTGACTTTTAAATTTGAATAAATCACAAACCAGACAGTTTCTTCGACTTTTTCATAGCCATAAAATGCATCTGTTAGCCCTTCTGAGTCTTTTAACAGACCTAACGTTAAATATATACTTCAACCAGTAGACTTTGTACCTGTTTGTATACCTGCAGCCTGTAAAAGGTACCCTTTTCGGGCGAAGCCTCCCCGTTTGGGCAATTATTACGAGCACCCCGTGGACTACCCTGCGAGCAGTGGTTTCTTCAGGCCGAACGCTAAGCTAGGAAGGGTGAGAAGCCACTGCAAGCAACTGTTTGCTTTTTCGATCGAGCCGCCGTCCAGCGCCTTTATCGCGATTATTCGTACCCGCTTTGTGAAATGTAGTCGAACCAAACTGGAAGTGAATTCCTATAGATACCATATCCAGGCTCATAAAGACAAATAAAATTTCGTCGTTGCTCGTTTAGGTTCTCCATAAAACGCTTAATTAGGCATTTTCACTCCTTATGTAGTCGTGCAAAAACGGCAAAGAAATGTACAAAAAGTGTGATGCACGTGCAAAGTTGTTGTTTTGCTTATTAAACCTATTGTTTTTTTTTGAAAGTCCTTAATTTTTCTTGCAAAACAGGAGAAAGTGATGTCATCTGACGTTTTGACGTAGGCGTCACGTGGACGCGCATGCCGGATGGAAAACCAAACGGTTGCTCGCAGTGGTTTTTCTCCCTTTGTAGCGTAGCGTCCGGTCTGGAGAAACCACTGCACGCAGGGTGCCCGTGGGCTTGTACGTACTATGATGTTCCTAAATTTTTTGTTTTCTTGTCCAGTGGTCCAAAGACAAGGACAGATTCTATCGTGAAATGAGACAAACTCTCAGATACAGATGTCTTTTGTTTGAAATCAAGGAGTGTGACGACAACCTTAAATTTCTGCGGTAAGCTTAAAACGTTAACGCCTTAGGCCCAATATTGACATACAAATTCTCTAGACTGATCTGTATACATTTCCTTAGAGAATTAGTTTAGAAAATTTGTTTGAGATCAGAATATTTTTCCTTAAGAAATCATTTCATAAATTCACCTTATCTTCCCTCTTGAGCATGTATCGATATTGTTAGGAGAAAATTAATGTTGGTCACTCTTGGGGCATAAAGGGTTAACAGTAAAGGAACTTGGTGCTGTCAAGTATATAATCTGAGTCCGTTCATAGTTACCGTACTTATTCGAATAAACGCCCAACCTCGAATTAGCGCCCATCCTAAAGACAGAAAATGTTAATAAGCGCCCAGCCTCGAATAAGCGCCCACCCCCACCCCACCCACTTAAGTGACAATGAGATTGAAATTGAAATTGAATAAGTACTAATAAGAGACTTCCCCGAAGACGGAGTTTTCTTCAGAGAAGTTTACAGAAACCTTGCTTTGTTACATCCTCGCGTTTTGTTATTACCATTTATTGTTTTCTTGCAAAATTAACATACCACACTTAGCCTCGAATGAGCGCCCACCTCGAATAAGCGTCCATTCTAAAGGTGCAAAAATTTAATAAGCTCCCAGGGCGGTTAATCGAATAAATACAGTAATTAGAGTGGAATGGTTGGGAAACCCTTTTTTGGACCTGACCGTGCACAACGTTCAGTAGCATTCCTTTCATTTTGTAGTTATTGACCAATAGAAACATTGCATTAATTTATTCAGTCAGGGCACGGTCATGGAGCCTCCAACATAACCTACAGCACCATAGTGTTAAACTTTGATGTTTGCCGGGTTTCCTAACCAGTCTTCTATTCTAACTATGGTTCGTTTGAGTGATCGTGACTCTTCTTAACCCTTCCCTATCACCACCTCAACTTTTATTATGTGCAATGTTAAAAGGTCGGGTTGCACCGGTCGACATTTCCCAGGGGTATATATCGCCCGGGCAGGTTGTAGGGATATTGGTTTTGAATTCCTCTTGGACTCCATTTACCTGTTGCGGACGGCCGAGGTGGGTAACCAGGAAAGAGAATAAACAAAGTCGCATTTATTTCTCAGCGTCATTTTATATGGGTACCTTTCTTCACTATGAGGTAAAAGACTTTACAGACAACTGAAATTTGTTATTTTTATTTGTCATTATTGCAGGCCCAAAGTGGTTAAACCACCTACAGGTGAGGACAGTGTTTCTCCCTCGATCGTGTTGCTAGTCCTTTTGTATCACGTGCCTCTTTACTCCCAACTTAACCCACCAGGGCGTGTCTATCAATTGTTATGTGATAAAAAATATGAACGTTAGCTCTGTTTTGTGCTTCTCTGTGAATTAGTCACAATACACAGTTAGTCACTATGTAACCTTTGCTCAGCTGTCCTTGCCGTCACCTTCACTCAAACAACATCGGGAGGAGAGACTTTCTCCCCGATTTTGTTTGAGGGACAGGGTCGCTGGACACAGACAAGTCACAATGGAACAGATGTATAAGAGCATGTGCGACTCATCCAACGCCCCTCCTCCCAGCTCGCTAGCTACATACTGTTAATCCTAAGACATGTTGTTTTTCATTTTGAACGTCTGGAGAAATTCAAGACCGACATTTGTGCTGTAACTGGAACTCGGGGCCTCCGGATCACTATTGCAGCGCTCTAACAACTCTGCCCGCCTCGCTACCTTCTCATTAGGGAGCTTAAGAAAAGACGTTTTTGAGCGACGGACGTCAGCCGGAAGTGAGGCCTTTTCCCTGTTAACATGCCTTGACTATACAAAATTTGTATTGCTCAGCTTCTTTACTCCTATAGAGACGATCTGACTGAAAATTTGGGCGAAACAACCGCTCAGGAATGTAAAAAATCCACTTCCGGTTGACGTGCGTCGCTCAAAAACACCTTTGCTTAAGTTCCCTATTCACTGTAGGGCACGACACATTATTTTCACTAGATCTATCCACTTTTTCGTAATCCTTTACAGCTCTTTCTACCGCTGAAGCGATCGAGAAGAACGCAGGTCAGTCAGATGCTGTTAGGCCTCACACTGTGGTGCAGTTCGGACAAATCTGCTCCAGAAAATGGACACAAGTTCACTACCTAAAGGTCGGTGTCCCTTATTGTGATCCTTATTATCCTCATTTGTAAACACGTGTGCTATAATTAACAGTTAATGAATGGGACTGTGTATCTTATGAAGAATTATGGAGATCGAGGAGAGTGTTATCCGTCGAGGCCGTAGATCGAGGCGGATAACACCCTCCGAGATTTCCTTAATTCTTCATAAGATACGAAAGCCGAATTCAATAATTGTTTTATTATTCATTCAAAATAATTCCTAGTTTAAAAACATAACTAAAACATGCTTACCTCTATCGATCCATCGATGTTAAGTTCATCTTCGATACTGTACGTTTAGGTTTGTCCAGCTCCCCAAATATTCTCCAAATAGCGTATGTCGCCCTCCGAGTTGTCTTCTTGCTGTTTTTTCCCATGTTTTTAGGGATTATTTCGCCTAGTTCCAGCCGTAGTTCTTACTCCTGAAACGAGTCATGTGAAATGCCCGCCATTTTTCTTTTCAAAACCAAAACAACTCAAACGCGTCCCCAGGTCTTCTCGGTTAACGGTGCCTTAACCTTTAGAGGGCTGCATTTTTGACGTCATTTCCTCGTTAAACACAAAATTCTGCCAAATTTGGTCATCATTAACTGGTTATGGTGAATTAAACGTGTGCTTTTAGCCAATCAGAATCGGGGAAATATTTTGAATGAATAATAAGGGTCATTAGGCGCTCTCTGGTTTCTGTGCCTGTATCCGCCACTGCTTGAAAAATTTGATCATTCGGGATGCACTTTCAGGGTTCGCACACACCTCGAAAGTCCTTAAAAATCCTTGAATTTTAAAATAAAAATTCAAGGCCTTGAAAGTCCTTGAAAATTGCGGTCGGTGCTGGAAAGTCCTTGAATTTCGGTGCTAACTGTATAGTTTAAGTAGAACTCCAAAGGAAAAGGAGCAAACACAGAAAGACCTCCGAGATAAAATTACCTATGTTGTGGAAGAACTGAAAAAAGACATAGAATTAAGGCTCTTTTTGAATTGAATAGAGTCCTTGAAATATGGGAAATGTGTCCTTGCAAGTCCTTGAAAAGTCCTTGAATTTTTTGTTCAAAAACGGGTACGAACCCTGCACTTTGTTAACAAGAATTTCAAGCACAAATTTTGATATTAGAGAGATTAAGATTCACGTTTACGGCATACGGCAAACGGCAAACGTCAGTTGAAAATTTCTCAGAATAGAAAATAAGCAGATAAAAACAGTCGAGAACGATTCTTGTGGACAAAACTGGCATAAAACTACTTATTTTTGTGTAGAAGCAATAAACAGTAAACGAAAAATAAGGGGAAAACTTGGTCACGTGGTACAAATTCACGTTTGCCGTTTGGCGTAAACGTGAATCTTAACCTCTCTATTGTTTGAGAATACGCGAAAAAGTTAAAGTTAAATCTCGTCCTCGTTGTCGTCCTCGTCCTCGTCCTTGAACCTACTGAAACTTAGGTCTCTAATGTATCTCCAGTGGTAACCTTTTCTGCGGAGTGTCTCGTTTATTTTCACCTACGATGTCCCTCATTTTCGTTGTTATTATACACGAGCCGCGAAGCTGGGAAAATGACTTCATTATTCCAAACATTCTGCTCCCTGAAGCGGAGTGTTAAGAATATATTCCACTTATCCCTGAAAAGGAATAGCAGGTCAAACAAACAGATATTTGGAATTGTTCTATGTCTTCCTATTCTAGAATAAGGTCATTTGAGCGTACTATGTGGTAATCAACTTATGCTGCTTGTTTTGTGGATCTCTTTGTTAACGCTAATTATCACCACCGAAAAAAGAGTTTGAAAAGGTGACGTCTCGAGTGTCAGTCCTTCGTCGTTATTGGCTCTAACGTAATACTAAAGACCGAAAAGACACTGAACAATACCACACGACGCAAACAAAACAGCCAACCAATAGCCTGCGTGGCCGGCGTTAAAAGGGGAAGGGGGAATTTGGGCGCGCGAGGAAGAAAGGAAAGGAACCTCCCTCCTCCCCCTTCCCTCGCGCGTGGTCTCGCGCCCTTATTCCCTACCCTTTCCCCCTTTCGAACGCCTTCCACGCAGGCTACCAACCAACAGAAACAACAACTTTTTAAATAAACAATTCTTAGAAAGACGATAGATTTTAAGCTCGGTGAAGAAATGAGGAATGATGCGATCAAGATGTCACGAGCACGGCGCAATTTAGACCTGCTCTTGAAAATCCGACACCAGGAACTTAAAGTGTGGTGTTTAGCAAATAACGTCTGTGGGAAGTAAGAAATTCTGTACGTTGGAATTCAAGTAAAAGGTGAATATATTTCAAACCTTATATTTTCAATAGCCGTGATTAATTGTTCAATAAAAAAGTTCTAAATAACTCAAATTAATCTTAAGTAGCGTCAGAAGGCTGCTTAAAATCATTTTTCGATGCATGGAAATTTTGGTGTATTTTCTTTCTTGTGATCCTGAAAACTAACATGTTTTCTCACCACCATACATACCTCCATGGCTGGTACATTTTAGGGGTTTACCTCGATGTAAGAACCTGTGAACTTTTTCTTTGTTTCGCACCTTTTGTTTTTCTAGGTTCTATTGTACTGACTTCTTTGTTTTCTTTGTTTTACGTCAGCCGTTAGTTCAACAGGTTCTTACACCGAGGATGAGCCCATTTTAGTATGACTTTTATTGTATATTTTGAATGTAAAATATTGATAATGTTCACATCGAAATGTATTAGTCGTGGAGGTATGTATTGTGGGCATTAATTTGTAAAAATCAGCATAACGTCAAAACAGTGAATATTGTAAGGCGGATTTTTGGTCGGTTCGTAGGCTAGGTTCGTCTTGAAATGTCAAGGTGTTGCAGTGAATCAGCCTAAGGGCGCTTTCCAAAAGTCAAAACTGGCCGGCCGGACCATGGTCGGGCCGGAACATGGTCGGACCAGACATTTTGGCAATAAAATAAGCTTTGTCCAAGAGGTTTTGCTGAGAAACCATCTCCTTTGTGCATAATATTTAGGATTTGACTGATCTGGATGGTTAGCTTTGATTAAAAGTGAAATTCTCATTACGATGGAAATGGGCTGGCCGCTCAGTTCTGACAAATGGAAAGCACCCTAAATGAAAGTTTCAGACATTATATACATCATGAAGATTATGTGGTAAGGTTTGGAAAGAATAATGTCCAGCCGTTTGAGAGATTTACAGAAAAGCGCTAAAAGTCAAAATTTAGAATAAAGTTGCACTTAGACAGGTGGTGAGAAAACAGGTTAGTTTTCACGATCGCGAAAAAGAAAATACACCAAAACTTCCATACATCGAGTAATGATATTAAGCAGCCTTCTGGCGCTACTTAAGATTTATTTTGCATTATTTAGAACTCTTTTATTAAACAGTTTATCACGGCTATTGAAAATACAAGGTTTGAAATATTTTTACATTTTATTTGAATTCAAACGTACAGAATTTTTTTTACTTCTCACAGAGGTTATTTGCTAAACGCCACACTTTAAGTTCCTGGTGTCGGATTTTCAGGAGGAGGTCTAGATCGCGCGAAATTCGGATTAAATCGATTTCAAAGTTTGTTTATTATTGTCATAGTGATATCGATTTTACTAAAAAAGCTTAAAAACTGCATTTTGACAATTTTTAATTCATAGTCAATCACTGGTGAAAATCTTGTGGCGATCGGACAAGGATAAAATCAATTTTAAGGCGATTGAAAAACATCATTATAGTCTCCTAGAAACTGTATCGAAGCAAATAAACAAGTATCTAAGCGCTGAGTAGGCGTGTTGACAATGATGCCAAGGTTACTTGTCAAAGACCAGTCAAGGCATAACCCGTCGACTGATGCAAAACTGAAAATGAGGCGAATGAAAAATCCCCATCTGGCTTAGAAAATTGTCCAAAGTCTTTCCGACTCATTCCTTTTAACCAAGAGGACGTGATGGAGAGACCCCTTTGGACTCGCTATTTTTACAAGGTTTGAGCAAAGCATCTCAGAAAGGCATTTAATAGCCATGGCTTCTTTTGATATATTCTTAATTGATTCTGCTCTGCACGCGTAACACATCAAGAGCCTCACTTGTTATTAGTGGGGCCAATTGTCTATGCCCTTTATCTGAGTGTGAATGTATTTAGCACGAAAGTGCGAATTGAGTACACTATTTTTACGTCTCTTTCCAGAGACGAGACGGCCATTTTACGAGGTGAAATGAGCCACGCGAAGGTCTAACTGTTTGCAGGGCAAAGGCAGTACTTTCATTTCTCAATTGAGTATTGTTCCGGCCCCCGAAATCAAACCCACGACCTGTAGTCGAACGCTCTATCGACTAAGCTAATCCTGTCGCGGAGCTTAAAGAACAAACTTTTAAAGAAATCTTGAGAGTCATGCTTTAAAGTTTTCAAGTTTTATTAAGTACCCATTCCACTAGTGTTTAATGAACGTTTCGTTTTTTTTTCTGCACACCCCATGTTCCTCCTTGGTACTAGACTTCACCGGGTCGAGCTGTGAAGAGCAAATATAAAGAAATCGTTAATGTGTACAATAACGTCTTTGCTGAGCTGCTCTAGAAATAGTCACATTTTATATGAAGGGTAAAGTTATTTGCACTTCTTAAAGAGCAATAAACAGCACGATGGCAAAGAGACCTACAGTCACAGACAAAAGTAGTTGGGACGGTTGAACATTTTAACAGTAGTCCATTTTAATCCTCCAAAAAGAGAGTTTTTTTTTTTGCTTAATATCCCCCGTCCCCCCTATTCAATGTTGGGATATAACAGAACAATTACACACACAAACATCAACGTTTTGCTCAACATTGGGCCAGGGGCGGGGGAAGGAAGAAAAAAAAGAGGTAAAAAAGGTGACCTTCGCAAAACATTTGACGGTGATTGTAGGTTTTATCTCGCGCGCGTATTCATAGACTACAGTTTGAAGAAGCCATTCCTCTCACGTCCTTACCACTGCGAAACGCTGCCTTCACCTTGAAAGGCGCGTAGCAGACGAAAAACCCTAACACACGTTTAAATATTACATGCGGAGTCTAATTTGTCTCTTTTGTCTACCCCTGAGTTTGTTGTACGCAATAGAAAAGCACTGAAAAATCCTCTACTTCTGTAAAGTTTGCAAGCAATGGCGTGGCGCATATTCAGTTAATCAACTTTAATATTCAAATTTAACCAATCTCCTAAAATGTTCCCCGTCAGTCGCTTGATAGCCACTTGAAAAATGTTGCGCGCACGTGATGTTGTCCCAAATGTTGGAAGGTGAAGTTTTGTCGAGTCAAACCATGGCTTGGCCGATTGTATATTGTCTTTGTTAGGCATACACGAAATTCTTCCAAATGTTCACCGAAACAACTGGCTTCTTTGCCTCTAATGTGGCTACCAGCCTGATATGCCCAAACTGCAGGCAATTTTGCTCAGCAAAAAATAAATAAATAAATAAAATTAATAAAATAGTGATAATAAGAACACGGAATTTGCACTTGCCATCCCGGCGCCAAGCACTATGCAGTATTTGCCTCTTCAAATGCCTGCTCTTCTTCAACAAGTGCTGCAGCTGTTTGATTTGAAGATGCTGTAGTTGGTGCGGCAGTTGTTCCATTAGACACTTCAGTTGGTTCAACAGTCGTTTCATTGAAAGGTGCTGTAGGAGGTGCTTTCTTGGGTAGTTTCTTCATGCCTTTAAAACACCAGGGAATGCCAGGAACCATACTTTCGACGAAGCAGCAGTCTCTAACGATTTCACATTCGTAGCGATGAATTCCATAATAGCCACAATCCTTTCGGTGTCCAGGCTTAATTCCGTAGCACTTGTTGTCTGCGAGAAAAAGAAAAAAATGAGATTTGCCAACGCATGAAATTAGATGCCTGTGCATATTTATGATTGCAAAATGTAAGAATTGCCATGGAGGTAATTTATTTAACGTGGCAGGCAGAAGTGTTCTTTTTTCTCTTTTTATCTACTAAGATTGGTCAGCGGAAGTTGTTAAGTATTGGAACTCCTGTGATATTTTACTTCGTTTTCACAAAAACTACAAAAGGTCCGGGTACGAATTTGAGTTCTAGCTCAAGAATAGACTTCAGGTCCTTCTTATCCTTGTGCCTTGACTGTTTTTTTCCTCTCCTCTACACATCATGTTTTTCTTAGGATGTCCCACTAGGATGAGTAGTTTATAGAGTGTTTTCACTCACGTGTCCAACATCCATGCAAATAAATTGGGACAAAAGCAGCCGTTTACATAAGAAAAGTGTTCAACTCCCACAGGATTTGTTTGGAACACCGAAATGATCGCCGTTTCATTGTTGTGGAACAACAATAGGACTTTTTTCTTTCATGGGCGGTGGTTCTGCCCACATTTTTGGGCAAGTCGTGTCCGTAACGGTAAAGAAACTTAGCAATACAAATTCTGTAGCGTCAAGGTATTTTGAAATGAACAAGACGCTATGGGAGCGTGCACTTCGGCGTCGTGGTTGTGGAATTAATTGTGAATGCGGAGAGATAGTATGAATGATATTTTTACTCTGAAATACACCTCTACTTTGAAATACACTCTGAGATCGCTGAGATACATGTGAGTGGGATTATTAACCGATAGAATTAATAAGAAATTGGAAGAAAGTAATTTAATTAATGAGCATGCCCTTAACCGTGAACCTGTCACTTTAACTTCTTCACCGGAAGTCTGCTAGGTGCGTGACCGCGTTTCGATTATAATTTGCCATAAATAAATTGCGCACGACGAGATCTCAGTTCCACTTCCTTTATGTCCTCTTCAAAAACACTTTCCTTATAGACAGTTAACTCCTCACCTTCTCCAGGAGTTAAATAACATCGGTACACGCCCGTACAAAACTTGCTGAAAATGCAAATCTCCACAACATCGCAACATAAGCTTTATAAAAAACAATAACACACAATACTAAAACAAGTATAAAAACACCTACTCTTCCAAACAAAACTAAAAGAAAACAATGATAATGATGCTTATCAGAACGGTTACTAAACCACGGTAACTGCGTTTTGCTTTTCCTTAACAATTTATCGCTTTCCGAATCGCTTCGTCTACACGCAACGCAGACGACCGTACCTTCACGTCGATCTTCCCGTTTCGAATCACTCTTGCTGCAATAATCTCCATTAATCGAAATCTCGTCACTCTCAAATTTTATACACATTTCTGACCGCAAAATGTTTTCCATGAAGGCATGTAAATTGTGTAATCTTGACTTTCTTAACTTCCGGCGCCACTTCGGAAGCAAACTGCAAGTTTACGACATTCTTCAGCGTCGCAAATCCTTTAATACTTTGCGCTCTGTAATAACAGACGTTCAAGCGGTTACTGAACAGACATTTTAATCTCTATCAAGTGCCCCGAAGGTACAAACGAAACTGCATAAAGTATATAATGAGTCTAGCAGCACGTGCAAATGAAATTCAACACAGAGCGTGAAAATTACAATATTATAACACCCTCCTTTTATAGAGAAATTAGAAAACAACTTAACAGAAAAAAACCAAAACAAACGACTAAGCACATATTAATGAAATTCAGTTCTTTGGAAAGAGTTCTTAGGCTTAAGTAAGCACATAGTCCTGTAGACGCTTGGGTGGCTGACGGACGCGCGTGGACCTTCTCGGTGCCTGTAAAGGATTGGGCGACTTAGGTGCGTCCTGCACCGAAGACAACGGATCGCGCGGCTGGTCGAATGTTTCCACGCGTGTATCTGGAGGTGCCTGTTCGCGTGTATCTTCGCGTGTTTCTGTGGATGACTGCTCACACGCCTCTATGACGTCGTCATCTTCAACTTTGATAGGCGCTTCATTGGACTTGCGTAACTCAACACGATTTCGTCGAAGGAATCCTTGAGGCAGCTCAACCTCGTAGGATCTTTTGTCAATGCGACTCTTTACGACACCCTTTTGCCACTCTTTTCTTCCCACGCGCCAGGGCTCAGCTCGCACGGTATCTCCGGGCTCTAAGGGCTGGAGGTCTCGTGCACCTCTGTTGTAGTACTTGGCTTGTTGCTGTTGGCGGCGATGAAGCTTGGTATGTGTCGCGTCCTCGTCTGAAACAGAAGGCTTTGATAATGCAGCAGTCATCGGGAGGAGACTTCTTGTCCTTCTGCTAAACAGCCGCTGCGCTGGGCTGATTTGCATACTGGCAGGCGGTGTGATTCTGTGGTCCAGTAAAGCAAGAAACGCGTCTGAACCAGTCTTGCTGCACTTTAACAGAATTTTCTTCGCTTGCTTAACGGCGCTCTCAGCCTTTCCATTCGACTGACTATGATACGGACTGCTGGTTCTGTGCTCAAAATCCCACTCTTTAGAGAATTTCAGGAAATCGCGCGAGACGAACTGTGGCCCGTTATCAGTAACGAGTTGCTCGGGAATGCCATGTTTCGCGAAATTACCTTTAAGCTTCTTGATGACGTAGACAGAGGATGTACTTCTCAGATGGTCGAGCTCGAAGAAATCGCTAAAATAGTCCACAGTCACAAGGTAACTTTTTCCATTTAACTCAAATAGGTCTGCTGCAACGAACTGCCACGGCCGACTAGGTGCTTCGTGGCTTGTGAGTGTTTCCTTCCTTTACCCTGTTCGTACTCTCTGCAGGCTTCACATGTTGACACATAGTTCTTGATATCTCCTGTCATCCCAGGCCAATAAAGACACTCACGCGCTCTGTTAAGGCAACCATTAACTCCAAGGTGCGAATTGTGAATACTTTTTAGGAGACCACTCCTAGCATCCTTGGGTACCACTACCCTTTCTCCCTTAAAAATCAGACCATCCTGAACGGACAGCTCATCTCTCATATCGAAGTAAGGAGAGGCCAGAAGCGGCAGGGTACTCTTATTTTCAGGCCAGCCATGCTGAATCACTGCCTTTAGAACTTGAAGCGATTCATCCTGCTCTGTCTCCCGCTGAATTTGCAGTAGCCTGGCTTCAGATATTGGCAAGTAATTCATCATGTTGATTGTCTCAAACTCTGATTCAATCTGCGCATCCGAGGGAAGATAAGCTCTAGAGAGAGTGTCCGCTAAGAACATTCTGCTTCCCCTCTCGTACTGTACCACCAAATCGTACTTTTGCAAACGGATCAACATTCCTTGCAACCTCTTAGGAGCGCGATGAAGTGGTTTCATGAAAATTGACTCAAGTGGCTTATGATCAGTATGGACAACAGTTCTTCTACCGAAGGTAAAGTTATTAAACTTCTCTACTGAAAACACGATTGCCAACATCTCCTTTTCAATCTGCGCATAGCGAGTTTCCGTCTCTGTTAAGGCTCTACTAGCGTACGCGATTGGGTGACCATTCTGCATTAAGGCTGCACCTAAACCACTCTGGCTGCTATCACACTGGATCTCAAGCACTTCAGTGGGCTTGTAGTAAGCTAGAACGGGTGCTGATGCAATCAATGTCTTGACATCATTCAAAGCCTTCTCTTGCAAATCATCCCAGCACCCTGCTGCATCTTTTCGGTTAAGATCTCGTAGAGGCTTCATCACATCAGATAAGTGAGGTAGAAAACGGCTAAGATAATTGACCATTCCATTCAGGCGTAAAATATCGTCTCGGTTCTTTGGGCGTGGCATCTCGACGATTGCTCTCACTTTCTCTGGATCTGGCTTTAGACCATCCGTGGTTAGCAGGTGCCCATGAAATGGAACCTCTTTACACTTGTACTCTAACTTCTCGGCATTGAGCTTAATACCTTTCTGCTGACATCTGCGCATGAATCCATCTAGATTGCTGTCATGATCAGCCTCGCACGTGCCATGGATGAGAATATCATCTGCAATACACTTTACACCCGGGAGACCTTGTAACTCTTGGTGGAGACGTTTCTGAAAAATTTCACTCGAAACACTGAGACCAAACGGCAAACGGAGCCAGCGATATCGCCCATATGGCGTAGCAAATGTCGTGAGCATACTAGACTCGCGATCTAACTCCAGATGCCAAAAAGCAGAGGCTAAGTCAACCTTTGTAAACACACGTGCATCTGTCAAGTCGGGCAACAAATCATCAATGACAGGAATTTGATAACGTTCCCTCTTCAAGACAGTATTAAGTGGTCGCGGGTCAATGCAAACACGCAGTTCGCCGGACTTCTTTACAGCTACAGCAATCTGACTAACCCATTCGGTCGGTTCGTCAACGGGAGTGATTACTTTAAGACGTTCCAACCTTTAGAGCTCTTCTTTGAACTTCTCCCGAACAGACACAGGGACTTTTCTTGCCGGAAGGATAACAGGCTTGCAATCTGGGTCAAATTGCAGGCGAACTTTTCCTGGAAGTGTTCCGAGACCTTTGTCAAAGACATCCGCGTAATTAGCTGTGAGATCATCATTTGCATTCTCCACGACATTAATGAAGTTTTCCTTGTGTACAGTTAGCTTCATTTTCTGCGTTGCATTTAAGCCAAGCAGAGGGGTCAAATCCTCTTTCACGACTAAAAACCGGACCTTGTACTTCTCATTAGTTTTCGGATTCACCACAGGCAACGCACAGGAACCGACAGGCGTCACTTTAGTTCCATTCCACATGACAAGCGTTTGCGAACACGAGTCGAGTTCCTCGCCCTCAGCATACTTCAGAGGTAAAATATTTGCACTTGCACCACAATCAACTTGAAATTGCACCTGTTGCGAATAAGTTAAATAATAAGTCAGAGAACTCGAAGTGATGTCGAGATATCCCGAAGTAATTCGGCCCTCACTTCGTCAAATAGCCGATTCACACCGAAAGAAGCAAGTCCCCAAAAAAGCAACTTTGGGACATTCCTTAGCGTCGCGAATCCTTTTCTTCGCGGTCCGCCGAAGTAAAATACCTCACTTTTACTTGACTTGCGTCATGCTCAACAAAGATCTTACACGATTCATGCAGAGTCGTGAAGATGCCTCCAACACAAATTTCGTCTTTGCATCTTTCCGAAACTAGAGAGCTTTAGATTCTAAGACGAGGACGACTACGAGAACCAGATTTCCTCCTCACTACTAAGGAGTGTGTGTGCGCGCGCGCGAACCAACTTCGTTTTGGCGGGAAAATCTGATAGCCATCGTTATTCTACTGCGAGTTTTAGTGAGAATGAATCGTAGTGGCGAAAACAAATGATCAAATCTTAGGAATTTTATCATTTAGCGTCGATCGGGAGAGGGCGTAACCTCCTTCAACGGAAATAAGCGAGCTAACTTTGGTGGTGAAAAAAAAAAAAGTACAATGAAGCTTTCCGGGGTGCTTATTTTTAAAGAACAGGGGAGAAAACTTAAAACTAACTGTCGACCTCGTACTCGTCCTTGTTCTCGAATCTAAAGCTCTCTATTAGTGAGTTTACGCAACAGGACGGCAGGAAGAAGAGGACGGCAAAACGCTTGTGCGTGACGAACCTGACAAGGCCATTACTTCCGTGTTTTGTCGTGATCTTCACTAACATCGATGTTTTCTGGTCTTTTACAAAAAAATCTGTTTAAAGGAAAGTGAATTTTTGCGAAAAGTTATTTCAAACAAAATTATTGTCACGCTTGTCACACAAGGTTTGCCGTCTTCTTTCCTCTCCCGTCCTGTTGCGTAAGTTCACTATTATTAAGTAAGCCCCCCTCGACCACCCTCCCCCTCCTCCCTTCCTATCACCACGAGTATTCCTTCTGCATTCTTTATTGTTGCTGTTAAATGGTTTAGCACTAACCTGTGGGATAGAAGCACCATGCTGTGTTCGCGTAATTCTCGTCCCAGCAACATCCTCTACCCTCACATGTCTCCTCATTAATGCCATACCACCCGCAGTCAGTACGGTCATCGGGATCAACAGAACATGTATCTAATTATTCAAAGGCGAAATTGTGTTGTTATAAGCGTCAAATATTAGACTTCGAAACTGCCAAAACTGAAAAGAACACGAATACTGTTATAAAAAGCGACTGTCTTACCTGCGAAAGTGTATCCTGTGAATGTAAAGCACAACTTTTGTTAGTTTCTTTTAAAAAAGTCATAAACAGGTTTTGCCCCTTGCCTCTTATTACTTACTTTTGGTAGGTTGTAATATTCGGTAAATTTTGCATCTGACTGAAAATCTTAGTAACAGACACCCGCGCATCTTTCAAAATTAGCCCTTGCAACAATCCAAACATCTTTTGTGAAGCACAGTATGTTGCTTCCAAAACTGGCTTCGCTTCAGAAAGAGTCCAGAAACGTTAAAGTAGGTACGAAAATTCAGCACTGACTTAGTTCACGGTTTCAGAATCGAGTGGAATGTCAAAATAACTGCTTTTAAAAGGTGTCTCGATACAGTTTTTCGGAGACCATACTGATGTTTTTCAATCGCCTTAAGAGTGATTTTGTTCCGATCGTTGCAAAAGCTTACAAACTTTTCACCAGTGACCGACTATGAATTGAAGTTTGTCAAAATGCAGTTTTTAGTAAAATCGATATCACTATGACAGCAATAAACAACAAAAGTTAAATCGACAAGACGCGAATTTTACGCGATCTAGACCTGCTACTGAAAATACGATTCAGGGAGCTTATAGTGTAGTGTTTAGCAAATAACCTCCTTGAGAAGTAAAAAATCCTGTATGTTTGAATTCAAATAAAACGCAAATATATTTCAGACCTTACGTTTTCAATATCCGTGATAAATTGTTTCATAAAAAATTTTTAAATAACTCTAATTAATATTAAATAGCGCCATAAGGCTGCTTAACATCATATTTCGCTGCTGGAGAACTTTGGTGTATTTTCTTTCTTGCGATACTGAAAACTAACCTGTTTTCTTACCCCCTGACTTGGTGCAACTTTACTCTAAATTTTCACTTTTAGCGGTTTTCCGAATATCTCTAAAACGGCTCGACAGAATTTCTTTTAAACCTCGTCACATAATCTTCGTGATGTATATAATGATGTCTGAAACTTTTATTAAGATTGATTAACTGTAACACCTTGAAAATTCAAGACGAACCTAGCCTATGAGCCGGCCAAAAATAAGCGTTACAACATCCACTGTTTTGACATTATGCTAATTTTTTCAAATTAATGCCCACCATACTTATCTCCATGGCTAGGACATTTCAATGTGAATATTGTCAATTTTTTTCATTCAAAATGTCCAATAAAATTCATACTAAAATGTACTAGCCATGGAGGTATGTATGATGGGCATCAATTTAGAAAATTTAGCGTAACGTCAAAACAGTGAATGTTGTAACGCGGTTAGTAGGCTAGATTTCTCTTGAAATTTTAAGGTGTTGCAGTGAATCAATCTTAATGGAAGTTTCAGACATTGTTATATACATCATGAAGATTATGTGATGAGGTTAAAAAAGAATTCTGTCGAGCTCTTTTAGAGATAATACAGAATTTAGAATAAAGTTGCACCTAGACAGGTGATGAGAAAACAGGGTAGTTTTCAGGATCGGAAGAAAGAAAATACACCATAATTTCACAGCATCGAAACATGATGTTAAACAGCCTTCTGAAGCTACCTAAGATTAATGTAAGGTACTTAGAACTTTTTTATTAAACATTTTATCACGGCTATTTAAAATATAAGGTTTGAAATATATTTTCGTTTTATTTGAACTCAATCATACAGAATTTTTTACTTCTCACGGAGGTTATTTGCTAAACACCACGCTTTACCGTCTTTTAGTCGGATTTTTATCAGCAGGTCTAGATCGCGCAAAATTCGGATTTTATTGATTTCAAAGTTTTTTGTTTATTGTTGTCATGGCGATATAGATTTTCCTGACAACTAAATTTTGACAGACTTTAATTCATAGTCAATTACTGGTGAAAATTTTATAACAATCGGACAGGAGCAAAATCACTCTGAAAGCGATTGAAAAACATCGGCATGGTCTCCGAAAAACTGTATCGAAACACCTTAAAAACTACAGAATGATGCAAGAGAATTAAATAAAAAAGCCAAAAAGGTGCGCGAATGGGCCAAACTGACGAAGATTACAGCGGATTGCTTCCAGAATAAATTGACAATCAGCGTCCCCTTTTTTTAAATCTTTGGGATGTGAGATCAAGTTATATATGATAGTGTGACATGCAATGCCCGAGAAGCTTCTTTTCGTTTATGTGGCGGTGATTTGATCTGTGAAAGATGTTCTTATCACTAATTCATCATTTAAAGCTTGTACTAAATAACGATAGTATGTTAATATATGAGCAGGCCTAAAAGCGGAGCTTAGACTTTCTCAAAGTCCCTCGCTTTAATCTCTCGCTCGCTTTTGCTGCAGAAAACATAAAATCTCTACAGCTCGCGCTTCGCGCTCGTGAAAAAATTTGAGCTCGACTTGTAGGCAAGTCAGTAAGCGGAGCTGTACAGTCTCCCAAATTATAGCTTGCAATAAATTTTAGCCCATTACCGCCCTCTTGCTAAAAGTTCATATCACGTGGGACACTGTTTCTTTGAATGACACAAAATCTAAATAACCATTGAAGAGAATAATAGTTTTAGCTATATCTCTTAACGCCATACATTTATTCTTTGTGAATAAATAATTATTATTCATTGTCAAAAGATGAACGGTAAAAATAATGGTAAAATAGTTTTCCATGGTGAATAAATAAGTGGTATTTTTTCTCTTTTATTTCTAATGGCCAAACAGTTGATGAAAATGAGTTTTTAAAGCACGTTTAAGTTATCTGCAAAGTGCCTTTCACACACGACTCGATGTTAAATGTACTTCTATTAAACAAAAGTTGAGAGCGGAACAATTAGTTACACCCAAATGTGTAAAGTGATAAAATGAGCCCAAGTTTCTAGATATAAATTCAAAAGGCCAGTGTTTACTTTTCGAAGATTCACAAGAGTCTGGTTTTAAACCTTTTTATTGTATTGTTTTCTTTAGGTACTTAGAACCCCCTCCCCCAAACATCCGTTGTGCTAGGCCTGTAATCTTAGTTCACGGAGAACCGTACCGCAGGATTCCAAGTTAAACTGCATTAGATATTTCAGCGTTAGCAGAAGAAATCAACTTTTCTATTTTAAACCTCTTCCACTCCCAGAAGAGGCTAGTCAAAAATTTGACCAATTTACCAAATTTCGTCTTGTGTAATGATTAATAGCAAATATCACCATGTTAAATTACTGCGGCAGAGAATTGATTTGAATGGTAACACCATAACTTTTTCTCCGCAGACTCGTGAGTGAAAGGGTCGACGAAAGATGTTAATACGGGAAAAATCTATCAGTTTTGGTGAACAGTAGAAGAGGTTGAAGTAAAAAAAAGTACATAACCTTACGATATCCGTTGAGCAATCCTTTCGTTAGCATGGTGCTATGCAATTCTCACGATTGTACAAATAGAAATTTGGAACTGTTATTTGCCAATTTTCACTTTGCCTTCTTTACGATCTGAAAAGGGTTAACCTTACCTATGCCCAAAAGTAGAAGCAGAGCGGTTGTGACCTTCATTTTCCTGGCAGATAAAGCTTGGATCAGACACAAACACGTTATGGGATGGAAAACCTTTGTACAAACATTGTTATTTACTCTGCTGGGGGTCTCATAATGATTTGAAAACTATGGGTACCAAAGTATGTGATGTGGCATCCATGTGATTGAAATTGTTGAAATTTATGAAAAAGAAGAAAACAAAACCATATATTTAAAGGGATGTGAACGTTAGCGTCAAGTAAACAAAAAAAAAGTCTTTTGGCTAGTTTTCTTTTCCATAAATTCAACAGTGGAAAGTAGCTTTTAAGGTAATTTTGTAGGGGTATTATGAAGTAATTTTCTTATTCCCTTTTCAATACATTTTTTGTTGTTTAATCAGACTTTAGTATTTTTATGAAAGCATTTTTTATTTCTTTTTCAAAGATCACCAACTTTTTCAAAGACTGGATCTGTCGATTTGTCAAATGCCTTTCTGAAATGTCATACGATTTCCCGCCATTACCCCTTGAGGCCAAGTCGTCTGGGCAGAATGCCACTTTACATTTGAGAGTAATAATCACATTTATGCCTGCGGTATCCCTACTAACCTCGAAATGAAGAATAGAGGTTATCACAGCTTTCTTTTTCTGCATAGTTTATTTCTGAGTAGAAAAAAATGGAGTTCGAAAAAGGAAAAGGGGGTTCATCATATTTCCTGAGGAAACTGGAGCTGAAAAATCGCCATTCTTTGTGACACTTAATTGTGCGTGGACAATAACTAAGTTTTTAAATGAGTTTTAAAGCCATGGAATTTTGTGACAAGCCAAAGGAAGGCCTGCGTTGGGGGCAGTATCCTTGTGGGCTTTTTTTTTACATTTTATATTTAGCAGGATATGCTCGGTTAGGATCAAGTACTGAAAAAGCCTTTGTACAAACATTTATAATTAATTTGTTGGCGGTTGCATAATAATTGGAAACTATCGGAAACAAAGTTTGTGATGTGGCATCCATAACAGGGGTCTTTTTTGCATGAGCATGCGCGACCGCTGAACAAGCGATGTGCATGGAGGCTCACCACAGGGTCTGCCTTCATCAAAATGGCGCGTCTCAAAGCTATCATCGCGATTATTTTGCTCGTTGGTCTTGTATTGGCAAATGTGCTCGTGATTTAACAAAATGTGTAGTTTGCAAAAACACTCTAACATGGTCTGAACAAAAGCGAAGTAGACCGGCTTTAAAATACACGAGCTACTATCAAATTTCATCTCCCCACTTGACCTGGACAACAGCGCGCGTATATGTAGTGCCTGTAGGATTGCGCTGACCTCATCAAAGTCTAAACAAAGTGCCGAAACGTTTGTTGATGCAAGTAAACACTTCCAATTTTCTTTGTTTTGAAATGGGAAAGGAACAGAAATATTACAAAAAAAGCACATTTCAGTGAGCGGGTTCGAAGTGTGCAAAAGCTGGTGTTCAGTTTAGCAGTGAATTAATGTATGTCCCACAATTTTCCCAGCACTTTAAAGCTACAAAATTAAGAGCACACGAAACGTAGACTAGTCACCTGGTGAGATGTTGGTGGCAGTCACTCTGTATGTCTCGAACAATAATAAAAAAGTGAATATCAATGAGACACAGTCAAAACTGCATTCAAGAGGACTGAAATTAAAGCCGAATCTTGTGACCGATTTTGATGAAACAAACGTTTAGGTTTCCCAAGAAGTACAGTAAACATGTGACGCCGACCAAAAGTTAAAAATTATTAGAGCACTTAAGTTCTGGCTAAAAGAAAGTTCCTGTAAAAGATGCGTTACAATGTCAGTCCACGCAAAAACAAGAAGTTCTACAATTTTCCGATAAACAAACTTTGTATCGCTGAAATACTTAAGGGAACAACTTTCTATTCCAACCGATAACGGCGTGGTAGTCGCCCGCTGATCGTTATTAATCCACTCCCGAAATATGGCTAAATCAGCTAGCAACAAATTATTGACAGAAATCCTCTACGGCATCGAGAAACTAATTTACATCCGATTTATAGACAAACACTAAATAAAGAACATTTTGCTCAATAGCTACGCATCAGCAATGTATTCTGTGCCAAACTTTGCGGTTCTTGAAGGGGAATCAAGACACGAGTCGAGCGCCAAACAATAACAAACAGCCATGTTCGTGTCAGACATCCTTGAGAAACTTGCTCTTTCACCTCGTTCAGCGCATCAGTCTCCACTTTAAATCACCAGATCTTTAGTTATTTTGTACAACGAAGGTCTTTCCTAAGTTCCTGCTATGAACAATTTGGTTCCTATGACTATGCACCACGGTCACTGTCACTGGTCGCGTGCTCTTTGTCAAGTCAGCGGTCGCGCATGCTCATGCAAAAGAGACCCCTGTTGGCATCCATGTGATTAAAATTATTGAAATTTATGTAAGAGAGTATACAAGAAGACAAATTTAAAGGGATGTGAACGTTAGGGTGAAGTAAACAAAAAAAACTCCTAGTTTTCTTTAGCCTGTGTACAGACGCCCCCCTCCCCCAAAAAAAAATCGGGGAAAGAGACGTCTGTGAATCGCCGTCGTTAATCGTGTTGCGGTGCACATTTGAAATGGGATCTTTCACTGCCCTAGTTTTTGGAACCGACGGTGGGGTGGGAGCCGACTGCAACTGTTTTCTCAAACGCCTAGCCGAGAAGCTGTCAGAAAAGAATGAGGAACCTTACCACATTACTATTTCTTGGATTAGAAAATTGCTTTCTTTTGAGATTTTAAGGTCTGTACACACATGCGTAAGAGGTTCTAGGACACCCTTCCACAAAATTGCACAACGGGATTTCATTGATGATTGCCGCTTAAACGCTACCAAAGCGTGTGTGATAATGGCGTGAGCTCGTAAATTAGTTTAGGGTGTGTTTACATGAGAAAACTCGCACTGGCGCGAGTTTCATACCGATATGACTTTTTGATTCGTATCGCGTTTTCATTATGACTGGGTCATTTCACGTCTCGTTATTTGAAGGAACACTTCATGTTGATGAAATGCACGTGTGATTCAAAATCGCGAACATTACGCATGCGCTACCCGTTCCAGTCTACCGGCAGACCGATTTCACTCCTAAACGGGTGGTCGTTTCGTGTTTACATGATACGGTTGCGAGATTTCGTACCGGAGTGAAATTCTCGCCCCGGTACAAGAACCGAGGTGAACACACGCTGGGGCGACTCGCGGCAGCATGAAATTTGTGGTGGTATCATGTAAACAAATATAGAGCCATGAGAGGGAACCGGAGTGAACTCGCTCCGGGGCGAAAGTCGCCCCAGTGTCATGAAACACCCCCTTAGTTGAATTGAACCGTTTTAAATTGAATTTTTTTCCAATATATATATTTTTAATGGAATGAATTTTTTCAATGGAAATCAGTAAGTCTCTCCCTCTTTTTTTTTAATCGAAAGGAATTGTAAATAGTGTTTTGACTGAATAGGTTTTTTTAAGCGAAATAAATTGTAAATAGGATTTTAGTAGTTATTCTTGTAATATGCTTTGAAGGATTCTAACACGTACAGTTTCTTCCGTTTTTTATAGCTCATAAAGTCGGTCTGTGCCCTGTGCATCTATTTCCTGTGGTTTTTGGTTTAACAGAATTTTGATCTCGGAAGCACTCTTTTCCAATCGAGCGTTTTATGCAGGAGTTGATCCATTCGTGGATTTCGTGTAGGTTTCACGTAAAGGATCATTCGGTTCTCTTCAGCAAGAAATCATAGCTCTACTTTGTCTAATTTTACGTTTGTACACAGGCTAGCCGTAAAACGTCCACGCTGAAATCCAGATACAAGATCGCTGATTAAGCGTAGCAGATCCTAACCAAGCAGATCTTGCTAAATATAAAATGTAAATGTTTTGTGATGTTAGTTACAAACGAACAGGGGTATCCATAGAGACAAGGACAGAGGATGAATGGTTCTTTTCCTCAGAGATAACCGATCGTTTAGTACTGATATTTTTCGATCGATCAGATAGGTACTTGACAACACCGTGTTTAACTGACTGAGGGTGATGTGAGCCATAAGACAGATACTGATCAGTGTGCGTATGTTTTATGTAAACACTTGTAGTGAGGCGTCCTTCTGAATCTTTTATGACTAATGTATCAAGAAAGGGAATTGTTTGTTGAGTGTTGAGATGCTCTAGAAGATCTTCGACATCATTCCGTTTTAGGATGGTGAAAGTGTTGTCAACATAACGTATCCGAAATTAAATATACAGTGGTTCTGCCATACATCAAAGGTTTATCTGAACCACTTTGTCGTTGCCTACAACAGCTTGGCCTACGATCTGTTTTCAAGTCCGACACAACATTAAGATCGCACTTAGTGCCACTTAACGATTTTGTTTATCCGCGAAAACAAGATGGAGCGGTGTATAACATTCCTTGCGAATGCGGCAAAGTATACATTGGCGAAACGGGAAGGTGAAAAGAAAGCTCGCGGGGGACGCGTGGGGACGCTTCCCATCGACCCCCACATGCTCACTATGCTATATTTTCGGCTATTGGGTACCCAGCGGGAACCTGTGCGGAGGAGAGAGCCCAAAGTCTCGTAACATTGATAATTTTTGTTTTCAAAAGGACCTGATGATGATACTTACTTCATTAAACTGGCGTCAAAACCCTTTACAGTCAGCAACAGAATGGGAACGTCAGTTGACGACGGCGCGCGCAAATCAAAGAACTGGCTTGACCAATGGCAGAGTGACAAATTGTGCACCGGAAGTCGAGTTAAGTCCTTTCCGCGCGCTTTCCTGTCCTCAACTGACGTTCCCGTCCTGTTGCTAAATCATCCTATTTTTGAACTCAAAAGGACATGATGATGATACTTACTTCATAAAATTGGCGTCAAAATCCTTTTCGACTCGTCCTTTACTGAGTATTAGGCTGATTTAGCAACAAAACGGGAACGTCAGTTGACGACGGCGCGCGCAAATCAATCAGTTGGCTTGACCAATGGCAGAGCGACAAATTGGGCACTGGAAGTCGAGTTTAGTCCTTTCCGTGCGCCGTCGTCAATGATGTTCTGTTGATAAATCAGCCTATTGACTGGGCTGAACGTCAGAGTTTAGCTTTACAGCCGTAACGTTATACAGTTTTATGCAACTTTCCAAACTTTCCATTGTTGAGGGGTGCCATAAATCGTCATATCCAAAATATTCTGTCGGTTAAAGTTTCTTCTTTCCATGAAGGTGGATTCTCAATTGAAAGTACTTTATTTGGGTTTTGTTTTGACCTTCAATCAAAACCCATTTTAACTCGTAAAACAAGTTTCCTATATCTTACAGAAGTCTGTCAACTATGTGCGGAATAAAATCCTAGTAGAAGGACGTACTAATACAATAAATCTTTTGTCAATTTTTTCTCAGGGTTATTTTCTCCTTCATCACTTGGCTATGATGGTCGGACGTGACGAGTTTGATACCTTTCTGTTTACTTATGTCCAGCATTACAGTGGGCAACTTGTCTCCTCTGAGGTAAGAACCGCTGTAAGATTTAGCTCAGTTGAGTTGTATTAAACGGTGCCAAAAGACACAACTAGTTTCCATTTCGTCATGTTTCTGCAAGTTCCGGTAACACTCTTAGCGCCATGGTGAATGATGGAGATCTGAAAGGTGATTCTACCGCTTGAGTTTGCAGACGAAATCGTTTGATGTTTCAACCAAACTCATTAATAATTCATAAAGAAAATACAAACGAAATTAAAGGAGCTGTGTCACGAAATTCAGCAAAATTAGGAAATTACAAAATGCCCGTTAAATTAAGAGAAACATGAAAATAACCGCTCAAAACTTTAAAGGAAGTTTTAAAATAATAGAACAGAAACAACAGATGCCACGGATGGGCAAAACTGAAGAAGATTGAAACGAATTGAAATTAGGATTTTTGAAAACTGTTCAGCCTAACAGTTTTTCAAAGTTGCTCCCTGCTGCTCGCAACTTCAAAAATAATGCTCAGGAGACGTATTTGTTTGTCTCGGATCTCTGATTTTGTCATGTACATGCAATTTCTTTACTTACTTTAAATTCCATAGCGATTAAGGGCGAGTAATTGGCAATTTAAACAAAATGAACTGGACTGCCATGACACAGCCCCTTTAATGTTTAATGAGTGGTTGTAGATCAGATGAGAAACTGCTCATTTTTGCATCCTTAATTTCTCCTTCTGAAATCGTTTTGTTTGAGAAGTGATATCAAGCATTCGACACAGTGTTTCATCACAAGATGAACCAGGTGATCTGTGACGTCACTGCGGGGGCCTGGGGAAAGAAATTTTAATGCCGTATCCCATAAACCAAAGCTGACGGGAACAGATTGAATTGAATTGAATTGGTGCGCACGTTGGTTCATGGGATACGGCGTTAAAATTTCTTTCCCCAGGCCCCCGCAATGACGTCACAGATCACCTGGAAACACCTGCATGGAAGTTCGTCAAAAATACTCCGCTGCGCGTCGTATTTTCAATTCCCTTCTCGGTGTTTCATCTGATGATGAAAGACTGCGTCTTATGCTTGATATATTACATGAAAATACATTGGATCCTGTTTGTCGCTAGCGATGGACAAAAATTGTTGGCGTTTAAAGAGCCTTAAAAATGTTCTTCAGTAGACCTTATTCACTATACCCACCGTCTTTGCAAGTGCTCAAGGATTGATGGGGTGTTACGTGGTTTCTCATAGATCGCGTTTCGTGGAGCCTACAATAATTACGATTTGCTCTGAGGATATCTACGGTCGTTGTTGCATCCTAAAAAGATCACAGTGATCACCTCCACCTGCATTGCTATCGTCATGTTAAGATTAAAATTTCTGCACTTTGTTTATTCTAGAATGTACCATTCGACCGCGATTTCTTGCATTGGGGGGAAGGCGGGGTTAAAAAGTTGTTTGCCCCCTTGGGGAACCACGTTACATTGCATTTCCACCACTTGTAAAATTCTAGGCGTCCTACTGATGAACAGTTAGGACCTATAGATAATTCCAGCGACAAAAATTTGCTCTCTGTCTCCTTTCAATTAATCCATCCCTTGTACTAAGGTTTACTCGTTGTATCTCTTCTTCTCGGCAGGAATTCTTTGAATACTTTGTACAAAGTTTTCCCGACATTTCAAGGTGAGTGGAAAATTCCTATGACAAGGCGCTTAACTTGTGACCTCCTAGAGAAACCGCAATTTGAAAGTCGTTGATTTACCTCCAAATGTTGGCTAAAATAATATTCTAGAATACGAGGCTACTTAAGCTACAATCGGCGACAAAATGAGTTGAGACACTCCGCCCTAAAGGGGCTTTTTGACGTTTTACTGACTTCAAAATGGGAGAAATATAGTTCTTCCTCCCCCATCCCCTCCATGCAATGTTGAGCCGCTGTTCGAGCTACCTCTAGAAAACAACAAACACCCCAACTTTGAATGGACGGGACAGGGGAGGGGTGCGGATTCTTATGTTCTCGGAGGTTACCCTGTTTGAGTACAATGTCTCAACAACTTTGTCGCCGATTGTAGGCATTCGTCAGTTTCACATTGCCCATAATTCACATTACTAACCTCTCTCCCTAAGATTTTGCTGAACCTTTGTTTTTGATTTCGCCTAGGTAATAAACTTGTCCTGACAGAAATTGAAGATAACGCCAATGCAAAAGTTTAGAGAGTAAACTATGTGTATTATGGGCAATATGGAAATATGAATTTGAAATTTTTATTGAAGATTGAATCATCGGTAGGCACCCTATTTCTTCTAAGAGTTATCGAACACAAACGAATCTCTTACAGAAATGTTTTCAAATGAGCTCCAACGTTAAAGAATGTTTAACTTAACTAAGACTAAGCACATTTTCTCTCAAATATCTTCACAAACCTCTTACTTTGAACGCCACACCTCACGTAATTGCTGTCCGAATTTGATGACAAAACGTTTCACGTCTGATACTTAAGTAGAGTACGTTTTAATATGAGAGTAAGTTTTAATATAATATATGATAAGAACAGTATTTTTCTTTATTTACAGTGAGACTAAAGACAAGTTTATTACTGAATGGCTTGAAAGTGCCAGATTACCGAAAGTAAGTTTTCCTTTTGGTATTGTTTTTGTCTTGTAAAAGCGGTTATGTCATGCATGCGGTATACTCAAAGTTAGCCAATAGTAATTGGCCACTTGATTATTAAAGAGGAATATAAACTATCCTTTTACAAAAGTGTGCACAAACATTGAAATAAGACAGGATGTAAAATAATAATGATTTTCGTCGGGGCTGTTAGAAAGCTTCAAACTGTCAGTCGTTGCTCTTTTTGTATAACTGTTTTTTTTTTTTATGATCTCACTGCACTCTCTCCCATTGGCATAAATGGGTTTCTTCATTTTTTAAATTATTGTTTACTTGAGCTATATTACTGTTGTAATCATAACTATAACAAAATTGTCAAATCTGATTGGCTATCAACTGCCCTGATTTCAGCCTTAATTGGACAGTTTAATAGGACAGTACGCGTCATGCCTAAGTAATTGGACAGTACGCGCCATCACGCGCACGCTTAAATGGCTTTTTTTTTTCACTGCTAGCAAAACAAAATTTCGAATTTCTTGTGTTTTGATTTAAAAAATAGCCTATTATATCACAAATTTTGTTAAAGTTATGATTAATTGGTAACAGAACTTCGTGTCTTCCAATTCGGTCTGTAATCATACTCGTGATTAAACAAATCGGACTCCCGCTACGCGGTCGTCCGATTTGTTTAATCACTCGTATGATTACAGACCGAATTGGACTCCACTCAGTCCTGTTACCACTACTAATGTCTGGAGCAATAACTCAGAGCACAACTTATTTAGGACCCAAGCTGTACAGAATTTTTGCGGCCCGTATTGTTAGCAACACAAGGAAGTAGGGATCATATTTCCCCTATACGTTAAAATTTGCAGTGGCTACCAGTAAGACAGCAGCTCGTCGACCGTCATGAAATAAAAAGCAATTATGGAATAAGGCTGAGTACCATCCGAATAATTATGTATCATCTGGAGAATGCAGCCTCGGCAGATAACACCCTCCGAGATTTTCATAATTCTTCAGTTGATAGGAAAGCCGAATTCAATAATTTTATTATTCATTCAAAATAATTCTAAAACATGCTTACCTCCGTCGAGAATAAGTTCATCTCCATAGTGCGTTGTCTAATGAACAAATAGACGTACTTAGCTGAGGACCTGTAGACACTCTCTGAATCCATGTGTGCACATACAGGTATCTATAAATGAGATGTTTTCTTTATACGCAGTCGTTTCCGAAAAAGTTTGAAAGTCCTGACAATGAGCTGCTATCACAAGTGGAACTCGAGGTAAGAATTAATACGTTTAGTTAACAAGCCACAATTTTCCATGGTCTACACTCTTATAGACCATAGAAATGATGTCATAAAATGTTCAAAACTCAAGTGGAACCACGAGCCGTACGAACGTCCACCCCTCGTATAAGCCGGGGTGGCTTGTAGTCGATTTGTTTTTTACAGTAACATTTATTTTTAATTAGGTTCCTGTGAAGTTTCTCGGAAAATGTTGCGTCATTTCCCTGATCTATACTCTCATAGACCATAGCTCTCGACCAATCAGCGCGCGAGGATTGGCACAGTTATTGTAAAACAATCCTTTCAGACTCAAGAGGGTTTTTGAATCTTGCCTAAAAGTTGTCATCTAATGTTTGTAGTTTCAGATATGGAAGAAACAAGACACAATAATCAAACGAAACAAGACGCTGAGAGTGCGAAAGAGAAAAAAACCGCCAACAAGTACCTTGGTAAGTGCTTCACAAACTTCCCAAGTTTGAGTCTGCAAAATGTATAGAGCGATTTTCGTACGACCTTGAAAAAAGGTTTGGGTAAGTGTTCGTTATTTGTTTCATCAGCCAATGGATGAAAAGATCAAAACTTGGCCTCTTCGTTTTCCCGCCAAAGAAACCCTAATATGGAGAAGGCATTGTTCGATTGGCCAATCGTGTTGTAGTATGACGTCAAAGCGAAGTAGCGGTTGATTTCTAGAAAGTTCTCGGGCATGAAGTTTTTTCACCTGAGCGTTCGCTTAACCAACCAAAAGCCATGCGCGTTTGTATCCGTTCGATAAACCAATCAAACCGCTCTATTTTCGTTCGTTTGACGTTTCTGTTTTGTTCGCGCGCTTTCATTTCAAGGTCATACGAAAATCGCTCTAATATTATAGATTTAGCCAGGGCTAAAAGCGAAGCTCTTGTTAATATACTTATAGTTAACGCAAACAAAAATACAATCGTCTAATGCTAAACGCCCACGACAACGAGAACGTCAAAAAAGGTTTATTTAGGAAAAAACGACTTGGACGTTTACTGAGGACACTTTTTGTACATTTCATTTACACCTTTGTGGTCGCTAGCATTTCTCAATGTCTCACCGCCGCTATAAAATTTTCAAATTTTTCTTTCAACGAAATTCGTCTCCTTTGTTTCTTATCTCTCGCACTAGCTCTTTCTCTGTTGTCTACGTCAGCGAAGACGTTAAAATTTAGTAAAAAACACTGTGGCAGATCCAGACCTTCTCATAAGGGGTGGGGGGGGGGGGGGGGGGGGAGGAGGACCCGGTCATCCAGACCCTGCGATAGTAGGGGGGTGTCGGTCTCTGAAAAATTTTTTCGGCCCTTCGCGGTCCCCCTAGGCTTCTCCCCTGGATTCGCAACTGAAAAATGACTCGGCTTTGTTGCGCTTGGAATGCGAAATTTCACCTCGGCTTATATGAGGGGTGGACGTTCGTACGGACGATTTTTCTAGAACCAAACTGGGTGCATGGATAACCAAATTGTTTTATCCATGGTGTTTTGCTGAGCGAGCTCCGGAAATTTTTGAATCCGCACCTTTTTCTTTCCGGATTCAAATCGAATTTGCACACCCACACGTATCCGACACGTATCCGGATTCACTATAGTACACAGTACTTCTCTGGGAGTATCGGTAACAGAGCATGCGTAGAGGTTGCCATTTTGAACTGGGATCGATTTTGTTACGTCACCGGATAAAAATATATCCCAATTTACCGTATACACGTATCCAGATTCATAGCAGATTCAAAACTTTCCACTCCGGAGAGCGGATTCAAAACGTTGCGGATTCGTCTTCCGGATACACCGGATACGTGTAGACGATAGCCGTATCCGGAAAGAAAACGTTGCAGATTCAAAAGTATTCGGATACGAGTGGACGGGGCCTTGATATAAGCACAATGAGGTCGTAATTGATTTTAGACCCCACTTCAGTTCTTACCTGCAGTCACAGAGGTAGTTCGTAAATCGGTGCCACTGGAAGTTAACTTTGTTTTAATTGGTAGCACTGTGGGATTTTCGTCACATAATTCAGTTGGCATTATACTTTTATGGGAAACTGCTCACCTACCCCTCCCTTAAGCCAACATTAACACTTACTTCTCATCTAGGGCAAAATGTTGGCTTAGGGGATGGGTAGGTGGGCAGTTTCCCAGAAATGTATAACGATCCATTCAGTTAAGGGGTTCTATCACGAAATTGATCAAAATTTAAACATTGGGAACTGCCACCAAATTGAGTGAAACAAAACTACAGGGTGTTTCAAAAGTTCGGTCCGATTTTTTATTCGCTTAAATTTCACTAGTTATTAAAAAAAAACCTCTTGTAAAACTTAGTAGGTATGTTATTCATTATCCATTTAACATTGAATAACTAAAATATTAGTGACCAGGATGTCTTCTTGTATGTTTTCTGATATTTTCTAAGCGGTGAGGTATAGAATGTCAGACCTCCCAAAGCGTGTCCAAAGTCACATTCTTCCGGGCGAAGCGTAGTCACTATCTTAGCTCGTCCAGTGTTTTGGGGGCTGGATCTTTGTATGTTGTCTTGTCAGCAATAATCCAGATGGTCTCTAGGGGGTTCACATCACATGAGTTTGCCGGCCGGTCCTCCTTTGATATAAAGGTGGCAAACCCTTCTGACACCATGCTTGCATGAAGTGTGCACCGACTTTTTCTCTTCAAGGATTTACAACTTTTTGTTGTAACTTATCCCCAGACCGTTCTGCCCGAAACTTTGATCGATAATGCGAAGTTGAAATTTTTTTACCTTTGTGTTTTGTGGAGTTATGACGCATATACTTACAGCTTTTTCGATAATATTTCTCACAGAGTTTGTGAAAAAAAACGGCCATCCACTCCTTGGTTTGTCTTCTAAGGTCTTTACTTTTGACCACTTGTTCGATCATCGTTCAGACTTCTTCAACAATTTGACAATTTTTTTTTTTGACTGAATGGCCAGAAGACCATAGAAATAGATGCCTGAGCTCTAGCACAAACAGTGTAGGCCTTCATTTTTATGAAGGGGTAGAGACAATAACAGAAAACGATAAAAATACGAAAATAGAAAACCTACAAAATGGGCAGGAAAAGTATGGCGGGAAAAACCTCGCGTACGTGTACAATTGGGGCAAAATTAAAAAAAACTATAGTATAAAGTTCTTCAAGTTTTAGTTTGAAATTGCTCTGAACGGTTATTTAGATAAATTTCTTACCTGAATCAGTTTATATTTGCCTAAAGAAGCATTGTATGTTTTGCGCAAAATACGATTTACAATCAGAACGAACTTTAAAACACCCTGTATATACTCAAAACGTTAGCAAATACACGGAAACATTGAATTTATTTATAAGCAACAGTGTCAATTCTTTATCTTTACTGTTAGGTCACTCCCTTTCAAATTCAGTGTCCATCCCTGTATATTAATCAAGCTTTGTTGCTTAATTTTTTTTTTCAAAATATCAATCTATATCTCTTGCAGCCCTGGAAGTGTAGTGTGCATGATACTTGCATTCCCTCCCAATCCATTTCGTTATTTCCTGTCATTTAACTTCGAACTCCCGATAACTCGAACTTTTTTCAATTTTCCTGGAAGGCTTGAGTTATCGGGAGTCCACTGTACCCCTCCCCTAAGCCAACACTTTGCCCTAAGTGAGAAGTAAGTGTTAATGTTGGCTTAGGGGAGGGGTAGGTGGGCAGTTTCCCAGAGACGTTTAATGATCCAACCTGGATAATCTTTTCCAGGGTGACTGCTTGCCGTCACCTCGGAAAAATTGGAATTTAGAGGGTTGTTTTAGGTGGTTGGTCGTGGCATAGTTAGGACAGTAGAATGGTTATGAAGGCAGCTTGTTAGACTTCTTTGTTATATGTTTTTGTTAGTTTTTCTGGACGTGACCGTGTACAGTGTTCAATAGTTTTCCTATCATTTTAAACAATAGAAACATCGTAATGATTTATTCAGTCACAATTTACAAACAAGAAACAAAGGATTGTGCGCGGTTAGGGAGCTTCCAACATAAACTGCATCCCCGTTGTTTTCATTTTTTATTTTTGTTGGCTTTCATGACCAGTGCCCTTGTCTACTAACTATGGTCGTACTAACGGGATGGCGTCATACGCCCTACCCTAGGTGCCATAAACTTTTCCTGTCGCTTTCTTCAAGACTTGATAGTGACTCGCGCGCTTCGCCGCGCGTGACCTTACGCAGGGAACCAGGGTAGCCAGGCACACATGCCTCGGTGACCCAGGGGCAATCAGTCGGGTCAGGAGAAAAGGGAAAACGGCGCGACGAAAGTTGGGAGCATCGATCAGGCCAATTGTGCTAATAAGCCTTTCTGAACTGGGTAATTAGAAATACAGCCTGAGTTTAGTTCCAGGTATCAGTCAGCCTGATATTACGTAAAACCGGGTTGGTCGTATGACAGGTTCTAGTGCTAGTATATCTCGGATTCCCAAGGAAGTCCTGTGTTTCAGATAAGTTTAGGAACCCTGTATGTATCTAAAGTAGCTGAATACCCTTATCCGATTCTACAATGGCTTTCATTGCACCTTAAGTGTATCAGCATGCAATAACCTGGTTTCACTTGTTTCTCTTCTAAACATCAGGAACTTCCTGAGCAAGTTGTTTTGTTCCTGGAAAAGCTTTTGGAACGAGATACTATCTCCCACACCACATTACGTCAGTTGGACAAGTGTTACAATTTCTCACAAGGCAATGCCGAGGTTTGTTAATTATACCTAGATGAGGGAACTACCCCTTCAACCCTTTTTAAAGGGTTAAGTCTTAAGTTTTAAGGTTTAAAAACCTTAAGACTGATCATCATCAATTTTCTCCTTGTGATATCTATGTTTCATTGAATAGAGTGGTCACAAGAGTCAAGTAATTGATCATACTTGATGAATTTAATCCATACTTGAACAACTTCTCCCCGATACGTCTATAGGAAACGTATCAGAACAATCAAGAATTTAAATTTTGATATAAAGGTTTAAAGGACTGAAATAACGGTGGTGTTCGTGATACATTTTAGGAGGTAAAATTTATAGATTGCTACCGGTAAGAGTGCTAGAATTTAAGATGACCGCCGTTGGAGTGGTTGAGGTACCACTAGAATAGAGGTGGTGTCTTATGTTAAGGCAATGCTAGTATACTAGCCCTTATGGATAAAAATGAATTTGATTTTCGACCACAAAATGGTATCGTTTTTTTTGGTATCCTGAGCTACCTTGGGCAAAACGTTCTACCAATAGCTTTAGATTGGCAAAATAATAACATTGCGCTTGCATCACGCTTTTTTGTACATTTCTTTTCCTTCGTTGCACGACTAAAACGTGAAAATGCCTAATTTCACGTTTTGTCGAGTACGGGAACGCAAAAGTACAATTTTCTTTTTCTTTTACTGAACTTTGATACAATCCTTTTTCAACTCCAAAGAAATCTGCCAACATTTGACGAAATAAACGAGGTGAAAATAAAGGCGATAAAGTTTGAAGCAGCGCGAATTCACTTTTTAAGTGACGTTTTCGTGGTCGTTGCTTAAGCTCCCTATTATTGTCATCAAGGTCAGTTCAAAAGGAGACAAAGTCACTTTTTCCGACATTTGCCTCCTCTTGTCCTAGAAAATCTCGGGTGTAGGGCTTAAATTCTAGTTTGGTTTCTTTTGCAGATTCGACATCGATGGTGTGAACTCGTTGTGAAACACAAGTAAGAGTAGTTTACTGTTTGCTGTGGTTTACTGTTCAACTTTTTGGAGAGCCTGTGATGATAGTTTGTAGATCAATGTCTTTTTGATTTCCAACTCGTCCTAGCCACGACCCGTTCTCGCGAAAACAGGCCATTTTTTGAATGTGTATTAGGTTAACATCGTTCTGCAGCTGTATAAGCTAAGTATCAACCTCACAAATTTTGAATGTTGCTTCGTTTTTATACAAGAGAGAAGAGTAAAAAGAGAAATGAAAAAGTATAAATAGTGCCATTCACATGGGATTGAGTGGAATCTGCTCCGTCACCCGCACTTATATTGCATTGATTAGTCCGGCTTCGTGTTGGAATGGGTAAGACCACTTAACAGGTTCGTCAGATACTTGGACTATTTGTGGGCAAACTTCAATTTATTTACGTCCATATACAGCAGTTCCTTTTACTTTCTGCCCCTAGCTACCTGTGGTTAGCTCCAATAACCAGAAACAAACCTACTCAAGAAGAAGTTCAATGGATAAATCCAACGCTACAGTGCAGAAACTGAAGCTTTCCTCATTTCAGTAGCCTTTGGTCACTCGCGTCTGCTTTCGCTTGCTGCCCTTACGTGACCTCTCGTGACTCTTCCCAACAGAGAGCTTGCTCGCAGGCTACAGTTTAAAGTTTAAGTCGATATACAGCAGTTGCTTTTACTCTTGGGGCCTAGCTACACGTATAGTTAGCTGACAATAACCACTAATCGATAACAAGAAACGAACCGATTCAAAAAAAGCTCAATGGATCAATGAAAAACCAACGTTACATTACAGTTACTAAAGTCTTTCTCACTTTAGTAGCCTTTGGTCACTCAAACTCTCGATACGTAAAGGTGTTTTTTTTCCCCTTAACAAATGGTTTGCCTTTTCTGATGTTTTCATTGTCGAAACTAAAAGCTTACGCAAAAAAAGATTTACGCGGTATTCTTAGAATACCCCAGCCTACTTTCACTGTGTTCAGGTTAGTGTTTTATCTTCTTGTTACACCTTATGTATAAGCAAAGGCGCAACTATTTTTGCTGGCCGTATGACTGATTACAAAGCAATGAAAAGTTACTTCCGAAGTAACTTTAGGCAAAACGCTCCTCCCTTTCTTTCTTGCTTTCCAGCTAATCAAGCTTAAGAAAGTAGATGGATTTTAAAAATTCTAAGTAAGAGAATCACGTCACCATTATCTAGAAATGAGAGAGTGCCCTTCTCCCTTGGCAATGTTTTGAAAGTTGATGGAATTTTAAAAATCAAAAGACTCAGTTTCTCAAGATTTTAAAGCAGCCGGCGATACTTTTAAATAAAGATACAGTCGAACTTCTACTAAGTGCCACACCTCTACAACGGTCAACCTTTTCACCCCCAAAAATAATTCCAAAGTTAATTTTGCAAAATGAGAATAATCCGAAAAACTAATAGCACCATGTGAAAGTACTGCAAAAGCGGTTTCATTTGAATTGTCACACCAAAGGTTTTTGTCCACGGTCTCAAAAGTTGGAGTGCGTACAGACCAAATAGTGGTGAATAAAAAATGATGAAGTTCCTCACTGTACGCAAGCAAACAAACTGAGGTTTCATATAAATGGTTGGAACACAGGATTTCATCCACAGACCCAAACGTTAGAACACTGACATTACAAATGTAGAATTGCTATGCGATGATCGTACTAAAGAGGTCATTAATTTGCCAATGGAGTGATTGGTGAAAATGTAGGATTTCGTTCATGGTTGCCAAAAAATTGCATCTCTCTTTGATTAAATCTGGGAGTAAAAAAGTTAAATACAGGCATACTGCAAGCATAACGCTTAGATTCGAAATGGAATATTAAACTGCTTAGCCAGAACTCTTAGTCGAGAATAGATAACATCCCAGTCGAGGTAATACCCTTGCAAGTAGCGCTTTGTTTGCTTGTTGACGATGAAAGAGGATCTACCATGTAGCACGCGGCTGTTGTTGAACGTTACAACTTCGCCGGGCAACATTTTATGCTCAATTTGATTGGCTGGATCTGCTATCATCTTGCCAATAGTCAGGTAGGCTTCATACAGTTGAATAGTTTTTTCTGGAGAAACATGCAGCACGGAATCACGCGTCGGATTGTTGCACGAGAATCGGACTATGTTTTCATTCTCGTCCAACCTACAAGAATAAAATTAACACAGAATCAAAACAATGGCCCTAAAAGTGCGTTCATTAAACTCTTTGCCTCGCTTTTTTTGGTTGCTGCCTTAAATGTCTTTTAGGTCTTTCTTCGTCGTTTAAAGTTTCGAAATCCTAAATGGAACCTAAAGGCCGTCCACCGCCGATTTGGACGTATTCTTGTAAAAAGACGGCAAGTCTACCTAAATCCTCTATTAAACCCTACGAGGGGCTTATCTATTTCAAATACATTTGAGAGGGGATGGGGGGGAGGCTTATTTGAGAGGGGGGTTTATTTAATTTAGCAAGACGATAGTATCCGTTCTGCATAAAGAACTAGAGTGCAAAGTGGAAAAACTCAAGTACAAGAAGTTGGAAGTCATGCAGACGAGGATCGAAAACAACTCCGAACTTCCAGCTGGTGAATGAACCATTCTAGATCAGTCCTTCTTGACGGCGCCTCTGAATAATGCTGTGCTGGCAGAGGTATTGTGAGACAAGTCTGTTTTTACTTACTGTCAACAAGTTGTAGGATTTTTGAAACACTCACTCTATTATGTGCCTTGCGAATTTGTTGTGAAATTCGCCAAAGATGTCGATCCCTTTGGCAGTGAACGGAATGCGCGTGGTTGACAAGAGCTTAAACGCTTCCGGATGTTTCTCCCTCAGCTTTTCTGCCACATAGAATCCATCTACGAACTGATTGCCACCTCCTTCACTCAACACTTGCTCAATACAATGGAGAAGTTGAACCTAAACAAAGTATGTCATTCGCCACTTTAGAAACGAGTAGGAGACTGGAGCCTAAATGTGTCCCGCAATTTATTCTGGGATCGTTACTTGGGACGCGCCAGTCAGCAATTGGCCAATTTTTTTCCCTGTCCCTGGTTACAGTCCCAGACGTCTTTGCGAAATTTCTCGTTTCTCTAGTGGCTATTGTCTGTTCGTAACGTATCAAATGATGAGTAATGTGTCTCCAAGGCAAGCAACAAGAAAGCTGTTGATATTTTTCTTTTTCTTGTCTTTCCTTATTTTTTCTCCTTTCTTTTGTTTTTGTTTTCCTTTTTGCTTAGAAATTTACTCCAGAAAATATTAAATAAAACTTTTTCCAACTTGTTTTGCAACATTACGGCAAAGCGAGTTGAATAGCGAGGTTGCGCTTTTACCACCCACCTCAAACCTGTCTTGCAACCTAGTTCGTACGAGAGAAACCTGGGAACGAGGTTGTCTCGCAACAAATCCTTTAGTTGCAGGTTGCAAGAAGTTGATGCAGAAAGTACAGAGTAGTTCCACGTTTTGCAGCAAAATCTGTACATGTTTACTTGCCTTTTTGCAACAAGTGACGGAACTTCCGTGTATGGCGTGGCTCCCGCCTAATTTTATCCAATAGAGAGGAGAAGTGTGGCGTCAAGTTACTATGGTAGCCATATTTCTGGATGACAACAATAGGGCTGAGATTAAGTAACGACGACGGCGACAGTAACGAGAACGGCAAAAAAAAATCCCGATAGGTTTTGATTAGCAAACAACTTTGCACGTGCATCACGCTTTTTTTGTACGTTTCTTAGTAGCCGTCGTTGCACGACTGGGACATGAAACCTCCTAATCAGGGCGGATAAAGGTTGGGCGGTGAAACGAGCGCGTCCGAGCAAAAAGGTGTGATGCAGTGGACTGGGACATAGAAATGTCGCTTAAAAATGTCGCTTGTTTTGGCTTGTTTGCGACTTCGGTCAGGGCTTGCGATGTGGTTTGTCCATTAGACACTACCGCTGTCACTGAATTTAATGGCGGCTTGATTTGTTTTCTTGCACTTCTTCCTCGTTCCTTTGTGCTGGTATGCTGTCTCCGAGAGGCAAATGTTGCTATTTTTTGCGGGAGGTCTAATCAGGAGTAGACAAACCTCTCTTTCAAACGGTTTCTCTGTAATTCCATGACTCTAACACTGAATTATATTTTCGTTCTACTACTCGCCAAATGTCGATGTTATTCCAAAACAAAAACAAGTAAGTACTGTCTAAAACACGAAGGAAAATCTCATCCATGTCATCCATGGCAAAACTAAAAGACAGCAGATAACTATATGAAGTGTATTTTATAAATGCGTGCAGCTCGTGCAAGGTGAAATTATGCTAATTTCAATCACCATCATCCTTCTTTTTAATTTTGAAAAAAAACATCTCATACGTCTTTCTGCTTCTTCGAAACTTCAAAATTAGTTTCCCCTCAGTTTTTACTGTTTATGTTGTTTTGTTTTAGAGAGAGAAACGTAGAAAAAACCTTAAAACTAACCTCAATAAATTTTGTTTACATGCGGTTGCTGGATTTGCGACGCATTGCGCGAATCGCAACGGCCCGTTGCACCCGAGAAGCAAAGTTTGAAGCAGTACAACGCCACTATATCAAAATATATCAATCTAATTTTTTGTTATGTTATACAAAATTTATCCCCCTTTCACATATGTAAAAATTGAGGTTAAGAAGTGTTAAGCTTTTCCAAACGAAACGGCGAAAGACGATTAGGTGATATTTAGTGGAAGGAGGAGGTATTCAACAGTTTCAAATTAAACTCAAATTTTGGCATTATACGACGAACAAGTTTGACTTATAGGCATACAGACACAAACATATGAAACTGTTTATTGGTATTGTTACGAAACGAATTTATCTATTTAACATTGTACCCTGAAATTTCAGAAAGAAAATAGGATTTCCAGTTTGCAAAAAGGAATATTTCGCCGGCCTTCAAGCGCACCGGAAGCGCGGAAAGAGCGCTCGTGCCAGTCCTACTCCGCATCACACATTAAATGAAGAGCGGAGCGCTCGTTTCACCGCCCAACATTTATCCGCCCTGCTCCTAATTTCTCGCGTCCGCTTTGCGGCGTATGTGAACATAACACAAAGAGTTTCTTTTTCTTTTTCCAAACTCAGATACGGCCTTTCAGATACGGTCCTTTCAGAAAATTTCGCCAACATTTGACAAATTAAATGAAACTGAATAAGATCGGTGAAGTTTGAAACAGTGTGAATTTACTTTTTAAGTGAATTTCGGTTTGTTGTTATCCAAAAATTTGCTACCATGGCAACGTGACGTAACGACTTCTCTCTATTAGATGTCAGTATTGACGCAACTTGCAACCACCTGATTTGTTGCAAGACAGGTTTGAAGGTAGGTGATGAAACGCGCAATATCGCTTTTCAAATCGTTTTGCGGCAATGTTGTAAAACAAGTTGCACGTTTTATTATAGCTTAATAAGTATTTTCCTTGGTATGTTTAACTTACCCCTGGTACGTAATCATGGTAAGGCCCGTCAGTGTGTGGCGGCAGGAATAGTGAGGTATACGCCAGATTGTTGGCATTTAACTTTGTATGCACTTCGAAGCACTCACTGCAAATGAAATTCAACAATATTTCTTAGTATAATATTTGGCATTTTCCGGTAATGTTATATATACTGAAAAGGGTGACCGTTAGGAGAGAATTGACAGTATTTAGGTAGCCTGCTAGAAGGCTCTCGGGGGTGGGATTGTGGAGGGAGGGTTTCCACCGACTCTGCCTTACGCCAACTTCCCCTTACAGCTTGCTTGCTGGCAATTGAATAAAATTGAATAAAATCAGGTGGTCTCTCAGCTGTGATAACAGCATTCCTACATTGTGGTCAGTTTGTTCTTTCCATATAAAAAAACAATTATATAAAGAAAAATATTTAGACTGAGTTTCGTGACGTCTCGCGCCTCTGTTCGTCACTTGTTTGGACATAGCTCCGTTGTTATTGCATGGAAAAACAATCTCCACACATGTTTGCCCTTAGTTGTCTCGACATTACAAATTCTTTTTTTTATCGTGTTCAAAGTCCCTCTTACAACGAATAAATTTTTTATCAGCAAAAGGGAGTTGCTAGTCGTGGATAACCGTTTGTTTACCTCTATTTCACTTCCATCTAGCAGCCTACTGAATGGCAGCTACAGATTGAAAATTTGAAAAATCCTAATCTAAAACAAGTATGGCTCGTTTAGTCATAATGTTTAGTAGGCTTTGCTAAAGAGCTTACAGTTCACACTGCAATCCTTTTGGCTCATACTTTCTCCTGTATTTAGATTCAAACCATATCCGAAGGTCTCTTGCATAAGCAGCGCTCTGGCAGTCCTAACAATGTTTCATAATCTTTAGTAATTTTCAAATGTGATATGTTTCCTTAAACAGGAAATAAAGATAGTATTACCTAGGTCAGCTATGATTCGTGTCATGTTTGAATGTTAAGCCCCGTGCAAACGGACGCTATCTAAACATTATAAAATCAATCTAAACATTATAAAAGCCTTCAAAACAGATCATCGTAAATATGTTTATCATCAGAAACTGAAATTTAATCTTTAACGCCTTATTTCAAAGCAAAGCAAAACTGACAAACAAAACAATAAACAAGAGGCCGAATTTCTATCAATAACTGTAGGTTGGAGATTGAACCTCCTACTTATTGGAACTGGTAGAAATACTGTAGCCAGCCCTCCTTTAAATTGCAGAAGTTTTTGTGTCCGTCATTCAAATGAGACTGCCAACTAATATGTTATATCATCGGTCGAAAAGTTGTAAAGAAACAACAGTAAATGTATGTTTTTACTTATGTAGATATCGCTTATAAATTTCAAGCAGCGTTGTTGTATGTAATGACTTGTATTCATTTTCGTTACTCTTCTCTTGCTTAAGTCGGTCAGTATTGCCGTGTTTGATTGACGGAAATACTTGAATCTTAAATGCTCCTTAATTTTGGTTTTTAGATGTAACCGATTATCTAAGGGAAAACTGTAAATTGTTATGGTCACTCCGTGAAAAACCGGCGTTTATGAAAGTAAATTCCCATGGTGTGAGTGTATAGCCGGAAGGTTTCCCCCGCTCGGCAAATAAACCTATGACATATCCAATTTTGATCGTGGTTTTCCGTCTTTATACTTGATGTCCATTTTGTGGAAGAGAAATCGATAAATTATTAACTGTTTAAATGCAACTGTGATTTGAATATTTTTAAAAGGGTCATTTTGCTGATAGGCCAAATTGTCTTTTCATTTTAAGAAGTCAACTTCAAGTTAGCTTTCGTTAATTCTTGAAGCACAAACTAACCAACTTCTTAAAGCATTCAAGGTTTTAAATCTTTTGTATCATCAATACTGTAAATACCATTCAATGAAATTGGCAACATTTTAAAATTAATTTTACGTTAGTCCAATGTTTTCAGGTGCCCTGCAAACGCAACTAAATCGTTTACCTGGTTTGATTCGTATAAGTAAAGTCATTGGTTAACGAAAAAATAATTTACATACCCAAAGTTTGTCGTTTTTGTATACCCCACTCTTGCGCATAGTTGATTGCATTCGCCTGGTTGTCGTGGTGTATCTGTCAAAAGCGCAATTCCTACACTATGAAGCGAGTGCAACCATTCGTACAATCTAAAGTCGTCTTCAATGACTTCTTGAAAACTATAGCTTGGGATCTTTCCCTGGAGTTTATTGCCGTTCCAAACTCTTACTCCCTCTCTCTGAATGGACAATCGCTCCTTTGTCGTATTTGCCTGTTCAGTACCCTGTGTGGAATGAAGCCACTGCGAGCTAAAAAGACTAACATGTTTGTCTGGCCAAGTGATGGAGATTTGTTCACCATTTTGTAAAACCTCGACTCTGTGGGGTTGAATGTTCATGTCTAGCTTGTTAAACGTGTCGTACGTTCGCTGGAGTGAAGATTCGTGGAAACACTCGGAACATTGGCAGTTGTCGCGGAGGAAAACGAATGGAAAGCGACTTACTGTGTCGTTGTTCCATGTCACATTCAGCATCCGAGATCCGCCTGCCTGCTGGGCATTCTGCACATTTAGTTCTCTTGATCGAGAGGCGTTGTCGTAGTTTGCTTTTAAGACAGAAAAATATGCCCCATTTAGCCCTTTGGTGACCATGGGTCGACATCTGGAAATGCTACGCGCCAATAGGAAAAACATTGCAACTTGCAGTAGATATTCTGAACCGGTACAGCCGGCAGTCGTTTTAAGACTAAAATAAATGCTACAGCAAAGCTAAGGTTAATATATTGTCTTTCTTCGATGCCCGAAATGTAAAATTAAAACGATTTTGTCACCTTGCGTTCAAATCACGAGGGGTTTGAATACAAAATGTACCTTTCTTGTTTTGCTTTTACTTTTAACCCACGCACATGATTCTTTGCCACACAAGTTTTGACAGCAGAGTCACTGAGTGAGAACAGGTTGAACAAGATTATGAATAAACAAAAAATAACTCTTGTAAATAGCTAATCGGGTACATTATTTATGGATGATTTGGTCAACAGTTAGCAGGACCCTTTTGGATACAGTTTGGAAGACGCTCTCCGTTTCCTGTATTCAGATCGATTGAAGTGAGGGATACTATAGCTAGATGAGAGATTTCAACATTTTCCCGCTTTGTAATTGCCGTTTTGGCGAAGAACCTCGTGTAGGGCAATTGAAACGTGACACAACGTGATCCAGAAAGACCAGTTTGGCATTCAAGAGCCTCTTTGAAAAGGATCTTTTAAATATTCGGGCGGAAATTCAAAGTGATTTACTCATCATCATTACAAAACATATTGACCTCCGCTCAAAGTAGCTCAACACTTTCAATTGAGGTTCAATTTTTTTTTAACTTCATTGAGGAACTATGCAATGAAAACATTCATTCCAAAATTACCTGAAGTCAAGAAAATTAATTCGAGTCGCTGCAAGATAATTTCTGGCCCTTTGCCCTTGCCACTTCGTTAAATTCCCGTTGTCACGAAGTTCAAGGTAAGGTTTAGGATATTGACTGTAGCAAACCGTTAAAAAATGAACGTAGGCTTGTTTTAGTCGTGCCAAATCAAATTTAAAACTTGCAGTAATGACAATCAATCAAAGATTATCTGAAATCAAGAAAATTAATTTTAAATAAGTTCCTATAAGTAAACTTCTGGCTCTTTTCTTCCCCCCTCCAATTCGTCAACTTTAAATTTCCGTTGTCACCGAGATGCGCGGTAACTGGGCTGATTAGGCTTGCGGAACGAAACTTGTCTTGTGATTATCTGAAGAATATTCCGAGAAATTGCATCTATATGTGTGCGCCGGTTATGGCGTGCTCCAAATTCCCGAACGAGCAGAAAGAGAATGCTACGTTTTGTAGGTAATGTTTACTACTTAAACGAGGAGCGGGGAACGGGGAACGAGGAACGGAGAACGAAGAAATGAAAATGGGAACAAAACAGGGAATGAAGTTACTGATGGAGCTCGGGTTCAACTATAGTTCTGTTCTCATCACCAAACGAGCAAATTCATACAAATGGTTCCCCTCTCGCTGCCGTATGTGTTTGCATGACGACTTTGTACTTGCATACAGGTCAAAGTGTTTTATTCTGCGTACCCTGATTTCCCAGTTTCACGTGACGTTTCTTGCGTCACGAAGAAAAAAACAGGTTTTTTAAGTTTTTTTTTTTTTTTTTATGTGGCCTTGAGTAGATCTTTGTAATTGGGTTTAAGTATTTGTCAAGAAAACATGGGAAGTCTTTTTGGACTTAAAGCGATCTTTATCTCAACTACTGACAAATCTGATTTCAACTAGAGGTTGTGAGTTTGATTACCAAATACCAACACGAAAGTGAATTAAATGCAAGCAATACGTCATAAGTTTAGCTTCCCCGCAGACGTCCCGTGGGGTTTGTTTTTGCTTGTCACGCATTCAGAGAATGTAGTACTATAAATAGGACTGTTGTTGACCGTGACCAACCTTCACTAGCATTAATTCATACTCTTCGCTTGCAAAAACGTGGCTTTCTCTAGGAAACAGGATAACTTCCGGGCTTTAAGTTTTCCTCGTGTGTTCTTTAGGTTTTCTCTCTGAATCCGATTGACTGCAAACAAAATAGCCTCGATTTTGAGAGACAAACTTGAAATCGAGGCAAATGCGGTGATATACATACATACATATCGTGTTTATTCGATTAAACCGCCCTGGGCGCTTATTAAATTTTTGGACCTTGAGAGAGGCGCGCTTATTCGAGGCTGGAGGCTTGTTAAATTTTCACCATTTTCAGCGAGTGCAGTATGTTTATTTTGCAACAAAAAATTAAATGGTAATAGCAAAACGCGAAGATGTAACAAAGCAAGCTTTCTGCAAAATACTCTGATGAAATCTCCGTCTTCGGGGGGAAGTCTCTCATTAGTACTTACTCAATTTCAATTTCAATTTGGAGTTGAAACTTTGAGAAAAATTCCAACATTCTCGTAGACAATGAATCTAAAGATTGTAAGCCAGTGAATAAATAATAATCAATACTACTCTCGTGCACTTAATTCTTTTTGAGTGAGAGGGGGAAGGGGGTGGGGTGAGGGTGAGCGCTATTCGAGGCTGGGCGCTTACTAACTTTTTCTGCCTTCAGGATGGTCGATTATTCGAGGTAGGCACTTAATCGAGGTTGGGCGCTTGTTCGATTAAATACGGTACATACATACATCCAAAAGTCTCAAATGAGGCTGGCTTTAGGCACAGGCAACCCAGGCTGGTCACGTACGCGACCTGAAAAAGCTTCATCAGGTAATGATAAGCAATTGCTAATGAGACATAAAATGTAATAAAGGATTCGCCTATTCTGAAGGAAGTCGAAAGTTGAAAGCGGGATGTTGGGAAGTCGGAAGTCTGAAGTCCTGAAGCTTCTCCATGGCTTTTTTAATGACCATGATGAGCAGTCATCCCTGACGTCTAAAAATTCATATGGCTTTTTACCTCAGTTACACACAATTCACCATGTCCTTACCTCCTCAAAGTATTCCATCCTTTTTTAGAAACGAGACTGGTGGCTTCATAGCCGACTAGTTTTGCTTGCCTGGGCACAGAGTTAAATCGCTGCGAGTTCGAAATTTCTTGTGGACTGAACCCGGCCGTGTGACTCACGGGCACGATTTCATACCAGCTATATGCCTAACAGTCTGAGTGAAAGTCGTAACACCTTCTCTTAAGTTCCAGAATGCATACTATCTTCCATTGTAGATTTCAAACTTTTACAAAATACGGTACTTTAATAAGCCATTTTAACGTTGTGCCTTACCCAGTTTAGACGCGTAATCTAAACTGTGTTTTGGCTGTCTGACGAAAACGCTTTCTGCTTCGGAAAAAACCGCCCGGCCTTCAGAACGTTTTATCGAATTTCTATAGCAAGTCTCATGTGAACCTCTTGAAAGTATTCCACATTCTATTTGACGCCACGGGAGAAGGGAGCACGGGGGGGGGGGGGGGGGGGGGCACTCCCTTATTTGGTCTATACGGGTATGTGCCGCAGAACAAGGTATGGTTTTTACGGTCTAGAGTCTTAAACAGGGTATACGATTTCACTATTTAGCGTCGTGAACAGGGTGTCTTTTTTGAGGGGAATCCTTTTAAAGAGAGTGAAGGTTGCCAACAATATTTTTGCAAAATTTTTAACTCCATGGTGTTTGTTTTAGAAATTACTTACCGTCTGTATGCTAAATGAAACTAATCAGGGTCCCAAAATAAGGTCTCTTGTCTTAAACAGTGTATGTAAAACTGTATGTAAAACTAAACAAATCAGGGTCGGAAAGTCGGGTGTCTTCTGTCTTAAACAGGGTATCGAAATGAGCAATTTTTGTCTTAAATAGGGTCGGGGTTTGAAGGCCTCGGCGACACACCTCTACCCAAACGTCCCTTGAATGTCCCTCCGGGTTTATAGCTAGCCATACATCAGCAAATGTTGCAGCTTTCGTTTTGTTCACAAAACTGAATCTTGCTGAACGGAATAGAGGTAAAAAACGCCTTTAACATTACATTGTTCAACATTTGTTGAACAAAAGCAGCAACGTTTGTTGATCAGCGTATTACTGGCGCTTGCATATCGAGTGGCACTGAATTTTGCGGTTCTAATTTTTGCCATTTTTGCGGCTATTTTTACGACCCGCTCAACGTAAGCAAATATTACAAGCAAGAAAAACTAGTCTTTTCCCGTTTGAAAACCAGTCTTCGTCTGTTTTAACAAAGGAAATACAAATGAAATGCAAATTCATGTGGTTTGCCTATATCTGATAAACTTCAGTGTCGAAACAAGACAACAGAGTAAAATATAGGTATTCGTGAAACCCTAAGGTGGATATCGAGTTCGAGCTAGACGACAAGTTCTAGTTCGACTACGGGTTAGAGATCGAGTGATCTCTTTTTTGTGTGCTTTGTTCTGTTCTTTTTAAATGTAACTGCATTCATATTTCTTTCGTCCATTGTTGTTTTCATGATTATTACACAAGTCGCTATCGTGAGACAAAACATTGGACATAGACATAGACATAGACATATTTTTATTTGGAGTCGTATACAATATATAGTACATTGACTAATTCCAAATAACTAATAAAAGTTACACACAACAAGAATTTATAACTGTATATGGCTTAGGCCAATAAGTTAATAATTAATTACGCCTTATAGTATTCACTTTCTATCGATTCGCATGTCTGTTCCTCGGCAAATTCAGGTCATAAAGAGATCCGCTTTACCTGCTGTAACAAATGACTTCCTGCTGTAACAAATGACTTCCGGAATATCTTAATCAAAGCTTTTGTTTTGTATCTTAAAGTTACGTGCAAACGGATGCAACAACTCCCAACATTGTTGGGAGCAGTTGTGTCCGTTTACACCCAGCTAGAAGTTTGACCGATTTCAAACTTTGCGCAACAACTCCAAACATCAAGCAATGTTTTGTATTGCACACTTACTGTAGTCAAAGTTAACTTAAACAGCTAATGATCTTCTCTTCTCATAGCAGTCGAATACATATTTTGCAATTAGCTTTTGCACTGGTTTGTTCTTGCTCGGGGGGTTTATTAACAACAGACAAACATAATCTGGTGCCATTCTGTCTACTGATATTCTATATTTTCTGTTTAGGTATTCAAATAAAGTACTTCTTTTTTCTTGATACGCAGGGCACTGTGTTAAAAAATGTCTTTCATCTTCTACGTCTTTTTTACAGATAGGACAGATCCTCTCTTCCGGTTTCTTGTAAGGTCTTACATACCGACCTGTCTCTATCGCCAAATTGTGATTACTTAAACGGAGTTTAGTTAGAGTTATCCGGTGTTGGACGTTGGTGACCTGACGGAGATAATCTTCACATTTATAAGTTTCTATTGTTTTAAATTTTCGGAAGGTTCTTAGTTTATTCTTTTGGTTGGCATCTTTTCTTACGTCATTGTTCACCTCACTTAACCATCTTTGTAATTCGATGTCTTTCAGTCTTTGTTTGATAATGTTCAAGATTCCTATGCCATTTTCATGTGCTTTTGTCCAGAGATATCCTAGCCCTATTTGGTCTAATACGCGTTTGAGTTTTTGGCTCCATAATTCTTTGTTCATTCTTGACTTCACATCATTATAAGCCACCTGTGATAATTTGTGTTTTGGGTGTTTGGTTAAAGTTAGCCAAAACTTAAAATTCCTATATTGTGCTTCGATTTTCATTGGGAATCTTCCTGTTTCAGCCCTACATGCATTGTTGCTGCAGTATTTATTTACACCTAGCAACCATTTCAAGAATTTAATTTGAACTAGTTCTGCGGGATCCTTTTCTATTTGGTCGCTACAATCAACACCCCAAATTTCACTTCCGTAGAGAAGTATGGGGGATATCAGAGCATCGAATAGCTTAATCGTCAGCATAATATTTTCTCTAAAGTTGTCACCCATCTCTCTTCTTACAACTTGTTCTCACAACTTGCAAAGCGGTCACCCTGCGTGATGGTCAGCGGATAATTGCAGCATTTTTCTCACAGTAAATATTTTTAGACTTTTAGAGGCAAGAAGCGAACCGGCATAACCGGCAGAGGAAATCAGAAGTGCTTAAAAAATTGAAAAAAATAATATCATGCATCTGTGTCTTCCTTGCATATCGTATTTGTCTTTTGGTACTGAAATTGCGGGGGAAACTAAAACGCAACCGCGTTAGATTTTAACCAACAACAACGCGATCGATCTATTTATAGGTCATATCGTTTTTGCCGGGCAAGGATAACTTGATGCTGATAAAAATTACTGGAGAAAGTGTCAAATTTATCAGAAACAAGTATATTCAGAAAGCTTTATAAATATGAGCGTACAGCTCTACATAACATGACTGAATAAACATCAGATAAACATTCACACTTCATAACGTTTCACTTCGTTTATTACGATCAGTCAACACCTTGAATCCAAAGTTAAAATTCAAAACGATCCTAAGAAACAAATCACAACTACTACTGAACGCTCTGTACCTTGAAGCGACTTTAACTTTCCTAAGGTTTGCTGCAAAACACAGCTCGGTAGCTCAACTCTTCGGCGATTCTTATTAGTACGGAGCTATATCTTGCGTATTCCAAACTCTGCAAAGGGAAATTGTTTAACAGAAAAAGAAAACCACATACTCTGTCTGAAAAGCGACATCATATCAATAAATTTGCGAATTACCAAAATGTAATAGTGAGAAACAGTCCCGCCTTCGACCGCCATGTTTTTGTTTCTTCTCAAGACCGTTGATCTATGGATTTTGACGTAATGCGCATGATCAGTACCAAATCCGCTGGCAAGACCCTTGCTAATCGCTTTGCAAGTTGAGAGAACATCGTTTGGATTTCATTTAAGAGAATGTATGGGAAGTAGCTCCCCCACCCCCCCCCCCCCCCCCCCCTGGGTAACACATTTAAAATTCCATTCAGCTGTTTGTTTGTTATTGTTGGTTTTCACATGACGGCACCAAAATGCAAACTAAGAAACTATCGATCCTACCGAGATTTTACTTTAACGATGCATTAGAGCAGCTGAAAACTAATTTTCATACAAATTTTTGCTTCAAAAGGATTCTTGGTTTTGTGATAGAGTACGCTTGAATTTCTAAGCTTTTGCGTGACGCGGCATTTACATGACGGCCAAGAGAGCTGTCATGTAGGTTAAAAAAATGACTTATTTTAGGAAATTTTGCTATCTAAACAGTTCATGTATTAGAAAAAGTATTACTTTAATGTTTATGAGTTTCTCGAAGAATAAATTCACGCTTTTGTAGCAAAACTCGGTAACAGATGTTTCTGTTGGTTTCCGTCCGCCATGTTGGAGCTCATCCGGATGAGTTCCAGCATGGCGTCTCCATACAAAGCTCTATAAATTTGGGTAAAACATTTCTTCGGATATCTCGCATACGAATTATTCCTTCGACCCAAGGGTCTTTGTATATTTACCTCCTTTCATTTCCAAGATTCTGGACTTTATCTGTCGAATGGTTTTGATTTTTATTTTAATCTATTTTGAATGGCGTGACACTGAAAACCAGCAATTGTATCAGTGTGTAGAAGAGGAACTGTAAAATTTTGCTCTTTTTTCCCTTAAGCGCTTCACGATTTGCTTCAAGCCTCGTAAACAAGCCATTTCGTCTGAAATAAGGAATCCGTTTCTTCCGAAGGAAGTGTTCTAGCACGCATTTCCAAATGTACGATCAAAGAACCCGTCAAAGATTGCGTTTTTGTTTGTAATATCTACCTGTAAAATATGTTCTTGTTTGTTATTGTTTCATTTTTGTGATGATGATGATGATGTTGTTGTTGTTACAGTGCCGGATCTAGACTTGGAGATGGGGGGGGGGGGGGGGGGGGGAGCAGTCATCCAGACACTTAGATAAGGGGGGACCTGGTCTCCAAAAACATTTTTTTCGCTCCTTCGGGCCTCAGTTTGGTCTAAAAATAGAGGAGAGGGGGGGGCGGGCCTTCCGGACCCCTCCCCTGGATCCGTCCCTGTGTTAACTCCGAATCTTATCTTGTTGATGTTATAGTTACACCCCTGGACTAAAAGAGGTGAAAAGATTCTTGGTGGAAGATCAGGTAAATCTCTACTTCCATGTTCCCTCAGCGTTCTGGTGTTCTCATTGTTTTTTTTTTTTTTTTTTTTCGTGTCTACAGCACAGTTTGTTTCGTTGTCAGTTATAAATCAATCTTCTCCTGGAAGTAGCTGCACCTTTTTTCTCTACACCTTTTTTACAACCTTTGTAACTTCAGTGTTCGAAGTTCTTGTTCCAGTTGCTTGTGAGCACGTGATGTCATCAATTTCAAAGCAAGAAAAAAACATATAAATCCTTCCTTTTTTTCTGATTTTAGGGCCAGGAGCTCCTGTTAAGGGCTCATTTAGGAGTTTTTATAATGAGTCCTTATAGATATGTAGCTACTAACGTCCACTCTTCCTCACTGTAACACATTTTGTAGTAAACTTCATAAGCCGATTTTAGTCGAGAGAGTGCTCAGTTGAACTAGTCTGGGACAGTTTTTGACTAAGAAGCGGTTTATTACTCAAGCTTCAGTTTTACCCAAGATGACCAACATCAATTTTCTCCCAACAGGAAAGGTTATGCGAATTGATAAAACGAGGTCCAAAGGAAACGTGCTTTGCTATTATATCAGATTCTCTCAACTAACTCTTTAAGGCAATATATAGCCTAAGAAAACGGCCGAAATTTCACGACTCCGCCAATGGTTTCCCCGCGAAACGACTGCAGAAATTCCACATTGATGACGCGTCACTACCCAGATCTGAGTAGTGCTTCCGATTGGCTGAAAATTTGATTCATCCAATCAAAGCACTTCGACGCGTCATCAGTATGAAATTTCTGCAGTCGTTCCTCAGACGTCATTTCGCGGGCAAACCGGATGTGGCGTTGCGAAATGTGGGGTGTTTTCTCACGCAAGGCAATGTATGGAGACTAGTGTGGAGAATTTGTATCCGGATATTTGGACTTAAAGGGTGAAGTGGGGACTGGGGTTTGTTTCTCGAAAGTCCCGATAATTAACGGGCCCGGTAAGCTGTCTCCGTTTTCATAATTAAAGATCGAGGTTTCAATAGTTTTGCATGTAACATGATAAAACTATCAGTTAATGAAAGTAGCCAGGACCCGCGCTCTTATTCTTTATATTTCGATTTGAATATTTGATTTCGGGCCCGAAAAGTTACTGGGACTTTCGAGAAACGGGCCCCTGGGCCCAGCAGTAGCCATAAGATTGTGGCAAACGGCCCAACCGTCTCCCTTCCCTCCCCAACACAAAGTTTACAGTCACTTCTCACTTAGGGCAAAATGTTGGGTTAGGGGAGGGGTGGTTGGGGAGTTTCCCAGAATCTTATACTGATCCCAGTACCCTTCCCCCTGGATCCGCCGTTGCTTTTGTGAGTAAGCGAAAACTTTGGGGAAATGAAAATTGTCTGTAAATGTTGTTGTGGCTTACATTTGATGTACTTTCTACTTGGTTTTTATTCTGAATTATTCTATTTTACCAGGGAATGGGTATATATCTGTTTGGCGAATTGATCATTTCCCAGCAACCAAAACAACGTGCTCTTGTGGACGAAGTATTTGAAGAGATTGGTGGCGAGATGGATAGATGTACATATCAAACCGTCAAGGACATGCTGGAGGGAAATGATTAGGCGAGGATGAACAACACACCAAATGAACGAATATTATATGAGAGCGCCCGTAGTTAAACAACTGGTTAAAGAAGAAAAATTGCCTTTGAAAATTTTGTAAGGTGTAAAATAGACAGCATGGAGGAAAATGTCGCACTTTTTTCTGCCATGCAGTTGGGCTTAGCCTTCAAGCTCAATTTAAGATTAAGCAGATATGTCGTTGTTGTCTGGGATTGAGGAGCTGAGTGATGGTTAGCGCGATCAGAAATGTTTGGGTACCAAGTTACACTTTGCTCAAAGTAAATGATGGTTTTCTGACACCACCTCCAAACATTTTTAGGGTCTGCTAGTATGCGTTCGTATTGAGTCTTGAAGAACTGCAGAGGGACTGACAATTTTGGTCCGTCCCTACCTATGTAAGCTGCCCTGTGCACAATGAAGCTGTTTGTCATGTTCAAGTCGACCTTCTACTCAGTACAAGACATCAAAAGCCATTGTTTCATATCCTTAGTTCTAAAAACGGTGATTTTTCGAAAACAAAGGTGTTGATGAACATGTTTGGAGGGTTTCATAATCATTGTACAATTTATCTTATTAACATTTTCATTTCAGAAGAGTAGTTTAAACTAGTGAGGAGCCGTTCTAAGGGAACCTACCATGCTGTTCCAATTGCATCCAAAATTATGGGATGAAACATAATTATGGTGGATCTGTCCAGACCGCTTCTTGGGCGATGTGCGTTATGGACAAAACGTGAGGTTAAGATGAATAGATATTTAGAGTCACTTAAAGAACGAGGCCTAATATTGGGTATCTTGGCCTTACAATTTTGGTCCGTAAAGGATTCATCATATGTCAAAACAATGTCTTTTCATGTGGGAGAAAGCATGAAATCCCCTGTTGATAATATCGACCGTTCTTGCCCGGGGATAGCCACCAGCTGGAACTCTGGATTCGATTAATCTTGCCCCGCTTGCTTGGTTAACGTTAGTTCTGGTTTAAAACGTTTAAAGTTTTGAGTCTGGTCAAACTTGGGCGAGCATGTTATATACGTTAGTTGACGTCACGGGACCATTTTCGTTGATAAGAAAGAGAGCGTTTTTCTACCGCCGGGAACAAAAGTATTTTTTTTGTTTTGTTTTGTCAACCAGCATGACCGCCCTGTTACGTGATTGCAAACTAAGAATAGGCCAGTTTGGAAAAAACCGTCACATTTTCGCTAACTGGCCTCGAAATAAGTAAAGTTGCCAAGTTTCAAAGTGATATGTTTAAAACTGAAGAGGATATAGCTCTGCAAATTTAAAGTCGCGCAATTTTACAAACGTTTTCTGGCAAGTTCCTGCCGACCACCATACAAACGCCTGTAAAATTTCGCAATTTTTTGGGAGCTTCGCCAGTTACGTTTTTGTAGGGCACTCTTTACAGAGGGTCACCAATAGGTTTTTCGGGATCCGGGATTTCCCTTATTTGAAGCTCGGGATTCGGGATTTGAAAGCAAAATCGCGGCGAGGTTCGGGATTGAAAATATACGCGAGAGGTGGGATGCCAAAAATAACCCTCGGGATTACGGGATTGCATGAAATTTTGGGTCGGGATTACGGGATTGAAGAACCCTATTGGGGACCCTCTTTACAGCAGTGTAGCATGGATATTCGCGTTTCTTTATCCAAAGTTGGAAAAGAACCGTGGAAGGGTCTATTATCAAAATTCATACTTGGCTCCGAGGTTGACGGGAATTAAGCAAAAGTAATGAATTAACAATCACTGAAACTGAATGCGATTTCTTACGTTTTATTCCCCTCAGTCTCGGTCCCAAGTATATCTTGATAATTCGAAAATCGTCTATTACTATGCATTGAAGTGTTCTGTATACAACTCCTTTTTTTGCACATTTATTCGTCAGAAAATTTATTGTTCTTAACCAGCCCTAAATCATGAACTGCAACTTCTTTTTCTACCCCCTCCATCTGACATTTAGAGAACTTTAGGGCGCTTTTGGAAAGTCAGAACTGGTCATGGCCGGACCGGTCATTTTGAAAATGAAGTAAGCTTTTTCCAAGAGATTTTGATGAAAACGGTTTCCTTTGTGTATGCTATTTACGATTTGACTGATCGGGTTGGATAGCTTTGATTAAAAGTGAAATTCTCATTACGACGGGTTTGGCCTGGGCGGTCAGTGCTGAGAAATGGAAAGCGCCCTTAGATTCTAAGAAGAGAACTACTACTTGTGCCGGCGTGATTTTCTCAATACTAAGTTGTGCTGGCAAGTGAACCAGCGTCATTTTGGCGGGAAAACGTGGTAGCCGTCATCATTCTACTACGAGTTTTAGCAAGAATGTCATTGTGGCGGGAACGAGTTATCTAATGTTACAAGTTTTATCATTTTGCTATCGGAAGGGGGCTTAACCTCCTTCAATAAAGGTTAAAGCGCCAACTTTTCATGTAAAAATAAGTACAGTGAAAGCTAGTGAAGCATTCCGGGGTGGTTATTTTTCGTAGTCGTTCTCTTCCTCAAATCTAAAGGTCTTATTATTAAATCAGAACCTATCTGAAGGTTTGATATGCAATTCACTGTGACTTTAACTTTAATTGCTTTGTTAGATTTTGAAATTCAGGTAGCTGTTAATCAGTATTTTTTTTTTTAAATAACTATGTGGCATAGCACCTACATGGGATGGTTCTAGTTTGTACATGTTGGTTATTTAAGTATGTCAACTACTGAAACATAATGAGCCATTAGTAAGTGACTCTGTCCGAGTAATCTCTTTAAGTTCTGCAGCGTGGGCATTATTAATTGTCGACAGTGTAAAATAGATAACCGTCGCTCTCGCATCAAACGATTTTAAGCCTACCTCCTGCACTTGTTTTCAATTACTGAATGATATTTTTTTCTCTCTGCGCATGCTTATCTGTTCGATTCGCCTCATGTCAGTGAATCCAAGACGGCCTGGGATTCTGGATTCCATTCCATATATTCCAGATTCGAGGTGCTGGATTCCAGTCCTTTTCAGTGGAACTTGGATTCTGGATTCCAGTCGTTAGTAGGCTGTATTACACAAGCCGTGAACATTTTCTAATTTTGGATTCCACAGGTAATTATTTTCGGGATCCCCTTGCATGGCGCGATTCGATGCTATTGCAAGCCGGTATGTACTTATAAATAGTCAGAAAATCGTCATTACAAAATAGTAATAGAATAGAATAGAACATATTATTGGATTGTACTGCTACTATTTAAAAGGATGAAGCTAAAAGGAGGATTATTTGCTGTATAATAGAAAAATGTGAAGAAAAAAATACCACCAGGGTACCAATAAATTGGGTATTTAAACCGCTGGATTTTCGTCCATTTCGTCCCTAAAAGTAGTTGTCAGTAGTTCCAAAATATTCCTTGATAAATAGAGGATATTACATGGCCGCTTGGAGATACGAAATTTCTCTTCGAGTGTTAACATTCGAAGAGAAATTTCGTATCTCCAAGCGGCCATGTAATGTTCTATTCATTGTATAAACACCAATGAACACCAAACCATTTCACTTTAAAGGGACACAGTCAGCTGATGCTCATGCGCATTAGATACCATTTCTTAGCTGATTTGCATGTCGCGAGACACGAGCGTGAAACAGAAAGTGAGAAGCGTATCCGGAATACTCAAAACTAACCTTGTTGAGTTGAACAATTTACAAGCCCAAATCGTGATTATAGACCTTAAGCCACATCAGAGCACACATTTTTTATATACCTTTGAGAATTCATCGATGGATTTGTCCAGGAAAAGCCAAACAGCGACGAATACTTCTGAACTCGGTCATCAGTAGAGGTGAGGAATGACACGGAGTCCGCATGAATCATTGTCGAAGGTGCAAGGTCGAGAAAGTTTGATTTTCCAATTACATATATCGATTATTTCATCGCCAATGTTATTGATTCATTTCTTTGTTATTTTGGTAAACGAAAGCGATTTCTCCCGCCCGGAGCCTACGCGTTTCTCACCTCTTCTGTTCATGTTCCTTTGGATACTGTTTTTAAACAAATATGATAAAATAATGTCATAGGATGAGTCAAAGTTTGCTCAAAAAGAGGTTTTCTGTAAAAGATCGAGGATCGAATGAAACACTATGAAGGATTGAAGCGGATTTCTAGATGTAGCCGACGCGTTCATTTGATTTCGGGTTGAGGCAAACTCTTTTCAAAACTGACAAAGGTAGTGTCCAGGTCAGCGCGGTCACATAGCTGACTGTGTCCCTTTAATAGTCTTTGGGGTGAAAGGCGCGATTTATTATGTAGCCATAGCAACGATGATATTTTCACATGTGAAGATAACACGTTATTTTCACACGTGAAGATATCAAGTTTTCGCGTTAAAGCTCACCTGGTATTTCATTGGTGTTTATATAATAAATCGGGTTTTTATGTTTCGTTAAATCTTTCTTGCGATCGTATATTTTTCACTGGCGCTACAATAATGAGTAGGTCATCATTGTTGCTTGATAACTCCGTAATTTACGTAAGCAATATACCGTAAACGTATTTTACAATCTGAGTGCACTACTAAAGCGCTTTGAATTCATTTCGATAGTCACAGAACAATAGTCCAGAGACAAAGCCAGCAACACGTCTTTATAATGTCTTCATTGTTGATTCCAGGGGTCAGAAGATAAAGCTCACTTGATAGTCGTTAGTAAAGTATACTTTTGTCTGATTGATTTGTTGTGGAATAAGATTGGAAATGCTCCGCTTTGCTGAGAGAACAAAATGGCCCCTAGTAAGTTATCCGAACAGGGACAGTAAATACCCCGCCGAACCTGCTTTTTAGTAGTCTAGCAAAATAGGTCCTATAGGGTACTTATTGGCAATTTAGGCTAGGTAGGTTTTAATAAGGTAAATTTATATGAGAGATATAGTTGTTCGCTACCAGAAATATGAAAAACTTGACTTCGATACTTGAAAATACAGTATATATTCACAACTGTACAGTGCAAACCTTCTATAAGCAAGGTCCATGAAGGTAATTACAGTGTCTCTAGAAAATATAGCATATAGAACATTTTAAACACCGTACGGTAATAATCGCCAACCTAGGTTGAGATTGTTCAAAGCCTTTCCTTTTTTCCAACGCGCTCATCTGACAGAGCCAGCACGCGAAGCCAATGGGAACGCGAAGCTTGAATTCTGGCGATACTCTTGAAATAAAATTACGAGAACACAGAGGGAGATTAGCAGTCTAGTTTCCCCTTCACCCCGCCCCTCCGCAACTTGAAGGCAACATGGTTGTAGCTAGCGCGGTATCCACGTACAGAACAAGGCCTAGTTCAAAGGAGAAATGTTATGCAAATGTGACGAACCTAATGCTAAAAAGTGGTGGCTTGGTTCAACAGTCCCACGCCAGCACGCTATAAAATATAAGTATTTTGAAAGTTATTTTTAAGACGGACCTATCTTATCTTTTAAGTTTAGTTTTTGTTTCATTAAGTCTTGTTTTTGTCCACGTACTGTTTTCCTGTTTTGATCTTTTGTTTTTACTTTGCTCGCGAATTTACTTATTGTCATATTAGGAATGTTATTCGCTTGACATTGTCAGATGTTAGTTTTTTTACAGGTGGTCGTGTTTGTGGTGTTTAAGCTGACCTTAGTTCCTTGGTAGGATGTTACTAAAACGCGAGCGGGGAGCGGGGAACGGGGAACGGAAGTCTGGGAACGAGTAGTCAGCGATAACCTCCATAAAAATCCAATATGGTCGATGATCGATGATAGAGAAACGTCGTATGGCGTAGCTATTTCTTAATTTCACTTGAACTATATGCTCATGAGGTGCTTGAAATAATACGGAGGTAATACCTTCATGACATTTTTCACCTTTTTGCGTTTTACTAAACAATTATCCGTAGAAACAGTCATGAAATTATTACCTCCGTATTATTTCAAGTACCTCATGAGCATATAGTTCATTAGTAAAATAGCGACCTTAAGTGTTGTCTCGGCGCTTCGCATCCTCGGAGACCCAGGGGCAGATAAAGGGGGCGAGGGAAAGTCTAAACGGGCGGAAAAATATATATGGAACGAAGGCTTCGGTTCCTTCTGTGAGTACCGGAGCACAGATTACGTAATACAAAAGAAATAAAAGACGGGAAACAAAACAACTCCAAATAAAGACTAATCCCAAGTGACCAAACATACAAAGCTTTCCGGTACCTGCAGAAAGACCTGGCGCTTCTCTATCATCGATCTTACCGGGTTCTTCATCCTTACCGGCCATTTTGGATTTTTATGGAGGATACCGCTGACTACTCGTTCCCCGTTTTAGTAACATCCCTGTGGCTGTGCGTTTAAGCTGTGCGTAGGCTAATCTATTCCCTAACAATAGCAAATCTGTTGCAATATAAGGGATAAATATATACAATAGAAACTCTTCTGGTCAGCTAACCCAAACATGTCCAGCTTTGGCTATAAAAACCGCTACTATACTTGAGTAAAGTAGAGAAAAGTAGAGAAAGGAAGAAAGGAGTAGGAAGATTAAGATTGTCAGCAGAAGTCAAAGAAGAATAAAGACCAAGATGTAAATCAGATTCCTGGTACCTCATCGTGTAGCGAGCGAGTTGCTCGAACACACCCCGGCCTACAAATATATTTTCCGAACGCGTAAGAAAGGGAAATTTAAAATTTATCCTGGCGTTTCTTTATTCGAGCAATCAGAAACACGAATATGTCACAATTATAAACAAAATTCCTTCTTAGACCTGACATTTGACATTTTAATTGAAATAACAACATTCCAGGAGTTATAAAAGGGTCAAGCGAAAACATTGCATTGCAATTAATTTTCGTTGTTCTCCCCAAACAGTCCCGTCAATGCTTGCTTATTTTCTTTAACTTCTAGATCACCCTTTAACAAAGTCTGTTGTGATATATTTTCCCTGCTGTTCGTCACATTTGAATCAGGGTTTAAGCTTCCTCCTCCGCAGAGGCCCCTTTGCGTCGTAGGGAGGGTGCAGAGAGGGGAAAAAAGGAAAGCGCGCGGGGGACGATGGAAAGGGGAAAGCCTTTCCCTCGTCCCATCGTTCCCCGCGCGCTTACTATGTTTTAATTACTGCTATTTTTATTGGGATACCCAGCGGGAGTTTCTGCGGAAGAGAGAGGGGCTTAAGCATTTTCCGTAGGGCGTGTTTGATTGACCGTATCCTGGAGTAGGATGCACGGCTCTAGAAATCACTTGTTTTGGCTTCCATTTCATGATAAAATGCAGAATGTAGTATCCCATTGGTCCAGAACTCCGTGTTTGAAGACATTTCTCACAAATTTCGGAATATTTTTATCCAATCCCGGAATACAATCTATCAAATGCACTTTTAGCATGTTTAATTTACCCCTGGTAGGTAATCATGGTTGTTGCCATGCGTCTGTTCAATAATAGATCACAGTAGAAGGGCTCCTGATCACAGATGACGTCAAAATATGTGGCAAAAACAAGGAAGTGATACATGAGCCGCAGGCGAGTATGTCATTGATGTTTTAACCACATTTTAACGTCTTCTGTGATCTATTACTGAACAGACCCACGCCGGGCAACAACAACTATTTGTTTCATACAATGAAGAGGGAAGAAAAAACAACATATACACACTTGCCTCGTACAGCTTGACAGTTCGAGGATTTGTGCTAGTTTAGGAATATTTTAAGTCCCAAACGCTACTTTTTGTCTCTGCTTCTTCTTTTCTTCTTTATCTCACTTGCATATAGTTCTCCGAAAAGAGCTAATATCCCTTCTTACGATGTCTCGTGTTTATTAAACAAGACTTAACAACTTGGAACTGTTTGTTGTAAAGTGTGTTTTGAAGCCAAAAACTTCCTTTTATGTCGAGATTTTACCAAACAGTTACTACGAATACTTTGATACACTGTGATTTGATTTTCCCTTGTTTCATTAGTTTACGTTTGCACAGGTTTATCCTGGCTCTCGATTATAGTCTGGTGAAGAAACATCAAACTTTAGGTAAATTATTCACGCGTAATTTTCTGAGCCGGGGGAGTAGCTCAAACGGTAGAGCGCCCGCTTTGCATGCGGGAGGTACTGGGATCGATACCCAGATTCTCCATTTTTATTTTCGCTGTTAATCTTATGCATTTTCAGCACTGTGTATAAGACTGAAAAATTCTTTAAGACTTCTCTGAGAAAAAAATTCTGAGAAAAAAATACAATTAACTTTGTATTCGTATAATTTTTAAATGATATTATTTTGTCATGTCTTGCACTACAAGTATATAGCCCCTAAAAAAGAGGGCTAATTTGCTCTTACCTACAAGCTAGTTAGCAGACCTTAGCACGGGGAACAAGCACGAGACACCCGAAGAGAAAATGAAAAAATGGGAACAAAACCGACCTTGAACTTTAGCCCTATCAGTAACTTCATTTCCACTTTGTTGCCATTTTTTATTATCCTGTTCCTGTTCTGCGCGCTCCCCCTTCTCTGTTCTAATAGCACCCGAAATAAAACCAAAGTTAACCATATTCTTTTAAGTCAGGGCTATTTGTAAATACGACGTTTTAAAAAACGTACTTAAAAGTACATTTAACTTGGGACGGTCAAAAACGTGTCAAAAGTAATGGCCAAGAACTTACCGTTCAAAAAAGAAATAGAGCAATTTGGAGAATCAGCAAAATGATTGACTGTCGATTGACTGATTGCTTGAGGAACATTTTGTTTTCATGGTTTGTTTTCATTCGTTGTTCTTTTTTAATATTGTTGTAGCTTCCAAAAAACATAAAAGGGGCCTGTCCGGGAGTCGAACCCGGGACCTCTCGCACCCTAAGCGAGAATCATGCCACTAGACCAACAGGCCACCCTTGGCTTAAATGTTTACTTTTTAACGGGATCACAACTATTGTCCGCATTATTAAACTTCCACCTGCTCCTTTAAGTACCTGTGTCGCTTGAACTTTAGCCCTATCAGTAACTTCATTTCCATTTTGTTGCCCTTTTTTATTTTCCTGTTCTCCGTGCTCCCCGTTCCCTGTTCTAGTAACATCCGAAGTAAACCGAAGTGAACAATATTCTTTTAAGTCAGAGCTATTTGTAAATACGACGTTTTTAAAACGTACTTAAAAGTTTGTTTAACATGGCACTGTCAAAAACGTATCAAAAATAATGGCCAAGGGTTTACCGTACAAAAAAAGTAGCAGCAATTTGGAGAACGCCAGTATCGATCCCAGTACCTCCTACATGTTAAGCCGGCCTCTACCATTTGAAATGAGCTAATCCCCCCTTGTTTAACTCTTTTCAGGCTCTTAAGGCCACCCTCACTTTGAAGTTGAAGAACTTCAAAACTGTTCAAGTTATCACCATCAAACTTAGCAAGTTTTGCTAATATTTATTCCTTTATGCGGTCTTGATGTGTTTGTCAACATTGATGTTACCATGGCAACCGAGTCCAGAGAGCCATGTTTTGATTCATGTCATAGAAGGAATAAGTGCTAACTCTGCTGTGTCTCAAAATCACTGAGCCTTAACGTAAGACAGTTTTTGCCGCTTTCAACATCCGTTAGGTAGATAAAAAAAATTAAAATCTTCTGGTTTCGGCTGACTGAATCTTGGCCCCCAAATCGTGCATATTTCTGCGTTTGAAGGTAAACTGGCTCTTTCAAGCACTAAACAGAAATTTCTACTTACCATATTCCATTTCTCTCTCCACCTTAATTCAGTTATTTTGCTTTTCGTCATTTCATTTCTTTATTTTCTCTCTGTTGTTTCCCCCGTAGTCTTAGATGAAGACAATAGGCAGTAACCATTCCCCCTCAAACTAAGGAGGTTTCTCTCCTCGAAAAAAAAAATAATAATAATAACCTGTCACTACTATGACTCTTTGAGAAACTCTATTCTTCTTACGGTACTAGTAACTGGCAGTGGCAAGTAAGGATAAATGCCCATGGCCAGCTTTTCGCGACGACCAAATCGCCGAACCTTGTGTCACTTTTACAAGGACCTATGAACGTTCTTGTACTTGTTTGGCCTGTTGGTCTAGTGGTATGATTCTCGCTTCGGGTGCGAGAGGTCCCGGGTTCGACTCCCGGACAGCCCCATTAATTTTTGTTCCTCCTCTTAATATTCTTGCTATTATAGTTTGAGGATTTATTTCTTTAAGAATCTAACAAACTAGCTACTTAATATTTACATTTTCCGATGTTAAAGGGCAGGTCGTATAACATAATAATGAAAAGTTCCAGGAAATCCCAAATGAACGGGAGCATGCATGGACGCTGGAAGTTTCGTTTAGAGGTGTAAAATGTTTATTTTGATATCGCGTAGGGTTTTCAGGACGGAACACCGGAGGGCGGTGGTCCCGTAGTATTCGTGGCAACCTAAAGCAGCCTGCTCAAACTTTGCAATAGGCCATATTTCCGAGTTCCAAAAACTCTCACTTTCAAAACGAGGCCGCGAAGTGTAAAACCTTTCTTGTGAAAATGAATTTAATTTGCGTGAGAATGTAAAAATAATTTTCATATCAAAGGCTTCGCACTTACCCTCGCTTTGAAACAGAACCTTAGGGTAACTCGGAAATGACCTATTAATATATGAGAACGTTCAAATGAGACTGCATTACGAATGCTAGCTTTGGAGGGCCTGACAGCAGGAGTTCGGAATAGGTATACATATTCAGACAATGCACTTTCTAATCTTAACTGAGTAACATAATTGCCCGTTGTTGCTTAAGGCTTCGAGGCGCTGAAGTTGACCATCGAAGTAACTCCGCAATATGATAGTCGCGTCAAAAGAAAAGAGCAGCATTTCTTTGCACCCAATCTAAGGTATTTAGATCATGACCTGCAGTAAGGGTTCCATCATGCTTTTTTTTTGGTAAAACTGGGCCTAAACTAATTATAATAATCAAACTCTCGCGCTCGCTCGTACCCTACTTACAAGTACGTTTCGGGTACAGTTACATAGGGTACTATTCATCTCAATACCTAAGATCATAAGTGCGGTTATTGGCTCCTGTTACGGCGTGGGAACCCTTATAAATTATTCCAAATTCCAACGGAAAATTTTTCTTTGAGCCATATTTTAGCCACCGTCAATATTCTCATCATCATCATCATCATCATCATCATCATCATCATCATCGTTATCCTAATCATCAGTTAATTGAATTGTTAGCTAGCCTTTTGAAATTCTGTACCTGCTTTAAATGCATGACTTAGTTCTTCTCTAGATTCTTCTTCCTGTCTTTGTACCTTGGCTGCCTGGCTCACCTGCCGTGTGAAGGAAAGCCGGAAATATCAAAAGCAAATGTCACCAACTCTCCTTAAACTATTTAACCACTCATTAATTTAAAAATACTTCTTTTGATACCGTCGGTCAACAGACAAGGGGATATGTGTTTACAATCAGGGCTAGCTCATTGCTAACGTCAGTTGCAATTGGCTTCGATCTCACGTATCCATATTCAAGAGAAACACTCTTTACCTCAGTTTTAATTAAGAAAAAAATAAGCTTTCTTTCACGGCAGAAAAAAGAGTGGAGAATCTGGGTATCGATCCCAGTACCTCCCGCATGCAAAGCTGGCGCTCTACCGTTTGAGCTAATCCCCCCTGCTAGAAAATCAATGTGAAAAACTGGTGTTCAGTTTGGTGTTTTGCACAACAAACTTTACCTGAATACCAAGATAAATCTTATTTATAAGCTTATCGGCTTAAAAGATACATGGCACTAGCAACAATAACAGAGGAAAATCAAAGTCTCGCTGCCTGACCTATCGATATCATATGGTTATCCCTTATTTTTAACGATTCTACAGGGATAAGAAAGTCAGCTATTGACAGACCATAGAGCAAGATTAGGAAATTGAACTCAAGTTTATTAAGTTATGTCCCATAAGGTGGCTTAGACATGAAAACATAAACCCTGGGATAGTTTAAGCCACATTTTGCAACGAAACTGATACTTTAGTTTCGAAGTAGGTGGAAATAAAGTGTTGAAATTACTAGTTCTCACATTTCAAGAATGGTCTGTTGGTCTAGTGGCATGATTCTCGCTTTGGGTACAAGAGGTCCCGGGTTCGACTTCCGGACAGGCCCCCTTTTTAGCCTTTTTTGCAAGCTATAACAACAATAATAACAATTTGAAACAAAATATACATATTACAAAATTATCAAACAAGTAACGGGCAGCAAAAAGGCAAGTTTTCCGTTTGATGAAATTACATCTAGATTTGTTCTCTTTTTTTTACAGCTCCGTCTTAAGGCTTGGCTGAATGCATATTTACAATATTATTTGATAAAAGAATTTATCCGTAAATCTCAACTGTTTCGTTTCTTCATGTAGCACAGGGAAAGAACTTCCTTCAATAGTATATTTTGCGAACTAAGTCTAAGCAAATGTTACTCATTTAATTAATCTGTCTCCCTGTCATGTTTTTAAGGCTTTCACTTCTAGTTAAATTAGTATGCGAAAATCTTAAGCAAGGGGGATTAGCTCAAATGGTAGAGCGCCCGCTTAGCATGCGGGAGGTACCGGGATCGATATCCGGATCCTCCACACCCTTTTTGCACCCGCCACACACGCCACCATCTTTGCACGCGTTTAAGGGATTAATTGATGGGATAAAAGCAATGTCACGTGGTTTCTTGGGACAAACCACTAACAAAAAATTGCTAAGAAATCGCGATCGCGATTGTTTATTTATAGAACCAAAATGAAGAAATTTTCATCTTAGAGAAGACATTGGCAAATCATGGGTAGAATGCTCATTGCTCCTTTTTTGGATGCAGCAACGAGCGTGGATGTCCTCACAGCAAACGATAATGAGATTTATCTTGCATGACTATAAATCGTCCTCTTGTTTTGATAAAAATAAACAACATCGACCACGATTACTCGTATTGGCAAATTTTATCACTTGTTTGCCCTCTGAAATCACCACGTGACATTGCTTCTATCCCATAGATACTAAATGAATACCACAAACACCATCAAGATATGATTTTTTATTTCGAAATTCAAATTACTATCACGTGATAATGACGTCACGATGGGCTTTGGCTCTTAATCGAACATTTCGGCCCTTATTCGCGAAGAGAAGAGAAGTTCCCTTTTTCTAACGTTAGTCGCGTCCAAGTACTGTTTCACTCACGTTGTTTTGAAAGATCTTGAAAGATTTGTTGAGAAAGCTGAAGTCAATCTTCTTCAGGCCTCCATACTCATTGATTATAAATTTTCTCTTGGTTTTGTAACCTTTGCCATTCCATAGAAAATGGTAGAACATATCATTTATTTCTTTTACTGAGCGTGCATGATGACTTGAGCATAATGGTGTACCTAAGCAAGTAAATCAAATGCGTTGCTGCCGGCGATTTTAGTGCAGCAATTTTCTCCAGCCGCGGTTTTCCTAGCATTTTTTTGCTGTCAACTTCTAATATCAAGATCAAACTTGTATTTCAGGACGCGTGCGATGGATCCTGCGATAGATCTTAGCTTAACTATTGTGTAATAGTCTTAAACATGACAGCTACGATGGTGCTTGCGGGGGTCTTTGAGTCCCTATGCTCCTACCCTCCTGGGTATATAACTTGTTAATTTATTAAGCAATTTTACAATTTAATCAATAACTTAACTTACTTGTTATTTTCCTTTTTTCAAGTTAAGTTGCACATTTTGCCATTGTTATATACAATTATAGTAAGCTGTTAAAAGAAAAAGAACAAAATCTTATTTCATGTACTTGCACTTTCTTGATTTGTTTTCTTGGGCCAGGGCTTTTTGTAAAATAAGTTGTTTATAAAAGTATCATTTGGAAAATATCATGTGAATAGTAGTTGGGGTAGTGGAGATTAAAGTGCAAAAAAAGGAAACGTTGCAATTTGGAGAATCTGGGTCTCGATCCCAATACCTCCCGCATGCAAAGCGGGCGCTCTACCATTTGAGCTAATCCCCTTACTTTAGGTTACTACGTGTCAATTGAACAATATTTCACAGCGGAATAGGAACATAGCTGCACTGCAGCCAATTTTGTCTATTTGTGATGAGTTTCTTTAATACATATACCTCATTTTCTGGATTAAACGCCCTTGGGCGTTTATTTATATATAAATCGGCAATTTAGACCCGGCGATTTTTCAGGGCCAGCGTTTAATAGGAGGTTCAGCTTTTAATCGAGAAAATACGGTCAGCGGGCCTGAACTCTAAAACCTTTCTAAAAAGAATGACCTCTCGAGCTTCAGTGCGGGCCTTTTCATTGTTTTAGAACCATTATTGAGGTTTACTGACTATATTGGAATAGACTATTTTCGATATATTTAAATTCAATGCTGAGCCTCCAGATGATTTCATTTCTTTTGTTTTATTCCCCCAAGCCTCAAAGCCAGGTATAAATTTTAATATATCGATGAATTGGTCTATTATTGCAACTGCATTCCTGAACAGAAACATGTATGTATGCTTCTCGCGTTTGTCCTTTGTTTCATTCTTTCCACTTACTGCGGTTCATCTCTTGTTAGATTTTCCGGCATAACTTCTTTTGTTTCGAGATCATTTGTGTTAGTTTCATCTTTTATTTCGAGACATATGGCTTTATGGTTCGGTAAGTCATTATATCTTTTTGTTTTTTGATCCACCGTACTTTTTTCTGCATAACGTGTTCAAGTTCAAGTGTCTTTGCTTTGACTGTTTCCTTTCCTGTGTGTTATTTCATTGTTGTCCTTGGCTTTCATCTGATTTGCATTCCTTAGTAACTTGGAGTTTTGTTTGATTTTAGCATCTGCAATCAATCTCCATACTGACCCTTGAAGTAAAAGAAGTGAAATGTTAAGAAATGTAAAAATGTTGTTCAGGTATGTAACCTCCTATTTATTTTGATTTAGACATAGTTCCGGTAAGCAGCATGATAACTTTTATATATAATCTTTTGATGTCCTTGTCGGCAAAATGTTGTAACCTATAACATGTATAAACTCGATCTATCGATTGATCGATAGTTTAGTGTATGTTACTTTCGGTTGTTACACGGTTGCAGGGATCGTAGCTTGCGTTTTGTTTCTCTTGCAATTTCAGTACCAAAGAACAAATACGATATGCGAGAAAACAAATGATATTATTTTCTCAATTATTGATTTGTTTCCTCTGTTGGTTCGCCTCCAGCTTCTAAGAGATTTACTTTCGGAAATCTGCAGCAATTACCCGTCGACGCCCTCACAAGCTGAAAGTCCTGGGTATATCTGTAACATATAAGTGCTCGTTGGAACCGTGAAAAATTTGCTGTAATGGAAACAGCACGTTCTTAATCGTAATAATAACCTCCTCTTTCCACCTCGGTGGCATGCTCTCACATTTAACGGAAATATTATCCTGTTAGAAAAAATGAAAAGGTGCATTACAGGAAAGAAATTGTTAACTTGACTGAGCTGTATAAAACATGCAGAAGATTTCAATTTGATGGGTGCTTCTTGTTATCAATAAATGCAGGCAATCAATACTCATTCATCTAAGTCTAAAAGCGGAGCTCAAATCTTTGAACAGATCATTTAGCTTTAACTTATTGTTAATACTCCATTATTGTCGCGAGATAACCTTAAACTTACTTATTGCTTTTCTAAATATGCGCAAGAACCAGTCCGGGCCACAACCAGAACTGGATATATGATGACGTCACCCAAAATTTTCAACATGGCGCCCAAACCAAGGGACACGATCCAGCGTCACTTTTCAGCTCTTTGCTACGCCTAGAAATAAACTTTTCGCACAGTACCTTAGGAGCTGCGTCTTTGAATGATAAGGAAACACATGAGTGTAAAAAAAATGGCAACCGGCGAGGTTTGCCTGTTCTCTGGAGGTAAAACGGCTGAAAACGGGAATGCTTCAGCTCAAAGATCTACCTGACAAGGTGCAAAACATCTAGAAAGGTGTGTGACATTTTTTGGATCTTTGAAAAAATTTTTGTTTGAAATCTACATAAAATTTGCTTGTTAATGGTGGTTTTGTTGTCGTAGTGCAAAGCATTTTCACATAGTGCTGTGCGTTTGAATTTGCAATAGTGAGTTTGCGCCATGTGCGAATTTTTGTAACACCATGTTCATTTTATGTTCTATTGTAGTGTGGTGGAAAAGCACGTCGTGTTTTTGGCATAAAGATGCCGGTTGGGTGACAAAACTTTATCGAAAACCCGAACTGTCCAGATTGCGTTGGTTGGTCCAAGGAGCAATGCAGAAATGTAGTTTCGATTGTTGTTTGACTGATCGAGCAGACCTTACTGTGAGACCGACATTAAGCTCCGAGGAGTCGGGCGGGGTATTCTGAAGTATTGCTACCAACTGAACAACTAAGTAAGTGTACTTTACTTTTATAGTGCGACAGATTGTATTATTTCAGATTATTTAGGTAACAAAACGGTAAATGTCAGGAAAGGCTGGGCATTGCTTGTAGAAGTCAAACTTACAACCTCACCACATGCGAGAAATGATGTGTTTTCATGTGTGAAATGTTGTTGCCCGAGATAGTACTAATTTTAACACATGGTACAGTTGCATTAGACTCCTACCAAAATTGTTAATAAAAATAAACAATTTATAGTTGCTCTACTGCAAATATGTATGCTGGAAAGGCAATAGCCTTGTGGTTAGTTTGTCAACTGAATTTTAATATTACTAAATGTTACCACTTAGGAATCACCAATAAGACTGTTCCACTTTCTTATAATTATTTATTGAATAATCGTGCCATCTCTGGAACAACCTCCACAAAATATTTAGGTATTATTATAAACCAGAAACTTAATTGGAACCAGCACTGTAATTACATTTGCAGCAAGGCTAATGGAACACTTGGCCTATTAAGAAGAGTCCTGTGCGACTGTAACAGAGACGTAAAATCAAAAGCATATGCCACCCTTGTACGTCCTAAGTTAGAATATGCTAGTTCTACGTGGAATCCACACACTAAACGTAACATCAATCAAATTGAAATGGTCCAGCACAGAGCAGCTAGATTTGTCTTGCACGACTATTCTAGATTTAGCCATGTCTCTCCCATGATTAAACAACTTGGCTGGGACACTCTCGAACAACGTAGATTATTGTCTCAGCTAAACTTGTTCTACAAGATCCAACAGGGTTTAGTAGGTATTTCACTCCCTCCTGAGGTTTGTCCTCTGGATAGGGCCTCTCGCCTTCTAAATGTTTCCCCCTATCGTCATATCCAATCTAATTGTGATATATATAAATTTTCATTCTATCCAAGATCGATCGTGATGCGGAATCAATTACCTATACGTAATCTACCTTTGCCAACTTTTAAATCAACAATTATGCCAACCATTAAATCTATGGTATGATGCCACTAATTTAATTAGACTTGTCTATCACATTTTGGATGTTAATTAGTTTTTATTTATGAATTAGTTTTTATGAATTATAGTTTATTGATGTAAATTTAGCCCTCCTAGTATAGTTTTTACTGTTTTAGGAGTATCTTATTAAAGTATTAAAGTCAGTGGGCTTCAATCCACTTCAAGCATTCCAGGAATGAGCTAGCCCTGGCTGAGTTCACCATGCTGTGTTCCTGGACAAGACACTTGACTCTTACAATGCCTCACTCCAGTAATAATATTACATTTGGAGGTTTGGGTGCCACACATACTTGTAAGAATAAAACCCTAGTATTTAACTCTGAGGATTATTTCCACTTTCATAGATTCTGTTTGTTTTATTTTTAAAAGATTTTTTCTAGTCAGACACAGAAGGAATTTAGCAATATTACTGACGACAAGAGCTACTTTCAGGCCGTACAACACAGAAGTTACAGCTAACAGTAGCACTCTAGATGTATTCAGTACAAAACCAACAACAATGAAGATGGCATGTCTTACACTTGTGTCCACAACCATTCCCATGCACCTCAGAGTTTTAGTTTTATCGCGGGCTCTTAACAATATCAATAATAACTAAAAATATTCTATTTTCTTTTAAGAATAAGAACTGAAGAACCAAAGTGACCTGCAAAACCCACTACCACACAGAAGTGGGTGAAACATATCACTACAAACCATGTTATTATCCATACTAATTAGGTCCATGGGGTCTTTCATTGATGGATTTCAAGACATGGAAATAAGAGTAAGTACAAAATTCAGTTTGATACATGTACAAGTAGTTTTTGTAATAAGGGTTTAAAAGAATACTTGGTTAAAAACTTTATATTATTTGTTGCTTATTTTAAACAAAAACCTCAATGCATTTAAATCCGGAAGCTTTTGTTTTGGTCTGTTGTATCTGTCTAAATCTATTTGACCAGTCATTTATGGGTATTGATATTCTGAACTCCCTGTAGCCTCTTTCTAGTATTTTGGTAGTATCTACTTGACTTCTTATGGGCAATTATTTTGCATAAGTTGTTGAGAGGGAAATAGCAGGACGAAATGGGGAGAATTTGGCATGAGTGGCTCTTTTGAAAAAATAGTGATATCTTCCCTATGATATGAAAAAAGTATATGTAGCTGTCAAAAAATATAGCTGTCATTAAAATTAATATAAGTGTCCATCCTGACTGTTGGTTTGTGTCGAGTGACACAATAATATAATATATAGTATATTATTACTAACTTCATAATTATTTTTTCTAGCAGCTTATGACAATGAAGCTTTGAAAGAGGAAAATGCAGTTGTGATACGATAGGAGAACCATAATAAAGTGACTATCTTATACTGAGTGGTGTTATTTGCTTAACCTTTAGTGGAATGATTGTAACCTATGCTTGCTTACAAAATACAAATCTTGCAACAAATGTATTGTAAACAGAAGAGTAGAAGTATCTGGTGATGTTAAAATGTTATATGGTTTCTTTTAGAAATCAAAACTGTAGTGACATACAATTTTTAAAACTGAACAATTAATAAACATTCACATGTTTATTTCCTACTTTCTTATGATAAGCAGGGAATTCATACAATCTGGGTCACCCTGAATATGTTATAGGAACTTGCTTAAGGTACCTGAAACATCATCTTCTGATAATAACTGAAGCACTTCAAACAAAAAGAACTAAAAGAAATAAGCTGCCCTTATTCAAACGATGTAAACCTGTTTGTCGATATAATATTCACCATCCCAGTGCACATTGAAATAAGAATGTTGGGAAAATTTACATTTCGTCAACAGCCCTTGTGAAATAAGGCAAATCAAGGCCAAAATTACGCTTCTCTAGGGTATATATGCACGCTATAAGGTAGCGTTCACTTTCCTAGGCTCTCCCGAATTGAGAAGATCAGGCGGCCTTACTTCTTGCGAAGAAGTCGTAAACAAGGTTGCTGATTAAAGCTTATAGTTGGCGAGCTTCTGTGAGTCACGTAATTCCAGTAAAGAAAAATAAAGAAAACGACTTTTCGATGGAATTTTCCGCAAGTTCTAAAAGTCGAGAGATCGATAGATCGGAAAGATTCTATCGTATCATGAGTATCTTTGGAGCGGCTTTCGAACACGACACTGCCGCCATTTTCTCTAGGCCTTAGTCCTTTTGCGGTCTAAGCAATGCTTTGGTTTTGCGTAAACCAATCAGATGACAGGAAATCGTATATCCAGTTCTGGATGTGGCCCGGACTGAGAACATACTGAATACTACAATTAACCAGTTTTAAGTTGAAATTGTGTAGTTTCAGGTTAAAAATTAAGGTTGTGGAGTTGTGTTCAAGAAAAAATTAAGTAAACGGCTGATTCGGGACCTTATTTACGTATAGTGGCATCATAACAAAATTTCTCTCACTGATAGGTCTTCAGATTTTTTTACCTATGGTGTTACACGCGCGCAATTAAGGCTTGCGGAGAACCTCACTATATTTCATATTCCCAAAACTTTAGGCCCTTTTCACTTTATGTCAAAATAGTATTTTTGTTCCTCAAACCTTTATTTTCACGGTTTTGAGGTTTTGCCGGTAATAATTTTTCTGAAAATGTTTTTACATTATCGAGGATATTTTACTTGCCAAGAGTAGAGCAGTAAAGACAAACAATTACGACACAAGCGAACTTCAGAAAAGATGAAGGCGTCAACACGTAAATAAGGGCCTCACAGTGAGCAGAAGGAAACTAAAGAAAAAGAAAAAGAAAACTCTCAAATCATCCAGCCTCTTAATTAGGCTGGCGGTCTCCTCTGCCAAACGCAATTCATTTCATAACGTCGTTCCAAAACGATCCATAAGATATCACTCTTAAAATTTTGAGCTTTTGGACAGCGGAACGAATTTACATTTAATAATTTTAAAAAAATTGACCACGTTATGAATAGCGGATCAATTTTGTTTAACCATCCCCCTCTTGTCGTATAATTGTTGTTGGCTGATTTTTGGTGTAAAAGCCATGGTAATCTCTTGCTAATCAGAGAGGCAGGAATCCAATCCTATAAGATCCAAAGTCCAGCAAAATTAAGTAAAAAAATTTCCCATATTGCTAGTGTGTTTGACTGTTTGCTTGCATTGATGAATATTTTGTTTCCTTTTTTTGGTTTGATTTTCTGTTCTTGTTACATTGTGAAATTGGAACCTCCAAAGTAAGAATGAAAGGGGCCTGTCCGGAAGTCGAACCCGGGACCTCTCGCACCCAAAGCGAAAATCATGCCACTAGACCAACAGGCCATTCTTAATCAAGTGTTGACTTTTACGCTCATCACCATTAATTTTAACATTCCATTTCCACCTGCTCCTTAGGTACTTGCAGTGTGGCTTAAATAATCTGAGAGCTAATGTTTGACTTCTAAATGTCTTGTCGGGAATCAACTTAATAAACTAGTATTCAGTTTCTTAACCATCATTGTGCTCTATATCCTGAGAATTCTTTTTCTGTAGAAAGATAAAAATTAAACATGGTTTGGTATTTTTATGTAAAGGATAACAGTGTAATTGATTTCCGATAGTTTAGCGGGGTATGGGTCAGTTGATTTTCCCTTCGTTTTTATTTGTTTTGCTTTAAAATCGATGAACGGAAGATTTTATTCTGGTTTTCATGTCAAGTGTGGTGTAAGAGTGTGACATTTATGATTAGATAATTTTTCGTTTTTCTAGTACAGGGGGATTAGCTCAAATGGTAGAGCGCTCGCTTTGCATGCGAGAGGTACTGGGATCGATACCCAGATTCTCCATTATTTTTTCGCTGAAATAGAAAGCTCATTCTTTTTCTTGCAACTCAGAGAAAGGGTACTTATTGTGTTTTCACATGACGTCATGGTGGCCATATTTGTGTCCCAAAACAATGAAACGGCGGCCATGATTGTGTCCCAAACCAGTCCTGTGGGAGTTGAACTCTTTTCTTACGTAAACGCTTTCTTTTGTTCCAATAAATTTGCATAGATGCTGGACAAGCGAGTGAAAACACAGAATTGACCACTCCAGAAAATACCATAACATACCATGATGCTCTTTGTTTGTCACCCCAAAAGTTTGCATAAGCTTTGTTTTCAGTTTCTCTTGGGAGTTAAAACGGCCCCAAGAGAAACTGAAGACAATGCTTATGCAAAATTTGGGGTAAAAAACAAATAGCATTATGGTATGTTATGGTATTTTCTGGAGTGGTCAGATGCTCCTTTTGAATATGGACGCATGAGTTGCAGCCAGTGACGTTTGCAATTAGATAGCGCGGAATGTAAAAACATATCTTTGTAATAAAGATGAAAAGTTAAAAAGGTGTCTGACGATATCAAAAGATTAGTCTGTTAAAATTGCTGAGAACACTTTGATAAACTTTGATTTTCTTTGTTTTCTTTAGTTTAAGATCTAGAGGCAGCACAGATTTATCCTGGATCTCGTTTATAGTCTAGTGCAAAAAAATGTAAGTTTAGCTAATACGTCATGCTGGTGTTCCTGATGGGGGATTAGCTCAAATGGTAGAGCGCCCGCTTCGCCTGCGGGAGGTACTGGGATCGATACCCAGTTTCTCCATTTTTTTCTTCTTTTTGAACTGATAGAATGTGTTTGCAGAACTCTGCATACAACGTAAAAAGATCTATAAACATTTCTAAAGGAATGATGCAATAACGCGTGACTGTCTAAAACGTGCCTAAATAAGTTAGTGTTTACGTACCCCAAAAAAATATTTGTCAGCTTGGAGAATCCGGGTATCGCTCTCGGTACCTCCCGCATGCGGGCGCTCCACCATTTGAGCTAATCCCCCTGATTCAGAGTACAACGCTCTTGGGCAATATTTAACATCACGACAGCCAGAACGCAATACCGAATAACGTTTATACATGTACATATGATTTAATGAAATAACGCGTTCAAATTGCTATACAAAGGATACAAGTTACAAAAAAATGTTGAAATTTATGAATGAAATATTTTATCGAATAAAATAAGAAAATTAAAACTTTCATTTTTTTAAAGCCCATAGACCAACAGGCCATTTTTGATTACCGGTAAGTGATGACTTTTAGGCTAATCACCAGTAATAGTCCAGTTTCGAGTTAAAAATTACCGCTGAATACATACATTAACGACACATTCATAGTGGGTTAACCTCGACATAAAGTAAAATATTCAGAACTTCCGGCAAGTAAGTGTTTGAGAGTTGAATATAAACAATAAACAGAGTAACGAACAGGTCTTTTTCAAGTTAGAATTTGTGAATATATTACTTAAGATGGAGGCTAAGCCTGTAAAAAATGCGTCTTTACTTCTTTAAATCAGCGATCATAGCGAACTCAAAAGTAGACTATTTCGACATTGCTCCTTTAGTACCTGGACTGTGGCTTAATAAACAATCTGAGGGTTAATGTTTGATTTCTGCATCTCCCTGTTGGGATTTAACTATTAAACTAGTATTCAATTTCTTGACGATCATCGAGCTCTATGCCCTGAGAATACGTTCTTTTTCCGTAGAATGATTAAATTAAACATGGTTAGTTTTAAACTATAAATGATAATAATATAATTGATTTTCTATAGGTCAGCGGGTCAAGTTGATTTTCCCTTTGTTCTTATTAGAACGGGGTACTTGTTTCTTTTGAATATGGACGCATGAGAATCAGCCAGTGACGTTTGCAATTAGATTGCGCTGAATGTAAACACTATCCTATGTAACAAAGATGAAAAGTTAAAACGGTGTCTGACGATATCAAAAGATTAGTCTGTTAAAGAGCGTAAAGTGACATTGCTCGTTGATATATCCAGGTTTCTTGGTTCGAAAACAACGAAGGAAACACTCGGATCTTCCGGGCCCTAAATTAGAAAGGCAGTCTCCTTCGTCGAAGGCAATTTCATTACATGGCGGCATTTCAAACGACCAATAATATACCGCCCTTAAAATTTTTGCCCCTCTGGACAGCAAAAAAAAGAAGTTTTTTTTTTTTTTTTTTCTTTTATTTTACTTTATTGCAAGTAAAACACAAAAAAAGGAAAAGAAAATTACACGAAATAAATTGAAAAAAGAAAAAAAAATAGATAAACAAATAAATGAATAAAAAGTAGCGAATTTACACATTTACAGGGCAGTACTTACAAATATAAACTAGTGTGCAACAGTGCTAATTCCATATAACTTTTAGTGTAGTTTATAATTAATTTTTCATGTCTTTGGTTTCTTTGTGGTGAAAAGTATTTTTAATAACTATTCTTGATAAAACTAATACATTTTTGGACTTAGGAGACAAGATTCAGCGAGGAAAAGAAAGGTTTCCATTTTTTTTATATTGCTTGGTGTCTTATTTTCTAATTGATATAAGTGTCTCAAATGAAGCAAGAAATTGTTCTGATTTGGAGAACATTCCTTCCATCTGTATATCCAGATAAAATTCTTAGCTATAAGGCAGCAGAAATTTATATGAAGCTTAAAGGAAGAGCTGTCTGGCGTAAGGCCCAAGGCGGTGGTTATGTCTAAGTAATTGCCTGGTTGGAGGATCTGGCACGACTGGAGCATATCGAGAGATTATCCCAAAAAGTTTTGGTTTTTTGGCATTTCCAGAATATATGCATCAAATCCTCTTTCTCGCCATGGCAAAAAGTACATTTTTCGTCCTCTTTAACCCCTATTTTTTGCAGATAGCCGTTGGTTGGCAAAAGCCTATGTAAAAATCTGAAATTAAAATCAATTAGTTTTGAGCTCGTTGTACAAGCGTTTGCCACTTGAAAAACGTTTCTCCAGTTGACAGTTTTATCGGTCGAAGAGCAGATGTCTTCATGCCATTTGTCTGTACAAGATCTTGGTTTTTCACTTTTATTTGCTATTAATTGTTTGTAAACAATTCTAGATGATTTTCGGCTTTCGAGAAATTTATTAAAAGAACTTTCATACCGCTGGTGTGTTCCTGGGATTTGTCGTTGCAAAGATTTCACGGCTGAGACTATTCCGAAAAACATTAGCGGTTTTACTCGAATATTATATCTATTCTGAAAATGCTCGAGGGAAAGGAAGGTGAGGGAATTATCGTCCATTAGATGTTTGATTTGTGTTACACCCATTGTAAGCCAATCATTGCAGAAAACTGGTGCGTTGTTTATTCTTATTAAAGAATTTTGTAATAGAGGTAGTGATAGAAAATGATCTTTTGATACTATTCTCTTCTCAAAGAAAGAGTCGGACCAAATTTCTACAATTTCTTTGACAAAAGTGTCTTCTATCCTTAGCTTATCAATATCCTTCCTGTTAAGATTTCCTAATTCAAAAAAGGTACTTCCTCCGTATTTTCTTAGCTCCAGGTTAAAGAAGTTTTTCCATTTTCCATGGTTTCCTGAATCTAGATATTTTTTAATCCAGGTAGCCTTGAGTGATTTATTAAAAGAGCTAATGTCGATCATGTTTAGTCCTCCTTCTGGGTAGTCATTGATCATGACCGAGCGTTTAATTTTATCCTTTTTATCATTCCATAAAAAATTGAAAAAATGCTTGTTGATTTCTTTTATTACTTGGTGATTTGTTTGTAAAGGTGTAAGTATATAGACCAGTTGGGATGCTACAAGGCTTTTTAGTACTGTTATTTTCCCTAATAAGCTGAGTCTTCTAAATTTCCAGCATCCCAAGATAGTTTTGATTTTCGCTAACTTCTCGTTATAATTGAGAGAGATTGTTATCTGGTGATTTGTAGAGAGCCACACGCCTAGTGCTTTGACCTTTTCCTTTTGCCATTTAAATTTTTTTTCGTGGCAGAGTTTTAGGTCGCAATTTCTTTTAGAACCTATCCAAAAGGCCTCTGTTTTCTCATTGTTTAGCCTTAGGCCAGATATGTTGCCAAATGCTTCTATCAGTAGCAGTGACGCTCTTACTGATTCTTCAATTCCATCTAAAATAAGTGTTGTGTCATCAGCATATTGACTTACTTTAACTTCAGTGTTTTGGATCTTGATGCCCTTTATTTCTCTTTTGTTGCGAATAGCTTCAGCGAGTATTTCTACGGATAGTATGAAGAGATAAGGCGATAAGGGGCAGCCTTGTCTAACACCTCGACTTAAATCAAAGAAATTGCTCGCCCATCCGTTGTTTAGTATGCAACTTTCAATATTGCAGTAAAATAATCCAACCCAGTTTAACAGTGAGGGGCCAAAGCCAAAATGCTGTAAAGTTTGATTTATGAAAGACCACTCTAGAGTGTCAAAAGCTTTTTCGAAATCGAGGAAAAGAAGTAGACCGGGTAGTCCTTTGCTTTCTGTATACTTAATGACGCTATCTAACGTGCGTATATTGTCACTTATGCACCTATTTTTAACGAACCCTGACTGATCTTCTGATATAAGTTCCGGCAAGACTGTTTTAATTCGATTTGCTATGGCCTTTGATGCAATCTTATAATCGCAGTTTAATAGTGTCAAAGGGCGCCAATTTTTAATCAAGTTGGGATCTGAGTCCTTCTTTGGTATAAGCTTGACAATTCCTCGCCTTTGTGACACCGCGAGTTTTCCTGTTTGATGAGAGAAGTTAAGGGCCTCTGTTAGTGTTTCACCTATGTCTTTCCAAAAGACTTTATAAAATTCACATGGCAGGCCATCTGTACCTGGTGTTTTTTCTGTGGCCATACCGTTTACCGCTTCCAAACACTCTTTAAGACTTAAAAGACCCTCGCAATGCTGTTTACTTACTTCACTCAATACTTCTCGTGTAGCTGGAAAGAAATCTTGCGGGTAATCGTTAACTTGTACTTTTGAGCCATACAGATTTTTACAAAAAGCCTCGCACTCATGTAAGATTTCTTTTCCGATTGAATTAAGACTTTGTCATTACCTTTCAGCTGGGTGAACGTTCCTTGTTTGCAGTGTCTCTTCTCTAAGTTTAGAAAGTATTTAGTGTTTTTTTCGCCCTCATTGTACCATCGCGATTTAGATCTTAAAATAGCCCCTTTTGTCTGGTATTCAATTATGGTTTCAAGTTTCCGTTTTTCCTTTTCTAACTCTGACCATACATTTGGGCAGTCTTTTACATCGATTTTAGCGGTCTGCTCCTCTAGGATTTTGATGTTTTTTTCTATATCATCTTGTTTTTGAAAAAGCTTTCTCTTATTTATTCTACCGTACTCAATTGATGTCTCTCTAATTTTCATTTTGATCATTTCCCACAGTAAATTTGGAGTGACAGTGTTATCTTGTGCATATTCATCTTTAGTTTGGGTTATAATTATTTGTATTTTCTTTATATATTCTTCGTCCTTTAGGAATGAGGTATTTAGTTTCCAGAAACCTCGTCCTCTCATGTTGTTATGCGTCGATATTTGCAATGTGATCAGTGAGTGATCTGTCTTATAACCAGGGACGATGTCTGTATTGATTGAGTTGCAAGATGTGCATTGACTTACAAGAAAAAAGTCAAGTCTGCAATGTATTTCAGGGTTCTTTTGTCTCCATGTAAATCTTCTTTGATCAGGATTTTGTATTCTCCAGACATCAATTAGGTCTAAGTCTTCGCAGTAGCTATTTATGACTTCCAACGATTTTTTGTGGGTTTTTGCAAGGCCGCCCTTTTTATCTTTCTCAACATCCAGTACTAAATTATAATCCCCGCCAATTATGATCAAGTCATGAACAGCGTATCAGTGTTTTGTTCACCCATTCTCTCTCACTTCCTTAAATTTACATGACCAATTAGTTGATTTTTGGCGTAACAGCAGTGGGAAATTGATACTATTCCCTCGTAAATCTCTTGGCAATCAGAGATGCAGGATTCCCATTCTCTATATAAGATCTAAAGACCAGCATAATTTTAGTATTTGAAAATTTTCTCATAATGCTAGTGCTTTTTACTGTTTGCTTGATGAAAGTTTTTTGTTTTATTTTTTTGGTTTGATTTTTCTTTTTTTGTTATATTGCAAAATTGTAACTTCCAAAAAAGCATAAAAAGGGGCCTGTCCGGGAGTCGAACTCGGGACCTCCCGCACCCTAAGCGAGAATCATGCCACTAGACAAACAGGCCATTTTTAATAAAACGACTTTTTTTAATCAATACTAGTGTCAACATTAAATTTCAACCTGTGTGTTTGAGTACCTGTACGGTGTCGCATCTAAAACTAACTCATAATTTTAAGTTTTATACAATGAGCTGTCCATTTTCTTCGCTAACATCTTGTACTATCTTCTGAGAACGCTTTGATAAACTTTGAACTTTTTGTATTTTCTCGGTTTAAGGCAGCACAGATTTATTCTGGCTCTTGTTTATAGTTAAGTGTAAGTGTAGCTAATTATTCACAGTGGCTAATTTCCAGGCAGGGGGATTAGCTCAAATGGTAGAGTGCCCGCTTTGCATGCGGGAGGTACTGGGATCAATACCCAGGTTCTTCATTTTTTTTAACTGAACGTGTTTGCAGCCATTTGTATGAGAACAAAAAACTTCTATAAACATTCTAAATGAATGATACAAAAAATAAAATAAAATGAGCTCAAAAAATTCTTTCAATTAGAAATCTGTTTTGTAAAATTGCGAAATCATACCGAACTGTCATTTCTTGCACTTTAGCCACTAAAACAGCGGACTTATTTGTTCATTTTATTTTTTTAAAGTTAAACTGAAGCTATGGAGCGCCACATCATAGAAACCGTGACCAAAATCTTAGTCCTTGTGACTTCTTGTTTATCCTAGTAGACGGACATCGGGTCGAGGTTAATCCGAATTCGAGAGTGCGAAGATCTATCGTTTCTGAAGAAGCACACGCTCCCCGAAGTTTGGTGTGATCAAATTCTTATGAGAACGTGCATCGTTCGCTGCTTAGACTCAGAGTTTTCTTTGTGGCAAATTTTTTTACAGCACGGTTAGAGGTCTTACCAAATTTAAGACACGGAGGAATCTTTCAGATGAGTCCGATGGTTAACTTCGGGATTGGGTTGACGAGATGATGAGCATTTTCTCTTCGACTCCGCAAGATCACGGGGGATACACTGTATACAAATTCTAGCTTGCTGGAAAGTGATCTGAAAGTAAGAAAATATCATCTCATGCTATTCTTAAGAACATGTATGAGCCAAAAATGGATGTAATTTTGACCATTAGCTTCAAAGTAACAGCTGAAATCGAGATAAGACAGATAAGAAAACATATGTTTTTGCACTTCGCAGGCGAGGTGTATCGGCTTTGGAAAGCATACAATGTATGTTCTTTCATTCATTCATTGCCATGAAATGCGTTCTGCATGTTTTTGTTGTTGTTTTTTATTTTAACTGTCAGTAGCGCCGTTTTACGTGGCTCGATCATCTTTAATGGCGTTTGCCGGTGGATTTTGAGTGGAAAAGGCGTTAAATAAAAACTTTTCGCCAAGATGACGTAATGGCAGCCTTAGTAATGTAGTGGTTAGGTAAAGTCGAGGTCTTTTTTTGTTTTGCTCATTTGTTTTGTTGTTGTTTTTTGTTGTATATACCTAAATACATAACTCTTATTTAATAAAGTGCAATAAACAGCAAGAAAAGTATTGTGTTTCCAAAGAAAAGATAGTATATTAAAAATATGGATAAACAATCTGAATGTCTATCATTTCCTACAATTTACTGTGGGAAACCGGAATTGATAACCATTTGATTATTTTCTAAACAACGCTCCCACGAGTTGACGATAGTCTTCAGTCTTTGATTTAAGTCAGGGCCATTCGTAAAATAATACGTTTTAATTACCGCTAACAAGGGAGGGCAAAAAAAAACGTTCCTAAAATAAGTTGGTGTTTACGTACAGAGAAATAATTGTCAATCTGGAGGATCCGGGTATTGATCCCGGTACCTCCCGCATGCTAAGCGGACGCTCTACCATTTGAGCTAATCCCCCTGCTTCAGAGTAGAGGCTCTTGTTAGTCAAGATTTAATATCACGACAGCCACAAAGCAATATATACCCAATAATGTTTATACATATGATTTAATTAAATAAAGCTTTCATATTGCTATATAAAGGATACAAGGTGCAAAAAAATATTGAAATTTATGAATGAATTATTTCATCGAACAAAATAACAAAATTAATGTCCAGTTTTCAAAGTCTAAAAGCTTTTAAAAAAAATTCAACTTGTTAAGGAGCCGTGTCACGAAATTTATCATAATCTCGGGACTTCCACCAAGTTGGCTTTATTGCCTCTCATTGGCTTTATTGTTATAGTAACCAAAAAAACGTGCAAAAAAGGAAACGTTGCAGTTTGGAGAATCTGGGTATCGATCCCAGTACCTCCCGCATGCAAAGGTACCGTTTGAGCTAATCCCCCTTCCTGAGGGGGTATATTAGGAGGTTCGGCTTTTAATCGAGAAAATGCGGTCACCGGGCCTGAACTCTAAAGCCTTTCTTAAAAGAATGACCTCTCGAGCTTTAATGCGGGCTTTTTCATTGTTTTAGAACCAACAGGTCATTATTGAGGCTTACTGACTATATTGGAATAGACTATTTTCAATATATTTAAATTCAATGCTGAGCCTCAAGATGATTTCATTTCTTTTGTTTTATTTCCCCAAGCCTCGAAGCCAAGTATAAATTTTAATATATCGATGAATTGGTCTATTATTGCAACTGCATTCCTGAACAGAAACATGTATGTATGCTTCTCGCGTTTGTCCTTTGTTTCATTCTTTCCACTTACTGCGGTTCATCTCTTGTTAGATTTTCCTGCATAATTTCCTTTGTTTCGAGATCATTTGTGTTAGTTTCATCGTTTATTTCGAGACATTTCGCTTTACGGTTCGGTAAGTCATTATGCATGTCTTTTCGTTCTGTGATCCACCGTACTTTTTCCGTATAACGTGATCAAGTTCACCCAACGTTTGTAAGTATCTTTCCCATGCTAGAGAGACCTCTGCTAGCAGGGAATAAGTATCTTTGCTTTGACTTTTTCCTTTCCTGTGTGTTATTTCATTGTTGTCCTTGGCTTTCATCTGATTTGTATTCCTTAGTAACTTGGAGTTTTTTTTATTTTAGCATCTGCAATCAATCTCCATACTGACCAAAGTAAAAGAAGTGAAATGTTAAGAAATGTAAAAATGTCGTTCAGGTATGTAACCTCCTATTTATTTTGATTTAGACATAGTTCCGGTAAGCAGCATGATAACTTTTATATATAATCTTTTGATGTCCTTGTCGGCAAAAATGTTGTAACATATAACATGTATAAACTCGATCTATCGATCGATCGATAGCTCGGTGTATGTTGCTGTCGGTTGTTACACGGTTGCAGTGATCGTAGCTTGCGTTTTGTTTTTCTTGCAATTTCAAAGAACAAATACGATATGCGAGAAGACAAAATGATATTATTTTCTCAATTATTGATTTGTTTCCTCTGTTGGTTCGCCTCCAGCTTCTAAGAGATTTACTTTCGGAAATCTGCAGCAATACTACAGTTAACCAGTTTCAAGTTGAAACTGTGTAGTTTTAGGTTAAAAATTAAAGTTGTGGAGTTGTGTTCGAGAAAAAATTAAGTAAACGGCAGATTCGTGACCTTATTTACGTATAGTCACATCATAACAAAATTTGTCGCACTGATAGGTCTTCAGATTTTTTTACATATGGTGTTACACGCGCTCATTTAAGGCTTGCGGAGCTCCTCAATATATTTCAAATTCTCTAAACTTTAGGCCCTTTTTACTTTATGCCAAATAGTATTTTTTTTCTCAAACCTTTCCTTTGACGGTTATGAGGCTTTGCCGGTAATAATTTTTCTGAAAATGTTTTTACATTATCGAGGATATTTTACTTGCCAAGAGTAGAGCAGTAAAGACAAACAATTACGACACAAGCGAACTCGGAAAAGATGAAGGCATCAACGCGTGAATAAGGGCCTCACAGCGAGCAGAAGGTGTGTTGACACAAAGAAGACTCTCAAATCATCCAGCCTGTTAATTAGGCTGGCGGTCTCCTCTGCCAATCGCAATTTCATTCGAATTACCAATCGACCACGTTATGAATAGCGGATCAATTTTGTTTAACCATTCCCCTCTTGTCGTATAATTGTTGTTGGCTGATTTTTGGTGTAAAAGCCGTGGTAATCTGTTGGTAATCAGAGAGGAAGGAATCCCATCCTATAAGATCCAAAGTCCAGCAAAATTAAGTAAAAAAATTTCCCATATTGCTAGTGTGTTTGACTGTTTGCTTGAATTGATGAATATTTTGTTTCCTTTTTTTGGTTTGATTTTCTGTTTTTCTTTTTGTTAGTTCAATAACCACACAGCAGTTCAGTAAGCACACAACAGATAAATAACCATAACAGTAATAAATAAATAATAAATAAATAAATAAATAAATGTGATGAAGGTGACATACAATGATAATGAGTTATGACGGGGTTTTTCTTTTTGTTAGTTCAATAACCACACAGCAGTTCAATAAGTACACAACAGATCAATAACCATAACAGCAGTTCAATGACGACACATCAGTTCATTGAGCGCAAACTACATGCAACTGCGGGAAGAATAGCCACAAATACGTTAGTTATTTTTTAATAAGAACGCATATCATATATACGTGGTAAATACTCATTTAGCTATGGTACGAGAACTAAATAGATAAATAGCTATGTTACACTGTTATTAAGTTCTAGCGAGCTCACTAATATAGACGAGAACATAGACTGATGTCATTTTAAATAATTTAGTCCGCTCAGAAGGTCTGTCATTCTCATCAGGGGCACAGTTAACAGACCTGGAAAGAGAATCAGCGCCGAAAGGGTAAAGCCAATTCGGTCTGGAGAAAACTTTAACTAAAACCCGATGAAGCGCGCGTTGGTAAAGCAGATAAAAATAACAGTTAACTGTGCCGGATGAAATCTTGTTTTTTGACTCTCTTTCCGCACGTTTCAAACCGTGGTACCACAGCTGGCCCTACGTGCTTGAGTTGACTACCATCAATCTATGTTTAAAAATAGTTATTTTTACCGTACAAGTCCTGAACTTCCAACTTTCTTGGTCGATTCAAACTTCAAAGGCAGCTGCTCGTTTCCTGACCATATTTCAAAAATCTGCTTTCGATACGATAATGTCTGTGCAAATATAAGAGATCATAACAATTGCAGGTGATGCCTCAGAAAGGTACCAACATTTTTCTTTCCAAAAGGAATTAGAAATAAAGTTACAAATGCGTCTAACTCGCCGCAGCTTGAATAAAAACAACTGGTAAGATGACTGGACTTTGTTTTCTTCACTCGATGGCTTACGTCATTTAATATCATGCGCAATTTCTTCAAATGTTAACCGGCAACCGCGGTGAACTTTCGCGCGCATTTTGATGGAGTTACGTCATAGTACCAAAAAGAAATAATTGTCAATTTGGAGGATCCGGGTATCGATCTCGGTACCTCCCGCATGCTAAGCGGGCGCTCTACCATTTGAGCTAATCCCCCTGCCTCAGAGTACCAGTTCTTGGGCAAGATTTAACATCACGACAGCCACAAAGCAATACCGAATAATGCGCATTAGTTATACATATAATTTAATGAAACAAAACATTCAAATTGTTATATAAAGGATACAAGTTACAAAAAAATATATTGAAATTTATGAAATTCAATGAAATATTTTATCGAATAAAATAACGAAAGTAAAATGTTCATTCTTCAAAGCCTAAAAGCTATAAGCACTAGAGAATTCAATTTGTTAATAAAGCAGCTGTATCATGAAATTTATCATAATTTTGGGGACTGTCACCAAATTGAGCGAAACAAAAATAACCGCTCAAAACGTTAAAAGGAGGAGGTTAAAATAGCGCAAAAGATTGAAACGGATTGCAATGGTAGTTTTTGAAACATTATTAGCCTAACAGTTTGTTAAAGTTCATTGTATGTTAAGTGTTGATGATAATGTTTGATATTACACAAATGCATGCTTGGGAGACATATTTGTTTGGCACAAGGCTGTGATTTTGTCATTCACAAGTAGTTGTAGTCAAGTAATGAAGTTTCATGGTGAGTACTATGCGTAACTTAAGATACGATCTATTACGTTTTGCTTTTGTGCACAGTAACAAAAATATCTTTTTTGCAAAAGCTCAAATGATTAACACGAAAAAAGGCTAAATTATTTTATAATGCTAAAAACCACCAGAGAAAACCAGCTTTTTAAACGTAAAAAGTTAAAAACTACCTTGTTTTAGCATTAAAAATTAACGGGGTTTAATTAATTGTTGAAACAGTTCCAAAAACAAACAAGGAAACCACACAGACTAAGCATTTACATTGGGAAAATACAAAGTTTCTCTAAAAAGACCACTGCGAACTTCTTTGCATAAGTTTGGAGTAGGTCTCCACCACCAGAATGAGACAGAACAAAGTGCCGATTAAAAGCCTACACTGGCTTTTTTGCTACGGCTGAGCTTCGAAGAAAAGCAGAAAAATGGGCCTGTCCGGGAGTCGAACCCGGGACCTCTCGCACCCAAAGCGAGAATCATGCCACTAGACCAACAGGCCATTCTTAATCAAGTGTTGACTTTTAGGCTAATCACTATTAATTTCAAAACTCTATTTCCACCTGCTCCTTAGGTACCTGTACTGTGGCTTAAACAAACTGAGGGCTAATGGTTGACTTCTTAATTTCTTGTCGGGAATCAACTTAATAAACTAGTATTCAGTTTCCTAACTGTCATTGTGATCTATGTCCTGAGAATTCCTTTTCTGTAGAAAGATTAAACATGTTTTGGTATTTCTATGTAAAGGATAAAAGTGTAATTGATTTCCGATAGTTCAGCGGGGTATGGGTCAATTGATTTTCCCTTCGTTTTTATTTGTTCTGCTTTATAACCAATAAACGTAAGATTTATTCTGGTTTTCGTGTCAAGTGTAGTATAAGAGTGTGACATTTATGATTAGATAAGTTTTCGCCCATGTTTTCTAGTACAGGGGGATTAGTTCAAATGGTAGAGCGCTCGCTTTGCATGCGAGAGGTACTGAGATCGATACCCAGATTCTCCATTATTTTTCCGCTGTAAAAGAATGCTCATTCTTTTTCTTGCAACTCAGGGAAAGGGTACTTATTGTGTGTTTTCACATGACGTCATGGCGGCCATATTTGTGTCCCAAAACAATGAAACGGCGGCCATGTTTGTGTCCCAAACCAGTCCTGTGAGGATGTTGAACTCTTTTCTTACGGTAAACGCTTTCTTTTGTTCCAATAAATTTGCATAGATGCTGGCCACGTGAGTGAAAACACAGAATTGCTTCTTTTGAATATGGACGTATGAGATGCAGCCAGTGACGTTTGCAATTAGATAGCGCGGAATGTAAAAACATATTCTTTGTAATAAAGATGAAAAGTTAAAAAGGTATCTGACGATATCAAAAGATTAGTCTGTTAAAATTGGGTGGTTCCATGGTTTTAACAAAGACCTTTAAGTGTCATTACTTGTTGTTATTTCCGGCTTTCTTAGTTCGACAACAACGAAGGAAAAACTCAAATCATCCGGCCTCTAAATTAGGCTGGCGGTCTCCTCCGTCGAACGCAATTTCATTCCATAGCATTATTTCAAACGATCAATAAGATAGCACTCTTAAGATATTTGCGCCTACGACCAGCGAAAAAATTCGATTAGACAAACAGTAATAAAGAAGTTGATCAAGTCATGAAACGCGTATCAATTTTTCTTTGAACAATTAGATGAATGTTGTCGTAAAAGCAGTAGAAAATTATACTATTCCCTGGTAATCTCTTGGTAATCTGAGAGGCAGGAGTCCTAATCCCATTCGATCCAAAGTCCTGCATAATTTAGTTGAAAAATTTCTTGAATTGCTAGTGTGTTTGACCGTTGCTTGATGAATAGAGTTGTAAAAGCTGTAAGAGAAATCTCTTTTTTTTTCTTGGAACTAGGGGAAAGGGTATACTTGCTTCTTCTGAGTATGGACGCATGAGATGCAGCTAGTGACGTTGCCAATTAGATTGTACTAACGGTACGATTAACGATTAGGCTTGCGGTCTCCTCCGTCCAACGCAATTTCATTACATGTCGTCATTTCAAACGACCAATAAGATAGAAAAAAATATACTATTCCTTCGAAATCTCGAGTGGTACCAGTCAGAGAGGCAGGAGAACCAATCGATCTAAAGTCCTGCATAATTATTTTAAAAATTTCTTGAATTGCTAGTGTGTTTGACTGTTTGCTTGATGAATATTTTTGTTTTTATTTTTTGGTTTTATTTTTCTGTTCTTGTTATATTAGAAAATTGGAACTTCCAAAAAAGCATAATACGGGGCCTGTCCGGGAGTCGAACCCGGGACCTCTCGCACCCTAAGCGAGAATCATGCCACTAGACCAACAGGCCATTCATGTAAAGTAGCTTCTTTTTAGCTAATCACTACTAGTGTCAACATTAAATTTCAACCTGTTCGTTTGAATACCTGTACGGTGTCGCTGAAAAATGCACCTGAAACTAATTCATGATTTTAAGTTTTATTTTCCAAAGAGCTTTTCAGTTTCTTCGATTCGCTGACATCTTGTACTATCTGCTGAGAACACTTTGATAAACTTTGATTTTTCTTCTTTTTCTGTAGTTTAAGATCTAGAGGCAGCACAGATTTATCCTGGCTCTCGTTTATAGACTAGTGTAAGAAAAATGTAAGTTTAGCAAATACTTCATGCTGGATTCTGATGGAGGGATTAGCTCAAATGGTAGAGCGCCCGCTTTGCATGCTGGAGGCACTGGGATCGATACCCAGATTCTCCATTTTTGTCTTCTTTTTGAACTGAATGTGTTTGCAGAATTCTGTATACAACGAAAAAAAACATAAACATTTCTAAATGAATGATACAATAAATATAATAAAATACAATGAGCTCAAAAAATTGTTTCAATTACAAAAAAAAAAAATCCGTTTTTGTAAAATTGCGAAATCATACCGACCTGTCATGTCTTGCAATTTAGCCACTAAAACAGGGGACTTGTTTGTTTTTAATTAACAACCCGTTTTTTTTTTTTTTCGAAAATTAAACCGAAGCTATGGACCTAGTCTGCGAAAAGAGGCGTTTTTCCTCTCTCCTTGCCGCTGTGGACGTTTCGCAAGGCAGAACGTCTGCGACTCAGCAACATGACGTAAAATCTGTCCGGAATCCAGTCAAAACGCTAATTGGACGAAGGAGAAGTTATTGTTTACTAATTAAAGACAAAAGACAAGAGGCCACTAAGGTCAAATGTAAACGCGATGGATCTCTAGCAAAACAGTCCATATTTGTGGAATATATTCATCTCTAAAAGAAGAATAAGAGTTTTGGTGGAGCTCGACCGCAAATGAACACAACACTTCACCAAAATCGACCAGGAGAAACATAGAATTAAATAAATTTGCATTTGGAACCCCGTGACCACCGGATTTAATATGTAAACATTGATTTGCGTCATCAGTATGGAATTCATGTCGCTGAGTCGCAGACGTTCCTCCTCGCTAAACTTCCCCAGCGGCGAGGAACTAGGAGGAACGGCTGTTTTCGCAGGCTACTATGGACCCTAGCTCATAGGAACCATGAACCGCATTCTTTTTTTAAGTCAGGACCATCTGTAAAATACGGCGTTTTAAAGGGGCAGTTTATGCATTAGTAAATCACTTTTCTCCAATTTGTTATTAATTCTATCGGTACGTTAATAATCCCACTCACATGTATCTCAGCGATCTCAGAGTGTATTTCAAAGTAGATTGAAGTGTGTTTCAGAGTAACCTGAAGTAGGACGGAGGAGTACTAAAATCGCAAACAAAATTAGTGGATTATACCAACACTACCAACGTTGAATGTATTGTTGACCCGAGGGTTTTATTCAATGGTTGATTAATTTAAAGCTATTTGCAAACATTTAAGTTGATCAAGTGCAAGTGACTGCCAGGGGAGTGTGCAGATTGGTTCTTTGACAAAATCATCACATGTTCATATTGCTTGCATACTTAGACGATACAGCATGTCCCGGCAGAAACAGCATTTAGATAAATGAGCATGCTCAGAACCGTGAACCTCACCCTTTTACTACCGCTAACACTTGACTGTCAAAAACGTGCCTAAAATACGTATCAAAAAAATAATAATAATAATTGTCAATTTGGAGAATCCGGATATCGATCCCGGTACCTCTCACATGCTAAGCGGGCGCTCTACCATTTGAGCTAATCCCCCTGCTTCAGAGTAGATAATAATAATAATAATAATAATAATAATAATAATAATAATAATAATAATAATAATAATAATATAATTAATTTATATAGCGCTATTAATACTAATTATTCATAGCGCTTTACAATTTTAAACCGTATACTAAATATAAAAATGTTTTACAATATCATCCTACTATTCTAATTTCTACTATTATATATAATTAAAAAATTAAAAAATATTTACAGTTTGCATCTTACACACTACAAAAAAAGAAAAATAGAAAACAAAAGAAAATACATAATAGTATGCAATTTAATAAAGCAAATACGCTCTTCTCACGTATGGTAATATGCCCGTCAAACCTCGTTTTTGAGTACAAGTTCTTTTTGAAATGCTAATCAGACGATGTTTTAGTATTTGAATTTCAAAAGAATTTTTACTCGTAAACGAGGGTGGACGGGCATATTACCATACGTGAGAAGAGCGTATGCCCATCTAAAGATAGGCTATTTTAAAAAGCATTGTCTTCAGTCCTGATTTAAATGCTTGTATATTTGACGACATGCGCAACTGAAAAAGCAGTTCATTCCATAGCTTAGGAGCGCATACAGAAAATGCTCTATCACCATAGGTAACAGTTCTAGATTTAGGAACACTAAGCAGATGTTGAGACTGAGATCTAAGATTACGGGTATATTTAGGCATATTAAGTAGCTCAGATGTATATTCAGGAGATAAATCATTAGGTGCTTTGTAAGTCAGCAGTAGCACTTTAAACCTTATACCACAGGAAACAGGGAGCCAATGTAGTCTAACTAGAACGGGAGTTATATGATAAAATTTACAAGTAAAAGACATAATGCGAGCCGCAGTATTTAGTACTGACTGAAGTCTGTCTATTTGATATTTTGGAAGTCCGATAAGTAAAGCGTTACAATAGTCCAGCTTTGATGAAACAAATGCATGGACTAACGTCTCAGTAGAATTTTCATCTAGATATTTTCTGATCTTGCTAATATTTCTAAGATGGTAATGAGATGATTTGCATAATTTGCTTACATGTTCCCCGAAAGATAGACTTTGATCAAACAAAACACCTAGATTGCGTACAGTATTGTTATGCTCTATACACTCACTACCAATCTGAACATTGCTGAGACAGGGTCTTGGACGGAATTTAGAGCTAAAAACAATAAGTTCCGTTTCATCATCATTCAACTTTAACTTGTTTGAAATCATCCACCTGTCAATCAATTTCCTCTACGCAGTGTTCTACCCTTGATTTAGCCAAGCACGCATCATCAGAGGAGTCAGTTTTAAAGGTGATATAGAGCTGAGTATCATCAGCGTAGAAGTGGTACTGCAAATCAGAGTAGAGACTCTTGTTGGGCAAGAGTTAACATCACGACAGCCACAAAACAATACCCAATAATGTTTATACATATGATTAAATGAAATAAAGCTTTCATACTGCTATATAAAGGATACAAGCTACCAAAAAATATTGAAATTTATGAATGAAATATTTCATCGAACAAAATAACAAAATTAATGCTCAGTTTTCAAAGTCTAAAAGCTTTAAAAAAATTCAACTTGTTAAGGAGCCGTGTCACGAAATTTATCATAATTTCGGGACTGCCACCAAATTGGCTTTATTGCCTTTCACTGGCTTTATTGCTATAGTAACCAACGGGACCTCTCGCACCCGAAGCGAGAATCATGCCACTAGACCAACAGGCCATTCTTAGTTAATTGTTGACTTTTAAGCTAATCAGTAGCAATTTCAACATTCTATTTCCACCTGCTGCTATAGTACCTGTACTGTGGCTTAAACAACCAGTGAGGGTTAATGTTTGATTTCGGAATCTTCTGTTGGAAATCAACTTTTTAAAGTAGTGTTCAATTTCTTAGCCATCATTGTGCTCTCTGTCTGTAGAAAGATTAAATTGAACGTGGTTTAGTATTTTACTGTAAAGGATAACAATGTCATTGACTTTCGATAGTTTAGCGCAGTATAGTTCATCCAGTTGATTTTCCCTTCGATTTTATTAGTTCTGCTTCAAAACCGATGAGAGTAAGATTTCTTCTGGGTTTCGTGTTAAGTGTGGTGTAAGAAACAGTTATGATTAGCTAATTTTTCGCCTAGACTTTGTAGTACAGGGGGATTAGCTCAAACGGTAGAGCGCTCGCTTTGCATGCGAGAGGTACTGGGATCGATGCCCAGATTCTCCATTCTTTTTTCCGCTGTGAAAAGAAAGCTCATTCTTTTTCTTGCAACTCAGGGAATGGGTACGTATTACTTCTTTTGAATAATGACGTATGAGATGAAGCCAGTGATGTTTGCAATTAGATAACGCTTAAAACTGGGTTGTTTCCATGGCTTTAGAAAAGACCCTAAAGTGACATTACTCGTTGATGTTTCCGGCTATTTTAGTTCGACAACAAGAAAGGAAAAACTCAAATCATCCAGCATCTAAATTAGAGTGGCGATCTCCACCGTCGAACGCAATTTCATTACATGGGTCATTTCAAACGACCAATTAGATACCGCTCAGGCTTAAAATTTTTGCGCCTTTGGACGGTGAAAAAATTTAGATTTAACAATAATAAAAAAGAAGTTGATCAAGTCATGAACAGCGTATCAGTTTTTTTCACCCATCCTTTTATTCACTTCGATCAATTTACATGACTAAGTATTGGTGTAAAAGTAGTGAAAAATTTATAGCGCTATGAAATGACTAGAGAGGCAGGAGTGTCAGATCCAAAGTCCTGCAGAATTTATTTGAAAAATTTCTTGTATTGCTACTGTGTTTGACTGCTTTCTTGATGAATAGTTCGTTTTTATGTTTTGGTTTGACTTTTCAATTCTTGCTATTTGATTATAAAATTAGAACTTTCAAAAAAGCATAAAACGGGGCCTGTCCGGGAGTCGAACCCGGGACCTCTCGCACCCTAAGCGAGAATCATGCCACTAGACCAACAGGCCATTCTTTGTAACATGACTGCTTTTTAATAAATACTAGTGTAAACATTAAATTTCAACCTGTTTGTTTGAGTACCTGTACGATGTCGCTGAAAACTCATGAATTTAAGTTTTATTTTCCAAAGAGCTGTTCATTTTCTTCGCTAACATCTTGTACTGTCTTTTCAGAACACTTTGATAAAATTTGAATTTTCTTCGTTTTCTTTAGTTAAAGGCAGCATAGATTTATCCTGACTCTGGTTTATAGTTTTAATAGTGTAAGTTTAGCTAATTATTCAAAGCGGTTGTTTTCTAGTCAGGGGGATTAGCTCAAATGGTAGAGCGCCCGCTTTGCATGCGGGAGGTACTGGGATCGATACCCAGATTCTCCATTATTTTTTTTTTGAACTGAACGTGTTTGCAGCAATGTGTGTAAGAAAGAAAAAAAATTCTATTAACAATTATAAATGAATTATCCAATAAATAAAATAAAATAAAATAAGTTCAAAAAATTCTTTCGAGTAGACATCTGTTTTGTAAAATTGCGAAATCATACCGAACTGTCATTTCTTGCACTTTAGCCACTAAAACAGCCGCACTTATTTGTTTTTAATTAGCAACCCATTTTTTTTTAAATTAAACCGAAGCTATGGAACACCACGTCATAGAAACCGTGAGCAAAATCTTAGTCCTTGTGACTTCTTGTTTATCCTTTTTTTATGTCAGGGCCATTCGTAAACTACGACGTTTTAGTTACCGCTAACAAGGGAGTGTAAAAAACGTGCCTAAAATAAGGTAGTGTTTACGTAAAAAAATATAATTGTCAATCTGGACGATATCCGAGTATCGATCCCCGTACCTCCCGCATGCTAAGCGGGCGCTCTACCATTTGAGCTAATCCCCCTGCTTCAGAGTAGAGGATCTTGTTGGTCAAGATTTAACATCACGACAGCCACAAGGCAATATATACCCAATAATGTTTATACATATGATTTAATGAAATAAAGCTTTCACATTGCTATATATATGGCTACAGGCTACAAAAAATGTTGAAATTTATGAATGAAATATTTTATCGAACAAAATAACACAATTAATGTTCAGTTTTCAAAGTCTAAAAGCCTTAAAAACATTCAACTTGTTAAGGAGCCGTGTCACGAAATTTATCATAATTTCGGGACTGCCACCAAATTGGCTTTATTTCCTCTCACTGGCTTTATTGCTATTAATATTAACCAACGGGACCTCTCGCACCCGAAGCGAGAATCATGCCACTAGACCAACTGGCCATTCTTAGTTAATTGTTGACTTTTAAGCTAATGAGTAGTAATTTCAACATTCTATTTCCACCTGCTGCTATAGTACCTGTACTGTGGCTTAATTAAACAACCAGTGAGGATTAATGTTTGATTTCGGAATCTTCTGTTGGAAATCAACATAATAAACTAGTTTTCATTTTCTTAACCATCATTGTGCTCTCTGTCCTGAGAATGCTCTTTCTGTAGAAAGATTAAATTGAACATGGCTTAGTATTTTACTGTAAAGGATAACAATGTCATTGATTTTCGATATTTTAGCGGAGTATAGTTCATCCAGTTGATTTTCCCTTCGATTTTATTAGTTCTGCTTTAAAACCAATAAGTGTAAGATTTCTTCTGGGTTTCGTGTTAAGTGTGGTGTAAGAAACAGTTATGATTAGCTAATTTTTCGCCTAGACTTTGTAGTACAGGGGGATTAGCTCAAACGGTAGAGCGCTCGCTTTGCATGCGAGAGGAATTGGGATCGATGCCCAGATTCTCCATTCTTTTTTCCGCTGTAAAAAGAAAGCTCATTCTTTTTCTTGCAACTCGGGGAATGGGTACGTATTACTTCTTTTGAATATGGACGCATTAGATGAAGCCAGTGATGTTTGCAATTAGGTAGCGCTTAAAAATAGGTGGTTTCCATGGCTTTAGAAAAGACCCTAAAGTGAAATTACTCGTTGATGTTTCCGGCTATCTTAGTTCGACAACAAGAAAGGAAAAACTCAAATCATCCAGCATCTAAATTAGAGTGGCGGTCTACGCCGTCGAACGCAATTTCATTACATGGGTCATTTCAAACGACCAATTAGATACCGCTCAGGCTTAAAATTTTTGCGCCTCTGGACAGTGAAAAAATTTAGATTTAACAATAATAATAAAGAAGCTGATCAAGTCATGAACAGCGTATCAGGTTTTTTTCACCCATCCTTTTTCACTTCGATCAATTTACATGACTAACTATTGGCGTAAAAGTAGTGGAAAATTGATACCGCTATCCCATGACCAGAGAGGCAGTAGTGACAGATCCAAAGTCCTGCATAATTTATTTAAAAAATTTCTTGTATTGCTACTGTGTTTGACTGCTTGCTTGATGAATAGTTTGTTTTTGTGTTTTGGTTTGATTTTTCAATTCTTGCTATTTGATTATAAAATTAGAACTTCCAAAAAAGTATAAAACGGGGCCTGTCCTGGAGTCGAACCCGGGACCTCTCGCACCCTAAGCGAGAATCATGCCACTAGACCAACAGGCCATTCTTGGTAAAATGACTACTTTTTGACTAATCACTACCAGTGTCAACATTAAATATCAGTTTGTTCTTTTGAGTACCTGTACGCGGTGTACCTGAGAAATGCGTCTAAAACAAACTCATGATTTCATGTTTTATTTTCCAAAAGAGCTATCTAATCTTCTTCTCTACCATCTTGTACTGTCTGCTGAGAACAAATTGTGTTTAAGATCCTATTATTAACATTCAAGGCCCTTAATGGACTGTCACCCAGTTACATAACAGATCTTCTGGACAGATATGTGCCAACACGGCCATTGTGATCTTCATCTAGGGGTCTCTTGAAGGTTCCTCGGTCCAATTCAAAGTATGGCGATCGATCCTTTTCTGTCTGTGCGCCGACACTTTGGAACGGCCTACCTGACAATCTGAGACTGACAGTGGACTTAGATACTTTTAAGCGTGATCTTAAGACTTATTTATTTAGAAAATGTTTTTATTCGTCTTGTTATTTTTTAAGTTTTTATTTTTAAGTTTTTAATTTTATTTTAATTAATTGTAAAGCGCCTTAGAAATTTAGCATATAAGTGCGCTATATAAGTTTTTATTTATTATTTTCTTATTATTATTAAGGGCACACAGATTTATTCTGGCTCTCGTTTGTAGTTTAGTGTAAGAAAAATCTAAGTTTAGCTAATTGCCACCATGGATAATAGAAAGACTGGATAGGAAACTTATGTCACGTGGGCTGATTTCTTATCGCCGATTGGTTGGTTCGTGCTCCAAGATGGCGTTGGATGGTTCCATCATAGTGGAAATTTGTGACGAAACGATGGCGAAAATGTGGCGCAAACCAGTCGAAATGTAGGGTTTGTTTGCCTGCATGTTGTTCTTTTTTGGAGTTTTGAGCGCTACTTTAATTTTTGGTGTCTGTTTTTCCCTTCGTCTGTTGTCTTACGGAGATGGCGATCCTTCAAAGCCACACTTGAACCTTCGAGGTAAGCACTTCTTGTTGTTGTTTTGTGTTATTTGTCCTTGTCTTTGAGAAAATTGCGTCCCAAAAATTGACCTTACCAGAGCCATATTTAGTACACTTGGCGACTGTTTTGGGACGCCTTTGTTATGAAGGTTCCTTCTTGTTTCTATTCATAACTACGATTGACAGATGCTTTAAGGATGGAATTGTGGCGTAGGCATAGTTACAGACTGATTTCTGTTATTTTTCCGCCATAAATTTTGATTGAAAATGGCTGAAATTAACTACATTCGACCGAGCTGGCGCCGAGCAAGTGTACGCACACGGTGTGTAAAGTTCGAATCAGCAGACTAGTTTGTGTTGAGAACTGTTTCGCTCAAGTAATACTATATTAACGCTGCTAATTGTTCGTAAAGCAGTATGTTAATTTCGCTCATCCTTTGATGCTGAAATCAAACTACTAAATTACATATCAAGTGAACACAATCGCCTCACGTCGTTCCGCGCATCTTGTATTCGAAGGCACTGAAGAGACTCGAATAGTTTTTGTACTTTTCCCTTACATAAACTAATAATTGTAGCATGAATGTGAAACACCTAATGACATTTCTTGGCCTCCGTTTAGGCTCCTAAGTGTTGTTGTTATTTATCAAACAGTGTTTTAGTTTTCTTTTTGTTTGTCTTTATTGCAGGATTTACTGAACACACATAGTCAATGAAGACAGTAAAATTGTTGTCAAGTACTCTTCTGAGAGGGTACAAATCAATCAATCTTTCTGTATTAAACAGCAACAAAGTTGCTTTTGTCATGCATGAGAGCCAGAAGGTGGCATCTAAATTATTTATGATCAGAAGCTTTATTTATCACTTCTGAAGTGTATATATTACTTCTTCCTGAGTGGGACAAATTAACTCTGTTTGAGGGTCACTGCTTGTATTAGCTACAGAGTCATGTGTTTAATTTGGTTAGTGTCCTTCTCTAAAACGGTCTATATCTGAATCACATTGTTTTTCAAACCAAAGATGGACTTGATTAGCACTATTATTGTATTCGGTTTTTTAGAGATCCAAAGCAACAATGTACCTGTAGGTGATAAACCTTACCAAGATATATTCTAAATCAAATTAATAAAGCTTATACATGTACTCAGTGTTTGGGGTATGAATTCTATTTTCAACAACATGATAATGTGACCAGACAGTCATATGTTTTCAATCCCTAATCCACTTACCTTAAACTAAACAAACACCCTGGATGTTACTGTTTGTTTTGTTACAAGCAGCTTCTATTTTTCTTTGGGAACAATGTTTATGTTTATTGCAGAGTTGATTTACAGGATTCCCTATCCATATCATTAACACTTAACACAAAAGATAGTATATTTCTAAGTTTTATTAAGTCTTAAGGAAGACAAGTGTTTCCTCATGAAAAAGAAGTGAAGGCTATACTATCAACCAGGAGAGTTTGCTTCCCAGTTGTATTCTTACTAGTAGTTAACAATTAACCGTTTTACATAACATTTTTAAAAGCGTTGCAGTTCGCTTTTTCAAAGACGTGACTGAAAAGTACCTTGGGTCATTGTACATTTACACCTGAAAATAACAAAACAACTTACTTTACTATGAAAATTGATTAAAGGCGTCTCCACGGTGGTCCGCAAGCAAATTTCCTTTCTCGGCTGTGAGCTTTTTATCCCCGCTTGTTATACATTTCTCAAAGACGGCTACTTGTCACTGGTCGTCCGTATGTAAAATTGAAGGGAACATTAAACGCTTGCTTGAGCTGGGTACTTGAAACATCAAGCCTCGACAGTTTTACCGCTAATAAAATCATTTTTTCAAGGGTTGTTATCTTATAAAATTCGACACTCGCTGAGCTTGTTGATAAAAGCAGAAAAGAAATCGTCAAAACCGTCACAAAAAAAGTTAAAATCATTTCCGGTTTTCTTGTGGTTTGTAGAAAATTAGGCACTGCCTTTTTATAGGTGTTTTGTAGCTGTATACTTGTAAGTTTTCGCATACTTTTTATGTAGTTAGGCTTCCCGTTTGGTGCATAAAATTATCGGGTGCTGGAGTCATTCTTCGCTCTCACAAGTTTTTCTCCAAGAGCAAGTCCTCTTCATCCTTTACTTCAAAACATGGGCAATCCGTATAGTCGAAGACAGAGAAATATAAATAAAAAAATAGGCGATGAAAAATAAGACGCGGAAAACATCGTATGTAAGAGGTTGAATGGCTCTCGATAATGTGACGTCACATTTTCCACTATGTTGGAACCGATCGCGTCAGCCAGTTTCCTATCCAGTCTTTCTATTATCCATGTTGCCACCGCAGGGATTTCGCCCAGAAGGCGAAATCCCGAGGAGCCTCTAGTAACTCGCGCGCGTATATCAAGGAAAGTACTTACAGTTGAAATATACAGTCAGTATGCTAGAAGAAATTAATAAATGTTATAAAAAAAATCTCTATTTGCTTGAACAAGGGCCGCGAGGAATCGGTAGGTAATGATGATGTATATATTGTTTGCGCCTGCAAGTACGAAATGGCAATAGGATGACGTAAAGACAGAAAATCCCGAAGGGACCGCTTAGGCAGATTTTGTGACATTTATTGCGCAGTCATACTTCGATACTCTTTTGCGTTACGTATTATCAGTGACATTCTTGTGGAGCTGTTGTTTTGAAAGTTATGGACCAAAAGACACTCGTTAAGCGCAGATGAAGTTATAAGGTGCGTATAACTGTGTATACATAAACACTTGGAGAGTTTGCCAGACACGAGTTCACAAATCTTTGATTGGAAACCTTCACAGACACTCTTTCTCTCTCTTTGACTGGAATAAGACTCAGCCCTAAAGAAGCAAGACGAGTGAACAACGGCTAGCTTATCACGAGAAGAACGATGGACGATTACAGAAATTCGCTGACAATCAAATTCTGTGCTGACTTATTCCCTGCTCACAGATGTCATTCCGCAGTAAAGTTTAAAACAAGACTAGAATGCGCGAGGGAGAATTGATCAAACGTCCTTTTAATTTCTAAGGCTTACTTTCCGGCAAATAAAATGAACTGAATGTAGAAAGTGAAAGATGAATAGCGAAAAATTCAACTTCTAATTAAATCTTTTCTTATGGTTTAGAATAAACTATTCTTGAAACTGAGAATGTTTTGATCAAAGCTGTGTAAATCGAACTGAAACTGTGCATGGAACCTTGCGTTTCCTGTATTTATCTCACCTATTATTCATTATGAATCGGTAATTTCAAAGAGCTACTAAACGAGCAAGAATACTATTGACCGACAATATACAGAGCGAAGGCAGCTGTAGTGCCAACTATTTAACAATTATTCCTCGAGCCCGAATGGGCTCTGAGTCAATAGTCCATTCGGCCTTCGGCCTCATGGGCTATTGACTCAGCGGCCATGAGGGCGAGAGGAATAATTAGTTTAGTGAAATCCAACTAGATGGTCAAAAATATCGAGACGAAACAACTTAAGCCAGCAAACAGCGATTCCGCCGGCGCTTTTTGCTACAAGTGGGCTATAACATATAGCCTAGTAGTAGCTCAACCAATCAGAACGCAGCATTGATAATAGACCACTAGTTGGATTTACCTAATACTAGTTATGGGGGTATAGAATGGTAAATTCGAGACTTTGCGAGATTGAAAGACCCCGAGACTTTTAAAAACATACGAACTCCGAGAAGTAAAATCACCCGAAAACGAGACTTCGAGAGCTATCAGAAACGCTTCCGAGATTTCTAGATCGGGCCAAACTTTTCCGAGACCCAAGTTTTTCAAAGAGCATTTCTATACTCCTAATTATTCAGGCGAGTTTTCTGGGCAGGGGGGATTAGCTCAAATGGTAGAGCGCCCGCTTCGCATGCGGGAGGTACTGGGATCGATACCCAGATTCTCCATTTTTTTTCCTTTTTAAACTGAAAGTGTTGACAGCAATATGTGTAAGAAAGAAAGAAATTCTATAAAAATTTCTAAATGAATGATAAATAATTAAAATAAAATACAATGAGGAAAAAAAATAATTTAATTCGAAGAAATATCTGCTCTTGTAAAATTGTCAATTATGCCGATCCATTATTTCTTGCACTTTCGCCACCATAGAAGCGGACTCATTTGCTATTAATTAAGTAGCAGCCCATTTTTTTTTTCAAAAAGTAAACAGAAGCTATGAAGCCTGCATCATAGAAACCGTGAAAAAATCTTAGTCCTCATGACTTCTTATTTATTCTTTTACAGTCAGGGCTATTCGTAAAATACGACGTTTTAACTGTTGCTGACACGGTTCTACACAAACGTGCTTAAAATGACGTAGCGTTTACCTACAAAAAGAAGAAATGGAGAATCCGGGTATCGATCCCGGTACCTCCGGCATGCAAAGCGGGCGCTCTACCATTTGAGCAAATCTCCCTTTTTCGGCCTTTAGGGTAGCCTGTTGCTCCCGTTGATCCAGCTATTTTAAATTGTTTTTGAGGGTGGCTTCTGTCAAGCTAAGTGTCATGTTGTTGCACAGACACAAGGCTATCATCTGGAATGCATTCAGGGTAGCCTGGTTAAATTCCAGGGGAGTGGGGTGAGGACTATGCTTTATGCTAGAGTGTGGATTTGCTGAGTTTTTGCACAGGGGCTTATCCCTGTCTTTCAAAGCTCAGTGTCTCCCTCAAATTGAGGGGATTTTGTATTTTTCTGGATGTCATGTTGTTCAACAGACAAAGGGCTATCATTTGGTTTGCATTTGGGGTAGTCTGGATAAATTCCAGGGGGGTGGGTTTGGTGTAAAGTTTGATGTGTTTTCGCACTCTCTTAAAATTGTCTCTTAAAATGCGTTATTTTCGAGACTAATGAGGAATGCTTCACTTTTATTGCCTTCAAGAAAGAAGACGTTTCTATCAAATGGAAGACCATGTATTCAAGAATTTCTTTTTGAGGTGAGATTTTACTTTTCCACAAGAATTGGCATTCAATTACCAATCAGTGCGAGAGACTGACATCCTTTAGTAGCCTGGTTTTCAAAAAAACAGGTATATATGATTTAATAATAATGAAGCATTTAAATTCCTACATAAAGGATTCAAGTTAGAAAAAAAAAAAACTGAAACTCATGGATAAAATATCTCATCAAATAAAATAAAAAATGTTCATTTCTTTAAGCCTAAAAGCTATAAACACTAAAGAATTGAATTTGTTGATACAGGAGCTGTGTCACGAAATTTATCATATAAGTTTGGGAACCGTCACCAAATTGCCTTTAATGCTTCTCACTGGCTTTACTACTATAGCAACCAAAAAAAAGCACAAAACGGGGCCTGTCCGGGAGTCGAACCCGGGACCTGTTAATTCTGTGGCTTAAACAATCTGAGGGTTAATGACTGTTTGATTTCTTAATCTCCTGTTGGGAGTCAACTTAATTAAGTGGTATCAGAAACTCATAAGGGGTTGAAACGTGTAACTCTCATATGTTTGCTTTGTCCGATGCTCGTGATTATTCAATTCCGAAAGTACCATATTTGGAACGAGAAGAAGAGATAACTGACCAATCAAACTTCGTAAACAACGTGACGTAATTTTCCTTCAGGTTCCCGCGCCCGCTTAAAAAAATGGCCGAGAAACGGGGGAAAAACTCCCGAAAGCCGAGAAAGCTTTTAAAGGTTTGAAACCAGGAATATTACCGAAACACTGAGCAGGATATTATTGCCTCACCACCCGGGCCAAACGTAACATTATGAAACCCATTGACGGCCTCGCAACTTCTTGAAGTTGTCACTTCAAAAAACGTTGCCTCGTTGACCCTCTGCACAGTAAACTTATACTGCAAATAGGCTTTTAAAATTCTCATGTTAAAAGTCTAGAATAAACAGTGAAAACTATTTTCGAATAAAATTCATTAGCTGCGTATCGAAAGTGTCCAAAACCTGAACCTGACATCTAGTTAATCCTTTAAAGAAATTCGGAAAACACTATCTGGATAGTGGATCCGTTCACGCAAGTGACATCGGCTAAGCACATGGCAAAATTCGACACAAAATCCATCTCAAATCAGGGCACATTTTGTAATTTTTCTTTAGCACCGAAGAGAAAAATTTATAAAACGCCTATGAAACATTTAAAAATACATAAATTCCCTTTCAAAAACGTACTTGTCTTGGCCATAGAGTGCAAAATGTACCTGAAAATTCAGCAAAAACTTCGCTGATTTGGTTGCATTTCAAAACAGACCATGGGCTCCGCCGTGAAGAAAATAAGGTTGAATTCCTCGAAGGACGATTTCTTGACGAAAAGCTTCCCTTTCTCAACAAAAAGAAAGCTGAGCATTCTTTTGAACTTTCTCTTTCCATTTTTTGTCCTTTAACGGTGTATTTTTAACCTTGAAATGCAGAACTCTTGTCTTAAAACATCTGCAGGGTGATCGCGCAGCAGCCATTTTGTTGAAAATGGATATCCGTCACTAAGATTTCCAAATATGGTCAAAATGAATATTCACGAGCATTGAACGCGAGTTACACGTTTCAACCCCTTATGGGTTTCTGGTAGTATTCAGTCTCTTAACCATCATTGTGCTTTATTTCCTTAGAGTACTTTTTCTTTAGAAAGATTAAATTAAATATGGTTTGGTATTTTACTGTAAAGGATAACAATGTAATTGATTTTCGATAGTTCAGCGGAGTATAGCTCATCCAGTTGATTTTCCCTTCGATTTTATTAGTTCTGCTTCAAAACCGATAAGGGTAAGATTTCTTCTGGGTTTCGTGTTAAGTATTGTGTAAGAAACAGTTATAATTAGCTAATTTTTTCCCTAGATTTTTGTAGTACAGGGCGATTAGCTCAAACTGTAGAGCGCTTGCGGGGGAGTTTGCATGCGAGCGGTACTGGGATCGATGCCCAGATTCTCCATTCTTTTTTTTTGAAACTCAGGGATAGTTGCAAGGAAAGGGTACTTATTGCTTCTCTTGAATGTAGATGCATGAGATGCAGCCACTGACGTTTGCAATTAGATAGCGCTAAATGTGGGTGGTTCCATGGCTTTAGAAAAGACCCTAAAGTGACATTACTCGTCGATGTTTCCAGCTTCCTTAGTTTAAATCATCCGGCATCTAAATTAGGCTGGCGGTCTCCTCCGTCGAACGCAATTTCATTACATGGCTCATTTCAAACGACCAATTAGATACCGGCTTAAAATTTTTGCGCCTCTGGACAGCGAAAAAATTTAGATTTAACAAAAATAAAAAAGAAGTTGATCAAGTCATGAACAGCGTCGATCAGTTTTGTTCGCCCATCTTTTTTCACTTCGATCAATTTACATGACCAAGTAGTTGTTTTATGGCGCAAAAGCAGTGGACAATTTAAACCGCTATTCCCTCGTAACCTCTTTGTAATCAGAGAGGCAGGATCAGTTCCAAAGTCCTGCATAATTTAGTTGAAAAATTTCTTGTATTGCTACTGTGTTTGACTGCTTGCTTGACGAATAGTTAATTTGGTTTTATTTTTTGGTTTGATTTTTCTGTTCTTGTTATTTGATTATAAAATTAGAACTTTCAAAAAAGCCTAATATGGGCCTGAGACTCATAAGACTCAGCCCCAAACAAGCAATACGAGAGAACAACGGCTAGCTTATCACTAGGAGAACGATGGACGATTACAGAAATTCGCCGACAATCAAATTCTGTGATTTCTTAATCCCTGTTCACAGATGTCCTTCTGTTACAAAATTTAAAATAAGACTAGAATGTGCGAGCGTGAATTGATTAAACGTCCTTTCAATTACTAAGGCTTACTTTCCGGCAAAGAAAGAGAACTGAATGTAAAAAGTGAAAGAGAAATAGCGAAAAATTCAACTTCTAATTAAATCTTTTCTTATGGTTTACAATAAACTATTCTCAAAACTGAGAATGTTTTGATGCAAAGCTGCGTAAATCGAACTGAAACTGTGTATGGAACCTTGCGTTTCCAGTATTTATCTTTACCAATCTTTACCTATGGTATGGAAAATGTGTGAAAATCTTCATTATGAATCGGTATATTTCAAAGAGCTACACAACGACCAAGAATACTATTGACCGACAATATACAGAGCGGGCGTAGCTTTAGTGTCAACTATTCCTAGTTATAGGGGTATAGAGAGGCCCCGAGAGAAAAGAAGCTCCCAGAGGAAAAGTCACTCGAAAACGAGACTTCGACAGCTACCAGAAACGCTTCCGAGATTTCGAGATCTGGCCAAACTTTTCCGAGACCCAAGTTTTTCGAGGATCATTTCTATTAATACCCCTAATTATTCACGCAGATTTTCCGGCAGGGGGGATTAGCTCAAATGGTAGAGCGCCCGCTTTGCATGCGGGAGGTACTGGGATCGATACCCTGATTCTACATTTTTTTTTTCTTTTAATCTGAATGTCTTGGCAGCAATGTGTATAAGAAAGAAAGAAATTCTATAAAAATTTCTAAATGAATGATAAAAAATTAAACTAAAATACAACGAGCAAAAAACAGTTATTTTAATTAGAAAAAATATCTGCACATCTATTATTTCTTGCACTTTTGCCACTACGGCAGCGGACTCATTTGCCGTTAAGTAGCAGCTCATTTTCTTTTTTCTAAAAGTAAACCGAAGCTATGGACCCTACATTATAGAAACCGTGAGAAAAATCTTAGCCCTCATGACTTCTTGTTTATTCCTTTTAAAGTCCGGGCTATTCGTAAAATACGACGTTTTAACTGCTGCTAACACGTTTCTGTACAAACATGCCCAAAATATATAAGGCAGCGTTTACGTACAAAAAAAAACAATTGTCAAATTGGAGAATCCGGATATCGAACCCGGTACCTCCCGCATGCTAAGCGGGAGCTCTATCTTTTAAGCTAATCGCCCTGTGCTATGAAACCTACAATCAGGGACAAAAGTAGTTGACACACTTGTTTAAAATGAGTGCTTTTATCAATCATTTAATTCATTTATAATTTCATTCCTTTTAAACACCGTAAATCCCCTCACCCCCCGGGTCAATGTTGTCTGAAGTAAAAGAAAGACTTGAGGGTCCAAAATACAACATTGATTTTTGGGGGGAGGGGCTGGGGTAGACAGGGGAAGGGGATAGGTATGTCCACTATGTAAAAAGGGGCCATTTTACGGAAGTGTCTCAACACTTTTGTCCCTCATTGTAGCTCTACCATTTGAGCTAATCCCACTTTTTCATACATGCCGTACAGTCGACTCCCGCTGACTCGAACCATCAAGGGAAACCGAAAAAAGTTCGAGTTATCGGGAGCTCGAAGAAAATAGCCGGAAGTAAGGTAAAAACAAGGTTTTAACCCTACAGTGAACATTTTAATCACATTTTGTTGTAGAAATGGACAATGAAAGATACTTTTAGATTATAAATCAGAACGTAACGTAACAAAACATTGCCTAAATAGAGCATGCGTTTTATTGTTTCGAGAAGTAAAGCTGTTTCACGTTAGATTTGCGACAAACAACATCAGCCTCCACTAGTAAACTGTATGTCTAAAACAAGTCAATGGGACTTCAAAATCGAATGTTTCGGACCCGTGCCAGTACATTGTTTTTTTCCCTACATTTTTAGCACTCAAAACACGGTTCGAGATATTGAGGGTAAAATTCTATAAAAATGACCTGAGGGGAAACAAAATTTCTTCGAGTTAGCGGGAGGTTCAAGCAGTATCGAGGGTTCGAGTTACCGAGGGTAAAATTACAGTGAATATATGAAGGAAATCCAGGGGAAATCGATTCTGGTTCGAGTTAGCGCGAGCTTCGAGTTATTCGCTAAGGAACGTCAGAAACTAGAGAGTCTAAGCAGCGACATTTTTAAGCGACGCACATCAACCGAGGTTCGAGTTATCGGGAGTCAACTGTAGTGCAAGCTGTTCGGCAAGAGTTAACAACACGACAGCCAGTAATGAATTATGTTACTTTATGGTACTGGGATTGATACCCAGATTCTCCATTTTTTTCTTCTTTTGGAACTCAATGTGTTTGCAGAACTCTGTATACAACGAAAAAAAAAAATCTATAAACATTTCTAAATGAATGATACAATAAATCTAATAAAATACAATAACCTCAAAAAATTCTTTCAGTTACAAAAAGAAAAAATCTGTTTTTGTAAAATTGCGAAATCATACCGATCTGTCATGTCTTGCAATTTAGCCACTAAAACAGAGACTTATTTGTTTTTAATTAACAAACCATTTTTTTTTTTCAAAAATTAAACCAAAGCAATGGACGTAGTCTGCGAAAACAGGCGTTTCTCCTCGCTCCTCGCCGCTGTGGACGTTTCGCAAGGTAGAACGTCTCCGACTCAGTTTAAAGCTATTTGCAAATATTTAAGTTGATCAAGTGCAAGTGACTGCCAGGGGAGTGCGCGAGCGTACCACGAGTTATTGGAGGGACTGGGATATGCAAATTAGTCACTCGCTCACTCGTAGTAGACTGACATCGGGTCGAGGTTAATCCGAATTCGAGAGTGCGAAGATCTATCGTTTCGGAAGAAGCACACGCTCCCCGAAGTTCGGTGTGATCAAATTCATACGAGATAGTGCATCGTTCGCTGCTCAGACTCAGAGTTTTCTTTGTGACAAATTTTTTGCTCATTCCTTTCTTTCTTTTTTTTTCTCGTTTTTGTTTGTTTGGTCTTTTGTTTTTGCTTATTTGTTTTGTTGTTTTTTTTTGTTGTTGTATATACCTAAATACATGACTCTTATTTAATTTAATAAAGTGCAATAAACGGCAAGAAAAGTATTGTGTTTCCAGAGAAAAGATAGTATATTAAATATATGGATAAACAATCTGAATTTCTATCATTTCCTACAATTTACTGTGAGAAACCGGAATTGATAACCATTTAATTATTTTCCAAACAACGCCCTCACGAGTTGACGATAGTCTTCAGTCTTTGATTTATGTCAGGGCCATTCGTAAAATACTACGTTTTAGTCACCGCTAACAAGGGAGGATAAAAAGCGTGCGTAAAATAAGTGAGTGTTTACGTACAAAAAAATAATTGTCAATCTGGAGGATCCGGGTATCGATCCCGGTACCTCCCGCATGCTAAGCGGGCGCTCTACCATTTGAGCTAGTCCCCCTGCTTCGGAGTAGAGGTTCTTGTTGGGCAAGAATTAACATCACGACAGCCACAAAGCAATACCGAATAATGTTTATACATATGATTAAATGAAATAAAGCTTTCATACTGCTATATAAAGGATACAAGCTACCAAAAAATATTGAAATTTATGAATGAAATATTTCATCGAACAAAATAACAAAATTAATGTTCAGTTTTCAAAGTCATAAAAAAGCTTTAAAAAAATTCAACTTGTTAAGGAGCCGTGTCACGAAATTTATCATAATTTCGGGACTGCCACCAAATTGGCTTTATTGCCTTTCACTGGCTTTATTGCTATAGTAACCAACGGGACCTCTCGCACCCGAAGCGAATCATGCCACTAGACCAACAGGCCATTCTTAGTTAATTGTTGACTTTTAAGCTAATCAGTAGCAATTTCAACATTCTATTTCCACCTGCTGCTAAAGTACCTGTACTGTGGCTTGAACAACCAGTGAGGGTCACTGCACGAAAAAATGGATTTACAACAACTGCAAAATCAATGCAAATATGAAGTAAATACCACATTTGATCAAATTTGTTTATATTTGCCCAGAGGCAAATTCCATCGTTGGATAATATTTGCACGCAAAGCAAAGATGGTAAATACCGCATTTACTCAATCTTTACAGTCCAAAGCAAATGAGAAGAAAAACTGCACGTTTGCATCAGATTTAACATGAACTAAAAATGTGGTAAATGGATAAATCTGCAGCACCGAAACATGAATTTACAATTGTAGCAAACATTCCTCTGCACATCGTTTTGATTACATTTACCCGCAATGCAAACCCCATTTTTGCATCACATTTGTAAATAAAGCATAGGCGGTCAACACTTTACATTTACCAAGTAGCAAATACTACGCAAACGTTATATTTGCACAGTAATTACATTTGAAGCAAAGATGGTGAAAACGATATCGTTCACTACGTATTTGCGCCGAGTGGCAAATGTGACAAAAAAATCCACATTTGACCAATTTACAAGGGCAGTAAATGCTAGGAAAAAGCGTAAATTTACTACCTGAAAGGATGAATTTACAGGGGTGGCAAATACGATTTTTGCTTCGCTTTGATCCAGTCAAAATTCTTGCTCATCATTAATTTGCACGGGAAGCAAAATACTAAATTTACTTCTTCTTCACACATCCAGTACAAAATACGTCGTGCACGAGAGTATTTGCCGCGAATCCTTGTTGTCGCAAAGAAATGTAGAAATATACGTTTAAGTCGATTTTCTCAATGGGGATAAAAAATTTTCAAAGTTAGCGTTTGCCTTGAAACTAGCAGAAACTAAACGTTCATAAAAAACAATGTTCTCTGTCGTTAAGTTTACGATTTACTCCCTCTTTTATTGTAGCAAAGATACCAAACCGGGACTGTATGTTCAGCACTATGCACATATTTTATTCAAAAGACAAATTGATATTGTCACAAGATAAGCAGCAAATGACCTTTTAAATAAATAAAAGTCCGACTTTGCCACATGGCATGATAAAACATTATTAAAAAAAAAATCGCAAACAGTGCTTAGCCAGCTTCCTATAATTGTACAAGCAACCACATAATCTGATTATCGTGCA
>JBBMOI010000005.1:18047500-18217500 GCA_038088405.1 Porites divaricata | reverse complement strand
TAGGGTTTCCATTTTTCAGGCTTCAGGTATTTGAAAGGGCTGGAATTCAACTTTTTGAAGTATTTTAAAAGGCCCAGGGTTTAGAAACTAGTAATTTTTTGTTTGGTTAAAGGGCTAACAGGATCAAATGAATTTATTACAATTACATCAGGAGTCACCCTACCCTTCGACTATTTTCTTATAACTTGATTATTAATGCACAGGCGTGACATAAAGTCTATGCATAATCTTTTTTCAGACCAGTTTTAGTACACACATAATTTCTTCTATCATGAAAAAATCTGTGCAAAACTTAATATAAATTAAAGAACACATCCTGGCCCCTTAAAATGTGTAAGAGCTACTGTACTACAGAGTAATTAAAATATGTCAAATGTTGGAATTGTTGGACAAATTAAGTCGTTGATGAACGATTACATTCCCTAAAAGGTATCAACCTAATCAAGCCAAAGTTTCACCCATTATGGAGATTTCGCGTATCATAAATGAACTAATTATCTAATTGAGCATCATTGCTGGCCCAATTTTACGCGGGAAAAGGCTCAGAGGCGGGAAATATGGACGGCAGTAATAAGCATCGTTTTAATATTATGAAGACAAACCAGCCATTTTCTTGGAGAAAGAATACCCCTAAAGAAAGAGCAGCAATGCAGAACGAAAGAAGAAAGCGAAAGAGAAAGGCTAGAGCGGCGAACAAAGAAGATAAAAGAAGAAAAGCTTTGTTAGCACTAGAAGATGAGCGAGCGATGACCCTAGCGAAGAATGAAAGATTGCTCCATCTTGCGAGGAAGTATTACGCTAAATGGCATGCTCTACTTCTTCGTGAACGGGTAGGAACGTCATTTGATGTAATTTTTCGTAGTCCGTTGAATATCATCTAATGTTTACAGTGAAGGGTTAAGACTAGCCTGAGATCATGCCGTCTCCCTATTGCTGGTTTTCAGTGTCACGCCATTCAAAATAGATTAAAATAAAAATCAAAACCATTCGACAGATAATTCCAGAATCTTGCCAAGATTTGGGTCGAAGGAATAATTCGTATACGAGATATCCGAAGAAATGTTTTACCCAAATTTATAGAGCTTTGTATGGAGACGCCATGCTGGAACTCATCCGGATGAGCTCCAACATGGCGGACGGAAACCAACAGAAACATCTGTTACCGAGTTTTGCTACAAAAGCGTGAATTTTTTCTTCGAGAAACTCATAAACATTAAAGTAATACTTTTTCTAATACATGAACTGTTTAGATAGCAAAATTTCCTAAAATAAGTCATTTTTTTAACCTACATGACAGCTAGCTTGGCCGTCATGTAAATGGCGCGTCACGCAAAAGCTTAGAAATTCAAGCGTACTCTATCACAAAACCAAGAATCCTTTTGAAGTGAAAATTTGTATGAAAATTAGTTTTCAGCTGCTCTAATGCATCATGAAAGTAAAATCTCGGTAGGATCGATAGTGTTTTAGTTTGCATTTTGGTGACGTCATGTGAAAACCAACAATTATCCCTTTATGTCTCGAGCCAAAGAAACAAAGAAGCAATAAATAAATAATAATAATAACGCCTGATCTCAGGTTAGGTTAAGACTTTTAACATCTGCCGCCGCTTCTGCAAATATCTCACAGCTATGTATTCATTGCAATGATTTCAATACTTATTGAAGTAGCCAGTTGGTTTAAATACGGTAACCGACTGTAACAACAAGGTACCGCTATTCCCTTCCTTTTGGAAAAGTCTGTGGTATGCTTCCCCAGAAAACTTTGAAATTTCAAAGCCCTAGCACGCGATTTACCGCGTTCTTGTTTATGCTAGATCAGGAGCGGAATCTAGAAGGGAGGATGAAATGGGTGCGTCAGCAAAATAAAGCAATTAAAAAATGTAAGGGCTACTGAGAACCAATCAGATTTCATAATTGGCAAGAATGGTATTAATTTTTTTCAGACTAGCAAAATGGATAAATCAAACACTATGGAGAATGAGAAACAGGCACATAAAGATGCCTCAGTTTCTGCAGATCAACCAGTGTCACATGTAAAGAGAAGTCATCTCAGTCATGTGAAAGATCCAAGTGGTTCTACTGACCAACCTCTGTTACTGGGATGTGGTGTCTTTGGACGTGTCTATAAAATGTATTACAGAGGGATTTCAGTTGCTGTTAAACAATTTAACACACACCTGTCATCAGAGTCCAGTGTTATCAAAGAAGCATCACTGATGAAACAGTTAGATCACCCATGTTTTCCCTACATTTATGGTATTTGTCTACAAACCAAACCTTACCTGTTAGTACTTCAGTTTTGCAATGTGGAAGGCAAAGCATACACTCTTCACAGGACTTTACACAGCCGTACCTTGTTTTTAAAACCTCAAGAGTGGTTTGATGTCATTTTGCAACTTCTAGAAGCACTCAAAGTGTTGCACAACTCTGGACTGATTCATCAGGATATAAAAGGTGATAACATCCTGCTTACATACAAAAATTCACTGTTTGTGCCAGTAATCATTGATTTTGGAAAGTGCATTAGAAAACAGGAAGCCAGTACAAAAGTTTTGTCCAAACAAGAACAAGAGACATACAAACAGAAGTACACACATGTTGCCCCTGAAGTTGTTGCAGGAACTCACCCTCCATCTTATGCAAGTGATGTATATGCCCTTGGCCGTCTGTTAAGGCAGATTGCAACCAAGATTGGTTGCAAGCCACTTCTCTCCCTTAGTGAATGCAGCTTAAAGAATGACCCAAATGCTAGGGCTTCTTTGGATCACCTCTTGGTCAGTGTCAAGTCTCTGTCATCATGATTAGGTTCTTGATATTAAATAGAGAGGAGAAGTCGTTATGTCAAATTTCTTGATAACAGCAAAGTGAAAAGGTCACTTAAAAAGTGAATTCACCTTGTTTCAAACTTATCGATCTTATTCAGTTTCTGTTAATTTGTAAAATCCTGGCGAAATTATTTTCTGTGGTTGAATCCAAAAGGACCATATCTGACTTTAGAAAAAGAAAAAGAAAATTCTTGTGCTGTGTTCACCAACTCCATAAACCAGTTATGTGAAATGAGGAAGTTTCAAGTTGCAGACTTGCAACGATGGATAAGAAATGTACAAAAACATGTGATGCACGTGCAAAGTTGTTGTTTTGCTAACATAAATAGAGGATATTAAATGGCTATGCGGAGATAAGAAATTTCTCTACAAGTGTTGAACGAGAAGAGAAATTTCTTATCTCCAAGCGGCCATGTAATGTTCTATTGTTTTATTATGTAAACACCAATGAAATACCAAACCATTTCACTTTAACAGTTTTTTGGTGTTAAAGGCGCGATTTATTATCTAGCCATAGCGAAGGTGATATTTTCACATCTGAAGATAACCTGTTATTTTCACCTGTGAAGATATCACGTTTTCGCAAGAAAGCTCATCTAGTATTTCATTGTTGTTTATATAATAAACTGATTTCTTTTTTGCCAATCGTTGCGGTCGCTGTGGTTGTTGCTTAAGCACCCTGTGACTGTTGTGATCCAGAAATGTTGCTACCATGGTAAAGTGACATCATACTCCTTCTCTCTATTTGTTGTCATATCACCACTAACTAAAACTGTATAAGTCAAGGACACTGTGGCAGGGCTACAAACCCTTTAAGTCCCAAGAGTCACCCAAAACATTTTTCTCCTCACAACATCATTACTTCATTGAAGGAAAAGATTATGACAACAAAATAAACACCACAAGGAGAAGGATTTCATATTTCAACAAATTAATTCTCTCTACTAATTTGTGGAGATTATTAGGGAAATTTTGTATTTGGATATTGGGGCTTTTAAAAAGGGTAAAAGTGTTTTAATGATGTTGATATTGTGACCTTTATTTTTTAAAAAAATAGCTTTCTAATAAAATTACTGATAAGTTACTGAAGTTTTGCTTTAGGTTGACTGAAAGCCAAGTCCACTCTGTCCGATCTTAGGTTATTTTTCTCCTGTTTTTAAAATGACCTGGCTATGAATTTAAATTTATAATGTGGATTTGACTATTGTATGACATATTTTACTGCACAAGTAAGGATTTCACATTCTGTAGGAGAATAATTATTGTTATTTACTTCAGGCTCAATTGAAAGCCAAAACCACTGTTTCTGTTCGTACTACCAGGGTTTCTTTTTTCAAATGACCTCCTTTGCAAGCTTGGAACTACAGAAAAGTGATGGTGAAATATTTACCTTTAATTCGGTTTCCTTACAGAGTAGGTGGAAGCTTGTAGTTGCCCAGATGTTTTCATCTTTAGGCAGCGCACCGGAAACGGGACAGGACAGATGTTTCATCTGTTAAGTTAGCGGAAGCTTCCCTTGTAAGGTAAATTCCATGATTGGCGGAGGTATTAATTTTTCCAGACTCACTGTATGAAATCATCATGATTAGAAAGGTAAATACCAAAGGCTAAACGCAACTTTGTTCAATCACTTAAATTTCACAAGTGCGTGTTCACTGCAGAGTAGGTGGAAGCTTGTAGTTGCCCAGATGTTTTCATCTTTAGGCAGTGCACCGGAGACGGGACAGGACAGATGTTTCATCTGTTAAGTTAGCCAAAGCAAACTTTGTAGTGAATACAAATAATGGGCGACAAGTTTTGGTTATGGATGGACCGTGCTATTTCTGCAGTAAATACCATTCCCTTGTGGGTCATTTGAAAGAGAAGCTCTGGATCCCAAAATATATGATGGAGAGTGGATCTGGTTCTATTTCTTTTAATCTCTGCTGAACATTGCTTTACTTATTTAAAATGGCAGTGAAATGAGGTGTCAAGACCTGATGGTGAATGCCTAGTGTATAAGCAGTCACAAAGTAGATAACTTTCTTGTATTGGGATCAGTTTTGGTTTAGACTGGGAGACTTCTAACAAAGGATTCAGCATGTTGTGCTTTTATGATTTTCTTCTTTTAAGATTTAGGCCATGGCAACAGTAGCACTACATGAACACTGTAGTTATTATTTTTTAATAAGTGAGTTAATAAACTCTTCTCTAGGGGTAAGGGGACCAGGAGAGAAGCCCTCCTGGGGGGAGACAAGATTGAGTGGTACCGGGGGTAGCCACCCTGGACAGGAGTCCTGGTAGTCTCTGGGGGTGAGGCCCATATCCCCCAGTCACTAGGAGCTGAGGGGAAGCAGAAGGGGTGGCCATCCTGGGTGGAGTACAGATCAGGTGTGACCGGGGGCTCCACACCCTGGAGTGGACAGTTTTCCAGACCTGTCTCCAAAGGCTAAGCCTTACTGTGGGGTAAAGTGCAGCCAGGGGTTGCACTTCCCTTCCACTACTTTTATTGGGAAGCATTAGACAGTAGTTTCACATCCCAGGAACTTAATGAAGGAACAAGACCTAGTCCAGTATAACACCATAATATAAATGATTAATCTTTAACATACATTTAGATGTAGAAGAATAAAATAATGATCTGCTTGAAGTACGTTCTGGTCATGCTAAATATATAGTGAACATAATTAATAATTGAAAGAGCTAAACAAAGGTTCCAGTCAGAACAAAGGGTGGGTGGGAAGGAAAAAACGTTGTTGTGAATGAACCGAAGCCCTAAAAGAACTGACTGGGAAAGGACAGTGTACGGCAAATAGAGGAGCTCATGTGCATGATGAGCATGTGGTAATATGAATGGAACCTTTGTGGAGTCTAGTAAATATATCATGCTAAGTTACAGTGGACTTTGCCAAAGGAGAAGGATACATTGTAATCAAACAACTAGTTACAGTTCATTGTTCTTTCTTGTACCTTGAGCTAGAACCATTACTTAGTACAAAAGCTTATTCAAATGTTGAATTTTGTGTGACAAAAGAACAGAGACATGACTCTTGCTAGTACGTCAATAAGTGTGGTTTCATAGGGCATAATTCCCAGGTTTATTAACATCAGTTTATGCTACCATAAACTTGAATTTATCTTTATTTTTTTAGTAGTTCGTTGAAATTTAGTAAAACTTCGCTATCTTGCTGACGTGCTTTCTACGTTTTGGAAACAAAAATTGTTTGAATGGCTTACCCAATGTCACTCTTTTTCATTGTAATGCAGCGTTTTTTAAAGAAAATACAAGACAAGACTAATAAAAGCCAGTGGAAAAATTTGGCGGTGACATTGCTCAAACCGATTCTTTAAAAAACCGTCAACTATGACATGGTTTAATTGACCTTATGTAAAATAGTGTTAATTGGAAATAAAGTTTATGCTTTCAGGGGGGATCTTTATCCACCCCATGACTTGTTTTCATTATACACACTTTAGATTACCCTTCTTTCCTTTTTTATTACCTTCGAATCGAAATGCCTCAGTTCATGGTCAAAATTTGTTAAGGGGTTAGTTTTCCTTTAAAGTGGACTGATGCTGTGTCGGTTGCGGAGTGGAAGTTGGAAAATTGTTTAGTCAACTTGGTTGACATTGTCACCTCAAAAAGATGGCGTTTCGAACGTTCATCCCTCATCAGAACGAATACTATCAGTATACCGAAAGCAAATGTGAGGAAACACTCGCAAATCTGGTTATTTTTAAGTAATGCAAATTTTGTCCAAAAGTAAATATTTGCACATGTTACATGAGTAAAACGCGCGCGAAAGTTTTTGGATGTAGTTTGGGTAAACGTTGGAAAACAGTGATGCATACATATAGATTTGCAACATGTTTACTTAGTTCTTTGCAGTAAGCAAACATTATTTTTCCACAGAGAGCAAATCCGGAGTAAATGTACACCGGACTTGTTGATTTGCGGAGGTATCAAATACAAAGCAAATGTAAAGTAAATTTCAGGTTTACGTCGTATTTGCACGCAATTTCAACGGAATAAACATCCGTGTTTGCATCATAATTACTTCTGGTGATAATTTTGGTCAAATTTAGAGGGCTAAATTTGCATCATATTTACTTCTGTTGCAATCCTGTTTAAATCCGTTTTTTCGTGCAGTGGGTTAATGTTTGATTTCGGAATCTTCTGTTGGAAATCAACTTAATAAAGTAGTGTTCAATTTCTTAGCCATCATTGTGCTCTCTGTCTGTAGAAAAATTAAATTGAACATGGTTTAGTATTTTACTGTAAAGGATAACAATGTCATTGATTTTCGATAGTTTAGCGCAGTATAGTTCATCCAGTTGATTTTCCCTTCGATTTTATTAGTTCTGCTTCAAAACCGATGAGAGTAAGATTTCTTCTGGGTTTCGTGTTAAGTGTGGTGTAAGAAACAGTTATGATTAGCTAATTTTTCGCCTAGAGCTTTGTAGTACAGGAGGATTAGCTCATACGGTAGAGCGCTCGCTTTGCATGCGAGAGGAATTGGGATCGATGCCCAGATTCTCCATTCTTTTTTCCGCTGTGAAAAGAAAGCTCATTCTTTTTCTTGCAACTCAGGGAATGGGTACGTATTACTTCTTTTGAATAATGACGCATGAGATGCAGCCAGTGATGTTTGCAATTAGATAACGCTTAAAACTGGGTGGTTTCCATGGCTTTAGAAAAGACCCTAAAGTGACATTACTCGTTGACGTTTCCGGCTATCTTAGTTCGACAACAAGAAAGGAAAAACTCAAATCATCCAGCATCTAAATTAGAGTGGCGATCTCCGCCGTCGAACGCAATTTCATTACATCGCTCATTTTAAACGACCAATTAGATACCGCTCAGGCTTAAAATTTTTGCGCCTCTGGACAGCGAAAAAATTTAGATTTAACAATAATAAAAAAGAAGTTGATCAAGTCATGAACAGCGTATCAGTTTTTTTCACCCATCCTTTTATTCACTTCGATCAATTTACATGACTAAGTATTGGCGTAAAAGTAGTGGAAAATTGATACCGCTATCCCATGACCAGAGAGGCAGTAGTGACGGATCCAAAGTCCTGCATAATTTAGTTAAAAAATTTCTTGTATTGCTACTGTGTTTGACTGCTTGCTTGATGAATAGTTTGTTTTTGTGTTTTGGTTTGATTTTTCAATTCTTGCTATTTGATTATAAAATTAGAACTTCCAAAAAAAGTATGAAACGGGGCCTGTCCTGGAGTCGAACCCAGGACCTCTCGCACCCTAAGCGAGAATCATGCCACTAGACCAATAGGCCATTCTTGGTAAAATGACTACTTTTTGACTAATCACTACTAGTGTACTTCAACATTAAATATCAGTTTGTTCTTTTGAGTACCTGTACGCGGTGTACCTGAGAAATACGTCTAAAACAAACTCATGATTTCATGTTTTATTTTCCAAAAGAGCTATCTAATCTTCTTTTCTACCATCTTGTACTCTCTGCTGAGAACAAATTGTGTTTAAGATCCTATTATTAACATTCAAGGCCCTTAATGGACTGTCACCCAGTTACATAACAGATCTTCTGGACAGATACGTGCCAACACGGCCATTGCAATCTTCATCTAGGGGTCTCTTGAAGGTTCCTCGGTCCAATTCAAAGTATGGCGATCGATCCTTTTCTGTCTGTGCGCCGACACTTTGGAACGGCCTACCTGACAATCTGAGACTGACAGTGGACTTAGATACTTTTAAGCGTGATCTTAAGACTTATTTATTTAGAAAATGTTTTTATTCGTCTTGTTAATTTTTAAGTTTTTATTTTTAAGTTTTTAATTTTATTTTAATTAATTGTAAAGCGCCTTAGAACTTTAGCATATAAGTGCGCTATATAAGTTTTTATTTATTATTTATTATTATTATTATTAAGGGCACACAGATTTATTCTGGCTCTCGTTTGTAGTTTAGTGTAAGAAAAATCTAAGTTTAGCTAATTGCCACCGCAGGGATTTCGCCCAGAAGGCGAAATCCCGAGGAGCCTCTAGTAACTCGCGCGCGTATATCAAGGAAAGTACTTACAGTTAAAATATACAGTCAGTATGCTAGAAGAAATTAATAAATTTTATAAAAAAAAATCTCTATTTGCTTGAGCAAGGGCCGCGAGGAATCGGTAGGTAATGATGATGTATATATTGTTTGCGCCCGCAAGTACGAAATGGCAATAGGATGACGTAAAGACAGAAAATCCCGAAGGGACCGCTTAGGTAGATTTTGTGACATTTATTGTGAAGTCATACTTCGATACTCTTTTGCGTTACGTGTTATCAGTGACATTATTGTGGAGCTGTTGTTTTGAAAGTTATGGACCAAAAGACACTCGTTAAGCGCAGATGAAGTTATAAGGTGCTTATAACTGTGTATACATAAACACTTAGAGAGTTTGCCAGACACGAGTTCACAAATCTTTGATTGGAAACCTTCACAGACACTCTTTCTCTCTCTTTGACTGGAATAAGACTCAGCCCCAAAGAAGCAAGACGAGTGAACAACGGCTAGCTTATCACGAGAAGAACGATGGACGATTACAGAAATTCGCTGACAATCAAATTCTGTGCTGACTTATTCCCTGCTCACAGATGTCATTCCGCAGTAAAGTTTAAAACAAGACTAGAATGCGCGAGAGAGAATTGATCAAACGTCCTTTTAATTTCTAAGGCTTACTTTCCGGCAAATAAAATGAACTGAATGTAGAAAGTGAAAGATGAATAGCGAAAAATTCAACTTCTAATTAAATCTTTTCTTATGGTTTAGAATAAACTATTCTTGAAACTGAGAATGTTTTGATCAAAGCTGTGTAAATCGAACTGAAACTGTGCATGGAACCTTGCGTTTCCTGTATTTATCTCACCTATTATTCATTATGAATCGGTAATTTCAAAGAGCTACTAAACGAGCAAGAATACTATTGACCGACAATATACAGAGCGAAGGCAGCTGTAGTGCCAACTATTTAACAATTATTCCTCGAGCCCGAATGGGCTCTGAGTCAATAGTCCATTCGGCCTTCGGCCTCATGGGCTATTGACTCAGCGGCCATGAGGGCGAGAGGAATAATTGGTTTAGTGAAATCCAACTAGATGGTCAAAAATATCGAGACGAAACAACTTAAGCCAGCAAACAGCGATTCCGCCGGCGCTTTTCGCTACAAGTGGGCTATAACATATAGCCTAGTAGTAGCTCAACCAATCAGAACGCAGCATTGATAATAGACCACTAGTTGGATTTACCTAATACTAGTTATGGGGGTATAGAATGGTAAATTCGAGACTTTGCGAGATTGAAAGACTCCGAGACTTTTAAAAACATACGAACTCCGAGAAGTAAAATCACCCGAAAACGAGACTTCGAGAGCTATCAGAAACGCTTCCGAGATTTCGATATCGGGCCAAACTTTTCCGAGACCCAAGTTTTTCAAAGAGCATTTCTATACTCCTAATTATTCAGGCGAGTTTTCTGGGCAGGGGGGATTAGCTCAAATGGTAGAGCGCCCGCTTCGCATGCGGGAGGTACTGGGATCGCTACCCAGATTCTCCATTTTTTTTTTAAGAAAGAAAGAAATTCTATAAAAATTTCTAAATAAATGATAAATAATTAAAATAAAATACAATGAGGAAAAAAATAATTTAATTCGAAGAAATATCTGCTCTTGTAAAATTGTCAATTAATGCCGATCTATTATTTCTTGCACTTTCGCCACCATGGAAGCGGACTCATTTGCTATTAAGTAGCAGCCCATTTTTTTTTTTCAAAAAGTAAACAGAAGCTATGAAGCCTGCATCATAGAAACCGTGAAAAAATCTTAGTCCTCAGGACTTCTTGTTTATTCTTTTACAGTCAGGGCTATTTGTAAAACACGACGTTTTAACTGTTGCTGACACGGTTCTATACAAACGTGCCTAAAATGACGTAGCGTTTACCTACAAAAAGAAGAAATGGAGAATCCGGGTATCGATCCCGGTACCTCCCGCATGCAAAGCGGGAGGTCTACCATTTGAGCTAATCCCCCTTTTTCATACATGTACAGTCGACTCCCGAACCATCATCTCTCGAACCATCAATGGAACCGAAAAAAGTTGGAGTTATCGGGAGCTCGAAGAAAATAGCCGGAAGTAAGGTAAAAAAAAAAGTTTTTATGGTACAGTGAACATTTTAATCACATTTTATTGTAGAAATAGAAATTGAAAGATACTTTTATATTTATTAATCAGAACGTAACGTAACAAAACATTGCCTAAACAGAGCATGCGTTTTATTGTTGCGAGAAGTAAAGCTGTTTCACGTTAGATTTGTGACAAACAAAATCAGCCTCCACTAGTAAACTGTACATGTATGTCTAAAACACGTCAATGGGACTTCAAAATCGAATGTTTCGGACCCGCGCCAGTACACTGTTTTTTCCCTACATTTTAAGTAACTATTCAAAACACGGTTCGAGCCAGTATCGAGGATAAAATTGTATAAAACGACCTGAGGGGAAACAAAAATTACTTCGAGTTATCCAGGGTTCGAGATACCGAGCCTAGAATTACAGTAAATGTATGAAGGAAATCCAAGGGAAATCGATTCTGATTCGAGTTAGCGCGAGGTTCGAGTTATTCGCTAAGGAACGTCAGAAACTAGAGAGTCTAAGCAGCGACGTTTTTAAGCGACGCACATCAATTGCAAGCGAGGTTCGAGTTAACGAAGGTTCGAGTTATCATGTCAGGAGTCAACTGTAGTACAAGCTGTTGGGCAAGAGTTAACAACACGACATCCACAATGTAGTAATGAAATATGTTTATTCATATCTACCTGGAGTTTTGAAAACCGGGTTGCCTGAAATCTTAAGTCAAGTCCAGCGCATTGCAGGCAATCTTTCAAAAGTTAATTTGCTTCAAGCTGTGATGTTTTGAGTGTAAAAATAAAAATCACCCTCTTCAGGACTAACTACCCTCAGCTCTTAACTTAGGGGGTGTTTACATGACACCGGGGCGACTTTCGCACCGCGACGAGTTCACTCCGGTTCCCTCTCATGGCTCTACATTTGTTTACATGATATCACCACAAAAAGTCATACCGCCGCGAGTCGCCCCGGCGTGAGTTCACTCCGGTTGTCGCACCGGGGCGAGAATTTCACTCCAGTACGAAATCTCGCAATGGTATCATGTAAACACGAAACGACCACCCGTTTCGGTGTGAAATCGGTCTGCCGGTAGACTGGAACGGGTAGCGCATGCGTAATGTTCGCGATTTTGAATCATACGTGGATTTTATCAACATGAAGTGTACCTTCAAATAACGAGATGTGAAATAACCCAGTCATCATGTAAACGCGATACGAAATCAGAAAGTCATGTCGGTATGAAACTCGCGCAGGTGCGAGTTTTCTCATGTAAACACCCCCTTATTGGCTCCAAATAACGTTCCTGGAATTGACAAAAATCAGTGGAAATTCCAGAAAATATGCACGAGGGGGGCAACAGGCCGGCCCGTAGGGCAGCCTGTTGCTCCCGTTGATCCAGCTATTTTAAATTGTTTTTGAGGGTGGCTTCTGTCAAGCTAAGTGTCATGTTGTTGCACAGACACAAGGCTATCATCTGGAATGCATTCAGGGTAGCCTGGTTAAATTCCAGGGGAGTGGGGTGAGGACTATGCTTTGTGCTAGAGTGTGGATTTGCTGAGTTTTTGCACAGGGGCTTATCCCTGTCTTTCAAAGCTCAGTGTCTCCCTCAAATTGAGGGGATTTTGTATCTTTCTGGGTGTCATGTTGTTCAACAGACAAAGGGCTATCATTTGGTTTGCATTTGGGGTAGTCTGGATAAATTCCAGGGGGGTGGGGTTGGTGTAAAGTTTGATGTGTTTTCGCACTCTCTTAAAATTGTCTCTTAAAATGCGTTATTTTCGAGACTAATGAGGAATGCTTCACTTTTATTGCCTTCAAGAAAGAAGACGTTTCTATCAAATGGAAGACCATGTATTCAATAATTTCTTTTTGAGGTGAGATTTTACTTTTCCACAAGAATTGGCATTCAATTACCAATCAGTGCGAGAGACTGACATCCTTTAGTAGCCTGGTTTTCAAAAAAACAGGTATATATGATTTAATAATAATGAAGCATTTAAATTCCTACATAAAGGATTCAAGTTAGAAAAAAAAACTGAAACTCATGGATAAATTATCTTATCAAATAAAATAAAAAATGTTCATTTCTTTAAGCCTAAAAGCTATAAACACTAAAGAATTGAATTTGTTGATACAGGAGCTGTGTCACGAAATTTATCATATAAGTTTGGGAACCGTCACCAAATTGCCTTTAATGCTTCTCACTGGCTTTACTACTATAGCAACCAAAAAAAAGCACAAAACGGGGCCTGTCCGGGAGTCGAACCCGGGACCTGTTAATTCTGTGGCTTAAACAATCTGAGGGTTAATGACTGTTTGATTTCTTAATCTCCTGTTGGGAGTCAACTTAATTAAGTGGTATCAGAAACTCATAAGGGGTTGAAACGGGTAACTCTCATATGTTTGCTTTGTCCGATGCTCGTGATTATTCAATTCCGAAAGTACCATATTTGGAACGAGAAGAAGAGATAACTGACCAATCAAACTTCGTAAACAACGTGACGTAATTTTCCTTCAGGTTCCCGAGCCCGCTTAAAAGAATGGCCGAGAAACGGGGGAAAAACTCCCGAAAGCCGAGAAAGCTTTTAAAGGTTTGAAACCAGGAATATTACCGAAACACTGAGCAGGATATTATTGCCTCACCATCCGGGCCAAACGTAACATTATGAAACCCATTGACGGCCTCGCAACTTCTTGAAGTTGTCACTTCAAAAAACGTTGCTTCGTTGACCCTCTGCACAGTAAACTTATACTGCAAATAGGCTTTTAAAATTCTCATGTTAAAAGTCTAGAATAAACAGTGAAAACTATTTTCGAATAAAATTCATTAGCTGCGTATCGAAAGTGTCCAAAACCTGAACCTGACATCTAGTTAATCCTTTAAAGCAATTCGGAAAACACTATCTGGATAGTGGATCCGTTCACGCAAGTGACATCGGCTAAGCACATGGCAAAATTCGACACAAAATCCATCTCAAATCAGGGCACATTTTGCAATTTTTCTTTAGCACCGAAGAGAAAAATTTATAAAACGTCTATGAAACATTTAAAAATACATAAATTCCCTTTAAAAAACGTACTTGTCTTGGCCATAGAGTGCAAAATGTACCTGAAAATTCAGCAAAAACTTCGCTGACTTGGTTGCATTTCAAAACAGACCATGGGCTCCGCCGTGAAGAAAACAAGATTGAATACGCTCTTCTCACGTATGGTAATATGCCCGTCCAACCTCGTTTACGAGTAAAAATTCTTTTGAAATTCAAATACGAAAACATCGTTTGATTAGCATTTCAAAATAACTTGTACTCAAAAACGAGGTTGGACGGGCATATTACCATACGTGAGAAGAGCGTATTCCTCGAAGGTTCTTGATGAAAAGCTTCCCTTTCTCCACAAAAAGAAAGCTGAGCATTCTTTTGAACTTTCTCTTTCCATTTTTTGTCCTTTAACGGTGTATTTTTAACCTTGAAATCTAGAACTCTTGTCTTAAAACATCTGCAGGGTGATCGCGCAGCAGCCATTTTGTTGAAAATGGATATCCGTCACTAAGATTTCCAAATATGGTCAAAATGAATATTCACGAGCATTGAACGCGAGTTACACATTTCAACCCCTTATGGGTTTCTGGTAGTATTCAGTCTCTTAACCATCATTGTGCTTTATTTCCTTAGAGTACTTTTTCTTTAGAAAGGTTATATTAAATATGATTTGGTATTTTACTGTAAAGGATAACAATGTAATTGATTTTCGATAGTTCAGCGGATTATAGTTCATCCAGTTGATTTTCCCTTCGATTTTATTAGTTCTGCTTCAAAACCGATAAGGGTAAGATTTCTTCTGGGTTTCGTGTTAAGTATTGTGTAAGAAACAGTTATAATTAGCTAATTTTTTCCCTAGATTTTTGTAGTACAGGGCGATTAGCTCAAACTGTAGAGCGCTTGCGGGGGAGTTTGCATGCGAGAGGTACTGGGATCGATGCCCAGATTCTCCATTCTTTTTTTTTTTGAAACTCAGGGATAGTTGCAAGAAAAGGGTACTTATTGCTTCTCTTGAATGTAGACGCATGAGATGCAGCCACTGACGTTTGCAATTAGATAGCGCTAAATGTGGGTGGTTCCATGGCTTTAGAAAAGACCCTAAAGTGACATTACTCGTCGATGTTTAGTTTAAATCATCCGGCATCTAAATTAGGCTGGCGGTCTCCTCCGTCGAACGCAATTTCATTACATGGCTCATTTCAAACGACCAATTAGATACCGGCTTAAAATTTTTGCGCCTCTGGACAGCGAAAAAATTTAGATTTAACAAAAAATAAAAAAGAAGTTGATCAAGTCATGAACAGCGTCGATCAGTTTTGTTCACCCATCTTTTTTCACTTCGATCAATTTACATGACCAAGTGGTTGTTTTTTGGCGCAAAAGCAGTGGACAATTTAAACCGCTATTCCCTCGTAACCTCTTTGCAATCAGAGAGGCAGGATCAGTTCCAAAGTCCTGCATAATTTAGTTGAAAAATTTCTTGTATTGTTACTGTGTTTGACTGCTTGCTTGACGAATAGTTAATTTGGTTTTATGTTTTGGTTTGATTTTTCTGTTCTTGTTATTTGATTATAAAATTAGAACTTTCAAAAAAGCCTAATACGGGCCTGAGACTCATAAGATTCAGCCCCAAACAAGCAATACGAGAGAACAACGGCTAGCTTATCACTAGGAGAACGATGGACGATTACAGAAATTCGCCGACAATCAAATTCTGTGATTTCTTAATCCCTGCTCACAGATGTCCTTCTGTTACAAAATTTAAAATAAGACTAGAATGTGCGAGCGTGAATTGATTAAACGTCCTTTTAATTAATAAGGCTTACTTTCCGGCAAAGAAAGAGAACTGAATGTAAAAAGTGAAAGAGAAATAGCGAAAAATTCAACTTCTAATTAAATCTTTTCTTATGGTTTACAATAAACTATTCTCAAAACTGAGAATGTTTTGATGCAAAGCTGCGTAAATCGAACTGAAACTGTGTATGGAACCTTGCGTTTCCTGTATTTATCTTTACCAATCTTTACCTATGGTATGGAAAATGTGTGAAAATCTTCATTATGAATCGGTATATTTCAAAGAGCTACACAACGACCAAGAATACTATTGACCGACAATATACAGAGCGGGCGTAGCTTTAGTGTCAACTATTCCTAGTTATAGGGGTATAGAGAGGCCCCGAGAGAAAAGAAGCTCCCAGAGGAAAAGTCACTCGAAAACGAGACTTCGACAGCTACCAGAAACGCTTCCGAGATTTCCAGATCTGGCCAAACTTTTCCGAGACCCAAGTTTTTCGAGGATCATTTCTATTAATACCCCTAATAAGGAGGGATTAGCTCAAATGGTAGAGCGCCCGCTTTGCATGCGGGATGTACTGGGATCGATACCCAGATTCTCCATTTTTTTTTTTCTTTTAATCTGAATGTGTTGGCAGCAATGTGTATAAGAAAGAAAGAAATTCTATAAAAATTTCTAAATGAATGATAAACAATTAAACTAAAATACAATGAGCTAAAAAAATATTTTAATTAGAAAAAAAATTGTAAAATTGTGAATTAATACCGATCTATAGAGCGTTTTCACTCACGTGGCCAGCAGCTATGCTAATTTATTGGAACAAAAGAAAGCATTTACATGAGAAAAGAGTTCAACTCCCAGAGGATTTTGTTGGTACACCAACATGGCCGCCGTTTCATTGTTTTGGAACACCAATATGGCCGCCGTGACGTCATGTGAAAACGCTCTATCGTTTCTTGCACTTTCGCCACTACGGCAGCGGACTCATTTGCTATTAAGTAGCAGCCCATTTTCTTTTTTCTAAAAGTAAACCGAAGCTATGGACCCTACATCATAGAAACCGTGATACCCAGATTCTCTATTTTTTTTTCTTTTTAGTCCGAATGTGTTGGCAGCAATGTGTGTAAGAAAGAAAGAAATTCTATAAAAATTTCCAAATGAATGATAAAAAATTAAACTAAAATACAACGAGCTAAAAACAATTATTTTAATTAGAAAAAATATCTGCACATCTATTAGTTCTTGCACTTTTGCCACTACGGCAGCGGACTCATTTGCCATTAAGTAGCAGCTCATTTTCTTTTTTCTAAAAGTAAACCAAAGCTATGGACCCGACATTATAGAAACCGTGAGAAAAATCTTAGCCCTCATGACTTCTTGTTTATTCCTTTTAAAGTCAGGGCTATTCGTAAAATACGACGTTTAAACTGCTGCTAACACGTTTCTGTACAAACGTGCCCAAACTATATAAGGCAGCGTTTACGTACAAAAAAAACAATTGTCAAATTGGAGAATCCGGATATCGAACCCGGTACCTCCCGCATGCTAAGAGGGCGCTCTACCATTTGAGCTAATCCCACTTTTTGATACATGCCGTACAGTCGACTCCCGCTAACTCGAACCATCAAGGGAAACCGAAAAAAGTTCGAGTTATCGGGAGCCCGAAGAAAATAACCGGAAGTAAGGTAAAAACAAGGTTTTAACTCTACAGTGAACATTTTAATCACATTTTGTTGTAGAAATGGACATTGAAAGATACTTTTAGATTATAAATCAGAACGTAACGTAACAAAACATTGCCTAAATAGAGCATGCGTTTTATTGTTTCGAGAAGTAAAGCTGTTTCACGTTAGATTTGTGACAAACAACATCAGCCTCCACTAGTAAACTGTATGTCTAAAACAAGTCAATGGGACTTTAAAATCCAAATTGTTTCGGACCCGCGCCAGTACATTGTTTTTTCCCTACATTTTAGCACTCAAAACACGGTTCGAGATATCGAGGGTAAAATTCTATAAAAATGACCTGAGGGGAAACAAAATTTCTTCGAGTTAGCGGGAGGTTCAAGCAGTATCGAGGGTTCGAGTTACCGAGGGTAAAATTACGGTAAATATATGAAGGAAATCCAGGGGAAATCGATTTTGGTTCGAGTTAGCGCGAGGTTCGAGTTATTCGCTAAGGAACGTCAGAAACTAGAGAGTCTAAGCAACGACATTTTTAAGCGACGCACATCAACCAAGGTTCGAGTTAGCGAAGGTTCGAGTTATCGGGAGTCAACTGTAGTGCAAGCTGTTCGGCAAGAGTTAACAACACGACAGCCAGTAATGAATTATGTTACTTTATGGTACTGGGATTGATACCCAGATTCTCCATTTTTTTCTTCTTTTGGAACTCAATGTGTTTGCAGAACTCTGTATACAACGAAAAAAAATCTATAAACATTTCTAAATGAATGATACAATAAATCTAATAAAATACAATAACCTCAAAAAATTCTTTCAATTACAAAAAGAAAACATCTGTTTTTGTAAAATTGCGAAATCATACCGATCTGTCATGTCTTGCAATTTAGCCACTAAAACAGAGACTTATTTGTTTTTAATTAACAAACCCTATTTTTTTTTTCAAAAATTAAACCAAAGCTATGGACGTAGTCTGCGAAAACAGGCGTTTCTCCTCGCTCTTCGCCGCTGTGGACGTTTCGCAAGGTAGAACGTCTGCGACTCAGTTTAAAGCTATTTGCAAACATCTAAGTTGATCAAGTGCAAGTGACTGCCAGGGGAGTGTGCAGATTGGTTCTTTGAGAAAATCATCACATGATCATATTGCTTGCATACTTAGACGATACAGCATGTCCCGGTAGAAACAACATTTAGATAAATGAGCATGCTCTGAACCGTGAACCTGTCCCTTTCTTCTACTGCTGATACGTGACTGTCAAAAACGTGCCTAAAATGAGTTAGTCTTTACGTATCAAGAAAAAATAATTGTCAGTTTGGAGGATCAATTAGACATATGTTTTGTAAAATTGAGAAATCACACCGACTGTCATTTCTTGCACTTTAGCCACTAAAACAGCGGAATTTTTTTTTTTAATTAGCAACCCCCTTTTTTTAAAAAAAGAATTAAACCGAGGCTATGGAACACCACATCATAGAAACCTTGAGAAAAAATCTTAGTCCTTGTGACTTCTTGTTTATCCGTTTTAACTCGTGGGGACGCGCGAACGTACCACGAGTTATTGGAGGGACTAGGATATGCAAATTAGTCACTCGCTCACTCGTAGTTTCGGAAGAAGCACACGCTCCCCGAAGTTCGGTGTGATCAAATTCATACGAGATAGTGCATCGTTCGCTGCTCAGACTCAGAGTTTTCTTTGTGACAAATTTTTTGCTCATTCCTTTCTTTCTTTTTTTTTCTCGTTTTTGTTTGTTTGGTCTTTTGTTTTTGCTTATTTGTTTTGTTGTTTTTTTTGTTGTATATACCTAAATACATGACTCTTATTTAATAAAGTGCAATAAACGGCAAGAAAAGTATTGTGTTTCCAGAGAAAAGATAGTATATTAAATATATGGATAAACAATCTGAATTTCTATCATTCCCTACAATTTACTGTGAGAAACCGGAATTGATAACCATTTAATTATTTTCCAAACAACGCCCTCCCGAGTTGACGATAGTCTTCAGTCTTTGATTTATGTCAGGGCCATTCGTAAAATACTGCGTTTTAGTCACCGCTAACAAGGGAGGATAAAAAGCGTGCGTAAAATAAGTGAGTGTTTACGTACAAAAAAATAATTGTCAATCTGGAGGATCCGGGTATCGATCCCGGTACCTCCCGCATGCTAAGCGGGCGCTCTACCATTTGAGCTAATCCCCCTGCTTCGGAGTAGAGGTTCTTGTTGGGCAAGAATTAACATCACGACAGCCACAAAGCAATACCGAATAATGTTTATACATATGATTAATAGAGGATATTACACGGTGGCGCGAAGATATGAATTTTATTTTCGAGTGGCAAAACAATATTTTACTCACTCGCTGCGCTCGTTCGTAAAATATTGTTTTTGCCACGAGAAAATAAAATTCATATCTTCGCGCCACCGTGTAATGTTCTTTTTATTATATAGACAAAAATACATCGATAAAGTAATAGAGGGAAATGACCGAAATTACGTCATCGATAAACTCTCTAGTGAGATTATGGAAAATAAACCACTCGGGTCCCGGATGTAGTTTTTATGAATTTTACGAGTAGTATATTTTCCAGTAAAACACTCGTGTCTATATAACAAAATGAAATAAAGCTTTCATACTGCTATATAAAGGATACTGAAGCTACCAAAAAATATTGAAATTTATGAATGAAATATTTCATCGAACAAAATAACAAAATTAATGTTCAGTTTTCAAAGTCTAAAAGCTTTAAAAAAATTCAACTTGTTAAGGAGCCGTGTCACGAAATTTATCATAATTTCCGGACTGCCACCAAATTGGCTTTATTGCCTTTCACTGGCTTTACTGCCTTTCACTGGCTTTATTGCTATAGTAACCAACGGGACCTCTCGCACCCGAGGCGAGAATCATGCCACTAGACCAACAGGCCATTTTTAGTTAATTGTTGACTTTTAAGCTAATCAGTAGCAATTTCAACATTCTATTTCCACCTGCTACTATAGTACCTCTACTGTGGCTTAAACAACCAGTGAGGGTTAATGTTTGATTTCGGAATCTTCTGTTGGAAATCAACTTAATAAAGTAGTGTTCAATTTCTTAGCCATCATTGTGCTCTCTGTCTGTAGAAAGATTAAATTGAACATGGTTTAGTATTTTACTGTAAAGGATAACAATATCATTGATTTTCGATATTTTAGCGGAGTATAGTTCATCCAGCTGATTTTCCCTTCGATTTTATTAGTTCTGCTTCAAAACCGATGAGAGTAAGATTTCTTCTGGGTTTCGTGTTAAGTGTGGTGTAAGAAACAGTTATGATTAGCTAATTTTGCGCCTAGAATTTGTAGTACAGGGGGATTAGCTCAAACGGTAGAGCGCTCGCTTTGCATGCGAGAGGAATTGGGATCGATGCCCAGATTCTCCATTCTTTTTTCCACTGTGAAATGAAAGCTCATTCTTTTTCTTGCAACTCAGGGAATGGGTACGTATTACTACTTTTGCATAATGACGCATGAGATGCAGCCAGTGATGTTTGCAATTAGATAACGCTTAAAACTGGGTGGTTTCCATGGCTTTAGAAAAAACCCTAAAGTGACATTACTCGTTGACGTTTCCAGCTATCTTAGTTCGACAACAAGAAAGGAAAAACTCAAATCATCCAGCATCTAAATTAGAGTGGCGATCTCCGCCGTCGAACGCAATTTCATTACATCGCTCATTTCAAACGACCAATTAGATACCGCTCAGGCTTAAAATTTTTGCGCCTTTGGACAGTGAAAAAATTTAGATTTAACAATAATAAAAAAGAAGTTGATCAAGTCATGAACAGCGTATCAGTTTTTTTCACCCATCCTTTTATTCACTTCGATCAATTTACATGACTAAGTATTGGTGTAAAAGTAGTGAAAAATTTATAGCGCTATGAAATGACTAGAGAGGCAGGAGTGTCAGATCTAAAGTCCTGCAGAATTTAGTTGAAAAATTTCTTGTATTGCTACTGTGTTTGACTGCTTGCTTGATGAATAGTTTGTTTTTATGTTTTGGTTTGACTTTTCAATTCTTGCTATTTGATTATAAAATTAGAACTTTCAAAAAAGCATAAAACGGGGCCTGTCCGGGAGTCGAACCCGGGATCTCTCGCACCCTAAGCGAGAATCATGCCACTAGACCAACAGGCCATTCTTTGTAACATGACTGCTTTTTAATAAATACTAGTGTAAACATTAAATTTCAACCTGTTTGTTTGAGTACTTGTACGATGTCGCTGAAAACTCATGAATTTAAGTTTTATTTTCCAAAGAGCTGTTCATTTTCTTCGCTAACATCTTGTACTGTCTTTTCAGAACACTTTGATAAAATTTGAATTTTCTTCGTTTTCTTTAGTTAAAGGCAGCATAGATTTATCCTGGCTCTGGTCTATAGTTTTAATAGTGTAAGTTTAGCTAATTATTCAAAGCGGTTAATTTCTAGTCAGGGGGATTAGCTCAAATGGTAGAGCGCCCGCTTTGCATGCGGAAGGTACTGGGATCGATACCCAGATTCTCCATTATTTCTTTTTTGAACTGAACGTGTTTGCAGCAATCTGTGTAAGAAAGAAAAAAAATTCTATTAACAATTATAAATGAATGATACAATAAATAAAATAAAATAAAATGAGTTCAAAAAATTCTTTCGAGTAGACATCTGGCCCCAGTTGCTCGAAAGGTGGATAGCGCTATCCATCGGATAAATCTCTATCCATTGGATAGTGCAATTAGTTTTCCTAATACTTATCCACTGGATAGTTATTTATTCGGTGGATAGCACTATCCATCTTTTGAACAACCGGGGCCTGTTTTGTAAAATTGCGAAATCATACCGAACTGTCATTTCTTGCACTTTAGCCACTGAAACAGCCGCACTTATTTGTTTTTAATTAGCAACCCATTTTTTTTAAAATTAAATCGAAGCTATGGAACACCACGTCATAGAAACCGTGAGCAAAATCTTAGTCCTTGTGACTTCTTGTTTATCCTTTTTTAAGTCAGGGCCATTCGTAAACTGCGACGTTTTAGTTACCGCTAACAAGGGAGTGTAAAAAACGTGCCTAAAATAAGGTAGTGTTTACGTAAAAAAATATAATTGTCAATCTGGACGATATCCGAGTATTGATCCCCGTACCTCCCGCATGTTAAGCGGGCGCTCCACCATTTGAGCTAATCCCCCTGCTTCAGAGTAGAGGTTCTTGTTGGTCAAGATTTAACATCACGACAGCCACAAAGCAATATATACCCAATAATGTTTATACATATGATTTAATGAAATAAAGCTTTCATATTGCTATATATATGGATACAAGCTACAAAAAAATATTGAAAGTTTTGAATGAAATATTTAATGGAATAAAATAACTAAATTAATGTTCAGTTTTCAAAGTCTCAAAGCTTTAAGAACATTCAACTTGTTAAGGAGCCGTGTCACGTAATTTATCATAATTTCGGGACTGCCACCAAATTGGCTTTATTGCCTTTCACTGGCTTTATTGCTATAGTAACCAAAACAAGCATAAAAATGGGGCCTGTCCGGGAGTCGAACCCGGGACCTCTCGCACCCAAAGCGAGAATCATACCACTAGACCAACAGGCCATTCTTAGTTAAATGTTGACTTTTAAGCTAATCAGCAATTGGCTTTATTGCCTTTCACTGGCTTTACTGCCTTTCACTGGCTTTATTGCTATAGTAACCAACGGGACCTCTCGCACCCGAGGCGAGAATCATGCCACTAGACCAACAGGCCATTTTTAGTTAATTGTTGACTTTTAAGCTAATCAGTAGCAATTTCAACATTCTATTTCCACCTGCTACTATAGTACCTCTACTGTGGCTTAAACAACCAGTGAGGGTTAATGTTTGATTTCGGAATCTTCTGTTGGAAATCAACTTAATAAAGTAGTGTTCAATTTCTTAGCCATCATTGTGCTCTCTGTCTGTAGAAAGATTAAATTGAACATGGTTTAGTATTTTACTGTAAAGGATAACAATATCATTGATTTTCGATATTTTAGCGGAGTATAGTTCATCCAGCTGATTTTCCCTTCGATTTTATTAGTTCTGCTTCAAAACCGATGAGAGTAAGATTTCTTCTGGGTTTCGTGTTAAGTGTGGTGTAAGAAACAGTTATGATTAGCTAATTTTGCGCCTAGAATTTGTAGTACAGGGGGATTAGCTCAAACGGTAGAGCGCTCGCTTTGCATGCGAGAGGAATTGGGATCGATGCCCAGATTCTCCATTCTTTTTTCCACTGTGAAATGAAAGCTCATTCTTTTTCTTGCAACTCAGGGAATGGGTACGTATTACTACTTTTGCATAATGACGCATGAGATGCAGCCAGTGATGTTTGCAATTAGATAACGCTTAAAACTGGGTGGTTTCCATGGCTTTAGAAAAAACCCTAAAGTGACATTACTCGTTGACGTTTCCAGCTATCTTAGTTCGACAACAAGAAAGGAAAAACTCAAATCATCCAGCATCTAAATTAGAGTGGCGATCTCCGCCGTCGAACGCAATTTCATTACATCGCTCATTTCAAACGACCAATTAGATACCGCTCAGGCTTAAAATTTTTGCGCCTTTGGACAGTGAAAAAATTTAGATTTAACAATAATAAAAAAGAAGTTGATCAAGTCATGAACAGCGTATCAGTTTTTTTCACCCATCCTTTTATTCACTTCGATCAATTTACATGACTAAGTATTGGTGTAAAAGTAGTGAAAAATTTATAGCGCTATGAAATGACTAGAGAGGCAGGAGTGTCAGATCTAAAGTCCTGCAGAATTTAGTTGAAAAATTTCTTGTATTGCTACTGTGTTTGACTGCTTGCTTGATGAATAGTTTGTTTTTATGTTTTGGTTTGACTTTTCAATTCTTGCTATTTGATTATAAAATTAGAACTTTCAAAAAAGCATAAAACGGGGCCTGTCCGGGAGTCGAACCCGGGATCTCTCGCACCCTAAGCGAGAATCATGCCACTAGACCAACAGGCCATTCTTTGTAACATGACTGCTTTTTAATAAATACTAGTGTAAACATTAAATTTCAACCTGTTTGTTTGAGTACTTGTACGATGTCGCTGAAAACTCATGAATTTAAGTTTTATTTTCCAAAGAGCTGTTCATTTTCTTCGCTAACATCTTGTACTGTCTTTTCAGAACACTTTGATAAAATTTGAATTTTCTTCGTTTTCTTTAGTTAAAGGCAGCATAGATTTATCCTGGCTCTGGTCTATAGTTTTAATAGTGTAAGTTTAGCTAATTATTCAAAGCGGTTAATTTCTAGTCAGGGGGATTAGCTCAAATGGTAGAGCGCCCGCTTTGCATGCGGAAGGTACTGGGATCGATACCCAGATTCTCCATTATTTCTTTTTTGAACTGAACGTGTTTGCAGCAATCTGTGTAAGAAAGAAAAAAAATTCTATTAACAATTATAAATGAATGATACAATAAATAAAATAAAATAAAATGAGTTCAAAAAATTCTTTCGAGTAGACATCTGGCCCCAGTTGCTCGAAAGGTGGATAGCGCTATCCATCGGATAAATCTCTATCCATTGGATAGTGCAATTAGTTTTCCTAATACTTATCCACTGGATAGTTATTTATTCGGTGGATAGCACTATCCATCTTTTGAACAACCGGGGCCTGTTTTGTAAAATTGCGAAATCATACCGAACTGTCATTTCTTGCACTTTAGCCACTGAAACAGCCGCACTTATTTGTTTTTAATTAGCAACCCATTTTTTTTAAAATTAAATCGAAGCTATGGAACACCACGTCATAGAAACCGTGAGCAAAATCTTAGTCCTTGTGACTTCTTGTTTATCCTTTTTTAAGTCAGGGCCATTCGTAAACTGCGACGTTTTAGTTACCGCTAACAAGGGAGTGTAAAAAACGTGCCTAAAATAAGGTAGTGTTTACGTAAAAAAATATAATTGTCAATCTGGACGATATCCGAGTATTGATCCCCGTACCTCCCGCATGTTAAGCGGGCGCTCCACCATTTGAGCTAATCCCCCTGCTTCAGAGTAGAGGTTCTTGTTGGTCAAGATTTAACATCACGACAGCCACAAAGCAATATATACCCAATAATGTTTATACATATGATTTAATGAAATAAAGCTTTCATATTGCTATATATATGGATACAAGCTACAAAAAAATATTGAAAGTTTTGAATGAAATATTTAATGGAATAAAATAACTAAATTAATGTTCAGTTTTCAAAGTCTCAAAGCTTTAAGAACATTCAACTTGTTAAGGAGCCGTGTCACGTAATTTATCATAATTTCGGGACTGCCACCAAATTGGCTTTATTGCCTTTCACTGGCTTTATTGCTATAGTAACCAAAACAAGCATAAAAATGGGGCCTGTCCGGGAGTCGAACCCGGGACCTCTCGCACCCAAAGCGAGAATCATACCACTAGACCAACAGGCCATTCTTAGTTAAATGTTGACTTTTAAGCTAATCAGCAGCAATTTCAACATTCTATTTCCACCTGCTCTTATAGTACCTGTACTGTGGCTTAAAAAACCAGTGAGGGTTAATGTTTGATTTTTGAATCTTCTGTTGGAAATCAACTTAATAGTGTTCAATTTCTTAACCATCATTGTGCTCTTTCTCCTGAGAATGCTCTTTCTGTATAGAAAGATTAAATTGAACATGGTTTAGTATTTTACTGTAAAGGATAACAATGTCATTGATTTTCGATAGTTTAACGGAGAAAAGTTCATTCAGTTGATTTTCCCTTCGATTTTATTAGTTCTGCTTTAAAACCGATAAGCGTAAGATTTCTTCTGGGTTTCGTGTTAAGTGTGGTGTAAGAAACATTTATGATTAGCTAATTTTTCGCCTAGACTTTGTAGTACAGGCGGATTAGCTCAAACGGTAGAGCGCTCGCTTTGCATGCGAGAGGTACTGGGATCGATGCCCAGATTCTCCATTTTTTTTTCGCTGTAAAAAGAAGCTCATTCTTTTTCTTGCAACTCAGGGAAAGGGTACGTATTGCTTCTTTTGAATATGGAAGCAATGAGATGCAGCCAGTGATGTTGGCAATTAGGTAGCGCTTAAAACTGGATGGTTTCCAAGGTTTCAGAAAAGACCCTAAAGTAACATTACTCGTTGATGTTTCCGGCTATCTTAGTTCGACAACAAGAAAGGAAAAACGCAAATCATCCAGCATCTAAATTAGAGTGGCGATCTCCGCCGTCGAACGCAATTTCATTGCATGGCTCATTTCAAACGACCAATTAGATACCGCTCAGGCTTAAAATTTTTGCGCCTCTGGACAGCGAAAAAATTTAGATTTAACAATAATAATAAAGAAGCTGATCAAGTCATGAACAGCGTATCAGGTTTTTTTCACCCATCCTTTTTCACTTCGATCAATTTACATGACTAAGTATTGGCGTAAAAGTAGTGGAAAATTGATACCGCTATCCCATGACCAGAGAGGCAGGAGTGACAGATCCAAAGTCCTGCCTAATTTAGTTAAAAAATTTCTTGTATTGCTACTGTGTTTGACTGCTTGCTTGATGAATAGTTTGTTTTTGTGTTTTGGTTTGATTTTTCAATTCTTGCTATTTGATTATAAAATTAGAACTTCCAAAAAAAGTATAAAACTGGGCCTGTCCTGGAGTCGAACCCGGGACCTCTCGCACCCTAAGCGAGAATCATGCCACTAGACCAACAGGCCATTCTTGGTAAAATGACTACTTTTTGACTAATCACTACCAGTGTCAACATTAAATATCAGTTTGTTCTTTTGAGTACTTGTACGCGGTGTACCTGAGAAATGCGTCTAAAACAAACTCATGATTTCATGTTTTATTTTCCAAAAGAGCTATCTAATCTTTTTCTCTACCATCTTATACTGTCTGCTGAGAACAAATTGTGTTTAAGATCCTATTATTAACATTCAAGGCGCTTAATGGACTGTCACCCAGTTACATAACAGATCTTCTGGACAGATATGTGCCAACACGGCCATTGCGATCTTCATCTAGGGGTCTCTTGAAGGTTCCTCGGTCCAATTCAAAGTATGGCGATCGATCCTTTTCTGTCTGTGCGCCGACACTTTGGAACGGCCTACCTGACAATCTAAGACTGACAGTGGACCCAGATACTTTTAAGCGTGATTTTAAGACTTGTTTATTTAGAAAATGTTTTTATTCGTCCTGTTAATTTTTAAGTTTTTATTTTTAAGTTTTTAATTTTATTTTAATTAATTGTAAAGCGCCTTAGAACTTTAGCATATAAGTGCGCTATATAAGTTTTTATTTATTATTTTATTATTATTATTAAGGGCACACAGATTTATTCTGGCTCTCGTTTGTAGTTTAGTGTAAGAAAAATCTAAGTTTAGCTAATTGCCACCGCAGGGATTTCGCCCAGAAGGCGAAATCCCGAGGAGCCTCTAGTAACTCGCGCGCGTATATCAAGGAAAGTACTTACAGTTGAAATATACAGTCAGTATGCTAGAAGAAATTAATAAATTTTATAAAAAAATCTCTATTTGCTTGAGCAAGGGCCGAGAGGAATCGGTAGGTAATGATGATGTATATATTGTTTGCGCCCGCAAGTACGAAATGGCAATAGGATGACGTAAAGACAGAAAATCCCGAAGGGACCGCTTAGGTAGATTTTGTGACATTTATTGTGCAGTCATACTTCGATACTCTTTTGCGTTACGTGTTATCAGTGACATTATTGTGGAGCTGTTGTTTTGAAAGTTATGGACCAAAAGACACTCGTGAAGCGCAGATGAAGTTATAAGGTGCGTATAACTGTGTATACATAAACACTTAGAGAGTTTGCCAGACACGAGTTCATAAATCTTTGATTGGAAACCTTCACAGACACTCTTTCTCTCTCTTTGACCGGAATAAGACTCAGCCCCAAAGAAGCAAGACGAGTGAACAACGGCTAGCTTATCACGAGAAGAACGATGGACGATTACAGAAATTCGCTGACAATCAAATACTGTGCTGACTTATTCCCTGCTCACAGATGTCATTCCGCAGTAAAGTTTAAAACAAGACTAGATTGCGCGAGAGAGAATTGATCAAACGTCCTTTTAATTTCTAAGGCTTACTTTCCGGCAAATAAAATGAACTGAATGTAGAAAGTGAAAGATGAATAGCGAAAAATTCAACTTCTAATTAAATCTTTTCTTATGGTTTAAAATAAACTATTCTTGAAACTGAGAATGTTTTGATCAAAGCTGTGTAAATCGAACTGAAACTGTGCATGGAACCCTGCGTTTCCTGTATTTATCTCACCTATTATTCATTATGAATCGGTAATTTCAAAGAGCTACTAAACGAGCAAGAATACTATTGACCGACAATTTACAGAGCGAAGGCAGCTGTAGTGCCAACTATTTAACAATTATTCCTCGAGCCCGAATGGGCTCTGAGTCAATAGTCCATTCGGCCTTCGGCCTCATGGGCTATTGACTCAGCGGCCATGAGGGCGAGAGGAATAATTGGTTTAGTGAAATCCAACTAGATGGCCAAAAATATCGAGACGAAACAACTTAAGCCAGCAAACAGCGATTCCGCCGGCGCTTTTCGCTACAAGTGGGCTATAACATATAGCCTAGTAGTAGCTCAACCAATCAGAACGCAGCATTGATAATAGACCACTAGTTGGATTTACCTAATACTAGTTATGGGGGTATAGAATGGTAAATTCGAGACTTTGCGAGATTGAAAGACCCTGAGACTTTTAAAAACATACGAACTCCGAGAAGTAAAATCACCCGAAAACGAGACTTCGAGAGCTATCAGAAACGCTTCCGAGATTTCGAGATCGGGCCAAACTTTTCCGAGACCCAAGTTTTTCAAAGAGCATTTCTATACTCCTAATTATTCAGGCGAGTTTTCTGGGCAGGGGGGATTAGCTCAAATGGTAGAGCGCCCGCTTCGCATGCGGGAGGTACTGGGATCGATACCCAGATTCTCCATTTTTTTTCCTTTTTAAACTGAAAGTGTTGACAGCAATATGTGTAAGAAAGAAAGAAATTCTATGAAAATTTCTAAATGAATGATAAATAATTAAAATAAAATACAATGAGGAAAAAAATAATTTAATTCGAAGAAATATCTGCTCTTGTAAAATTGTCAATTATGCCGATCTATTATTTCTTGCACTTTCGCCACCATGGAAGGGGACTCATTTGCTATTAAGTAGCAGCCCATTTTTTTTTTCAAAAAGTAAACAGAAGCTATGAAGACTGCATCATAGAAACCGTGAAAAAATCTTAGTCCTCATGACTTCTTATTTATTCTTTTACAGTCAGGGCTATTCGTAAAACACGACGTTTCATTTGTTGCTGACACGGTTCTATATAAACGTGCTTAAAATGACGTAGCGTTTACCTACAAAAAGAAGAAATGGAGAATCCGGGTATCAATCCCGGTACCTCCCGCACGCAAAGCGGGCGCTCTACCATTTGAGCTAATCCTCCTTTTTCATACATGTACAGTCGACTCCCGAACTATCATCTTTCGAACCATCAAGGGAAACCGAAAAAAGTTGGAGTTATCGGGAGCTCGAAGAAAATAGCCGGAAGTAAGGTAAAAAAAAAGTTTTTATGGTACAGTGAACATTTTAATCACATTTTATTGTAGAAATAGAAATTGAAAGATACTTTTATATTTATTAATCAGAACGTAACGTAACAAAACATTGCCTAAACAGAGCATGCGTTTTATTGTTGCGAGAAGTAAAGCTGTTTCACGTTAGATTTGTGACAAACAAAATCAGCCTCCACTAGTAAACCGTACATGTATGTCTAAAACACGTCAATGGGACTTCAAAATCGAATGTTTCGGACCCGCGCCAGTACACTGTTTTTTCCCTACATTTTAAGTAACTATTCAAAACACGGTTCGAGCCAGTATCGAGGATCGATAAAATTGTATAAAACGACCTGAGGGGAAACAAAAATTACTTCGAGTTAGCGGGAGCTCGAGGTTCGAGTTATCGAGGGTTCGAGATACCAAGCCTAGAATTACAGTAAATGTATGAAGGAAATCCAAGGGAAATCGATTTTGGTTCGAGTTTGCGCGAGGTTCGAGTTATTTGCTATGGAACGTCAGAAACTAGAGAGTCTAAGCAGCGACATTTTTAAGCGACGCACATCAAGCGAGGTTCGAGTTAGCGAAGGTTTGAGTTATCAGGAGTCAACTGTAGTACAAGCTGTTGGGCAAGAGTTAACAACACGACATCCACAATGTAGTAATGAATTATGTTTATTCATATCTACCTGGAGTTTTGAAAACCGGGTTGCCTGAAATCTTAAGTCAAGTCCAGCGCATTGCAGGCAATCTTTGAAAAGTTAATTTGCTTCAAGCTGTGATGTTTTGAGTGCAAAAATAAAAATCACCCTCTTCAGGACTAACTACCCTCAGCTCTTAACTTAGGGGGTGTTTACATGACACCGGGGCGACTTTCGCGCCGCGACGAGTTCTCTCCGGTTCCCTCTCATGGCGCTACATTTGTTTACATGATACCACCACAAAAAGTCATGCCGGCGCGAGTCGCCCCGGCGTGAATTCACTCCGGTTGTCGCACCGGGGCGAGAATTTCACTCCAGTACGAAATCTCGCAACGGTATCAGGTAAACACGAAACGACCACCCGTTTCGGTGTGAAATCGGTCTGCCGGTAGACTGGAACGGGTAGCGCATGCGTAATGTTCGCGATTTTGAATCATACGTGGATTTTATCAACATTAAGTGTACCTTCAAATAACGAGATGTGAAATAACCCAGTCATCATGTAAACGCGATACGAAATCAAAAAGTCATGTCGGTATGAAACTCGCGCAGGTGCGAGTTTTCTCATGTAAACACCCCCTTATTGGCTCCAAATAACGTCCCTGGAATTGACAAAAATCCGTGGAAATTCCAGAAAATATGGACGAGGGGGGCAACAGGTCGGCCCGTAGGGCAGCCTGTTGCTCCCGTTGATCCAGCTATTTTAAATTTTTTTTGAGGGTGGCTTCTGTCAAGCTGGGCTATCATTTGGTTTGCATTTGGGGTAGTCAACCCCACCCCAGGGGGGTGGGGTTGGTGTAAAGTTTGATGTGTTTTCGCACTCTCTTAAAATTGTCTCTTAAAATGCGTTATTTTCGAGACTAATGAGGAATGCTTCATTTTTATTGCCTTCAAGAAAGAAGACGTTTCTATCAAATGGAAGACCTTGTATTCAAGAATTTCTTTTTGAGGTGAGATTTTACTTTTCCACAAGAATGGGCATTCAATTACCAGTCAGTGCGAGAGACTGACATGCTTTAGTAGCCTGGTTTTCAAAAAAACAGGTATATATGATTTAATAATAATGAAGCATTTAAATTCCTACATAAAAGATTCAAGTTAGAAAAAAAAAACTGAAACTCATGGATAAAACATCTTATCAAATAAAATAAAAAATGCTCATTTCTTTAAGCCTAAAAGCTATAAACACTAAATAATTGAATTTGTTGATACAGGAGCTGTGTCACGAAATTTATCATATAAGTTTGGGAACCGTCACCAAATTGCCTTTAATGCTTCTCACTGGCTTTACTAATATATAGATTTAGCCAGGGCTAAAAGCGAAGCTCCCGTTAATAAATTCATTATTTAAATCAAACAATAAACTTGTAATCCACAAATCAGTTAACTTAAAAATTCATATGGGAAAGGCTAAGTGATTTTAGAGTGAAACATCTTACATCGAGTTGATAGCCATATAAAACATGCAAACATAGCAATCATCTTCGATCACATTCAAGAGCCGTAATGGTTCTTGATCACAGTGGATTATACCTGGAAAACAAATTCTTGGAAAACAAATCAGGCCGAATTTTTTGCTTTCGACAAGTTTACTTTATAAAATCTTGCCAACAAATCCGGGGCACGCGCGGCAAAAAGATAACTCCTGCAAGCGAGTAGTTAATAGAGGATGCCTTACCATTCAATTTCACCTCTGATTATTTTCTGTCATTTCCTGATTAACTCTGTCACCAAACCATCTAGTACAAAAATGACAGAAAATAATCAGAGTTTTTTTCATTTTTCCCAAATATTCTAACTCAAAAAAATCCAAAAATCTGATTCAAATTTTGTAACTTTTGTAAATTTGGTAAAAATGACAGGATTAATCGGCTCGCCCTGCGGGCTCGCGGAAATGACAGAAAATAATCAGAGTTGAAATTGATGGACAGGCATCCTCTATTAACTACTCTGAAAGAATTCAATCGCGAATGTGATAAAGATTATTACAAAATAAAAAAAGAAAAGTTTAATTATAAATATAAAAAAATAATTTTGAAATAAATATATTGTAGGAATGTTTATCGGATTTGGATGAAGGGGGTGGGGTGGGGTGGGTTGGATGAGATTGAATGATAAATATTATTACTAAATATATTCAAAAGAAATTAATTATAAATATATTCAAAAAAGATTAATTATAAATATATTGTAGAAATGTTTATCGGATTTGGATTAATCATCAATAATTCCAAGATATTCACTATTTCCTTCTTCAATAAGATAGTTAATATTTTTTAACATGTCTATTATTTTTTTGAAATTTCTTTTCAGATACTCTTCATGCTTTTCATCTGTAAACATTAAATGAGAATAATGTTCAAATTCTCCATTAAAATCATCTAATAAACCAAAACTTAATTCCTCAAAAAGTTTGTCATTATTATATACTTTTGGGTCCATTAAAGCAACTTGGAGATATTTATTTTTTTGTTCTCTGATTGTTTTTCTTTTAAAGTATTCCCATTGAGAGATTTTGTATTTCTTTTTAATTGATCTTATTTTTTCTAATAATTCCCATTCAGAAGCTGGTTTTTTTGTGTTAATTTTTTCTACAGGACTAAGGAATGGAAAAATATCAAGAATTGAATTTTTAGAGTCAATAGGTGATGAAGGTGATTCAGATTCTTTGTCGAGTTCATCAAGGTTAATTTTTTTTACTTTGTTAAAAAGAAGAGTTTTAAAATCATAATGATTAACAGAAATAATATTATATTTATTTTTGAAATGAATTTTATGATCTTTTTTTGAATTATCATTTTCTACTACATAGAGACTATTAAAACCACAAATATGATCTTTTCTTCTAAAACTAATTCCATATTTGTAAAAATCATCAAGCATTTCAAAGTAAAAATCACACAAATCAACACCATCCCATCTGCTGTAATAAGGGGGGTGTTTTCTTAGATAAAACATGAGAATTTTGAAGGGGTGATTAAGAAATATTTCATCTTTTTCATTCATATCAAACGATTCCAACTCCATTTCTGGTTTGACTTCAAAATTATCAAATTCGGGGCCACTAGTAATCATTTTATTAAGGATTATATATTTTGAAAAATAATTTTTGATTTAAAAAATAATATATTATAATAAAAATGCAGTTGTCAAGTTACGATCGCCTCACACCAGAAAATATTATTTTCAATGAAGCCAAAGAATTCAAAGTCAAAGATAACAAAATCAAGTACAAACGAATCCCAATTGAAGTCAAGTACCCAAATGGAAAGAAAGGTGCTCTCGTAATTGAAACTCCATTTCTTTTCTCTTTTGGAGTAAATGAAAAGAAAAACCAAGATAATAACAAATTTGTTGGTTATAGCATCCCGGTTTGTCTCTGGGGAAAAGATAGCGAACCAAACATAGAGGAAAAAGCATTTTTTGATGCATTGAGTAATATCAGGGAATTATGCTGCAAACATCTTGAAACTGAATACGGATCTGATATGGCATCAACTTTATCTTTCCCCCTTTATTACAAACAGGTTGAATTTGTTGATAAAAAAGGAAAGAAGAAAACAAAAAAAGATGAGTCAGCTGCTCCAGTTCTTTACACAAAACTTATTTACTCTGAGAAGTCAAAGAAAATACTTTCTTTGTTCAAGACCAAGGGGAAGAAAGATTTGAATCCTTTTAAATATATTGATCAGTATTGCAATGTCAAAATGGCATTGATAGTTGAAGGAATATTCTTGAGCAAGAATGTTACATCTATTCAAATAAAAGTTCATGAGTGCTATGTAAAACCATTGAAACCTCGAGAATCTATTTTGACAATAACTGAGGAAGAAGTTGATAGTGAAAGTGATGATGATGTGACTGTTGAGGTTGGAAATGTTGAAGATTTGATTATTTCCGACATTGAGGAACAAACATGAGATTTTTAATACAAAATTTGTATTAAAAATTAACCAAGTCTTTGAAACTCACCCATGAGTTAAATTTATCAGGGTATCCACTCCATTTTACCAATGCCATCTTTTTCTTGTTATCTCTTCTGATAACTTTTTCTATTCTAAAAGTTTGCTGTTTTGCTTTTTGAAGTTCTTGTTCGTAAAAAGATCCTTTGATCGATTCCGACATCAGATCAACGATTGAATACGTAACAGGTTTTGTTGGATTAATCTGTTTAATCACAAATATCTCCTCTGTCCAGTTTGGTGTGTAACCTTTATCAAATACCTTTCTTTTCAGCTTTGAAATTCTAACATGATCTCCAATCTCGAACTTTGGTTTCTCAGGTTTCAAGAAGATAGATTCGCCATACAAATTCGACCAAACTGTTTTCTCATTCTTCTTTTTACTTGCTTCAACAGGAGTCATCTTAATACTAGAATGTCTTGTATTATTGTAATCATTAACCAGTTTATCTATCTTATCCGTGAATACAGTGTTGTTATTCACAGAGAACATTTTCCACATCTTGTTTTTCATTGTCCTGTTCCATCTCTCAACAACACTAGATTTCTCTTCATTTTCAGTGTGATATAGTTTAATATCTTTTTTCTTCAGAAAATCTTTGAAATGTTTGCTGATAAACTCAGAACCTTTATCAGTCCACAACATCTTTGGTTGTCGGCCTCTTTCAAAAATATCATCAAATGCTTCACTGACAGTTTCAGTTTTTTTGTCTTTCAGACCTCTTATCCAACCATACTTGCTAAACACATCAATAACCATCAGCAAATACTTTATCCCCTTGTTCCACTTGCTGAACTTTTGCATTTCTACCAAATCAGCAGTCCAGATATCATCAATTCCATTTGAGATGACTGATCTCTTTTGAAAGTTTCTTGTGATTGGTTTGTGAAGTTCGTCGGCAAGTTGTTGAGACCAATCACTCCTCAACGCCGACGCGCGTTTTTTTGAAGACCAAGTCCAAGTTTCTGTTTTGTATTAATCAAGAATCGAGCAGTTGATCCCCATTTTGGCATTTCACCATAAGGAATCTGATTCAAAGATTCTACCATTTCTCTGTCGCAATCACCTTTGTTTTTTCCCATATCATAGCATATATCATGATAAGCTGCAATTTCATCAACTTTGTTAAAAGGTTTGACGTGCCACTCAGTTACTTCTCCGGTATTTGGATCGTAAGTTACTTGTTTTTCAAGAGGATTATAAGGCCCCATATACTTGTATTTACCTGGAGTCCATCCTGCTTTTGGTTTTGGGAGTTTTCCTATCCATTTGTGAATATCAACTCCACTTCCAAAACTTGTCAGAGGATTATTTTCCCAGAATCGATCGTCAATGATAATCTGATATTTGGTTCTCAGGATCTGAGGCCATGTATCGGGATTGGCAGAAATGATATTATTCATATCTGCCAGAGCTTCTGGATTGTTCTCAAAAAATCTTGTCTTTTTCATTCTTCGTGAAGGTTTTTCAAATTTGAAAAATAATTCAGGATTGGATCCTTTTTTTATTATTCCCATCTTGGCTTCTTCAGCGGCTGTGGGTCGTCTCCAGAATTTTCCAGAAGTCACACCATGTTCCGATCCAAAAGCTGATTTCATGATATCGCCAGATTTATATCGATCAAAGACTGGTTTCAAAGATGGAATCAATTCTTGAGTTGTTTTCATTGCAATTTCTGGAGCTTTTTTTACAACAGTCATTGGATCAATTCCAGCTCCATCCAAATCGCGTCTGTTGGTTTTATATCTTTTTTTGGGTCTGACTTTGGTTGATAGTTGATCCAATGCCGATCCAACAGAATCTTGAATAAAAGGAGTCAATTTATTGATCGCATAATTTACTCCCTTTTTTTGTAGTTTTTTATTTCTCATTGCTTCACTAGCTCCATACTTGGCCATTTCGACTGTTTTTTTCCCCATCCAAGGAAGAGCATGTTCAACGAATGCATCTGCAGCTGTACCAACAACAGTGTCAAAGACGTCTCCTCCAGATTGCTTGCCCGCCTTCTCAGACGGGCCAATTAGTTTTTTGATTTCTTCTTTGTTTTTCTTTTCTTTCCCCCAGCTCCAGTTTGGGAGGTTGTTCCCATTTTAACATATCTGACTTTCTTAATTCCGCAAACAGCGCAACGACAAAAGAATTGTTTTCTTCCTCTTTTATCAGTTTGGTAACCACTTGGCTCGGTGCAAGGTGTTACCATTTTATCTTTGATGCAATATGATTCTTTCATTTAGTATAATGTTTAGATAAAATGTCACTGAGAGCTAATTTTGTAAAAAGTGAACTTGAGAAGATTTGTAATGATTTGGATGAGTGTTATGAAAGGGTTCTTTTAATAAGATTGGAGAATGATAATCGATTCTTCAAAATATTTGAGATGATTGCGGAGTTGAGTGAGAAATCAAATAATCTCAAACAAATCTTGAGAGGAAGATTAGTATAAGCATAGATAAAATGGAAGCAAAATTCTTTTCAGAGATAGAAAAAAAAATGGATGTTGAAACACTCAAAGATTTTGAAAAAGAAGTGAGAACAAAGATAAATGAAGAGTTTGAGATTCTTCGGGGAAAGAATCCAGATCTTTCACGAGTTTTAATGGTTGGTGAATGTGAGATGTGGGAAAAAATACGAAAAGGAGAATATTCTTGGTTGAAAATCAAATCCGAGAAAAAGAAGAAACTTTTTAGATTGATTGATATTTACACAAAATTTGATTCTATTGTTGATACTGTAAAAGAATTGGAAAGAAAAGTTGAGAAGGTCAAAAAGATGAAGGATTCACCAGTGGATTCAGATTAAATATAAATTTTATATTTAATCTTGAAAAATATTATTCAAAGAATCTTTTTAAAATATAAAAATAAATTTTTCTTTTTATATTTTGTAATAATCTTTATCCTCCAAAGTATTCTTTTATAAAATCACTGTTGTCATTATCAAAATGAGGATTATGAATAACATCAAGAATACTTTTTCCATTCTGTCTCTCAAACAAGTAGTAAAGACACCAATAACCACAAAGAACAGTGTTTCGATTTTGTATTTCATCCAAGGAATAAACAATATGTTTTCCAGAAGACCTGAAATACTTCAAAGCCTCATTCGGCATAACCAGACCAAACGGATCAAAATACTCAACAATTGAATCCAAGTTTCTGTAACAAACCCAGTGAGTGCCAGGTCCTTGCATATCGTCAAGATTTATTATTCCAATCTCTTTTTTTATCTTTTGAGGAAGGTTGTCTCGACTAAAGATTCCTCTGAAATGTCTCAGGCCAAGTTTTTTTACCCAATCCATCAAGTCAAAGTTTGAAAGGGGTTTAATCACAAAATGTCTCCTATGATGGGAATTGAGTTGAATGGGCTGTTTTTTCCCAACAGAATTCCTTTGCCTTTGGACTTTTTTTTTGCCTTTTTTTTTACCCCCATCCCTATTGGATTTTCCCAAGTTCCAATAAAGGGGGGTGGATAGTAACCCTCTCCTTGTGTGGGTGGAACATAAACACTTCTTGTGTTAGTTGAAGATCCCCTGTCAACCTGAAGACCTGATCCAAACAACTTTGGAAGCAGACTAATTGCCATTGGAATTCCAATAGATGCAAGTGTTCCCAATAATCCACCTTCTATTTGTTTTTGAGTCGGTTTGATAACCAGTCGTCCTCCTGTCTTGAAAACTTTGTTGATTTGATCTATTTGTGCCTTGGTAAACTCACTTGCAAAAGGAGGAAGAAATGGGAAAAACTTTTTTGGAATTGGAATACCTTGTCCAAACAGTTTTTTTAATCCTATTTCTCCAAGTGCATTTGCAGCTCCAGTAGCAAGTGCAGGAGCAACTTTTGAAACTCCTTTTACTGCAAGGGGAAGAAGTTTTGCACCAAGTTTTGCCAGACTTGTGAAAAGGTTTCCCCCGTGCTTTACCAAACTTCTGATCTGTGTTTGACTTATTTTCAAGTCTGATCCTGTTCTATTTGCAAGTGATTTTTTTATTTTTGTTATTTGTCTTTGTGTCAACATTAACTCATCAGGTCCCCTGAGATGAGAATGTTTTAATCGAAGTGTCAAAGGTGTTCTTTTTTGAAACGCATTTAAAAGTTTTGATTTTTGTCCGTCTGAAAGTTTTACGCCGTATTCAATATAAGATGACATTTTATATATTAGTTATATTATTTTTTCTCAAGCTCTAAGAAGTAGTTTTCCACTTTGCTGTTCTATTTCTGCTTTTCTTTCATGCAAAACAAGAGCGTAAATATTATAATTTGCAGCAGTCGTTCCAGATAACTCATAATGAAAAGCAAGTTTAGTAACTCCGTCCTTCAAGTCTATTTTCTGCTTTGTCAAATCAAAATACACAAATGGGAAAATATTCTCAAAATTCTGTCTATTAAGAAGTGTTCCACCTTGAAAATCATTGTTTGCAAAAACATAAGACATTACATCTCGGAAAACTCTTGAAGGATCTTCTGAAGGTTTGTAATGAATATTGGGGTATTCATTTCCATTTCCAACTTCAAGATAGCATCTATTTAAAGTTCGAGGATCTGTGGAAATACTGAAAGTATTGTATAAAAATGGATTTGCTGTTTGTGATTCAATATTTGGAGTGTTAATAAAGAAAACAAATACATGGCGAGGTTTTGAAATTCCGTTTGTAATTCTAAAATTACCAACAGCTTGGTTACTAGCCAGATTAGATTCAACAACTTCATTGAGATAGGACCATGTGTCTGGTTTGAGATAATCTTTCATATAAATCTTATGTCCATCTTCATTGAATATTAATCGAGGCACAAACAGTTGAAGACGGGTAATGACTACTCGGCATCGATTTCCTCCGGTTCTCCAAATAAGATTATCATCTTTTTCAATCTCAAAGTTTATTTCGATTTTAGTGTTTGGAAGTAATTTGTCTTCAAGTGCCTCAAAGAACGAATATCTGTTGAGAGGAATTTCACAGTGTACTATGCTTGAAGTTCCAAGCAAAGCTTTTCGTTTTGCAAATCCTTCATTATAAGTTGCAGGAGTGTTATCTAACATAAGACCTTCTTCTTCTGCACCATTAGCTGCATTTCGTCGATGAGTAACATTTCTTCTTGTAAATCTATTTTTATTTGCACTTGTTGATGTATCAAGAAAATAAAATTCATTTGTTGCAACACTATCAGCGTAAGATTTATTATATTCAAGCAAATTTTTTATATTTACACTATGATTGGCGTAATTACACTGATAAAGTTCCTTTCCATTTGCCAGCACAGATAATCTTGAAATAAAAGAATTAGAACCATTTACTATTCCCATTTGGTCAGCTTCGTAAGCAGTAATTTGCGCTCTATTAGCAACAAGAATACTATCATCATTTACATTAGCACCAATAACAAAATCAGTTCCATCATGTTGCTCAACTTTAAAGTCCATTGATATTCTAGCATTGTACCAATCAAATGGAGTGGCTTCACCTGAATTGTCAGCAATGAATTTAAGATTATTTCTAACTTGAACGGTGTTATTTGCTGGGGCAATATTAAGAGGTTGTTCAAGATTAAAAAGAACATCTTCGTATCTTTCAAGATATTTTGGGTTTCTAATAGACTTCATTTTAATAAATAGATTATATTATTTTTTTCTTCCAGATCCAGACATAATTTTTAGAACATTATTATTGATTTTTTGCTGTGTCATTTTTCGATTATTTGTTTTACGAGATGGAGGATTTTTTCCTGAAAGCATTTTTACTATTTTGTCACCGGCCTTTTTATTTGAACTGGCAGGGATTGGTTTGGGAGGCGGAGCAAATGTTACCTTTTTTTTGGTTGGTTTTCTTCCAAGAAAAGATTTTACTGAATCCATCAATCCTTCTCCGTAAATATGTTTTCTTGAAAACTTTCCTGTGTCAGGATCGTATTTTTTTTTAAACTCTGATTGTCGCATCATTTTATTTATATAATTATACAACATTGCTATCTTCGGTATGGCGAAGCAACAGTGTCATAAACCAATCAATACCATTCAAGTCAACAGGTTGACTGACAGAATCAGTTATTTTTATATGCATTTCTGAAATAGTATTAGAACTGACGGGGCAATAAAGAGGCCTAAATGGTTCAAATGTGAAAGGATACGACCTTGTCAGATTATCCGTTGGAATAACTGCTATTGTGTTTGTATTAACACCATTTACAACGGAGTCTTTTATAGCACTCACATTAATATTGAGAGAATCGATAGATTTTGTAATATTTGGAAGCTTGGTTCCATATTCAGTTTTGGTCACAAGTTTTTTCTCAAATCCAATGAGTTCTCCGAAATCTGTTCCTCTCAGATCGAGTTGAAAACTTCCCTCAAGTGTTACCAGGACTCGATAAGTGGAGAGAATGAAAGACAAATTTATCGAGTAATTCTTCACTCCCTTTGCGTCTGTTGTGTGATGATTTTTTTGTTCCATGTACTGATGAATATAATCATTTATGTCTGAGTAAGAATACATTCCGTCTGTGAAGGTGATAGTTTGCCATGTAGATCCGTTGTGGGTGTATTTAATTGTGTTGTTTTTGTAACTACTCCGGATGTTATACCAAGAGTAAGTCATCGATAACCTGTCCAAGGCAAGATAATGCCTGAATTGTGGATCAAGTTTCAAAGGAGGATTAAATTTGACCAAGAAATCGTGAGATTTGTTTATTCCTATTTTTTCTCTTTTAATAGAGGAAATATGAATTGCGCTTTCATTCATTTATAATATGTTCAGATAACTTTTCTGAGGAGAGTATTAAGTTGTTTATTAGTCAGGATTCCAAGATCACGGAGTTGATGAGCTAATTGAATAAATTCAGGCAGCACACCATTGTTTCCTGCGACCAGAGAACCATTGAGTAACTCAAATCTACGAAGCAATTGTTGGGGGGTGTTAAATATTCCAGAACCAGATTGTTTTGATTTCAAATCTGAAAGATCCACTAAATTTTTCATATATATAGATAATACATTAAAATTTATTATTTGAATTTTTGTTTCTGGATTAGGCCCCCTTTTTAATGCTGTAGATTCAGCTTCTAAATATCCTTTATCATTCGTTCCAATTTTTGTTTTATTTTGAAGTAGGGTATAAAGTCCATTTAAATCTGATTTTACATTACCAATTAAGTTATCAATTTCTTCTTTATCTTTATCAAAATAAAAAGAAGGAAGTTTATCATAAGCATTTTCTGCTAGTATTTCTTGATTTCTTTTATTCATTAAATATCTATCAAAATAAGTTTTATCTAATTCTATCATAGTTTTTTGAACTAAAGGAGTTGGAGTTGGAGTTGGAGTTGGAGTTGGAGATGATGTTGGAGTTGGTGTTGGAGTTGGTGTTGTAGATGGAAATGGAGTTGGTGTTGGAGCTTGAACTTGATTGTCTTCTCCGTCTTCAATAGCTTCTAATCCAGGCAACTCGTCAAAATTAGCTTTATTTTCAATATATTCCAATATTTTATTTAAACGTTCTTGTTCATTTTTGATAGCTTGAAGAGCCAATAAATTATTTGTTGTTCCTTCTGTGAGTGCCAACTGATTTTGTAACATATTTTTGTTTTGAGTGAAAATATTTTGTTTTTTGGATTTCTCACCAGGATCTTCAAATTGAGAAATCAGAGGTTTGAATGTTTCAGTAAATCCTTCTCTCAGATTCTGTTTTTCCCAAGTGGTTTCTTTTATTTTTTGTCGAACCTGTTTAATAAGATTATCTGCTTCAATCTTATTTTGTGAATATTTTTTCATTTCTTCAATATCCATTTATATATTTATTATATAAAATGGAGATACCAAATTATGACATCAAGGACAACAGCGATAAAAAATTCAAGCAGTTGTTTCCTTTCATGCCATCTGATACATTTCGAATGCTGATTTGTGGAAATAGTGGAAGTGGTAAAACTAATTTGCTTTTCCATATGCTAATGAAACCTCTGTTGTATTACGATGAGATTTATCTTTACGCTCGAAATTTAGAGCAAGATAAATACAAGAGACTGATGCAAAAAATGAGAGACATGTCACATAAACTCGGTTATGAAATCCTTTCTGTGAGTAATGATGAAATAACTCCTGTAACAGAAATGGATTTCGAAGACAATCAAAAACTTGTGATATTTGATGATTATGTCTGTGATAAAAATCAGAGACAAATCGTTGATTATTTTATTCAAGGTCGACATAAGAATTGTTCGGTGATTTATCTGAGTCAATCATTTTATAAAACTCCAAAAGATATTCGATTGAATTGTTCTCATTACTGTTTGTACGAATTTCCATCTTCCAGAGAAGCAAACAGAATATCGTCTGAATTGGGAGTTGATAAAGATATGTATAAAGAGGCGACACGAAAACCATTCTCATTTCTTTATGTAAATAAACCAAAGAAAACCGTATCAAAAAACTTCACTGATTATCTAAATATTAAATAAGATGGGAATATTTAATGAACACTCTTCTAATCACTTTCAATTTGCAAAAGGAGTTCAAGGAGCTCCAGGTGTTGGGTTTAATCTCACCGCGGATGGAAATTATGACATGGTTGGAAAAAAATTGACAAATGTTGGAGCACCAACATCAGACACAGATTCAGCTACCAAGAAATATGTTGATACAAATTCTGGAGGTGGAAAAACATCACTTTTGACAGTGGATTCAAATATTGACATGAAAAGTCAATTCTCAATCACAAAACTCAAAGCACCTTCAAACAATGATGACGCTGCAAATAAAAAATATGTTGATGATTCCAAAGTCGATGGCAGTGTCTTTTTGAAATTGGATGGAACAAGACAAATGACTGGAAATTTGGATATGAATAACAAAAGAATTTTTAATCTTCCAAATCCAACTGGTTCCAAACAACCAATACCATTGGCTTACGGTGATCTTGCTTATCTTCACGTTGATGGATCAAATACGATGACTAATCATTTGAATATGAATAATAAAAAAATAATCAATCTTGTCTCACCAACAAATAACTCAGATGCTGTTCCCAAAAAGTACGTTGATGATAGCCTTTCTAACCAAGACTTCAGTTCTTTCATTAAAAAAGATGGGAGTAGGGTCATGACTTCAGATCTTAATATCGGTGGACATAAAATAATTAATCTTGAAGATCCATCTTCAGATTCGGATGCAGCCTCCAAAAAGTATGTTGACAGCCATTTGCACCAAACTCAAGTTCAACCAAGTCATTACAAAGATGAGTTTGCTTTTCTGATGTCAAGTCCAACTCAATGGACAGATGAAATAGATAATAGAACTAGTTTTATTCCAAAAAAGATAGCAGACCTTTCAACCAAAAAAGGAAACTTTCACGAATACAATACAAAAGTTCTTTATACAACAATACTAAAGAATTTTCAAGGTGGTTATAAGTACAAGATAGGACTTAATTTCTTTAGACTGGTTGGAGGTGCTGATTATACCCTTTGTCTTGAAATACTTAACATTGATTATCAACTTTGGCATAAAACCCAGATAAGCGTTGACAACAACACGTCACAAGGATTGCAACTTGGAAATGTTAGTGTAAAAAAACTTCAACATAGTTTCATCGATTCAAAAAGCCAAACACAATTTATGTATTATCACAAAGTCATTATTAATTTCAAGAAGTTGACAACTGGAAACAGATTCTTTATTCACATTTTGGTCAGTATTCCAAATAATGGAAATGATCTGGCTGTGTATCCTCTTCAATATTCTGGTGTTTACATGATTGCTTATGGTATTATGAGCAAAGTTAGCAATATCGACCCGGATAAAGTTTATGACTATCATAAATCATTTGAAATTCTTGGATCGCAAGTAAAGTACAATGTTGATATTAACGCAAATAATAAAAGTATATTGAACCTTGCTCTCAATAGAAATCTGAATAGTAGTGCTGCAACAGTTGGAATGGTAAAAGAGTTAATTCCTTTTAGGAAAAACCATGTTTATAATCAATTCTTTGATCAAATTTATGATTTTACAGATGGAAATAATTACAAATTAAAAAGCGGTGCGTCTGGTATTGTAATTAATGGCCTGAATCACTTTCATAGTTTAAATGGTATTACCATCCCAGATAAAGACTTGAGTAATATCAAAAAGGAAGGATTAAATATTAATAATTACACTATTACTTTAAATCCCTCTGCTAATTTCAGAAATTATACCTTGTGCCTGGTTTTTTATCACTGGGATAACAGAGATTTTGCTTTGGTTAAGAAAAATAAACAAAATAACCAACATCTTATGAATTTAACTTATTCTAAAGCTGCTGGTTATTTAACTTTACTTACATCTAGTAAAAGACAATTTTTTGGTTTACCAAGTGGTTTTAATGGAAAAAAAATTGTTTTATGGTTGGCGCATAGTGTTGATACAATTGTTACAAAAGTTAACTTGAGTAACTACAGCTCAACATTAACTCTAGATAACGCCAATTACGTACCCGATCAAAATTTTGACTTTACAACTGAAGATGGAGTTTTGAATAAAATTATGTTTTCTCCCAATTTTTACGACTTTGACTCTGAGGCATTTAAAAAGATAATGATTCAAGAAAAAATAAATGGTAGTTATATACTTTAATAATAAATGAAAGACTTGTTTGAATTTAATCACATTGATAACAGACTATCAAAATCGGAAATCAAAACTCTCAAAGACTTCTACAAACATTATCACAAGAAATTCTGGTGTTTCAAGAAATCTTTCAAAAGATATAAAATTCTTGATGAAACTCTCACTCTATCCGGAGGGGGACTGGTTGTAGTGGGAACCATTGTTGGAGGAATAACACTCAATCCAATAATTCTGGGTGTTATCAATGGTCTTGGAGTCTTGGTGAGTTCGGTTTCAAAAATGAAGAATTACAAGAAAAAGATTGAAATGTCTCAAATAGCATTTACAACCTATGAGAAGGTATTGGTTGAACTGAGATCGGCTTTGAGAGGTGATGAGTTTAACAAACAAGAGTTTATTGATCGAATGAAACTGATAGATGAAATGATTATCGATCAATCTCCAGTTGCAGACAAATTCTCAAAAAAATATAACAAGAAATATTTGTAAAAGATTATTACATAATTTGAAAAGAAAATTTTATTTTTATTATAAAAATAAAATTGATTTAATATAAATTGTAATAATATTTTTCATCATGGCAAAGTATTACCACCCATCATATTCAAATTTCTTCACAACTGATAAAGGCGGTGTTTATAATTCAAGAACAGGAAGAGAACTTGGAAATAAACCAAATAAAAACGGCTTTGTTAGAATCTCAATTCGACCTCGAGGTTCAAACCCAATCAGCTTGTTGAAACACGAGTTTATTTGGGAAGCCTTTAATAATGAGGAATCAAATAAATACTTCAGAATAATTCACATTGACGGAGATAAGCTAAATAACAGACCAGATAATTTGAAAAGAGTTATTAATGAATCCTCTAATCCAGAAGGACAATCCAGAAAAATTGTGGCAACTAATCTGACAACTGGTAAAAGAAAATTGTTTAACTCAATATATCAGGCTTCTAAAGCACTTCAGATTAATACTGGATCTATTAAACTAATCGCAGATGGAAAGAGGAAAACAGCAAAATCGAAATTGAACAGTAATAAGTACACTTTCAAATACTCCAATCCAAACGACTTGAATGTTGTAAAAGTAATCAAAGATAAAATAAAAAATAATATTGAAAAAGGTTTGTACAAATTATAATTAGAAGAATTTATTTTTAAATATAAAAAAAGAATTTAATTAAAATAATTTGTAATAATATTTTTCATCTTCTATCTACTCTATAGATAGAAGATGTTGGAATCGATTGTAGCATATGTGAATTTTTACTTTCCTTCTCATAAAACAAAATTTTATGATGACAACTTTATCAAGGCCTGTCTTGTTTACCAATATTTACATATAAAGTATTTCACTCAAAGATTAAACTTTAATCAAATTCTTTACAAATTATCTGACTTCAGACACAGTTGCAGATCAAACTCATCAATACTATCCAATCATCTCATATTCAATCTCGCTTTTCGAGAATTCAGGAAACATTTCAATCTCGGTCGAGGTTGTGTTTACACTTTCAACTCACCTGTTAAGTCAGAAGTTCTTGGTTATTTAACAGGCATCATTTACTGGATTTTTCACAGAGGTATTGAGTGATTTGTAACTTTGCCACCAATTCTCATAATTTTCCAGAGTTTGTTCTCCTATATTCAGTTCAACAAGACTGTGTTTGGGATTATTCATTTCTTTCAGAATTTTTTTTATAAGGAATACGACATTAATGCTTCTTTTTCTTTTGAATTGTTTATTTAATTCTTCCATTATTCTGTTGTCTATTTCCAACAGTTTTAAAAAAAGATTATATTTCTCATCTTCGGAGAGATTTAATCTTTTTGAGACTTGATTAACTTTCTTTTCAAAATGATACTTGCGCTGGTAAAAACTTTTTTTTCGGAAAAGCAATCGGTCTTGGTCTCGTTTGTCAAATGAATCAAAATAACGACCATTTTGTTTTCCACAATTCATACAAAATACAAATCCTGCAACCAAATCAAAATCAGTTTCTTGACAACTTGAGCAAGAAATCTTTCGATCTGTTTCATTTTTTGGAGATTTTGTGTAATTTTGAATTATATCAAGATATTTTTTTATTTCCTCCTCAGAAAAAGACATTTTATTTATAATTTAAACAAATAATTTTATAAATAAGAAAATTGATATTTCTTTCCATCTTTCTTTGATTTGCAAGTTTTAATCTTTTTCTGGCAATTATAACCAACTGCTGCAATAGTAATTTGATGGTACTCCCCCACTTCGGTAAGACTATCAAAAATCATTTTTTCCTGAGTTTCTATATCATAACTAACAACTTTTTTACAACAAGATTTTCTAACATTCTCTTTTGGAGTTAATATCTGAAGATTATCAATTGAATTATTTTTTCTATCAAAATCACAATGGTCAATGTGCATTCTTTTTGAAATCCCCCCCTTAAATGTCTCAAATACATATCTATGTACATAATAATCTTTACGAACATTATTTTCATATAATTGAAATCCTAAGTACCCTCCTTTTCGTATTTGTAATTTCATTAATTTTGTTTTATTCCATTTTAAACTCAAAATCTTCCCACACTTGCTAGCTAAATAACATTTATGATAAGGATGAAAATAAAATTTAATATCTTGATATTTAACATATTCTCGATTGGTCATGATTTATAATTAAATAATTATAAATCTTTAATCTATTTTTAACGTATTGCTAACGTATTAACTTTATCTTTACATAAAATCCTTTTATCATCATCTGAACTCAAAGCTAACTTATTAACTTCTTTTGAATAAATATCATGATTCTCACTTTTTATTATATTCATACTACGCATCTGTTTTTCACTGAAAAATAAACACCGAACGTAATCTTCAAATTCAATCTGTTTTTTGATAACTGCTTTTTTTATTCCTTTACATTTCTTGGCAGTACTTGAATCTTCAATTTTGAAACTATACATTTTCGGTTTGAGACCAACAAAATGAGTTATTTGCCGACCAGCTACCTCATCCTTGAACATTCCAATAACTTTCTTGTTAACACCCGTCAGTATTCCAGACTCATGCCCCTGAGGATAATCCGACGTGTCAAACCTGGTTTTTATATCTGCTGAAATATCAGCATAAAAATCATCGGTTTTTAATTCATACATGAGGGAGTCAGTATCTGTAAATAGCAACCTGGCTTTTTTAGAATATTTCTTTTGGATATAATTATAATTAAAGTCGAACATCAACAATTTTGACAAATCCAAAATAGCCTGCCCGACATAAATAGGTTTGTTGAAGTAAACTTCAGTTTTCTTCATATGTATTGCAACCAAATTTTTATCAAAAATATTCGCCCGTTCAAAGTTTGGTCGACAAGTTAATTTCAAAGCTTTTTCTCGATTATCAACCAAAAACACATTTTGCCTCTTCCGAATATTTTCTATCGTCTTTCCAAACACAGAATTATTCATCAACTTAAAAAAGTCTTTCTCAAATCCATTGGCCGCTGTTTTGCGAAGTTCTGTGTTTTTCCTGATATAGGGCTCCATCCAAGAACTTTGATTAAAAGAAATTCCTCGGTGAACAGCTTTGATTTTCAATCCCAGTTCAAGACATTGTCTCAAATTGCGATAATGAATAACATATTTTTTATGAGGTTTAAAATGACTAATGAGTTTCTCCACTCCACCTACTTTCATCTTCTCTGGAGCAAGAGGGTAATCGTTGTGTGACTTCCACAATTCCTGTGGATATTCTAAATCAACCTCGAATATATAACCAGTCTTTCCCATGTCATTCATGCTGCTATTTGTTTTTTCAAGAATTTCCATCACCTTTTCTTTTGTCAAATTGGAAATCCATTTAAATCCATTAGTGGGAAGAGATTGAGACATTGCCCAACCATAGAGATTGTTTGCATCAAGATATTGAATGTATTTAGAAGGCTTGTCTGGGTCATAATCTTTCATATATTTATTATTCGCTTCTGAATATCTTTTTGCTATATGCGTCATTCCACCTCTGATTCCTCTCTCAAACATCATCAACATATCATAATCGCACAGCAATTCAAGTTGTTGTCCTGTCTCTTTGAGACAAGCATCCCAAGCCAATCCAGGAGATGTATAATAATGCGCCGGATCCAGTTTGTAATGCTTCAGGCATGTCCTTCGAAAGTTTTCAAAAACATCTGCCAGAAGCAATACATCAGACTTGAGATAAAGATCGTGATAATCTCTGATTGTTTGGCATTTGAACGTATTCCAAACATTGATTGCGTGACTGTAATCCTCTTCCGAAATGTCTTCATCATTCAATCTTGAATAAAATTGCTCTTTGGTTGGAAGTTGTGTTTCACTCAGTTTTTCAAGAGATGAAACGTAGTCATAGGGATAAACTCCCTTTCGAAAGAGAAGTTCAATATTATCTTTCATTATCTCTTTTGTATTTTGAAAATCATCCGGTTGCAGATTTCCAACAAGATTCGCAAGACTCGTCTGAAGAAACTTGAACGAATCGATGAATCTCAACTCAAAATTCAAAGAAACCATCTCTCCAGTTTTCCGAGATCTGTATTCGTCGACTTTGATCTTCTTTGAAAAACTTATATACTTCTCCTCAGTCGATGGAATACAATTCAACTCACCCTTCAAACCAGAAAGTTGTTTTATAAACAAATGCGCATCGTAACCTTGAAGATTGTGAAATATGACAGGCAGTATCAATGGTTTTTTGCATTGGAGATTGCAGCTGTTATGCGCAGCTCCTCGATATTGACCGGTAAAATGACAATGATCACGAACTCTATCTCCATCTAAATTACCTAAACAAATATGACAGATCCTGGCTTCTTTGAAAGATTTCTGTTCTTCCTCAGTTAATCTGAGAGGTTTTGGATGTCGATAAAAATCGTCAAAGAGTTTTTGCGTTACCATTGCAAGTTTTGAAACAAATACTTCAGCAACATTATCACTTTCTTTCTGTTTTGTAAAACAGATTGGTTTAAAAATATTTGGGACTATTCCCTTGATATAAAAACAAAACCCCGACGGCTCATGCTTCTGATAACCAAGCGTATATGAACCTGCTGGATTGGGTTTGCACGTTTCCAAGGATTTGGTAAAGCATTCAAAATCAGCGTAAACTACAAAAGGGATTGGAAGCTTTTTAAAATAATTTTTGAATCCCAACTTCGTATTTTTCGGAGGCATTTTTACAACAACTGATTCATTAGACGAACAATATTCAATATGACGCTGAAATAATTCCTCTTTTGAAAAATGAGAAAAGCATCTTTTGCAAATGTGTATTCGACCATTCGTTCTCGATGTTATTTGAGATCGAAATAATCTTGAAAAACTTTTGATAAGAGAATAATGGTATTTCCCTTCTTTTTCAAACAAAAACAAATCGATTGTTTTATGAGGATCTCTCTGTGCCATTCGGAGAGGGTAAAACTTGTTTCTCTCATTGACTGAAAACACATTTATTCCTGGTAGATCTGGATTGAGTTTTTCGAATTTTGAAATGTCTTTTAATTTGACAGGAAAAGCAATTCCTTTTGTATTCAAACTATTTTCTTTTTGCTTCAAATCTGTCAATCGAAAATCATTTTTGTCTCTTGGAAAAAGATATCTCAATACGCACCATAAAAAGCATTTCTCATCTTTGTTTCGAATGCTTACTATCGCTTTCTTTCGCATTATCCAATCTGGAAGTGGAATATAAGATGAACCTCTCATTGGGTTGTAATCGACAGTGTGTATCTCAAGATGAATTATTTCCCTGAAATACCAACCACTTCCATTCTTCTGATAAACTTCAATCTTTTCAATTATGGAGCGAATAACCCTGGTCAGTATTTCTTTGTCATTGGATGATTCAAGATTGATATGTGTTTCAGAATTAAAATAAGCTTTATCTTGAATGGAAAGACTTGTCTTTCCATCGCTTGACTTCCCCATTTGCTCCATCATGCAAACAAGAACAAATCTGACTTTGATATTTCGATGATTCCTGAGAAACTCTTTGAGATAAGCAGCCTTGGATTTGAAAAACTCAAATGGTGTAATATCAGTTTGCCCCTTTACAATGTATTTATTAGCAAATCCTTCCAAAGATGATTTCTCTTTCTCTATTCCTTGCTCATATTCTCTGAGAGCTCTCTCAAGTGCTTTGCGCAGATAAGATGGAGTATCTGGAGGAATTGTTTTATTCTTGATACACTCCCGATAATATTCTTCATACGATTTGGGTTTGGCTTTCGGTTTGGTTTTAGATTTGGGTTTGAATTTATCTCTCGCTTTTTGTAGTTTATTTATATCATCAATCAACTTTTGTTTATAATCAGCTTTGATTTCTTTCTTCAAATTTTTTTTTATTTTTTTTAGCTCTGAAATAGAAAGATTAGTTAGATCAGTGGCCATCCTTATTTATTGGTTTTTTTATTTTTAAATTTCAATTATTTTTCTGATTCACATTAGTAAAGTCTTGAAACAAAATTGTTTTAAGACTTAAAACATTCTTGGATCAAAACCAGTATCCCATAACTTCTGTGCAATGGAAATAAATTTTTCTTTAATATAATCTGGAATTTTCTTTGATGTCTCATCTTCTTTTTCGTTACCAAAATCATCTGCTTCATACAAAAAACTTACTATTCCTAAAAATTCTTTAGTAAAAGCTGCACTCTCATCTGGTACATCATCCTTAATTTCCGCAACTTCATCTCTTAACCTATAAACCCTTTTTTCAACTCTATCAAGTATATTTTCAATTTTTTTAATATCATCTCTCGCTGAAGAATATCTTATTGTTGGCCACAAACTTCCTTGAGGCGCCGGTGAATAAAGAAGATCTAGACTTTTATTTATTTTTTTCACGATTTTATAAATTCGTTTTTTAGAAAACAAAACGTTACTTTCACAACCTCGATCAATTTGCGTTTCTGGCTTGAATCCCATTTTTATTATTATTTTGAAGCCTTTAAACCAGTAATTAAATTTTATTTTTCTGCCTCAAAACTCTATTTCCCCGACCAGAGCAGATTATCACTCCAAAAATACCGATTCTGAGTTTTCATAGGTCAACTCACCCTTCTTATCTCTTTTGAAAGAGACTTTAAGTATTCTTCTACACCAATTTTCATCATTAAACGAATAAACCCATCTTCTTCATCTTCATCTTTAACAAATAATGAATAAATTTCTTCATCTTCTACAAGAAAACAAAAAAATTCATTATATTCTTCTTCCACTGGAAAAAATCTTATTCTTGAACTATCAAAATATCTTTTAAAAAAAGAATAAAGTTTTTTTAATTCCTCCTCTGTTAATGGTGACTTGATTCTCATTTTATTAATATTTCAAACCTTTAAACAAAATAAATTCTTTTTTCATCTTTTCTCTTCAAAACTCTTTCCCCGACCAAAGCAGATTAACACTCCAAAAATTAGCCGATTCGGGATTTTCATAAGTCAACTCACCCTTCTTATTCTTTATCTTCATCGCCCGCGAAAGATATTTTTCTTTTCGCTCGTTATCTTTGTGAATTAAAAAGTCTGGATGTTGCGACGAACCAAAATGCAAATTCTTTCCACTTGGCAGCTTCACCACGTACTTGTTATTTTTCCGCCTTGAATAATCAAGAGATTCGGCGCCGAGTTTCTTTGCCTTTTTACTCAGTTTCTGAAAATCTTTTCCTTTCACAACATATTTATCATCATCAGATGATGATTCCTCTTCCTCAGGAACATAATCAGGATCTTTATCATGTTTATAACCATCTTCAACAATGAAATCTTGGTCCTCAGGGCTTTGATATTCCATTTTAGTAATTGTTTAGATTATTTTAAAGGGAAACCCCCTGATTATGATCTCATCAAAAATAACCTCACGTTTCATTGAAAACAATAGATTGCATTCCAGAGTTCCCTGGCAACCAGCAAAACTGAAAATAGATTTTGTGTTTACTTTCAGCGATTGAAATTGCTAGGGAACTCTGGAATGCATTGACGTCATAGTTTACTTTGAATTCTTAAAATATTTTCTAGAAAGAGACGATCGTAACTTGACAACTGCATTTTTAAAGTTTATATTCTACCCCATCCCCATGTAAAGACTCATCTAAAACGATACTATAATATTTAGATTTCCTTTCATCTTCTTCATCTTTGTTACGATTACTATGTAAAAACATACTCTTTATATCATAATCTTTTTCATATTTATATTCTTCTCTATCATATTCTCCATTATGAATATCATCAAAAATTTCATAGTCAGAAGAACAAATATCATCATAACAACCAAAAGATCTTCTTAACAAATCATCTTTATAGTTAATAATATAAAATCTATCATCACTACCATTAGGTGATCTTAATGGAAAAATAAAAGTTCTTTCTTTGTGTATTTCATTCTTATCAAATTCACAAAAAATCTCTTTCAATATTTTTGTTAAAGGGTACAATTTCTTCTTAATATATTTAAATTTTTTTCCTTTTGCTTTATTCAGGCCATTTACCAAGATGCAATATAAAATTAAGTTAATCTGCATTTCAGCATGATTCATTCTTCTACCTTTGAATTGTAAATCAATAAATTTATCCATACTATTACCAATAGATACGCCTTTACTCATCAATGAAGTTTTAATATTACTAAAAAAATATTCTAAAACATTATTTCTTTCTTCTTTAATTTCACTGTCGTATCTGTTAAAATATTTAAAATAAATACAAAATAAAAAATTATCCACATTTTGTATAAAAGCATCATTTGGATCAACTAAATCATCTTTGATAAAATAAAAAAAGTGATCGTAACCCATTTTAGAATATGATTAGATTATTTTTGTTGGGGAAATCCCCTGATTACTAATTCAGATTATAAGTCAAGTCTAGTCATGTCTGGTAAACAGGATATGAATCATAACTATTTAGCTATTGTTTGGTGTCATGAGACAATCATATGTTTTTTTTCATCCAATCAAAAGCTTCACATTTTCACTTCACAATTGTGAAATTTTTTCAATAAAAAACATTTCATTTGTGAAATTCATTTGTGAAATTCATTTGTGAAGTTGTCTTAATCTTCTCCCCCTTCATCCAAATCCGATAAACATTCCTACAATATATTTATTTCAAAATTATTTTTATATTATTAATTAAACTTTTCTAAATATATTTAGTAATAATATTTATCATTCAATCTCATCCAACCCACCCCACCCCACCCCCTTCATCCAAATCCGATAAACATTCCTACAATATATTTATTTCAAAATTATTTTTTTATATTTATAATTAAACTTTTCTTTTTTTATTTTGTAATAATCTTTATCACATTCGCGATTGAATTCTTTCAGAGTAGTTAATAGAGGATGCCTGTCCATCAATTTCAACTCTGATTATTTTCTGTCATTTCCGCGAGCCCGCAGGGCGAGCCGATTAATCCTGTCATTTTTACCAAATTTACAAAAGTTACAAAATTTGAATCAGATTTTTGGATTTTTTTGAGTTAGAATATTTGGGAAAAATGAAAAAAACTCTGATTATTTTCTGTCATTTTTGTACTAGATGGTTTGGTGACAGAGTTAATCAGGAAATGACAGAAAATAATCAGAGGTGAAATTGAATGGTAAGGCATCCTCTATTAACTACTCAAGCGATGTTCATGAACAACTGAAAACAAACAGCACAGCGATTAAATTGCAAGAGAGACTACTAACAATCACTAAAACAAATATAATTCGGGTAAACATTTACAGACACAACAATTTTTATTCACGAAGATAAGTATTAAAGCTTTTCGAAAAATCCTGAGTTTTTTTTTTGTTTTAAGCCGGCCTCGCGGTGTTTACTTTTCTCAAAGGTGAACTCGAGGCAAGAAAATCGCTCAAAGTTTTCTTTCTACAGCCAAATTTATAACTAAATATTCTTCGGAACGTTTTCTTTCTAATCCTCTTTTATGCGCATCAAGCAAGGTGAAAAAGCGAAAACGATGCCATCCGAAATCGGATTTCCGACTTTGACAAGCGACGCATCTCTCAACCAAAAAACCAATGAACAAACTAGCCATGAATAACAGACTTGATAGCAGCTGTATTTCATCAAGTGGAAAAAGACAGTTAAAAACATCACAAGTTGACACAAATCTCTGTCAGCTTCAGCCGTCAAAATAAACAAGTTTCAAGATGCTGCATAAATTTTCCGCATGAACTCACCTGTCATATTTTGACCAATCAGAGCATAAAAATTGAGCGTAGAGCGTGACCTAGGTAAGAAAAGGTCTTCCTCGCCTGTATTGTTAAATAATTTACTGAAATTTCGCGTCCATGGTTAGTTTGAAATCAAACTCTTAATAGTGCGGGGCCATCATGATATAAACACAGCATATTTCATATAGATTTAAAAAAATTATAAACTTGAGTCTGCGATCATCTGAAAACCAGTAACTTGTCAGCAGATAACTTCAAAAACATAGTCGACCTCGAGGGGTTGACACCTGAGCCCGCGATACGGGCAGGTGATACTGGTCAGCGGGTACCTTGTTTTGACAGCTGTCAATTGATCACAATATTGATGTGCAATCAGTTTCCTCCTGGGCTTCCTGGGCTCCCAAAGTAGTTAGAAAGTGTGAAAGTAAACATTGGTTTTCCTGTGGTGCGGACGGACGGCGGGCGGGCGGGCGGTCGGTGTACAGTCACGTGATTACCAAATTTTCTGGGATGGGTAGATTAACTTAGCTATGGAGCTACGCCCACGCGCGCGCGTGGGAGCTCCGCTACTATAGCAACCAAAAAATAGCACAAAACGGGGCCTGTCCGGGAGTCGAACCCGGGACCTCTCGCACCCAAAGATAGAATCATGCCACTAGACCAACAGGCCATTGTTAATCAGTTGTTGAATTTTAAGTTAGTCACTAGTAATGTCAACATTCTATTTCCACCTGCTCCTTCATAGTACCTGTTAATACTGTGGCTTAAACAATGAGGGTTAATGACTGTTTGATTTCTGAATCTCCTGTTGGGAGTCAACTTAATTAAGTAGTATTCAGGTTATATTAAATATGATTTGGTATTTTACTGTAAAGGATAACAATGTAATTGATTTTCGATAGTTCAGCGGGGTATAGTTCATCCAGTTGATTTTCCCTTCGATTTTATTAGTTCTGCTTCAAAACCGATAAGCGTAAGATTTCTTTTGGGTTTCGTGTTAAGTATTGTGTAAGAAACAGTTATAATTAGCTAATTTTTCCCCTAGATTTTTGTAGTACAGGGGGATTAGCTCAAACTTTAGAGCGCTTGCGGGGGAGTTTGCAGGCGAGAGGTACTGGGATCGATGCCCAGATTCTCCATTCTTTTTTTTTGAAACTCAGGGATAGTTGCAAGGAAAGGGTACTTATTTCTTCTCTTGAATGTAGACGCATGAAATCCAGCCGCTGTCGTTTGCAATTAGATAGCGCTAAATGTGGGTGGTTCCATGGCCTTAGAAAAGACCCTAAAGTGACATTACTCCTTGATGTTTCCAGCTTCCTTAGTTTAAATCATCCAGCATCTAAATTAGGCTGGCGGTCTCCTCCGTCGAACGCAATTTCATTACATGGCTCATTTCAAACGACCAATTAGATACCGGCTTAAAATGTTTGCGCCTCTGGACAGCGAAAAAATTTAGATTTAACAAAAATAAAAAAGAAGTTGATCAAGTCATGAACAGCGTCGATCAGTTTTGTTCACCCATCCTTTTTCACTTCGATCAATTTACATGACCAAGTACTTGTAATCAGAGAGGCAGGATCAGTTCCAAAGTCCTGCATAATTTAGTTGAAAAATTTCTTGTATTGCTACTGTGTTTGACAACTTGCTTGACGAATAGTTAATTTGTTTTTATTTTTTGGTTTGATTTTTCTGTTCTTGTTATTTGATTATAAAATTAGAACTTTCAAAAAAGCCTAATACGGGCCTGAGACTCATAAGACTCAGCCCCAAACAAGCAATACGAGAGAACAACGGCTAGCTTATCACTAGGAGAACGATGGACGATTACAGAAATTCGCCGACAATCAAATTCTGTGATTTCTTTAATCCCTGCTCACAGATGTCCTTCTATTAAAAAATTTAAAATAAGACTAGAATGTGAGAGCGTGAATTGATTAAACGTCCTTTTAATTACTAAGGCTTACTTTCCGGCAAAGAAAGAGAACTGAATGTAAAAAGTGAAAGAGAAATAGCGAAAAATTCAACTTCTAATTAAATCTTTTTTTATGGTTTACAATAAACTATTCTCAAAACTGAGAATTTTTTGATGCAAAGCTGTGTAAATCGAACTGAAACTGTGCATGGAACCTTGCGTTTCCTGTAATAATCTTTACCAATCTTTACCTATTGTATGGAATACGTGTGAAAATCTTCGTTATGAATCGGTATATTTCAAAGAGCTACACAACGACCAAGAATACTATTGACCAACAATATACAGAGCGGGCGCAGCTTTAGTGTCAACTATTTCTAGTTATAGGGGTATAGAGAGGCCCCGAGAGAAAAGAAGCTCCCAGAGGAAAAGTCACTCGAAAACGAGACTTCGACAGCTACCAGAAACGCTTCCGAGATTTCGAGATCTGTCCAAACTTTTCCGAGACCCAAGTTTTTCGAGGATCATTTCTATTAATACCCCTAATTATTCACGCAGATTTTCCGGCAGGGGGGATTAGCTCAAATGGTAGAGCGCCCGCTTTGCATGCGGGAGGTACTGGGATCGATACCCAGATTCTACATTTTTTTTTCTTTTAATCTGAATGTGTTGGCAGCAATGTGTATAAGAAAGAAAGAAATTCTATAAAAATTTCTAAATGAATGATAAAAAATTAAACTAAAATACAACGAGCAAAAAACAGTTATTTTAATTAGAAAAAATATCTGCATATCTATTATTTCTTGCACTTTTGCCACTACGGCAGCGGACTCATTTGCCATTAAGTAGCAGCTCATTTTCTTTTTTCTAAAAGTAAACCGAAGCTATGGACCCTACATCATAGAAACCGTGAGAAAAATCTTAGCCCTCATGACTTCTTGTTTATTCCTTTTAAAGTCCGGGCTATTTGTAAAATACGACGCTTTAACTGCTGCTAACACGTTTCTGTACAAACATGCCCAAAATATATAAGGCAGCGTTTACGTACAAAAAAAAAAAACAATAGTCAAATTGGAGAATCCGGATATCGAACCCGGTACCTCCCGCATGCTAAGCGGGAGCTCTATCTTTTAAGCTAATCGCCCTGTGCTATGAAACCTAGTTCTACCATTTGAGCTAATCCCACTTTTTCATACATGCCGTACAGTCGACTCCCGCTGACTCGAACCATCAAGGGAAACCGAAAAAAGTTGGAGTTATCGGGAGCTCGAAGAAAATAGCCGGAAGTAAGGTAAAAACAAGGTTTTAACCCTACAGTGAACATTTTAATCACATTTTGTTGTAGAAATGGACATTGAAAGATACTTTTAGATTATAAATCAGAACGTAACGTAACAAAACATTGCCTAAATAGAGCATGCGTTTTATTGTTTCGAGAAGTAAAGCTGTTTCACATTAGATTTGTGACAAACAACATCAGCCTCCACTAGTAAACTGTATGTCTAAAACAAGTCAATGGGACTTCAAAATCGAATGTTTCGGACCCGCGCCAGTACATTGTTTTTTTCCCTACATTTTTAGCACTCAAAACACGGTTCGAGATATTGAGGGTAAAATTGCATAAAAACGACCTGAGGGGAAACAAAAATTTCTTCGCGTTAGCGGGAGGTTCAAGCAGTATCGAGGGTTCGAGTTACCGAGCGTAAAATTACGGTAAATATATGAAGGAAATCCAGGGGAAATCGATTCTGGTTCGAGTTAGCGCGAGGTTCGAGTTATTCGCTATGGAACGTCAGAAACTAGAGAGTCTAAGCAGCGACATTTTTAAGCGACGCACATCAACCGAGGTTCGAGTTAGCGAAGGTTCGAGTTATCGGGAGTCAACTGTAGTGCAAGCTGTTCGGCAAGAGTTAACAACACGACAGCCAGTAATGAATTATGTTACTTTATAGTACTGGGATTGATACCCAGATTCTCCATTTTTTTCTTCTTTTGGAACTCAATGTGTTTGCAGAACTCTGTATACAACGAAAAAAAAATCTATAAGCATTTCTAAATGAATGATACAATAAATCTAATAAAATACAATGAGCTCAAAAAATTCTTTCAATTACAAAAAGAAAACATCTGTTTTTGTAAAATTGCGAAATGATACCAATCTGTCATGTCTTGCAATTTAGCCACTAAAACAGAGACTTATTTGTTTTTAATTAACAAACCATATTTTGTTTTCAAAAATTAAACCAAAGCTATGGACGTAGTCTGCGAAAATAGGCGTTTCTCCTCGCTCCTCGCCGTTGCGGACGTTTCGCAAGGTAGAACGTCTGCGACTCAGTTTAAAGCTATTTGCAAACATTTAAGTTGATCAAGTGCAAGTGACTGCCAGGGGAGTGTGCAGATTGGTTCTTTGACAAAATCATCACATGATCATATTGCTTGCATACTTAGACGATACAGCATGTTCCGGCAGAAACAACATTTAGATAAATGAGCATGCTCAGAACCGTGAACCTGTCCCTTTCTTCTACTGCTAATACGTGACTGTCAAAAACGTGCCTAAAATGAGTTAGTCTTTACGTACCAAGAAAAAATAATTGTCAGTTTGGAGGATCAATTTGACATATGTTTTGTAAAATTGAGAAATCACACCGACTGTCATTTCTTGCACTTAGCCACTAAAACAGCGAAATTTTTTTTTTAAATTAGCAACCCCCTTTTTTTAAAAAAAGAATTAAACCGAGGCTATTGAACACCACATCATAGAAACCGTGAGAAAAATCTTAGTCTTTGTGACTTCTTGTTTATCCTTTTTAACTCGTGGGGACGCGCGAGCGTACCACGAGTTATTGGAGGGACTAGGATATGCAAATTAGTCACTCGCTCACTCGTAGTAGACTGACATCGGGTCGAGGTTAATCCGAATTCGAGAGTGCGAAGATCTATCGTTTCGGAAGAAGGACACGCTCCCCGAAGTTCGGTGTGATCAAATTCATACGAGATAGTGCATCGTTCGCTGCTCAGACTCAGAGTTTTCTTTGTGACAAATTGTTTGCTCATTCCTTTCTTTCTTTTTTTTTCTCGTTTTTGTTTGTTTGGTCTTTTGTTTTTGCTATTTGTTTCGTTGTTTTTTTTTGTTGTATATACCTAAATACATAACTCTTATTTAATAAAGTGCAATAAACGGCAAGAAAAGTATTGTGTTTCCAGAGAAAAGATAGTATATTAAATATATGGATAAACAATCTGAATTTCTATCATTTCCTACAATTTACTGTGAGAAACCGGAATTGATAACCATTTAATTATTTTCCAAACAACGCCCTCACGAGTTGACGATAGTCTTCAGTCTTTGATTTATGTCAGGGCCATTCGTAAAATACTACGTTTTAGTCACCGCTAACAAGGGAGGATAAAAAGCGTGCGTAAAATAAGTGAGTGTTTACGTACAAAAAAATAACTGTCAATCTGGAGGATCCGGGTATCGATCCCGGTACCTCCCGCATGCTAAGCGGGCGCTCTACCATTTGAGCTAGTCCCCCTGCTTCGGAGTAGAGGTTCTTGTTGGGCAAGAATTAACATCACGACAGCCACAAAGCAATACCGAATAATGTTTATACATATGATTAAATGAAATAAAGCTTTCATACTGCTATATAAAGGATACAAGCTACCAAAAAATATTGAAATTTATGAATGAAATATTTCATCGAACAAAATAACAAAATTAATGTTCAGTTTTCAAAGTCATAAAAAAGCTTTAAAAAAATTCAACTTGTTAAGGAGCCGTGTCACGAAATTTATCATAATTTCGGGACTGCCACCAAATTGGCTTTATTGCCTTTCACTGGCTTTATTGCTATAGTAACCAACGGGACCTCTCGCACCCGAGGCGAGAATCATGCCACTAGACCAACAGGCCATTCTTAGTTAATTGTTGACTTTTAAGCTAATCAGTAGCAATTTCAACATTCTATTTCCACCTGCTGCTAAAGTACCTGTACTGTGGCTTGAACAACCAGTGAGGGTTAATGTTTGATTTCGGAATCTTCTGTTGGAAATCAACTTAATAAAGTAGTGTTCAATTTCTTAGCCATCATTGTGCTCTCTGTCTGTAGAAAGATTAAATTGAACATGGTTTAGTATTTTACTGTAAAGGATAACCAAAAAATATTGAAATTTATGAATGAAATATTTCATCGAAAAAAATAACAAAATTAATGTTCAGTTTTCAAAGTCTAAAAGCTTTAAAAAAATTCAACTTGTTAAGGACCCAGTGACCTATCTTTCGCGCGATCTCGCGCGTTGCTAAGGACGTGCAATTTCACTTCCGGTCGATGGCGTCATTATTTTTAGCCAACGCCACGCGCAGCAAATCATAAGTGCGCGAGCCCGGCAAATTTGAAAACATTATGCAAAATTGCTACTTTCAAACAATGAAGCATGTCACCCCGGGTTTGAAAATATGGAAAAGTAAACAAAAGGAAAACAAAAACAAAACAAACTGACAAAGCTGAAAAAAGACCAAAACAAAACCAAAACAACATGAAAACATGACGGGCAGAAAGTTACTGAAGAGGAAAAGACATTGCTTGGAAATTTCTAATGCGCGCTGGTCCATTCCCTCGAAAAAGGATTTTGCTTGCCAAGTTGAAATTAGTTTCAAGCAACCCGTTCATGTCCAAACTACTGCCACGCAGACTGACGCAGTTTTACGTGCTCCGTCGTCCGAAGTAAGCGCCGGTGCAAAGCAAGACGGTGAACTCGCTCTCCATGCGGACAAATTACATGACTTCTGTGTCAATTTTACCAGCTCTGAAGTACAAGCTACAAAATGTGGTAGCCTTACCGAAAAGGTTACTGAAAACAGAACAATTTATAAAGTTGAGAGTGTGTTTGCAAGCAAAAGTCACAAACTTGATGCGCTAACGAGCAAGAAACTCTCTATCAAGCCATCGTCGTTTTTGATTTCGACTTCTGAAGTTATGCAAGATGCTGTTTCAGGAAGCAACTGCAATGGATGTGGAAAGTCGGGGCAGCTTTTTTTTACGAAAGAAACGGAGCCACAGACAGGAATAATAAAGTTGGAATTATTTGCTCCGAATGTAAGAAACTGTTCAGTATTTCTAGCAACAGCGAGACTATTATTGCTCGCACGAAACCAAAGTGCTGACTAATTATGTCCTCCTGGCGTTTGTCACCTGTGGATTGTACTTTAAAGATTATGACCACTTGATGGGAACCCTGGGGATAAGCCACTTTAGCAAAAAGCAGTGGATCCGAGTAATCGAGTGGATTGCTCCGGAGGTACAAAAAATAGCCGATTGGAGTGTCCAGCAGTCGAGGAAAGCGATAAAAGCGCGCGGAGATCAAGGCAAGCTCGAGGTGATGTTCGACGGCTTCTACTTGACCAGAGGCCACTACTCCAACAATTCTTCTGCCACCATGCATGACGCTAAAACCGGTAACATCATCGGCTATGCACATCGCACTAAACGGGGACAAGATGCCAACTGGGAGGGGACATCTGATGGCGCAGAGGGGAACATGCTTGACGAGATTCTTGCCGATTTGATCGAAAACGAGCGTATGACCATCAAGAAAGCGATAATTGATAAAGACGCCTCTTGCCATGAGATCATTCTCACAAGAAGTCCGGAGACAGAGATAGTGTTTTGTGGTAACCACACAGCGAAAACATTCCATACGGACTTGGAACGAGTGAAGAAAACGCCTTGTCAGGTGAGTGTACAGCTTTGTATCTTTTGTCTCTAACCGCCTTTTATGCGCAGTTCCCAGTTTAGTTTACTTGTATTTCCAAAGTCATTGATCACGAGACGGCAAAGTTCTCTTCTTATCCTACAAGCGTACTTGCTATAAAAAAGAGACAAATAAAATTTGCTTTTTTCGGCGCTGTATAACTTTATTTTATTTATGCGGACCGCAGAGGAAACGCAACTGCCAAAAAGTTCAATAAAGAAATCTCGTGTTTATTATCATTGCCACGTAAATTACCGGTAATGTCAGGAGCTGCCAATGTGCTTACTTTCTTTGGGCGTAATACTTTCTTATAACATAGCGCGCGTGCTTGCCCTATATAAGTCCTATTGAGCCGCTATGAACAAAATCTTTATTTACGCACGGGCGTGCGTAAATAAAGATTTTGTTCATAGATGACGTAAGCATTTGTTTTTTAACCTGGCTGCAAAGTTGTCGTCTTTTATGCTGCAGTGCAGTTCTCCTTCTCTTTAAAATATGGAAGAAACCAGCGAAGAACTGCCTAATTTTTCAATCGGCATTGTCCTTTTACGTCCTGATCCAAGAGCGGCTGCAAAAATAAAGTCGAATTCAAAAAAACTCGCATGTTGTGCGTTTCGCAAATTTGTCGGAAGACCATCTGCAGCAAATTTTGGCCGAGAGACATTCACTGGGAACAGAAAAGACAGCAGTTGGTCATTAACAACAATTAAAGGTAAAATTTACGTTTTTTTTTTTGTTTTTAAATTTGTTATGCACTTTTATTATCGCCGAACAATCCGACTAAATCAGGAAAATTTCTCTTGCAATAACAAGACAAATTACACAAGAAGACATAGTAATTTTTGCTCATAAAAACGACTGCTGGCAGGTCTTCTCAAGTAGCCGTAATGACCAGCCATTGTCGTAAATGAATGTAAAGTAGAATGACAGTCGTCTTCGCCAAAAATACAAGTTTTCTGGATTTCGCCGAGCAAAACATAAACATCCTCTCAGCGCCGGATGCGAACCATGCTCCACGACGTGTTACGAACATGCGAGTATTTTAACTTTAGGTGGACTTTAAGACACTTTTGTCTTTGTTTCTACTTAGTTTCAATTGATCGTTAACGAATAAATAAGCAAATTTTCGTTCTCAGTTTTACAAAAAGAATTTTCTTTCAAACTAGGCGATTGTGGTGTGTTTGTAACCAGCCAGTAGAAGCGTTTGTTTTTCTGTGGCGCGCGTTACAAGAATTTTACAGTTAATCAAAGAGCAAGCATTTTTGTCAGCTATGTTATAAAAGAATTTGCTCATGCTTTTAGCTGTGCGTATATCGAGTTATGGATGCACTTGGGAAGTTTGGAGAGCACTCAAGAAGCTAGAGTTGCACTCGGCTATCGCCTCGTGCAACTCTTACGCATCTTTCGTGCTCTCCAAACTTCCCGCGTGCATCCATAACTCGATATACGCACGCTAAGCATGAACAAATTCTTAAATTTCATACAGCCAAATTTTTCTCCTAATTGACTTTGGTTGCTTGTAAGATTTTTTTCAATCTAAAGCAATTTCAATTATAATCATTATATGTGTACCATTTGATATATCCACAGTGTAAAAGCCTTGGCCTACCCAAGTGCAAAAGAATGACAGATGCAATGATAACCAACGCTAAAAAGTGTCTAAAAAATCTAACAAAGTGCGAAGAGATTTACTCCTCAGAGGACCCCATGGGGGACTTTGGCAAAGCCATCCTAAATTATTATCAGCACTACACAGATGACCACACCTCAACATGGTGCAGATTTCACAAAAAGGTAGTGGTAATACACAAAAATTATTTTGGTGCTTGTTGCATCATTGCAAACATAAAAGATAAAACCAGGCGATTAAAAGCTGTGCGGTCTTGTTTTAGTCACTGCCAATAGTAACTATTATTATTGGCATCAATAGTTCTTTATTCTCAAAAAAATGTGGTTGTGTAATTGTACAGGCAGATGAAGATGGGAAGCCCTACCAATGTAAACATTCATTTAGCTGCCCATCACAACTGAGGGAGTTTAAAGCACTTCTTGAGAAAATGGCCACCAGACCTGAGGAGTACATTACTCTTGATGGGAGAGTAACAAATAACATCCCAGAGGGATATCATGGGATTGCTTTAATGTACTGGAACAAGAGGATTGACCTGGGATCCGTACATTATAAATGCAAGACTAACATGTCAATACCTCACAAGGTGACCAACAATAATATGGTTATCTCATTAAAGCTTAAAGCATATAATAAAATTGTGTAATTAAAAAAAATTGTTTCATAATAATCATTAATAATCATTGAAACAAAATTGATCAATAATAATAAAATTACAAGTATTATTGAAAAGAACAATGCTAGAGATTTCCTTTGAAAGAGCCAACACAATTTGGAAAAAAAAGGATCACTATTTAAAACAAGTTTAAGTTCGACATTTCAAGCTATAAACAAAGATAAAATATAATATCTACCTAAAGCTGCTGTAATAGTTATTCATGTATACATTGATAACACTTTTCTGTAGAGCATTGGTCCTATCTGGGTACTTCTGCTTTTTCAACTCCTTCAAATTCTCATGCCAAAGAAGTCAGTTGAATTCATAATCAAGAGACAGGAACAATATGACAGAGATATCAAGATGAGAAGCTCACAAGATTACCAAAAGACAAGGTTCGATTTTATACTGGTATTTTTAATTTATGAACTGCTAATTTTTGTTAAATATTTAAAACTGATAATTAAGACAGGAAAAATACAAATGTATAACAATTGCTGCTAGGTAAAGTGCATTTTACTACAACGAAACTTAAAGTTAAGAAATTGACACCTAGAATATGAATGACTGTATTACTGTTTAACACCTCTGTTTTGCCTCCGTTGTCAGTGAGAAGGCAACAAATTGTTCAAAAGAATTCATTCAAAACAATGAGTAGTATGAGTAGAATGGTTTATCCCATATTCTCTCTTAGAAATGAAAGGAAAAAAAAGAAGATGAAAAAACATGAAAAAGAGAAGGAATTTATGAAGTCACTGAAGGCAGTTTCAGTAACAACATCCTACTGTGGAACAGCTGGTTCCGAGTCAGAAGAAAACGGTGACAGTGACAATTCAGAAGATGAGTTATCTGAACCAGATAACTACATCTCCAATTTAACAGACAGCAGCGATGATGATGAATCAAGTGATGAAGTGACAGACAGCCCTTTCCCACTATACTTCCTATATGATTGTGAAGGTACTGGGGGATCAATCTATAAGGACCACATAGTGGAGATTGCTGCTGTTCTGCAGCCTCTGCCTGGCATTGTAGAAACCAACATCCCACCAACATTCCAGTCCCTCATAAACACCTCTAAGAGAATAGCAGCACCAGGTTAGAAGTTGAAAGTAATCAATAGTATAAAATAATACTTTTCCATTTTTTAATATTTTTCACTGATTAAAGGATCAGTAAAAACAAGACTGAATAGCATTACATGCAATAAATTTTGTTTTTCAGTTGTGAAAAAATGTGGAATAAAACAGACTGACCTTTTAAACCAACCAAAACTATCAGAAGTACTTCCAAGGTTTATATCATGGATAAAAAATCTGACAAATGAGATTTCCATATCAACCAAGAGAAAATACTTCCCAGGTACACAAAGTCATACTACCTAAATGAAATGACATTCCACCTCTTGTATACAAAATGAAATCACAATAGTCTGTTATAGATAAGAAAAAAGCACAAAGTCCAAAACCATTTAAAAGTAATGTCATTTTATTAATTTTTTTATATCTTATAAATATTTATATGGCTGATATCAGTATTTTGAAATACAAGAAGAAGAAGAATAGAAATAGTGACGACAAGCTACTACAAAGTAAAACAGGAATGGGATTATTTCATGAACAGTCATTTACAATACTGTTGTATTTCTTTTCAGTACTGATTGCGCATAATGGTTTTGTTTATGACTTTCCACTCCTGTTTGCTGAGGTGGACAGACGATATCCCCTGTTGAAAAATGATCTCTTCAAACACATCTGCTTTGGAGATTCATTAGTGCACCTGCGAACAGTAAGATTGAGAGCTTTTAATTTTAATGCTAAAAAAGACATGCACAAAATGTACCAAAAATGTATGGATTTTGGCAGTCATACAGTGTACATGTACTGTTTCATTTACTCTTATTTCTGTAATAATGGTATTACACAGCATTTACAACACTGCATTAACTTGGTTACTAAAGTATAACCTTTTCTTAAGTACATGTACTCATTTTTTTGACAGATACATAGTTTTTCTATCTCAGAAGTACAATTATATACCAGTAATCATGAAACTCTTATGGCCAACAAGTGGTTTTTTAAGAAGACAACTAATACTTGAGCAATTTGTTTATTTTCAACAGATGAGGAAACAAGGAAAACTAAAATTACAGAAACACCAAAAGCTTGGCATGTCAGCACTTCATGCACTGTATTTTCCAAATGCAAATTTTCAAGGTAAACCTTGTGCTCTGTAGGTTCAGAACAAACTGGGCCGAGTTAACTTTTACAATTAAGACTGTTTACTAGGAAAAGGGAAAAATGGCCAATAGCTGACCCACACACATCCAGTTATGATCCCAGAATAAGAAACAACTATGGGACACATTTCAGCTCCAGTTATCTCCTCATTTTTAAAGAGGCAAATTCTAAAACATCTACTGGCATGAACAAATGACAATCTTTATAGGCTTCACTGAATCCACAGATGCAAATACCCAAACTTAGTGTAAGCATGCATAATATGGTATTAATTTTATTTGCCATGCATTATTTCATAGTTTTATTTCAACGTAAAAGTCTTAAACTTTGTTATACTTTGAAGCCCACAGAGCATTGGCTGATGTGCAAGCAATGAGAGATGTATTGTTTTGCACAGAGCTGAACACATAATTCCTTTCTACAAGCCACTCCTGAGGACTGCTCAAGAGCAAAAGAAAAAATTTAAAGCCATGGTACAAACAAGAGAAAAGAGCAAGACCCTTCTCCTCAAATTTGGCAGTACTGTGTCTGGGGGCATGGCTCGCAAAGTTGCTAGCCAGGGATTCTCCTTTGGAGATTTGCAAAATCTAAGAATTAGATTTCAAGAGAAGGAGCAATTTGTTCGCTTTCTTAGATCTAAAGGCCTTTCTCTAGTTTGCTGTCAAAAGGTAGCTGGGTACTTTTACGGGCAGTGAAAAGACACAGTCAGGGCTCAAAATACATGTAATTATAGCTTGGTCATGGCTTGTTTCTGAGTGAAACCTAACATTCCAAAGTATTTTATGATGTTTTTTTTTTCCATGATCTTGCAGTTGGTAAAATGTGATGAACAAGGAATTCTCTTTTTCTCTCTTCTTTATAAACCACTTCTGAGTGTTGTCCGGGAGAGCTGAAATGTTTCCAGAGGACGTGTCTATCCTACAAACATGGTTGGAACTGCATTGTTCACCTCAAGTAAAAATGTTTTTGAGATTGAGTAAAACTATCACAAGGCTGTTTCAATAAAAAAAAAATTAAGTTCACAATATCATTCAATGCAATGATTTGAGATGAACAGATTTTTCAGTGAACACGCTTTGTTATGATTGGACTATGCCGCAGTTTCACTCAAAGATTGTTCAGCAAACTAAAAAAGCAAATACAATGTTGAAAATAACCAACCACGAGTATGTTGACAAATTGGCGAAGGGGTTAGATACAAGAGTGGATATTTTGGGGAAATACTAAAAAGAAAATACATACCACTGTAAATTTTAAATTCATGACACAATTCTAAACCAAAATGGAAAATTTATAACAAGCACATGCACATTATAGTTCACAAGATAGTTTTGGGTCATTTACAAGTTTATGGTGAATAACCATGATGTGAAAGGAGTTGGCAACAAAAGCCATATAAGTATTTTTACCTGTAATTTTCAAGTTCTCAGAGGAATAAATTACTGCAGTCAAAATAGTGCATGTATTTACAAAAGAAAAATCCCAACAGTGTAAAATGTAGATACCAGTAATACTACATTGGTCCCAGAGGTTATTCTTGAAAAACATTCAAGCATCGAGGAAAAGAAGGTGGTCTTCCTCGCCGCGTGAATCGTGAAAGTTTTTGCCGCTCGTGCCTCTTGTCTCACGTAAAGAAAAATTTCAAGAAAAACTGCTGGAACACAGAAGTTGTATGTGTAAAGTAATGTATGCCAGGTTCATTATACTGAATGCACTGGTACAAAACAAAGCACGACATGATTGTAAATAATAAAGAAATCAATGAACTGTTGAAAACATGCCTACAAAGAGGTCAAGCAACTTCCGAAAACCACTTGAGCAACCTAGAAAAGATATTAATCGACTGCCCCAGTTATCCCCCAGTGATGAAATGTTTACAGTTATTTTACGTTGAACTACACCCAAAAGTCACCTACATGTACAGGCAAAATTGCATTCATTATCCTCACCTTGTTATGTCCGACAATCCCGCGACTCGCACCGTCGCACGGTCCGCCAGGGACCTGAAACAGTTTCCTCCATCATTTTATCTTCTTTCAGCCCATAAAAGAATCTAACGACAATCTTTTCCTTTTCACGAATACTTTTCGTCCAGGACGTAATAATGTTTTAAAAAATTAAACTTATAAAAGGCTTGGAAAACCACAACAAAACAAGGCCGCGATCAACTATTCTCCTGTTTGGTTCGCTCGCACAGCATATTGGGTAAGTATTATACGCATGCGTTAAGGAAGCCATTCCGCAAAAAACTATGCATTCAATTTTGGGAATTTTTTTCTTTGAAACAAATTATGAGTATTTCAGTATCTCAAATCTGCGTTATAAATATTGTTCAAAGGAAATATAACAAAAACTATGCATAGTTTAATGTGAAATTAGACGAAAGTAAAACATCCACGGAAAAAACATGATTAAAATGATAAACTTCAAAGATTTTAGACATTTTCGTTTCTGGTCACGTGGTCATGGGCGTGGTCCGATAACGTCATATTTACATTTGCATATCACCAGGAAGTACAGTGCCATAAAATGACCAATGCATGAAAAACGGCGTCCAAGCTAAACGACCAAAAGTTTCCCCTAGCAACGGCTTCAAAAGATAGGTCACTGGGCCCTTAAGGAGCCGTGTCACGAAATTTATCATAATTTCGGGACTGCCACCAAATTGGCTTTATTGCCTTTCACTGGCTTTATTGCTATAGTAACCAACGGGACCTCTCGCACCCGAAGCGAGAATCATGCCACTAGACCAACAGGCCATTCTTTGTTAATTGTTGACTTTTAAGCTAATCAGTAGCAATTTCAACATTCTATTTCCACCTGCTGCTATAGTACCTGTACTGTGGCTTAAACAACCAGTGAGGGTTAATGTTTGATTTCGGAATCTTCTGTTGGAAATCAACTTTTTAAAGTAGTGTTCAATTTCTTAGCCATCATTGTGCTCTCTGTCCTGAGAATGCTCTTTCTGTAGGAAGATCAAATTGAACATGGTTTAGTATTTTACTGTAAAGGATAACAATGTCATTGATTTTCGATAGTTTAGCGGAGAAAAGTTCATCCAGTTGATTTTCCCTTCGATTTTATTAGTTCTGCTTTTAAACCGAGAAGAGTAAGATTTCTTCTGGGTTTCGTGTTAAGTGTGGTGTAAGAAACAGTTATGATTAGCTAATTTTTCGCCTAGACTTTGTAGTACAGGGGGATTAGCTCAAACGGTAGAGCGCTCGCTTTGCAGGCCGGAGGTACTGGGATCGATGCCCAGATTCTCCATTCTTTTTTCCGCTGTGAAAAGAAAGCTCATTCCTTTTCTTGCAACTCAGGGAATGGGTACGTATTACTTCTTTTGAATATGGACGCATGAGATGCAGCCAGTGATGTTTGCAATTAGATAACGCTTAAAACTGGGTGGTTTCCATCATGGCTTTAGAAAAGACCCTAAAGTGACATTACTCGTTGATGTTTCCGGCTATCTTAGTTCGACAACAAGAAAGGAAAAACTCAAATCATCCAGCATCTAAATTAGATTGGCGATTTCCGCCGTCGATCGCAATTTCATTACATGGCTCATTTCGAACGACCAATTAGATACTGCTCAGGCTTAAAATTTTTGCGCCTTTGGACAGTGAAAAAATTTAGATTTAACAATAATAAAAAAGAAGTTGATCAAGTCATGAACAGCGTATCAGTTTTTTTTTCACCCATCCTTTTATTCACTTCGATCAATTTACTTGACTAAGTATTGGTGTAAAAGTAGTGAAAAATTTATAGCGCTATGAAATGACTAGAGAGGCAGGAGTGTCAGATCCAAAGTCCTGCAGAATTTAGTTGAACAATTTCTTGTATTGCTACTGTGTTTGACTGCTTGCTTGATGAATAGTTTGTTTTTATGTTTTGGTTTGATTTTTCAATTCTTGCTATTTGATTATAAAATTAGAACTTTCAAAAAAGCATAGAACGGGGGCTGTCCGGGAGTCGAACCCGGGACCTCTCGCACCCTAAGCGAGAATCATGCCACTAGACCAACAGGCCATTCTTTGTCACATGACTGCTTTTTAATAAATATATACTAGTGTAAACATTAAATTTCAACCTGTTTGTTTGAGTACCTGTACGATGTCGCTGAAAACTCATGAATTTAAGTTTTATTTTCCAAAGAGCTGTTCATTTTCTTTGCTAACATCTTGTACTGTCTTTTCAGAACACTTTGATAAAATTTGAATTTTCTTCGTTTTCTTTAGTTAAAGGCAGCATAGATTTATCCTGGCTCTGGTTTATAGTTTTAATAGTGTAAGTTTAGCTAATTATTCAAAGCGGTTAATTTCTAGTCAGGGGGATTAGCTCAAATGGTAGAGCGCCCGCTTTGCATGCGGGAGGTACTGGGATCAATACCCAGATTCTCCATTATTTTTTTTGGAACTGAACATGTTTGCAGCAATGTGTATAAAAAAGAAAAAAAATTCTATTAACAATTATAAATGAATGATCCAATAAATAAAATAAAATAAAATGAGTTCAAAAAATTCTTTCGAGTAGACATCTGTTTTGTAAAATTGCGAAATCATACCGAACTGTCATTTCTTGCACTTTAGCCACTAAAACAGCCGCACTTATTTTTTTTTAATTAGCAACCCATTTTTTTTTAAATTAAACCGAAGCTATGGAACACCACGTCAAAGAAACCGTGAGCAAAATCTTAGTCCTTGTGACTTCTTGTTTATCCTTTTTTAAGTCAGGGCCATTCGTAAACTACGACGTTTTAGTTACCGCTAACAAGGTAATGTAAAAAACGTGCCTAAAATAAGGTAGTGTTCACGTACAAAAAAATAATTGTAAATCTGGAGGATCCGGGTATCGATCCCGGTACCTCCCGCATGCTAAGCGGGCGCTCCACCATTTGAGCTAATCCCCCTGCTTCAGAGTAGAGGTTCTTGTTGGTCAAGATTTAACATCACGACAGCCACAAAGCAATATATACCCAATAATGTTTATACATATGATTTAATGAATAAAGCTTTCACATTGCTATATATATGGCTACAGGCTACAAAAAATGTTGAAATTTATGAATGAAATATTTTATCGAACAAAATAACAAAATTAATGTTCAGTTTTCAAAGTCTAAAAGCTTTAAAAACATTCAACTTGTTAAGGAGCCGTGTCACGAAATTTATCATGATAATTACGGGACTGCCACCAAATTGGCTTTATTTCCTCTCACTGGCTTTATTGCTATAGTAACCAACGGGACCTCTCGCACCCAAAGCGAGAATCATGCCACTAGACCAACAGGCCATTCTTAGTTAATTGTTGACTTTTAAGCTAATCAGTAGTAATTTCAACATTCTGTTTCCACCTGCTGCTATAGTACCTGTACTGTGGCTTAATTAAACAACCAGTGAGGGTTAATGTTTGATTTCTGAATCTTCTGTTGGAAATCAACATAATAAACTAGTTTTCATTTTCTTAACCATCATTGTGCTCTCTGTCCTGTGAATGCTCTTTATGTAGAAAGATTAAATTGAACATGGTTTAGTATTTTACTGTAAAGGATAACAATGTCATTGATTTTCGATAGTTTAGCGGAGTATAGTTCCTCCAGTTGATTTTCCCTTCGATTTTATTAGTTCTGCTTCAAAACCGATAAGTGTAAGATTTCTTCTGGGTTTCGTGTTAAGTGTGGTGTAAGAAACAGTTATGATTAGCTAATTTTTCGCCTAGACTTTGTAGTACAGGGGGGATTGGCTCAAACGGTAGAGCGCTCGCTTTGCATGCGAGAGGTACTGGGATCGATGCCCAGATTCTCCATTCTTTTTTCCGCTGTAAAAAGAAAGCTCATTCTTTTTCTTGCAATTCAGGGAATGGGTACGTATTACTTCTTTTGAATATGGACGCATGAGATGAAGCCAGTGATGTTTGCAATTAGGTAGTGCTTAAAACTAGGTGGTTTCCATGGCTTTAGAAAAGACCCTAAAGTGACATTACTCGTTGATGTTTCCGGCTATCTTAGTTCGACAACAAGAAAGGAAAAACTCAAATCATCCAGCATCTAAATTAGAAGTGGCGGTCTCCGCCGTCGAACGCAATTTCATTGCATGGCTCATTTCAAACGACCAATTAGATACCGCTCAGGCTTAAAATTTTTGCGCCTCTGGACAGCGAAAAAATTTAGATTTAACAATAATAATAAAGAAGCTGATCAAGTCATGAACAGCGTATCATGTTTTTTTCACCCATCCTTTTTCAATTCGATCAATTTACATGACTAAGTATTGGCGTAAAAGTAGTGGAAAATTGATACCGCTATCCCACGACCAGAGAGGCAGGAGTGTCAGATCCAAAGTCCTGCAGAATTTAGTTGAAAAATTTCTTGTATTGCTACTGTGTTTGACTGCTTGCTTGATGAATAGTTCGTTTTTACGTTTTTGTTTGATTTTTCAATCCTTGCTATTTGATTATAAAATTAGAACTTTCAAAAAAGCATAAAACAGGGCCTGTCATGGAGTCGAACCCGGGACCTCTCGCACCCTAAGCGAGAATCATGCCACTAGACCAACAGGCCATTCTTGATAAAACGACTACTTTTTAACTAATCACTACCAGTGTGAACTTTAAATATCAATTTGTTCTTTTGAGTACCTGTACGGGGTGTCCCAGGAAAATGTAGAAAGTGAAAGATAAATTAAATAGGGACAAATTCAACTTTTAACTAAATCTTTTCTTATGAGTAGAATGAACTATTCTCGAAACTGAGAATGTTTTGATCAAAGCTGTGTAAATCGAATTTAAACTGTGCATGGAACCTTGCGTTTCCTCCTGTATTTATCTCACCTGTTGTATGGAATTTGTGTGGAAATCTTCATTATGAATCGGTATATTTCAAAGAGCTACTCAACAAGCAAGAATACCATTGACCGACAATATACAGAGCGGGAGCAGCTGTAGTGTCAACTATTTAACAATTATAATAATTCTTCGACTTCCCGAATGGGCTCTGAGTCAATAGTCCATTCAGTCTTCGGCCTTATGGGCTATTGGCTCAGCGGCCATGATATCTAGACGAAACAACTTAAGCCAGCAAAAAGCGATTCAGCCGCCATCGTTTTGGTTTTCAAAGCCGGCCAGATTCTCCATTTTTTTTCTTTTTAAACTGAATGTGTTGTCAGCAACGTGTATAAGAAGGAAAAAATAATCTATAAAGATTTCTAAATGAATGATAAATAATTAAAATAAAATACGATGCGCTAAAAAATTATTCTAATTAGATAAAATATCTGCTCTTGTAAAATTGTGAATTAATACCAATCTATCAATCCTTGCACTTTCGCAACCATGGAAGTGGACTCATTTGCTATTAAGTAGCAGCCCATTTTTTTTTGTCGAAAAGTAAACCGGGGCTATGAAGCCTGCATCATAGAAACCCTGAAAAAATCTTAGCCCTCGTGATTTCTTGTTTATTCTTTTAAAGCAGGGCATGCTAAGCGGGTGCCCTACCATTTGAGCTAATTCCCCTTCTTCGTACGTATACTGTCGACTCCAGCTAACTCGAACCATCAAGGGAAACCGAAAAAGGTTCGAGTTATCGGGAGCTCGAAGAAAATAGCCAGAAGTGAGGTAAAAAAACAGCTTTTACTGTACAGTGAAAATTTTAATCACATTTTATTGTAGAAATTGAAATTGAAAGATACTTTTAGATTTATTAATCAGAACCTAACGTAACAAAACATTGCCTATAAACAGAGCATGCGTTTTATTGTTTCGAGAAGTAAAGCTGTTTCACTTTAGATTTGTGACAAACAAAATCAGCCTCCAGTAATAAACGGTACATGTATGTCTAAAACACGTCAATGGAACTTCAAAATCCAATGTTTCGGACCCGCGCCAGTACACTTTTTCCCCTACATTTTAAGCACTCAAAACACGGTTCGAGTTATCGAGGGTAAAATTGCATAAAAATGACCTGAGGGGAAACAAAAATTACTTCGTGTTAGCGTGAGGTTCGAGTTATTTGAAGGAATTCGAGGGGAAATCGATTTTGGTTCGAGTTAGCGCGAGGTTCGAGTTATTCGCTATGGAACGTCAGAAACTAGAGAGTCTAAGCTGCAGCGACTTTTTTAAGCGACGCACGTCAAGCGAGGTTCGAGTTAGCGAAAGTTCGAGTTATCGGGAGTCAACTGTAGTGCAAGCTGTTGGGCAAGAGTTAACAACATGACAGCCACAAAGCAGTAATGAATTATGTTTATTCATATCTACCTGGAGTTTGAAAACCGGGTTGCCTGAAATCTTAAGTCAAGTCCAGCGCATTGCAGGCAATCTTTCAAAAGTTAATTTGCTTCAAGCTGTGATGTTTTGAGTATAAAAATAAAAATCACCCTCTTCAGGACTAACTACCCTCAGCTTTTAACTCATTGGCTCCAAATAACCTCGTGGAATTGACACGTGGAATTGACAGAAATCTGTGGAAATAGACCTTTTTACCGATACGGCGACCATATTGAATTAATTCGTTTTAAGGAGTATTATAGGATGCCCAGGGGGCATGAGCGCATTTCGTTTGTATTTTCGAGCGCTTTTCGGGACATTTTTTCTTAAAATTTTCTTAGAATAAGTTTGTAATGGGAAAAAAGATCCTTGTGCTGTGTTTGGATGTAATTTTGATTGCCTTTTTCTAGTTTAGTATTAAAAATATAGTTTTCACTGTATATTTCTCGGGAAAAGGGCGATCATTATATACATCAAAACACGGCACAAGGATCTTTTGTCCCATTACAATCTTATTCTAAGAAAAATTTACGAAAAAATGTCCCGAAAAGCGCTCGAAAATACAACGAAATGTGCTCATGCCCCCTGGGCATCCTATAATACTCCTTAAATCGAATTAATTCAATATGGCTGCCGTATCGGTAAAAAGGTGTATTCCAGAAAATATGCACGAGGGGGGCAACAGGCCGGCCCGTAGGGCAGCCTACTGCCTCCGTTGATCCAGCTATTTTAATTTTTTTTTTTTTTGGGGGGGGGGGGGGGGGGGGAGGTGGCTTCTATCAAGCCAAGTGTCATGTTGTTGCACAGACACAAGGCTATCATCTGGAATGTATTCAGGGCAGCCTGGTTAAATTCCAGGGGAGTGGGGTGATGAGGACTGGTGCTTTGTGAGTGTGGATTTGCTGAGGTTTTGTACCGGGGCTTATCCCTGTCTTTCAAAGCTCAGTGTCTCCCCCAAATTGAGGAGGGTTTGTATCTTTCTGGGTGTCATGTTGTTGCACAGACAGAGGGCTATCATTTGGTTTGCATTTGGGGTAGTCTGGATAAATTCCAGGGGGTGGGGTTGGTGTAAAGTTTGATGTGTTTTCGCACTGCTATGCAGTTTGTTGGTGCTGTTTGCATGCAAGCAATGACCCACTCTGTTGATAATGTTCTAAGTCAGCAAGCAGTTAAATATGGTGGTTGTAGGACCTGGTTTTGTTGAGCAGTGTTGGTTTAGATTGTTTTTGGGAGACCAGTTGCAATGAAAAATGGGGTGAACTGGGAAAATGACTTTGCAATCAGTAACGCTAACATTAAAAATTGTCCCTTATTTATCGGACTAATGAGGAATGCTTCACTTTTATTACCTTCAAGAAAGACGTTTCTATCAAATGGAAGCTCATCTATTCAAGAATTTCTTTTTGAGGTGAGATTTTACTTTTCCACAAGAATGGGCATTATATTACCAATCAGTGCTAGTAACCCGGTTTTCAAAAAAACCAGGTATACACTGTATATTTTTAATAATAATGAAGCATTTAAATTGCTACATAAAGGGTACAAGTTAGCAAAAGATATGAAATTCATAGATAAAATATCTTATCAAATAAAATAACAAAAGTTCATTTTTTTAAGCCTAAAAGCTATAAACAAAAAAGAATTGAATTTGCTGATAGAGGAGCTGTGTCATGAAATTTATCAATCAATGTAATTTTGGGAACCGTCACCAAATTGGCTTTAATGCTTCTCACTGGCTTTACTACTATAGCAACCAAAAAAAGCACATAACGGGGCCTGTCCGGGAGTCGAACCCGGGACCTCTCGCACCCAAAGCGAGAATCATGCCATTAGACCAAAAGGCCATCCTTAATCATTTGTTGAATTTTAAGTTCATCACTAGTAATTTCAACATTCTATTTCCACCTGCTCCTTCATAGTACCTGTTAATACTGTGGCTTAAACAATCTGAGGGTTAATGACTGTTTGGTTTCTGAATCTCCTGTTGGGAGTCAACTTAATTAAGTAGTATTCAGTCTTTCAACCATCATTGTGCTCTATTTCCTTAGAATACTTTTTTTGTAGAAAGATTGAATTAAACATGGTTTGGCATTTTACTGTAAAGGATAACAATGTAACTGATTTTCGATAGTTCAGCGGGATAGTTCAATGATTTTCCCCTTGATTCAAGAATTAATTCTGCTTTAAAACCTATAAGCCTATGATTTATTCTGTTTTTCGTATTAAGTGTGAAGTAAGAAAATTTATGATTAGCTTATTTTTCGCCGATATTTTCTAGCACAGGGGGATCAACGGTGGCGCGCCCCTTTGCATGCAAGAGGTACTGGGATCGATACCCAGATTCTCCATTTTTTTTTTCGCTGTAAAAAGAAAGCCATTTTTTTCTTGCAACTCGGGGAAAGGGTACTTATTGCTTCTTTTGAATATGGACGCATGAGATGCAACTTAACTTACGTTTGTAATTAGATAGCGCTGATTGTAAACACGTAATTATCCTATGTAAAAAAAATATGAAAAGTTAAATCGGTGTCTGAATATACGGTGGGGGGGGGGGGGGGGGGGCGGGCAGGGGGGGTCACAATCTCCCGCCTCCCGTACCCCGTTCTTCCGCCTCCCATACGTTTTTGTCCCTTGGTCTCCCGGCTCCCGCCCTTTATTATGTTTCTCCCGTTATCATGTAAATCACGCTGTTTGACTCTCCATTCAGATTCTAATAGGGAGTGCTTTGGCCTTGTCCAAAATAAAAAAATTTGTTGTAAATCGAACCACTCCGCACTTTCCAGCGCGATCACGGGGCAAAATCTTCATCAAGGTGTTTTGTGAACTCCCAGGAAGGTCTTCCATGGACAGATTTTTCCCCACCAAACCAAAAAATACTAAGACCGATCAAAATGGTCTTTGACAACATTTGACCTGACTCGCTTTGTCGTCCTTACGGATAATTTTTACAGCTAGCAAGACAGACGAGACACTGACATGACTGACACAGTCGACACACATGTACATATGTCATGCTATCTCATTCATGTCCTATGATGTAAGCGACTTGGAAAGGTTTCCAATTTCACAGGAAGTAATGCCGTTTTTTTTTTTTTTATCCCGAGCACGAATTTTTTTTTGACTTTTCTCGTATATAAAATTTTGCTTTAAGCCTCGGAAAACGTTAAATGGAAGTCCAGAAACGTTGTTGGGTTCGTTTCTTTGACTGCCTTTTTGAATTTCTCTCCCGCTTCCCGCCATCGTAGAGATCCCACCTCCCGCCCTTTCTCCTCCCGTCTTCCGTACCCTTCCCGCCCCCTGTTCTCCCGGCCTCCCGCCGCCCTGTCCCCCCCCACTATACGAAAAGATTAGACTGCTAAAATTGGGTGGTTCCATGGTTTTAGCAAAGACCGTAAAGTGATATTACTCGTTGATATTTCCGGCTTTCTTAGTTCGACAATAGCAAAGGAAAAACTCAAATAATGAGGCCTCTATTAAAAAAAAAAAAAACAATAAATAAAAGAGGCTGGTTGTCTCCTCTATCGAACGCAATTTCATTACATGGCATCATTTCAAATGACCATTAGGATACCGCTCTTAAATATTTTTGCGTCTCTGGAGAGCGAAAAAAATTTAGGTTTAACAACACTACAAAAAAGAAGTTGATCAAGTCATGAACAGCGTATAAGTGGCAGTGTTGTTTACCCATTCTCTGACACGTCGCAGTTTAATTTACATGACCAAAAGGCATGACCATGACGTAAAAGTGTCTTGTAATCTTCTTCTTGTCTTGTAATCTCTTGGTAATCAGAGAGGGAAGAGTCCCAATCTCTATATCTCTCCAAAGTCCTTCCTAATTTAGTCGAAAAAATGTCTCATATTGTTAGTGTGTTTGACTGTTTTTCAGTGACGAAAAGTTTGTCTTTATTTTTTGGTATGATTTTCCGTTCTTGTTAAATTGTAAAATTGTAACTTCAAAAAAAGCATAATAAGGGGCCAGTCTGGGAGTCGAACCTGGGACCTCTCGCACCCAAAGCGAGAATCATGCCACTAGACCAACAGGCCATCCTTCAATAAAGTATTTACTTTTGAGCTATTTTCCAACTGTTTCTTCAGGTGTCTGTTAACAAGGTGTGGCTAAAACTATATCCCAGCGTGAAGCTGTGATTTCTGACCCATCTGCTATAACAGCCAAGTTATAACGGAGTTCCACGAGCACCTTTAGCGTAGCCCCACAGCTAAGAAAATATGAATATCTATCCATCAAGGAAATTGATAGTCACGTGACCATCCGTCCTTCCGTCCGCACCGCAGGGCAACCAATGTGAAATGTTAAAAATAGGAGATCTTGAAACTGTCTGCAATAAATTAAATAAGTTCTTTCGTTTCACTATCAATTGTTTTTTTATTGCTGAGTTACAATCTAACTACAATAAATTAACTGCGAAAGGTTTGAACCCAAGAGTCATTTCAAAAGTAGGTTGAGTTTGATAAATTAACTGTATTCCGTTCGATATTTGAAGCGTATGATATTTGATAGCGTGTGAGAGAAGTCGGAGTTTGTCGTACAAAAAAGAAGATAAATGGAGAATCCGGGTATCGATCCCGGTACCTCCCGCATGCTAAGCGGGCGCTCTACCATTTGAGCTAATCCCCCTACTTGATACAAGGTGTCTTGATTTAACTGAACAAACATGTGTTAATTTTACTGACTAAAAAGTCTTACGAAACCCGACAGAACCACAAGTAAATTCAATGAGTGATATTTTCTAAATCTTGTTTGACCGAGCAACATGAAAAGATAAAAAAAATGAAAGATAAAATTAGCAGTCAAATTCACGAATAAAATGTTTTATCAAATAATTTGTAAATTCCAATTAAGCTAAGCCTAGAAGCGGAGCTGTAAACCTGCATGAGAGAAATCTATTTAACTTCCCGCAATTCAAATTTTGCCGTGTAAACGTTTCAAGATGGGGTAACCTGCGTAGTTGGTGTGGGATTCGTGCTCGTCATGTGAAATTCGTTCTCTGAACAAATATCTGCATTTGGCGGAATTGCTTCATTTAAAGTGACAATATAAGGCCACAGAGGCAGCATATTCGAAGCCCTTTACCGGGAACAGTTCTGAATTGGAAGTCGACTGACTTTAGGTGTACAAACAGCGAATTCTAACGTTTTTTCTTTACCCTCATGTCGGTTTAGGTAGTTAGACCAGTATAAATTAACGGGAAAGTTATTATTTGCATGTCTGATTGAAAGCTTGCTTGTTTGATAATTTTGTTGTGTTGCGATTTGTCGTTATTGTTGTTATATTTTTATGGTTTTTCAAAAAGACCTTAAAAAGGGGGCCTGTCCGGGAGTCGAACCCGGGACCTCTCGCACCCAAAGCGAGAATCATGCCACTAGACCAACAGGCCATTGTTAATTTAAAGTCGACTTTTTAGCTAATCACTACTAGTGTCAACACTCTATTTCCACCTGCTCCTAAAAAAGTACCTGTTTCGTTGTGGGTCAAACTATCCCAGGGTTTAGCTTTGAAATTGTTTAATTTTAGGACTTCAGAGTGTGTCCATGAGAGAACCAGGCAGGGGGTGATAATGCTCAAATCACGGATTTCGCTCAAACTTGGCACAATTGATGGGTGTGGTGAGATATTAACCTCAACAAAAAATAAGGTCGCAATATTGAATTCCCTGGGATTTAAAGGGACGCCCCCTAAAAATCACAAAATCTACTCATTTTTGCATAATTAATTAGCTAACTTTGGTTTGGCTGTTCAACAAGTAGAAAAGACAACTTCAAATCTAATCAACTTTATCATCTTCTATGTTTATCAGACTTAATCCTCAGTAATTTATTTTTACTCTCTAATTCGATCTCTTCCTATTATTTAGCCTAAAGTAAGGTCATCTTCTCACTGTTTTGACCAAACCCTAAATTTAAGGCATTTTAGTCGCTAACATCTCCCATGAGCAACAACCTATCTACTTAATTCTCACATATTCTTTGAAAGACATCTTTAAGGTTATCAAATCAATCCTAAAATTTTTGGGCAATCTCATACTTTATCAATAATGACGTATTATGTACACTTGACTTGACGAATATTTGTCATTTGACCAAAATTGGAAGAAACGTAACATTCGTTTTTTTAAACAAAAATAGCACAAAGTTGGCGAGAAGTCACAAATCAGATGCCTCATTATGGATACTAATGGCGGAATTGTTAGAAAGTGTCACCTGAGGCATGTTTTCTGTGTTATTTATGGACGTTTTGATGGATATTTTATGGAACGCTTGAGTAAACACAAGGAGCAAAAGATTTAGTTCAAAACTTCGATCGGTCCAACTTGTAGGTGCTGCAAGACCCAAAAACGAGAAAAGATAGTGAATAAATGTTACATACACGTCTCTCAGATGCTTTAGTCCAGGTTGGCTGCTCCAGTTTCGTCTGGTCCTCTGTGGCGTTACTCTGCGTTACTTTGTGACGAGGTAATGAAACGTCTTGAAGCATTGCAAAATTAAAAGTGTCGGCTTTTCACCGAACATTCGAAGTCTTTGACATAAGTTGTAGTCAGAGGGAACAAAATGATTCTCAAAGGACAAGAAGGATCATTGATAATCCGTCTATATCTATGGAAAACAACCACCTGCTCGAACACCCTCCATCTTTGTTTGACTTTAAACTCTGTGGTGATGGAATCTGTTACGCTGGACTACCGGACTACGGAATGCGGAATACACCAGGGCGGATAAATGTTGGGCGGTGAAACGAGCGCTCCGCTCTTCATTTAATGTGTGATGCGGAGTAGGACTGGCACGAGCGCTCTTTCCGCGCTTCCGGTGCGCTTGAAGGCGGGCGAAATATTCCTTTTTGCAAACCGGAAATCCTATTTTCTTTCTGAAATTTCAGGGTACAATGTTAAATAGATAAATTCGTTTCGTAACAATACCAATAAACAGTTTCATATGTTTGTGTCTGTATGCCTATAAGTCAAACTTGTTCGTCGTATAATGCCAAAATTTGAGTTTAATTTGAAACTGTTGAATACCTCCTCCTTCCACTAAATATCACCTAATCGTCTTTCGCCGTTTCATTTGGAAAAGCTTAACACTTCTTAACCTCAATTTTTACATATGTGAAAGGGGGATAAATTTTGTATAACATAACAAAAAATTAGATTGATATATTTTGATATAGTGGCGTTGTACTGCTTCAAACTTTGCTTCTCGGGTGCAACGCGCCATGGCGATTCGCGCAATGCGTCGCAAATCCAGCAACCGCATGTAAACAAAATTTATTGAGGTTAGTTTTAAGGTTTTTTCTACGTTTCTCTCTCTAAAACAAAACAACATAAACAGTAAAAACTGAGGGGAAACTAATTTTGAAGTTTTTTAGAAGCAGAAAGACGTATGAGATGTTTTTTTCAAAATTAAAAAGAAGGATGATGGTGATTAAAATTAGCATAATTTCACCTTGCACGAGCTGCTCGCATTTATAAAATACACGTCATCTAGTTATCTGCTGTCTTTTAGTTTTGCTTTGGATGACATGGATGAGATTTTCCTTCGTGTTTTAGACAGTACTTAGTTGTTTTTGTTTTGGAATAACATCGACATTTGGCGAGTAGTAGAACGAAAATATAATTCAGTGGTAGAGTCATGGAAGTAATTACAGAGAAACCGTTTGAAAGAGATGTTTGTCTACTCCTGATTAGACCTCCCGCAAAAAATAGCAACATTTGCCTCTCGGAGACAGCGTACCAGCACAAAGGAACGAGGAAGAAGTGCAAGAAAACAAATCAAGCCGCCATTAAATTCAGTGACAGCGGCAGTGTCTAATGGACAAACCACATCGCAAGCCCTGACCGCAGTCGCAAACAAGCCAAAACAAGCGACATTTCTATGTCCCAGTCCACTGCATCACACCTTTTTGCTCGGACGCGCTCGTTTCACCGCCCAACCTTTATCCGCCCTGGAATACACTATCCATTGTTTGTACGCGCCAATATCCTGTTATAACTGGTGTGTTGAAAATAGGTTGTGAAAGTCGTGTTACTTGAAATTTTGAGTTTATTCGATGTTGACATTAATTACCATGATAATAATTGTCCATAATAGCCCTTTTTATAGTCAGTCCGTGACATGCAATTTTCGACAATTAATGACTTGCCATTGGGTATACTTACTTACTTACTTATATTTTAATCCTCGTAGTCTTACAACTATACAGGATGGTATCTGTATCTGGGTAAATTATTGACTGCGAAAACATAATAATAACCGTTTAAAAGTGTTGAGGAATATTAAACTTCTGAGGAATACAAAAGACCCAAAAGGGGGCACTAATACATTCATTTGCAAAAAAAGTCGGCTAGACTTCTTTAGCTATTCAAGGAAGGTGTAAATTAAGAACAGTTTTTTGAACACAGACTAATACACAATATTCACATCTCATTTAAGCTGTCAATTCCGGATTCATGCAGTATAGAAGTTCTCTTAACGGGTACTCTCGTATATAGCGAATAGCTGTACTTACGACCGCCATCACAAACCCCGTTTTAACTCCGACACAACCTCTGGATTTTTACATTCCCGTAGGCGGCCGCGGACACTCAAAGGGTTTACCGGTGAATTAGATGTTAGCTTTGATTTAAAGCTCTCGTAAGCAGACACCCGGAAGAAAATCTTATCCGCCTCTTAATCTTGTGGGTTTTTTTTTATATTATGTCCACAGTCATATCGCTGTTTGTCACTGTTATGAATCATTCTTATATATCCGTTTCAGAGTTACCGTTTTTTCACATACACGTCCGGTTACACTTGAAAATACAAACTGAATTGTATGCCTTTACCTAATTTCAATAATGCAATGGTCTGATCTCTGCACGTTCCCTGTATGTCCTGCGCTCCTCGGAGTATCAGAGGAACTTTAGAAACAAAATAGATTTGTCTATAGTATATTGTAACTTAAAAATTGCATCAGTATATTCACTCCAAAAAGTAGATGTTTCCGCACTTTTCCTCGTTAGAGACCTCCTGCAGTTCGACTCTCGTAAAACCCTAATTTTCCTTGAGCAACCCCACGGGCATTATTTACTGGGTGTCTTCCGACCACGCACGGACCGGAACATCAAATGTCTGTAACTTAATTGTTGTGTCTGTCCATAATTCAACATCTGCCTGCCTCAGCACGGCACACTAACCTGGGCACTAAACTGGTTTTGGTGCCCCAAGAGTACGCAAAAAGGCCCTTCCGAGGATGTCTAGGATGAGAAAATTGACCTTACCTGGGTAGGGTGAGAAATTTGAAATCTAATTATCACAGTTGAAGTAGGTCTTGAGGGAATGTGGGAAGGGCGTTAAACATATGGAAGCGGTTGTTTGAGAAAAAGATCTAACTCAATATGAAAGTGTGGTGTATTTTGAATTCTACTTGGGAACACTACTGCCATAGTTAGGCTTTATAAGACCCCTAAAAGACCGTGCTAGGTAAAAAATTCAGTGTTTACGACAGTCAAATCTGGTGCCAGCAGGGTAGGGCATTTGTACGCAATTTGGCCACTCCCCCGGGGAGGGGGGGCTCCAGTATGAAAACAAAATGGAGTTATTGTCGCAAGCTAATCTGGACGTGTCTCACGCTTTATTTGTCCCTTTGAGCTGGTCTGCACCAGGATCCGGCTTCACTTCGCCGCTATTTGACGTGCAACTAAAATAGACAAAAATATTTCTTTCCAAAACACGAAAGAAAAGCGACTTCTATCCCCGAGTTTGAAAAGAAATGGGATCATTTATAATCACAATCTGAATAGAGCTCCAAATAGATTTGGAATTCTAAAATTTTTATTAGCATACAATAACAATAAAATTATCTCAGAGAATGTCGGAAAGTCATATTTTTCATATTTTGTTCACTGGACTCTGGTTCCTGGCTCCTGGCTCCTGACTCCCGATACGATGTTTCCGTATTGTGGCCAACCGCTGCTTAAAAATGCGGGCTCCAGTTAATGTCAAAGATGGCGGACGTTTCCTTGTTCTTTGTAACTTATGAATTGAGCTACAACAGTGGCAGAAATAATTCTTTCCATGGATTACAAATCGGCTTTCTACTTTTCGTGTTCTTTTCTCCTAAAACAACTTGATTTGGAGTTTTGGGCGTAAACTGATGGCTAAGGAATTTTAGTCCTACAGCGAGTCACGACGCTGAACTACGCTGAACTGGGCATCGAAGGTGGCATGGGGAACAATCCAAGCGGGCACAAATTAGCAGTTGAGACATCCAAGAGATACGTATATGGATTTTATTGACCGTTTATATTGTTTTTAGGGCGAAATTATTAAAGTAAGTAAAACTGTGAATTAAATCTTTGTATGTTGTTTTTCCTTGAAAAGATCGCGTATATAGCTATCAAAAATCATCGTTAGAGTTTCTTGCACAATAATTTGAACAATTTTACCCTTATTAATGTTAAAACATTGTCTGATGAGTTCTTTGTCCGATTTCTCCTCATTCAGAGGCAAAAACACTAATATTGTGAGGGCCTGAATTTTGATGAAATATGCAAAAGTCGTTCAGTCACATGAACAGTTTATGTCAACACATGGAAGAAAGTGAATTGCCCAAACTTTTTATGATCTTTTTCTGAACTTAAGTGATGGCTTTAACTACTCATGCAAAAGTTATAAAGATAAGCTGTTGCTCATCAGAGATATTGGGGAATAAAATACCCTAATTTTACGACTTACTCAAAACTTGGAAATGATGACCCAACTTAAGGGGACTAAGAGGGGGGAAATCGAATCGGCGACTTTAAAAAGTTTATTGTGCTTAAAGTCTTATGAACTCAGATCATCTCTCAGTGCATTTAAGTTCCAGGTGGCTTTTCTGTGTGTTGCACTGGCATCGTAAAGTTAGCTAATTAATTATGCATAAAACGGGCAAAATGGCGATTTTTACAGGGGATGCCCGGATCTCCCAGGGAATTTAATATTTTGACCTGAAATTCTGTCACATAAGTTAATTCCTGGTACCTAACATTTGTGCCGAGTTTGAGCGAAATCGGTTATTTGAGCATTATCTCCCCCTGCCTGGTTCTGCCTGGTTTTCTCATGGACACACTCTTAACTTATGGACTAGAACTCATGATCAATTTCTTGATCATCTTGCTCTATATATAGTTCTATGTCCTAAGAAAAGTGTAACATGGTTTAATTATTCATGTTCTGTTATTTTACTGCAAAGAATAACAATGAAATTGATTTACGTTAGTTAAGTTGGATCGCAGTTGATTTTCCAGTTTAAGCCATCTCTCTTTGAAACGGATAAGCGTAAGATTTATCCTGGTTTTTGAAGAAACATCATTGTTTAGCTAATTTTTTTTCCAAGTTTCATAGCACAGGGCGATTAGCTTAAAAGGTAGAGCTCCCGCTTAGCATGCGGGAGGTACTGGGATCGATATCCAGATTCTCCATTCTTTTTCCCGCTGAGAAAGAAAGCTTTTTTTTTCTTGCAACTCAGGCATTGGATGCCGGCTTCTCTTAAACATTGGGCTAATCTCTGGTGTAATATAATTTATTACTCACAGCTGACGTAAAACAAAGGAAACAAAACGTCCTTAGCAATGAAAACAGGGGTCTTTTTGGCATGAGCATGCGCGACCGCTGACTTTAAAAAGAGCACGCGACCATTGACAGCGACCGTGGTGCATAGTCATAGGAACCAAATTGTTCACTTTGAAAGCTTGCTTGAGATTGAAATGGCAGCAGGAACTTAGGAAAGACCTTCGTTGTATAAAATAAGTAACGATCTGGTGATTTCAAGTGGAGACTGATGCGCTGAACGAGGTTAAAGAGCAAGTTTCTCAAAGAATGTCTGGTAGCTTTGAGACACGCCATTTTGATGAAGGCAAACCCTGGGGTGAGCCTCCATGCACATCGCTTGTTCAGCGGCCGCGCATGCTCATGCAAAAAGACCCCTGTTAGCAATGAATCTAACTCTGATAATAGTCCATAAAACAAAGAAAACGAATAAATTATATGTATTACACCGCTGATAACCCGAATATTGACGCGTGAGAAGCAGCTACTGACGTTTGCTAATAGCTAGCGTTCTGTAATGAAGGTATTCTATGCCAGAAGTTATTAATACGGGATGTTCGGAGTTTCTATAGGTCGCTAGGAACTGTGGGATTGTATTTCCTTGGTGATTAGTATCATGACGTCCATCTGATTGCATGGAGCATGTTTCTTTATAACAGTTTAGTAAATCGTTATCAATCTCATACATTTTTAGGGAGGTCTTGTTGAAGCATCACGCGACCTTATAAGTAAAAAATGCTAACAATTAACGGACTATTGCGAGGAGGATGCGTAGTAATAATGATGGCTCAGATCAGTAATGACGATGATGAGGATGATGATGAAAATGATGATGATTGTGACTTATCGGCAAGTTCGTCACTGGAATTTGCATTATGATATAAGGGATATTACGACGCAGGAAGATCTTACGCATTAGATTTGAGTCGTTTCCTACGTACATGAACCGTAGGGTAGGTGCGTTCGCGAAGGTTTGATTATCATAATCGGATTTAAGCTGAAATTCACTACAGAAGCATGAAACCCTTATACAGGTCATGATGTAAATACCCTTGAGAGGAGCAAAGAAATACTACTCGTTTCGTTCGTCGCGACTACCATCATATTGCAAAGTAAATTCGCTCGTCAAGTTTAGCGCCTCGTAGCACTTGTCCAGCGGGCAATCATGTTACTCAGTTGCGGTACCAATTGTCTGTACCTTTATGTATACATTTTCCGAACTCTGGCAACACCTTTTTTTTGCTTTGATTTCCTCAGAGTTTTGACCAGGGTTACAGCTGATTAAATCAATAGAATAGTAAGGATCCGAGTTAAAGGCTATTTGTTTAAAATTTCACAAATATTTTGGCGATAAAGTTAAAAAAACACTTATCTGGACGGTAGAAAAAAGCCTTTTAAACGATTTGCAAACATTTATTCGACAAATATTATATCAGACAGCTAAAAATTCTCACAGTATAGGTTACTAGAATCGGCAGAGTATTAAGAGCGACTTTTTCTGGAGACCGAGTGAGAGGTGGCACATGATGGAAAAAATGCCTATCGTCATATTTCGTCCAGAGATACCTTATAGTGATTCAATAAATGTGGTGTAATTTTTTGGTTGAAATACTTTTTTCTTTTCCAGAAAATTCTCAAAAACTGTAACGGGTGGCCACCGCCATAAAATGACCAAAATAAAAGCGACAAGTAAGGGTACAAGAAGTTTGCTCATCAAAAGTGCAGAAGGAACTTAGGGTTTTTTAAATCTAAATATGTACGAAGGAGATATTGTCAAATGATTTAAGCCTAATAACAGGATTATAGCGGTTATTTTGAATTTCCGGCAAATTTTTGAAAATCACTAATATTTCATTGTTGTAAAATCCCATTTCGGAACAGATTTTCAAGAAACCTTTTTCCCATGCGGTATAACTCAGAATGACTTGAAATTAATTTTCCTGTTAAGTGTAAATGGCCTTCTTTCCAATGATGTAAAAATTTATTTGGGGCTTTTATTCACTGCTAGGAAAAAGTCCGCTAAACTTTGAGGAAATCACGCACTTACTTGTCAACAAACGAAAGTAATCAAATTACGCTCTTTGTTATCAAAGCCAAAATTTCACACAAATCTTAGCTTTAAGCACTATTTTCGTTTCAAATTGCCATCTCCACGTGAACAAACGTCACGCACTCCTGGCGGCTTTCCAGTGAATATCGCATTACTCAACATTTTAAACAAGCTGCAACTGGCTAGCGAACATTCAGTCACTCTGGAGTTCAAAATTCACTCTATTTCAACTCTAAATAATCTCATTATTGTCCTTTTTAGCTGAATCTAGTCAACGTGGAGATGGCAATTTGAAACGAAAATAATGAGAAAAACCAATTTTCCACCGCTAGCCCTACAAGGTAGGCTTACTGTACTGTCTTTTAGATCTAAAATAGTGCTTAAAGCTAAGATTTGTGTGAAATTTTGGCTTTGATAACAAAGAGCGTAATTTGATTACTTTCGTTTGTTGACAAGTAAGTGCGTGTTTCCTCAAAGTTTAGCGGACTTTTTCCTAGCAGTGAATAAAAGCCCCAAATAAATTTTTACATCATTGGAAAGAAGGCCATTTACACTTAACAGAAAAATTAATTTCAAGTCATTCTGAGTTATACCGCATGGGAAAAAGGTTTCTTGAAAATCTGCTCCGAAATGGGATTTTACAACAATGAAATATTAGTGATTTTCAAAAATTTGCCGGAAATTCAAAATAACCGCTATAATCCTGTTATTAGGCTTAAATCATTTGACAATATCTCCTTCGTACATATTTAGATTTAAAAAACCCTAAGTTCCTTCTGCACTTTTGATGAGCAAACTTCTTGTACCCTTACTTGTCGCTTTTATTTTGGTCATTTTATGGCGGTGGCCACCCGTTACAGTTTTTGAGAATTTTCTGGAAAAGAAAAAAGTATTTCAACCAAAAAATTACACCACATTTATTGAATCACTATAAGGTATCTCTGGACGAAATATGACGATAGGCATTTTTTCCATCATGTGCCGCGATTTTTCGATTTCACGCGGTCCCCAGAAAAAAGTCGCTCTCAAATTGTATTTAAATCTTGAATCCTTCCAATAAACTCCTTTAAACTTTCGCTTTTCGATACTCCCAGACCATTTTTAAATCCTTTGTTAACAAATTCACCAGCCGCAATTTTTGCTAGTTGAATTGGACCGAGGTATGCGATAAAATACTACGTTTTAGAACTGTCAAAAAAATGTTGTTTTAAAATTATACTGACGGAAAAACGTTTTTGTTGTTACTTTGCCAAAAATATACGATGGCTGGAGAATCCGGGTATCCCGATACCTCCCGCATGCTAAGCGGGCGCTCTACCATTTGAGCTAACTGAACTTAATTTTAATGAGTAACAAAATGACTAAAATACTGAGACGCACTGATCATGATATCAGGCCATCATAATCAGCGTAGACTTTTAAGATTTATATTACGATACGACGTACGTACGGCCGAGAATGTTGGTATCATTCTATTAATAACAGTGTATCCGTAATGAAGTCATCTGAATTTCTTAGTTTTTGTTGTAGTAGTCAAATCAACAGGGTTCTCGAATTCTGCATCGAAAAAGTTATTTGCTCGCCACTGACAAATCAGGATATCTTGCTCAACCTCTTCCAATAAATGTTAGCTATTCTATCCCCCCTTACTATTGTCCATTCAAAGTGTTCTTCTGTCTCTGATTGGCTAAAATCTTCCGCGGCTAATATTCATAAGCAGCTATTATTCTTTCACCGAACTTTGCCGGATATCAATTCTGATGACCTCAGCTGTACTGAAATCGACAGTAAAAGCGACATCACTGGGCGCTGTAGCTTACTGGGTAAAATGGCAGAAGATTTCACACGTTGTGTAAGGAAGAAATAGTTGACCACTGTCAACTATACACAAAAAATACACTTATGCCGCCGAGTGATGACTTATTATGTTACTTTATAATTTTAAAAGAGTAAAAAAGCAAAAGGAATGTCAATAATTTTATGGGGAATCTCGATAACGGTTCCAGTACCCGCGCACACGCTAAACGGCCGCATTATGAGATAAATCCCTGCAGCACATATCGGCATCCGCCGAAACCCGTTGAGTGGCATTTTTTCCATTATCTATCAAGGTTTGGTGCTACTGAGGTTCAGTAATCAGTTTACTGCATCAGATAAGGAAACCAAAATTATTGTATCACTTTAAATTTATGATGTTAATGCGAAGTCTCACTATGGTTACTGAGAGATTGAAAACAAACAAACAAATAAATAAACAAATAGCAACAAACAGCTAAATAAGACAAAACAAAAAAAAACAAAAAATAAAAACAAACTACTGTGAGTCGTCTTTTACTTTGCATGTTTGTCAAAAAGGGCCTGTCCGGGAGTCGAACCCGGGACCTCTCGCACCCGAAGCGAGAATCATACCACTAGACCAACAGGCCCCGACATGGCCATAAATGGAATAATGTCTGCCCGTTTCTTTGTGTGGATCGACAGGTTGTTATGATAAATTAATAAATGCAAAATAACCTGAGGTAAAGCAAATGAAGAGCTGTCGAGATCTTTATTTTCTCGTCATGTGATGGGTTCCGCAACTAACTGTCCGTGGAAATACGATTTAAAAGTCCTTTGTTTTCCTCTATATCTTCAAAACCGTTCATGATACGGCCACAAAAATTACACAGAATGTTTACCCTTCATTTCCAACTTCTAAGCAAAACTTGATTGACACGATGTTGTAATTTCAGGTCAGTATAACGTCATAATGTTGATTTGATTTTCAGAATCCAAATTCCATCGATGTTCCCTCAAATTCAAAAAATACTTGAATAGTAAGGTGTTGAACTGAATGAACAACATGAAGAAATTGTAATGCAGAAGTTGCTGATATAACGTCATACTATATAATTTTGTTTCGGCTGATAGTCGCATTACAAGTGGCCACAATCAAAAATTTGTTTCACTTCTGCTGATCTCCAGTAGCTCTCGGCCAAATTTACTTTGTTTTGGTTTTGATCTCAACCAATCACAACGCACGACACCTATATCCAGAAATGGATATCTCCCAGACTGGTGAGGGCCAAGCTAAATTAGAAAAGGAAAAAAAAAAAAGAAAAGAAAAAATAATAATTAAAATAGTGATACTTATTTAAGCAATAGAAAACGTTTTCCGTGTTTGCATAGCCTGATATAAACACGAGAGGGGTTGGGAGAATTCGAGACAGTTATGCAAACCCGAGACGAAGTCGAGTGTTTGCATAACTGTCGAGAATCTCCCAACGCCAGTAGCAAGTTTCATTCACTAGAAGTGAGGAAAGCAAAGGTACGTTTGTCGGAGTTAGTGTTGGCTTTCGGGAGTTTCAAGTTTCTCCTGTTTCCACGCCTATCGATGTTATATACTTTACTGAAAGGTAATGTAAAGTCAGTTATATAACTTGGCGAGAGACCATTTAAAGCTTTAAAGACAATAGTAGCATGCATAAGTTTAATTATGTCATGAATTGGGAGCCATCCAAGAAGCCAGAAATCAAAGGTAGCGAGGGAGCTTTGGATTCCCGATCTAACATCAGTCTGGCAACTTTTTTCGGTATAAACAAAGAATCCTATCAAGATTTCCTTTTGATGTATTGCCCAACATTTCGCAGCAATAATCCATTAGTGACAGCAGAAGGCAATTGTAGAAGGCTAAGCGGGCCCCATATATCGAATGCGTCGAAGGATACCCAGCCGTTTGGAAAACGTTTTGCCTAATTATGTACTAATTAATATGCGTCGATCAGCTCAGCGTTGGGTCAACGTGCATGAACACTCAATAATTTCCTTGATGGTACTGTTTCAATTTGTGATTCATTAATGGTGATACTAAGATGATCTGGAAGCTTTGACATTTTACTTAACTACGTCACAATCATGACCGTCACAATCACATCTGCATGAAGAGTACTATGTAGCATCGTCACCAAAAAAAATCAAAGTGCGTTTCATTCAGGTGAAGCAGAAGATCGTTCATATGTATTATAAATAAAAGGGGGCCTAGTATTCATCCCTGGGGGACTCCAGATCAAATTGAAGAGGCGTTTTTAGGAAAGAAGTTTAATTACCGATTTTTACTTGAAAATCTCTGTCCCTGAGATAGGATTCGATTGAAACCAGACCACTGTTGTATCGAGGCCATATGATTCTACCTTTTCTAGGAGTATTTGGAGATCAACAAGATCAAAGACCTTCCGTAGATCTATCATACTTAAACCAGCGATCTTCCTAATATGGCTGCTGCCTAGTAGGAAATCAGTTAGCTTGATCAATAATGACTGGCAGGAGTGGTATTAACGAAATCCAGATTGGTTCTCAGTAAGGAGATCATGCTCTGTTAGATAATTATATAATTCATTAAACACAATTGTCGCTCTAAAACTTTGCAGAGTAATAGCAGCACGGATGAAGGTCGATGAAATTAGGCCTTTTTGTAAGAAAAAAGAGCAATTTTTGAAAAGCATGGCTGTCAAAACTTTCGGATGCCACAGTAACGTCAATAATGACCTACACGTACACAGGACGACGACTTTAAAATGTTCCTATATAACGTTTAGTAAAAGTCGCCAAGTTTGGTGGCCAAAGCTTAAACAGTACTAAAGTTATCAACTTTCTAGCGAAGGGCAAGGGAGTGGCTCAGAAGAACCCTCCTAGATCTGTATAGAGTTAACCGTTCGCCATGATTAAAACTGCCAAAAGTTGGTACGCATAGAATGTTGCATGATATCGCTGGTTAGGACTTTTATTCGTCACTGATTAATTGCTTACAGGCTGAGGAGTCATCATGAGATGTATTTTACAGCTACGTTATATTAGCCGAACAGTGCACATTCGCAACACAAAGTAATTTCCTGTGGGAAGGTTTCCCATTCATCCAAACCGTTTCTCTTTTAGAACGTTTGAGTCACGGAAGGATTTTTGCACTCGCCTCTCACGGAACCTTGTCCACCGTACTGCTGTCCCCTACACACCATCACGTTAATATACTCAGGTATCCTATCAGGTCCAAGTCTAGTTGTAGCTGGACAAATGTCACAAAGCTCTTTTGTTTTAGACTCACAAGGTCCGCTAGGGACAGTAACGGGGAAGGAGGGGTCCGGTGAGTCGCTGTCACTAGACTCATCCCTCCTTAATCTCCTCCTGTTTGAATGCAAAAGGACTTGAGATTTCCGAGTTATGTTGTAGATTTTCATCCTTCTCAACATCGAGTGGTACTACACCAGGTTGGGAAATCTGTCCGCTTCTGCTTTGGTAAAGGCCATGTAGAAAGAAATGAAGTAGCCCAGTGGGCCTAGCTTCAATCCCTAAAGTCTGAGGCCTTTTGTTAACTTTTCGCCATTGCGTGGAACTTCCCATTTCCAAAGCAAGGACGCAAAAAGAACAGGTAGGTTGGCAGCCAAGAACAATACTCGAATGGCCATCTAACGTAAAGATAAGAAACATGAATATAATCAAAGGTGGCCAGTACTACGTCAAACTCATGAAATCTTTCCACGGCCAGTTAGTCGCCGAATCCAACCTTAGTGGATCTAAACTAAATGCAAGGGACATGCTAATTGGTCTGTTCCTGTTTATTTGAACCATGCTATGCTATATCACTCCACACTGTCTATTACATAGTTATTTCTCTTGCCTCAAAACAAGACGCTGGGCAAAACTGTTCCGTGGGTTGACGTTTTTCTACACAAAAATAAAACAAGCCAAGGAGCCCCTATTATATTTTTATCTTTTGAACTTTACTAAATTCCACGCATGGTAAAAAATATTTTCATGTTAATCAGGACTTGTCACGAGAAGATTCCAGGAAACATCAATCGCCGATGAGTTATTAAGTCTGTGTCGTATTCCATGATATATCAGCTCCTTAGAATAATTCAGTCCTATATGCACAGAGCCCAAAAAATCTGTTCGATCGTGTTCCTTTGACAATGTGCATGCTGTAAGGAAATGAATGAAAAAACAGCGTATTGTACACTAATATCGGGGGCACCCAAGGACTGTTTTCTGTAAAATATCTGTTCAGGGAGAAGGAAATGTTGCCTAGAATGTTCTATTACTTGAGGAAGGCTAAAAATTTCTAGGTGGCTGTTCCATTCGTGTAAGATTTTCGAAGCTTACCTAAAAAATTTCCTACGATTTTCTGAAGTTTAATTTTTCAAATTTCACTCCCCAGGTTTGGCTATTTCTCGTAGAAAAGGAAACCTAAAAGTTTCGGATTCAAACCTGCGATGAAGAGAGGAATTAGAAAAATTGTCACTTTCGTAAAACGTTAAATTACATCTAGATTTTCTGGAAAGTAATGCTGAAGCCCTAATAATTTCGAAAAGTCTTAGGTTGCCCTGGATGACCGAACAGAAACAAATTTTATAGCGCCGCTGAGAATAAATTTCTAGAGATCTAAAAGTACTCTGGATAGCCTAAAAAGTGTTTTCAGTGTGTTTTGGAGGAAACCGTCGTTGGGTGCCCCTGTAATATTGCCATCGATATTGTCATGCATTGTCAAAATAAACCTGATCTTGTCTCAGTACTGTGTTGACCCTTCGAGTATAAACGCCGAATTCGCGGGTGATTAATGAATGGTGTTTTTTGTTGGCCAAAACCCCCAAATTCGCCGTTTACGATCGAAAGAATGACTTTTCGTATTATGAGAGTAAGAGAAGATAAATGTTATTATATGGTGATCATGATTATTCATCGCACTATTCTTCAAGATATTGTTAACCTATAGATAATTCCATAATTATATTACGGTAACCTAGATATACTGATGTACAAAGAGGAAACGATCGCACTCAGTTTGTGATGTATATGTCCCCTGTGTCTATTAAGTTATATTGAGTAGGAAATATTGCAAGTTCTATGAAGTAGTAACGAAAACAAAACGTTCAACTTATAGACCTATCATGAAGCGCAAGATTTAAAGCTTTCGGAGACCTCCAGCTAGTAGCGAAAAAGAAAAAAACAGTCTTTTCAGCCACAGTCTCAATCTTTTCTGGAACGGTTTTTCTTCAGTTAGCTGGGAAATGTTTTAAAGGACACATTTTCTTGATAACCGGGTGTATTCAAGCTGGTCGACCATGTAGTCACCAGTGCAACTTCATGCGAAATTGGCAGTCGATTTTCCACAAAATGTTGATTGATTGCGTGTTACTTTGGCAATATTGCATGGTCAGAATTTTAGAAATAATTAGAACCTCTACAGTAAAAAAAAAAGATGTGTTCTTGCTGAAATACATTTGTTGTGCGCACTACTAAATAATCGTTGACCATTATTCGTGTAGCCTTAGCTTGAGGATAACCCACTAAATATTTGAAAACTATCAAAAAATTGGACTTGTCAACTGACTCAAAGTAGACGTTAAACCTATTACATATATACTCACACTTATTTAAGATGGTTGCAAATTCTTCAATGTATACGTACTGTTTTTGACTTGAATTCCTGGAGAATCATTAGACATTTTATTCTTTTCGGATAAGAATGAAAACCTTAGGCAAAAACAATCGGCTCATCAGTCGGTCTTGACCTTTGAACCTTAAACATCAATATCCAGGTTTTGGAAACAGAGTACCGTACTTCCTTACAATTAATTATCCGCACACGAATGACAAATCGCTCAAAGGCTGGTTTTAAAGTATTTAAAGAAATAGAGGGTCGATAGAAAATTACATTTAGGTTAACAAGAATAGACATTCTGACTATTCTTTTCGGATAAGAATGAAAACCGTAGGCAGAAAAAAATCCGATGTGCTGTGTGTATATTGCTGTAGCAGGTCCACATCAAGTTTTAAGCTGCCATATACGTAAATAACCTGCTTTATGATCAATAACATAATCAAATATTAATCATATTTATTGTTTTCTCTTGACGGTGTATTTGAGGGTGTTCTTTAGCTGTAACGCGCGACTTCCTGGAAACCAGTTGCGATTTTTCTCGGCGACGACGACACTGTCCTCAATCCCACGTCGAATTGAACTTTTCAGTAATTACTTTGACGATATTTATAGAAAATAGTTCACTAACTTGTTAAATACACCTCATGAGGGTAGATTAATTAATAGAACAGGTCAGCTGCGAATAATTAATTTATATTACTTGTATTTCATTACAAAGATATGCTTCTATTGTTTTTTCACTCTTGTCACCACCGTCAAGTCCTTTTCGCTTTTTTAGAGTGCATGGGAAGCATATGAAAACGTGGAACCAGGAATGTGAACATTAATACTTTTTTGTATAAAATGTAGCATCATTTCTATACATTAAAAAAGATGAAAGTCAGCGGTTTAGAATATATTACGTTTCCTATAAATAGTTATATACAAATATCTGATTTCAATTTTGTATCTTTTTATTTTTGAGTAAGTTCTGTAAATTTTTAGTAATATCTTTTAATTCGTATGCGCTCTGTAATTGGTCAATATTTCCGGTCTAATCTATATTCAGTTTTCAACATCAGTATTCAGGTTTGGAAGGCGAGTCAATACTTCCTCATTTTTAGCACACAAGTCAGTGACAAATCATTCAAAGGCCAGTTTTATAGTGATATTATAATAAAATAAAGTTAAGGAAATACATTTAGACATTTGCAAGTGATTGAAAGATAGTGATAAATATTAAAACCTTACAATCAGAAGGAGCTGAGAGAAGGAAGTGCGGACAATATTTCCATTGAAAAGATTAAATGCTTTTCAACGTAACACCGTACGTGTAGTTGAAAAGCTGTTTTATTATGGTTCGTAGCATTTTTGTCACATTTGTGCCAACCTTTTCAGTCAGTCATTTAATAGAAGTTACGTAACTACATTTGATTATACTCTATGAATATTTGTATAAATATCGACGTAGAGGCTTTTTTGGCTATCTCGCCTTTTGGACAGCCGTTGTCGGTGAGCAAACTTATTATTAGTTCCTAAGGTAGTCTAAGGCTCTAATCCTCGGAGCTAGATACACTGCATTCGATCGAGGAGTACGTTACCGGTTTTTTTGTCCCACTGGGTTGTTTATTCCGGGTTTTCGTACCGGGTAGTGTAGCATTCCTTTGATTCTACTTTCTGTCACGTTCCATATTATTTAAATGTTCGTTTAATATGTAGAAATTATATTATTTCTGTAATTTTTTATATTACTTTTAAGATCATTTTATCGTTGAACTGTATTGCTAAGATATCTTGTCAATAAAGCACGCGCTTGTCCATTGTGTCTATTAGGCACCCAGCAAGAGTCACACTCCATATACAGCTATTTCGAGAAAGGTTGTCGGACAAAATGTGCAAGCGACAATTCCGAAAGGCAATATGGGATATGATCAATACACTGTTCCTGACGTCTCTAGCTGCCGAACTTACTTTTGTTGCTTTCCTTTAGCACTAGAAAACACATTTCCAGGGCCTTTCGTGCCAATTCTTTCAAATTTCTTTGAAGAACGGAGAACTCAAAACCACCCACAATGCCTTTTGGGATTGTCGCGTGCACTTTTTCCGACAACCTTTCTCGAAACAGCTGTATGTCGTTGTGTTTTCATTCGCGCTTTGCGCTCTTTGCGAAGGGTAGTAATGAATATCTGATTCAGCCCGGTTAGCTAAATTGGATAATGCGTCCGGTATGCCGAGCGTAGTTTTGCACTGGCCAGGTCATCACTCATGGTCTTAAAATAACTGATAAAATTGTGCTTCCGTTTATTATTAGTAGTATGATTATTATTATGATGATGATGTAAACGATGATTACCGTAAAATTCCGAAAATAAGCCCTTGGGCTTATATTTTTCAAAGGCCCTTTTTGTGGGGCTTATTTTTGGAAGGGCTTTTACACGGAGGGAAATTTGCGGTTACAAATCGATTGGGCTAGCCTTATAGTTCGAAGTAAATTTACCGTTTTTGCGTTGTATTACTTTGTATTTGAGGGCAATTTTTCAAAATATTATATTTGGAGGGCCGATTTAACGAAGGGTTTTTTGCGTCACCGGGTTTTGGGGGCTTATATTTGGAGGGGATTATTTTCGGAATTTTATGGTATTATTTTTAGTAGTAAAACAATTGATATTATTATTTGAAATCTTCAAATGGTTAGACATCATTGGCCGAACGTAGTTAGAATCTTGGATTTTTTGGCAAAAAGACTGTGTTTCTAAATTTAAAATTTCTGCTATTTTTGCTCTTGATATCAACACAATATTAACATTTTCGAACCATTTCTTGGACCCGTGAAATGAAAAACAAACAGATCGAAAAAGAAAAAATAACTTCATACTCGAAGGGTTTACCCTTACGAAAAATCTCACATGTCAGCAACCCCGCAAATTGAAATTTTAATAAAAATGACAGGTTTAAGGAAAGAAAACAATTGACAGAGGCTCTTTTTGCAGTGACTGAAGCACAGATTACTTAAAACATCACGCGCAAAATATCAGAAACGTACAAAAAACCCAAATGAATAAACTCCCAAGGACACTGTTTGCCTCCTTACTTTGATCTGACGGAAACTGCATAAAGACCCGAAAATTATTTAATGGAGCGCCGGTAAGCACAAGCTGACCCGTTATAAGCAAATCGGTTACTCTTGCAATTTGCGGAAGAGATGTACAAGAACAGAAAAAAGGAGAAACAAGAATTATGGTCTGTGTAAGGATTGAACTCACAGCCTTGGCGTTATCAGTAAAACGCTCTGCCGACTGAGCTAACGGACCCGACTAAATAGTTAAAAACGTTGAAGAATAGTATCATGCAGTTGGAGGAGGGTATTTTCCACCACAAAATGCTGAGTGGATAGCACACTCCACTATCTGCATAATTCTACGAAACACAGCCGATTTCAATATTTTCTTTCTATTATTCATTTACTGTCAAACTCAGAAAACCGTGAACACGTACCTGAAAATTTTCAGGAATGTTGATTGTGTACTGGCCCATTACAATAAAGTTCTGGATACGGAAGCAAACCTCAAAACCAAACTAATAGCCTAAAGGCCATTTGCACTAAGAGGTCATGTGACATCGTGTTTACGAAAATGAAAGTTAATGTGATTTTGCCTTCAGAAAACGATTAGTGGGTCATATCTTAAACAAAATAATAGTGATTTGGTTTTTCAAACCCACACCATTTTCTTAAAATGAGTAAGTTCGTAGCTGGTCACGCGACCAAAATATGATTTTTAAAATTAGGTATTACATCTTTCAGAACACAAATTTTGCACTTAAAGTTCAAGGGAATGTTGAAAAGATGATGTGGTAACGTTTACAGCACATCTGAGCGTAACTATCCAACGTTTTACAAGATACAAGCAAAAAGTAGTTTTGGCCGCCATTTTGGAGGGCGAGAGTATGCCCTCCAACATGGCGGCCAATACAAATCATACTGCTTTGTTGAAAAATCAAAGTGCCATAAAATATCCCCCTTAAATGCGTTCCCTCTTAAATTTCGGGAGTGAGATAACTTTTATGTGCTCTGTTAATTTTTGGTATCAGCAAGATTCCAACGCATCGTTTAAAGGAAGCATTGGTCACGTGACCTCTTAGTGCAATTGGCCTATTACCGTTGCAGTTGCGGTTTAGTTATCTCGCGCCTTATTGGCTAATTTCTCGCAACACAATAACATTCCATAAATATTTCTGGTGTTTACGGTTTTGTGAGTTTCACAGTAAAACATTTCCAAACTCACACAGTTTTTACAAGAATTTCCGTCAACAAAACATTTGTCTGTCCCTTGTTTGTTGCAGAGCGGATGTTTTTTAAATTTCAGCAAAACGGCTGATCCTGTCACACCGCTATATTAACGTGGCGTCGGTCAATCCTGTTTCAGTCTTCTACTTTTACAATCGGTGTCAATCGTAAAATAATATAAACATGAGAATATAATATTATTATTAATAGTAATGTCAAATATTTTCACACTGATACTCGATCATGTGATCATGATAAGGATCATGAAGCCGGTATCCTGTTATGGACGTAATATGACAATTTGAAAGTTCACTGATGTAATTTTATATCGACCTGCTATTTCTTTAAATATTTTAAACCAGCCTTTGGGAGATTTGTCGCTCGTGTGCGAATAATTAATTATAAGGAAGTACGGAACTCTGTTTCCAATACTGGATATTGATGTTTAAGGTTCAAATTAAAGGTCAAGGCCAACTAATGAGCCGATGATCAATTCAGCTCTCTTCTCTAACTTGACAACAAAACATTTTTAAGGTATAATATAAATAGCTTTGTTTGATTAAGAGTATATAATAAGCTGTGGTAATTACTATCCTCGAACAGTTAGTTATTATCGCCTAATTAAGCAATAAGGTTCTCTAGGAATTCAAGGCAAAAACAGTACATATACATTGAAGAATTTGCAATCATCTTAAATAAGTGTGAGTATATAATATTATGTAATAGGTTTAACGTCTACTTTGAGTCGGTTGACAATTCCAATTTTTGATACTTTTCAAATATTTAGTGGGTTATACTCAAGCTAAGGCTACACGAATAATGGTCAAAGATCATTTATTAATGCGCACAACAGATGTATTTCAACAAGAACACATCTCTCTTTTTTTATTACTGTACAGGTACTAATTATTTTTTATTCTGACCATGCAATATTGCCAAAGTAACACGCATTCAATCAACATTTTGTGGAAAATCGACTGCCAATTTCACCTGGGGTTGCACTGGTGACTTCCTGGTCGACCAGCTTAAATCCACCTGGTTATCAAGAAAATGTGTCCTTTAAGCCATTTCCCAGCTAAGTGTTAAAAAACCGATCCAGAAAAGATTGAGGCTGTGACTGAAAAGACTATTTTTTTTTCGCTACTAGCTGAGGGTCTCCGAAAGCTTTAAATCTTGAGCATAATAGGTCTATAAGTTGAACGTTTTGTTTTCGCTACTGCTTCATAGAACTTGCAGTGTTTCCTACTCCGGACAATATAACTTATAATAGACACAGGAGACCTATACATCACAAACTGAGTGCGATCGTTTCCTCTTTTTACATTTATATCTAGGTTATCGTAATATAAATATGGAATACCTATGGCCAGCAATATCTTGAAATAGTGCGATGAATAATCATGATCACCATATGATGACATTATCTTCTCTTTCTCATAATGCGTATAGTCGTTATTTCGATCGTAAACGGCGAATTTGGCGGTTTCGGCAGAAAAAAAACACCTGTCCATTCATTAATCACCCACGAATTTGGCGTTTATGCTCGAAGGGTCAACACAGTACTGCGGCAAGATCCCGTTTATTTTGACAATGCATGACGATATAAATGGCAATATTAGTGTACAATACATTGTTTTTTCATTCATTTCCTTACAACATGCACATTGTCAAAGGAACACGATCGAAAAGATTTTTTGGGCTCTGTGTATATAGAACAAGAGTTGTTTTAAGAAGCTGATATATCGTAGAATACAACATAGACTTAATTCTCCACCGGCGATCGATGTTCCTTGAATCTATGTTAAATTTTAGTTGGTAAACGGGTATCCCATATTTGAACTTGACCTCAAATATTTTTTCATAGCAAGTTGTGATCAACATGAAAATATTTTCTACCATTCGTGGAATTTACTAAAGAATTTACTAAAGTTCAAAAGAGAAAAATTTAATAGAGGCTCCTTTGCTTGTTTGTGTGTGCGTGTGTGTGTGTGTGTGTGTGTGTGTGCTTGCCCATCCGTAATTACGAGGACCATTATATGTTTACAAACCAACGTTGTGAGGACCACCGTAGTTGTGAGGACCGATACCTGGTCCTCGTAACCAATTATTGTCCTAATCGGCTTAAATCGTCAAAAAACGTTACGTGTGTGTAGAAAAACGTCAACCCACGGAACAGTTTTGCCCAGCGTCTTGTACTGAGGCGAGAGAAATAACTAGTATATAAAAGTGTGGAGTGATATAGCATAGCATGGTTCAAATAAACAGGAACAGACCAATTAGCACGTCTCTTGCATTTAGTTTAGATTCACTAAGGTTGGATTCGGCGACTAACTGGCCGTGGAAAGATTCCATGAGTTTCAATGAAATCTTCACCGAATCGAATGTGACCTGTAGTATTGGCGACCTTTGATTATACTCATGTTCCTTATCTTTACGTTAGATGGCCATTCGAGTACTGTTTTTGGCTGCCAATCTACCTGTTCTTTTTGCGGGCTTGCTTTGGAAGTGGGAAGTTCCACGCAATGGCGAAGAGTTAACAAAAGGCCTCAAACTTTTGGGATTGAAGCCAGGCCCACTGGGCTACTTCAATTCTTTCTACATGGCCTTTACCAAAGCAGAAGCGGACAGATTTCCCAACCTGGTGTCGTACCACTACAACGTAACTCGGGAATCTCAAGTCCATTTGCATTCAAACAGGAGCAGATTAAGGAGGGATGAGTCTGATGACAGCGACTCGACGGACCCCTCCTTCCCCTTTACTGTCCCCAGCGGACCTTGTGAGTCTAAAACAAAAGAGCTTTGTGACATTTGTCCAGCTACAACTAGACTTGGACCTGATAGGATACCTGAGTACATTAACGTGAGGGTGTGTAAAGGAAAACAGTCCTGTGGAGAAATGCAAGGTTCCGTGAGAGGCGAGTGCAAAAATTCTTCAGTGAGTCAAATTTTCTTAAAGAAAAAAGGTGTAGATGTGAATGATTGGGAAACTTACTCACAGGAAATTTCTTTGTGCTGCGAATGTGTACTAATATAACGTAAATGTGCACTAATATAACGTAACTGTAAACTAAATTTCATGATTATTCCCCAGCCTGTAAGCAAGTTATCACTGACGAATAAAAGTCCTAAGCAGTGATAACATGCAACATTCTATGCGTACCAAATTTTCACAGTTTTAATCACGGCTAACGGTTAACCCTATTAAGATTTGGGAGGGGTCTTCTGAGCGACTCCCTTGCCCTTCGCTAGAAAGTTGATAACTTCAGTACTGTGTTAAACTCTGACCACCAAACTTGGCCACTTTTATTAAAAATGACCTGTGAACATTTGAAAGTCGTCGTCATGTGTACGTGTAGCTCATTATTGACGTTACCATGGCATCCGAAAGTGTTGACAGCCATGCTTTTCACAGTTTGCTCTTTTTTCCTACAAAAGGGCTAATTTCATCGACCTATTTCCGTGCTGCTCTTACTCTGCAAAGTTTTAGAGCGACATGTGTTTAATGAATTATATAATTATCCAACAGAGCATGATCTCCTTACTGAGAACCAATCTGGATTTCGTAAATACCACTCCTGCCAGTCATTATTGATTAAGCTAACTGATTTAAATTTCCTTTGACCCTCTTGTTGATCACCAATCCTAGAAAAGGTAGAATTATACGATCTCGATACAACAGCGGTAGCCTGATTTCAATCGAATCCTATCTCAGCGACAGATATCTTCATGTCAAAATCGGTAATGTTCTTTCCTCAAAAACGCCTCCTCGATCTGGAGTCTCCCAGGGATGAATACTATGCCCTCTTTTATTTATAAAACATATGAACGATCCTCCGCCACCTGAATGAAACGCACATTGATATTTTTGCTAACGATGCTACGCAGTACTCTTCAGATGTGACATTTCAAAACGTCGAAGAAACCTAAACACAGCTTCTAGTTTTTTGGAATGATGAAAATAAAATGGTTCTAAGTGAGAAAAGAAGGGGCTATGATTGTGACGTAATCAAGTAAAATGTCAAAGCTTCTAGATGATCTCAGCATCACCATTAATGAATCACAAATTGAAACAGTACCATCAGAGAAATTATTGGGTGTTCTTATTGACCCAAAGGTGAGCTGGTCCTCGCATATTGATTACATATGCAACGTTTTCGCAACGGCTGGGTATCCTCCAACGCATTCGACACAACCTGACATATGTTGCCCGCTTAGCCTTCTACAATTGCCTTCTGCTGTCACTAATGTATTATTACTGCGTAGTGTGGGGCAATTTATCGAAAGGAAACCTTAATAGGATTCGTCGCTTACAGAAGAAAACTGCCAGACTGATGTTAGATCGCGAATCCAAAGCTCCCTCGCTACCTTTGTTTCTGGAACTTGGATGGCTCCCAATTCAAAACAGAATTAAACTTACGCGTGCTGCTTTTTTAAATGGACTCTCGCCAAGATATATATCTGACTTGACCCAGTTATCTTTCAGTAAATACATTACATAGGTACGCGTGGAGTCAGGAGAAACTTGAAACTCCCGAAAGCCAACAGTAACTCCGACAAATGTACCTTTGCTTTCCTCGCTTCTAGTGAATGGAACTTGCTACCGGATAGCGTTAAAACCTCAACATCGCTTTCCTAGTTCAAAAGAAACTATTCGAAGATGGCCTTCTCTTATCTCAAAGAAGTCTCAGACTGATTCTTTTCTGTACAGACTCGTACATAATGTCCATAACTAGTCAATCTCATGTAGAGGCGTCTCTCTTGTGTTTTGGTGATTTCGTTATTCTTCACATTTATTTTTATAATATTTAATATACTATGCGTATAGTATATATATTTTTTATTGGCATGAATTTTTATCCTTTCGATTTGAGGGGAAAGATCGGTGGAATTTGGATTCTGCAAATAAAATCAACATAATGACGTCATAAGGACAGAAATTACATCAGCGTGCCAATCAAGTTATGCTTAGATGTTGTAAATGTTCTGTGTAATTTTAGTGGCCGTATCATGAGCGGTTTTGAAGTTATAGAGGAAGAGAAAAGACTTTTAAATCGTCTTTCCACGGACAGTTAGTTGCCGAATCCATACATATGGTAAATAAATACGCCAGCCTTACTTAAATGGCGTTGAAAATAATTGTTGTAATTAGTTTGATGTTGAGCCTCAAAATTGCCTAGATTGACTGTGACGCCTGTGAAACTTCAAATGTTTGGCGGCGAAACATGTCACCCTCACGTGAAAGTAGACCACGCGGGCCACAAAAACAGCAGACAAAAATAACCATCGCAGCACGCGCGCAAACTTCAAATAGATTTCAAATAATTATCAAGGGGATAGGGATTCGCTCTCTTAGCTCATTTTCTCTTGTAAATTGTAATTAACTCGAAGTCACTTTCATCAACTGTTATTGAACTCACCACTGAGTTTATTTACTTCTTCATCTTTGCCTCGTGCGTTTTTAAATCCAATCTAGTATTTTCAGAAGATGGCAAAGTTGTTATTAGTCACATTTATTAAAAAAAAATTGTGATTTATGCTGGTTTTATATTATTTCTATACTTATTCGCGATTTGATTTCAAGAAATCATAATGACTAGCTTCTGCTTTAGGTTGTCAACCAACTTGGTATCTAAGGTAACATTTTTTTTGCTGTTGAATCATGAGATTTGCACACAAACACCAACTGGTCCACGGACAAAAACCAAATGAACTGAACCTTCATCCAAACTGGAGAAGATTGCTAAACAGGTCACCTTGGTTACGCATGGTGCTCCACGCGCTAACTCATCCGTAAATGTTAATGTACGCCACTTTATGCTCGCAAACGGTGAGCTTCTTCTGGCCCGAGCATCCCATGACGAGAAAATAAAGATCTCGACAGCTTTACCACAGGTTATTTTGCATTTATTAATTTATCATAACAACCTGTCGTTACACTTAAGAAAACGGCCAGCCATTATTCCATTGATGTCCACGTCGAGGCCTGTTGGTCTAGTGGTATGATTCTCGCTTCGGGTGCGAGAGGTCCCGGGTTCGACTCCCGGACAGGCCCTCTTTGAGAAATGTATGAAGTAAAAGACGAAACTTTGCTCTTATTTTAACATACCTGAAAGAAGAAGATTAGGTGGAGAGCTCTATGACAGGAGTCTGTTTTCATTTTTTGTTTTGTCTTATTTATTTATTTGTTGTTGTTTGTTTGTTTGTTTTCAATCTCTCATTAACCACAGTGAGACTTCGTAGTAAATTAAACACTATAAATTTAAAGTCATAAAATAGTTTTCTGTTGTTAATTAACTGATGCTCTAAACTGATTTCTGAACCTCAGTAGCACCAATCTTTGATGGAAATCGCTCGACCCTATCCGCACAAAAAATACACTTATGACTTATTATTTTTATAATTTTAAAGAGTAAAAAAAGCAAAAGAAATGTTAATAATTTTATGGGGAATCTCGATAACAGTCCCAGAACCCACACACACGCTAAACGGGCGCACTATGAGCTAAATCTCCAGCACATATCGACATATCGATATCGGCATATCGTACGAAAGCCAATCCAATAATTGTTTTGTTAATGATTCATTATTAATTATTTTCAACTTCAACAAAACATGCGTGCCTCGATCTGTATTATGTCCTCGTCTTCATGAACGTCTTTCTGATCCTAAGCAGTTTAGTGTATTAAAGTGTGCCGAAATCCACTGAATGGCATATTTGCCATTCTCGCTAAGTTTTTAGACAGTGGTCAACTATTTCTTCTTTACACAACGTGTGAAATCTTTTGCCATTTTCCCCAGCTTATAAGAAGAGGCCCTTTAATTGACGTCCCTTTTACTGTCGATTTCAGTACAGCTGAGGTCATCAGAATTGATATCTGGCAAACATCTTCCAAGTTCGGTCAAGGGATCATAGCTGCTTATGAATATAAGCCGCGCGCGGAATATTTTAGCCAATCAGAGACAGAGAAACACTTTGAATGGACAATAGCAAGAGAGGATAGAATAGTCAACAAATATTGGACGAGGTTGAACAAGATATCCTGATTTGTCAGTGGCGAGCAAATAATTTTTTTGATGCAGAATTAGAGAACCCTGTTAATTTGACTACAAACAAAAACTAAGAAATTCAGATGGCTTCATTACGATACGGAGTTATTAATAGAATAATACCGACAATCTCAGCCGTATTTCGTATCGTAATATAAATCTTAAGAATTTACGCTATGATTATCATGTCCTGATATCATGATCAGAGTGTCTCAGTATTTTAGTTTTTGTTACTCATTAAAATTAACTTGGAGTTTTACAGGCAGGGGGGTTAGCTCAAATGGTAGAGCGCCCGCTTAGCATGCGGGAGGTACTGGGATCGATACCCGGATTCTCCAACCAGAGTATATTTTTGGCAAAGTAACAACAAAAATGTTGTTCCATCAGTGTAATTTTAAAAACAACATTTTTTGACAGTTCTAAAACGTCGTATTTTATCGCATAACCCCGTCCAATTCAATTAGCAAAAATTGCGGCTCTAAATGGTAAATTTGTTAATAAAAGATTTAAAAATGATCAATGAATAGTTCTTGTTAGTATAATTTATTTTATTACAACACGATTTCCTGTGTTAAAAGGGTAAATACAATCCGCTCTGTAAAGGCCTTAACCCTCCTTTCGCACGCGAGACTATACAGTGGTTTTTCACATTCGATGGTAAAGTTCGAAAGCGGTGTGCACGTGGTGGCAGACTTTAATTAAGTACTAACTAGTCAAGGCCGCCGGTTTATACGAAGAAAAGTTGTCCGGAGTAGAAGGGTCACCCGCCTACCCGAACTACCCTGGACGAGAGCCAAGCCAAATTTTCATACATTTCCTTAGAAATCGTGGCGAACTGTTTACGCATCTTCATTTAAACAGGGCCTAAGGGTGCAATTTTTTTGTGCAGGAAAACTAACAATTTTTAAAGGGGGAACATGGTTGAGTGCCAGGTTAGCAACATACAGGAAGTACCGGGATCAATACATGGATTTTCCGACTGAAAGTTTTGTTTTTTGTACACAGTAGATTCAAGTATTTCTTCTCATGCACACAAAAAATCGTTTCAGGTACTTTTCACAGTTTAATGTTTTGTTTAATAAGTGTTAGTTACACCATTTTTTAAAACTAATTTCCTGAAAGTTTGAATTAGACTACGAGCAGTCTCTCTTTATTCTTTGTACGTCGAGCAAAACGTGCGAGACACGCAAATGATCACGCGCGTGACTCTAAGGTGCTCAACGCTCGCTCGCGCGTGCATTCCTCTCACTAAATCTGAAGTAAAAGAGAGACTACTTGCAGTATAATTTAGAATATTCTGCAGAAGGCTATTCTTTGTAACTTTTTTTTACCGAGAAAGTTACCGAAAAGCGAAAGCCCAAAGGAGTTTATTAGAAGGATTAAGGATTTAAATACAATTAAATACTCTGCGATTCTAGTAACTGTGCTGTAAGAATTGTTATCTGCCTGATCCAAAATTTGTCAAATAAATGTCTGCAAATCGTTTAAAAGGCTTTTCTTTTGCCGTCCAAATAAGTGTTTTTTTTTTTTGTTTTTTGTTTTAACTTTATCGCCGAAATATTTTGTGTAATTTTAAACGAAAAGCCTTACGCCTTACTAATCTCTTAATTTTATCAGCCGTAACCCTGGTCAAAACTATGGGGAAATCAAAGCAATAGCTCGCCAAATTGACGCATAAAAAGGTGTTTTCAGAGTTCGAAAAAGGTATACATAAATGTACAGACAATTAGTACTCAACTGAGTAATATGATTGCCCGCTGGACAAGTGCTACGAGGCGCTAAACTTGACGAGCAAATTTACTTTGCAATATGATGGTGCTCGCGACAAACGAAACGAGCAGTATTTCATTGTTCATTTCTATCGTACAGTGTATTTACATAATGGCCTGTGTAAAGGTTCTATGCTTCTGTAGTTAATTTGAGCTTGAATCCGATTATGATAATCAAAGCTTCGCAACCGCTCCTACCCTACGTTCATGTCCGCTTCGGTGCATGTACGTAGGAAACGACTCCCATCTAAATGCGTAATAATTCTTTCTGCGTCGTAATATCCCTTATATTATATTATAAAATGATTAAAAGAGTAAGCGCGCTCTGATTGGCATAGGGGAGTGTTTGCATGAGAGTATGTTAACATTGTTGTGAAATCAAGATGTTTTGCTTTTCGTGCGCTAATCACGCAAGCACGAATTTGAAAAAGTTTTCGAGTTCAAAACTCGACAAGTTATAACAAAAAATAATTTTTCTTTTAATCACTGCCACAACAAAGAGTTTTGCGTTTTTTCTTGGGAAGGTTATTTTATAATAAAAGCAAGAGAAAACCTTTTTCCTACTGTTTGCATAGCCTGATATAAACACTCGAGGCGTTTCAATTGGGAGAATTCTCGACAGTTATTTAAACCCTCGACTTCGTCTCGGGTTTGCATTACTGTCTCGAATTCTCCCAACCCCTCTCGAGTATATATTAGGCTATGCAAACACGGAAAACGTTTTCTATTCAGTATTGCTTAAATGCAAATTCCAGAAATGAACTTTTCGATGAGTCACAATCATCATCATCATCATCATCATCATCATTACTAATCTGAGCCATCATTTATAGTACCATGAATCCTCCTCCCATTAGTCTGTTAATTGTTAGCTTTTTTCACTTAGGTCACGTGATGTTTCAACAATCCCTCCCTACGGTATGTATGAGATCAGAAACCCATAAGGGGTTGAAACGTGTAACTCGCGTTCAATGCTCGTGAATATTCATTTTGACCATATTTGGAAATCTTAGTGAGAGATATCCATTTTCAACAAAATCGCTGCTGCGCGATCACCATGCAGATGTTTTAAGACAAGAGTTCTGCATTCCAAGGTTAAAAATACACCGTTAAAGGACAAAAAATGGAAAGAGAAAGTTCAAAAGAATGCTCAGCTTTCTTTTTGTGGAGAAAGGGAAGCTTTTCATCAAGAACCTTCGAGGAATTCAATCTTGTTTTCTTCACGGCGGAGCCCATGGTCTGTTTTGACACGCAACCAAGTTAGCAAAGTTTTTGCTGAATTTTCAGGTACATTTTGCACTCTATGGCCAAGACAATTACGTTTTTGAAAGGGAATTTATGCATTTTTAGATGTTTCATAGACGTTTTATAAATTTTTCTCTTCGGCGCTAAAGAAAAATTGCAAAATGTGCCCTGATTTGAGATGGATTTTGTGCTGAATTTTGCCATGTGCTTAGCCGACGTCACTTGCGTGAACGGATCCACTATCCAGATAGTGTTTTCCAAATTGCTTTAAAGGATTAACTTTTTGGACTTTGAATTAAAAAACATTTCAAGAAACGGTTTCTCTGTCTATTGTTTTGAGTTTGTTTATTCATAAAATTAGCTCAAAACACAATCGTGACTACAACATCTAAGTTTAATTTGAGCTTTTAAAATGCTTCTCACATTCATTACAAGCACTTTTTGCGAAAATGTCAGGTTCAGGTTTTGGACACTTTCGATACGCAGCTAATGAATTTTACTCGAAAATATTTTTCAATGTTTATTCTAGACTGTTAACACAAGAATTTTAAAAGCCTATTTGCAGTATAAGTTTACTGTGCAGAGGGTCAACGAGGCATCGTTTTTTGAAGTGACAACTTCAAGAAGTTGCGAGGCCGTCAATGGGTTTCATAATGTTACGTTTGGTCAGGGTGGTAAGGCAATAATATCCTGCTCAGTGTTTCGGTAATATTCCTGGTTTCAACCTTTGAAAGCTTTCTCGGCTTTCGGGAGTTTTTCCCCCGTTTCTCGGCCATTTTTTTTAAGCGGGCGCGGGAACCTGAAGGAAAATTACGTCACGTTGTTTACGAAGTTTGATTGGTCAGTTATCTCTTCTTCTCGTTCCAAATATGGTACTTTCGAAATTGAATAATCACGAGCATCGGACAAAGCAAACATATGAGAGTTACACGTTTCAACCCCTTATGAGTTTCTGATGAGACTGATAGCGATTTAATAGCGGAGCTCCTCGCGCGCGCGAAGCGCGCGCGTGGGCGTAGCCCCATAGCTAAGGTAATCTACCCATCCCAGAAAATTTGGTAATCACGTGACCGACCGACCGACCGTCCGTCCGCACCACAGGGTAACCAATGTTCAATCTCACACTTTTTAGCTAGTTTGGGAGCCCAGGGAGACTAGGAGAAAACTATCAATATTGTGATTGACAGCTGTCAAGACAAGGTATCCGCTGACCAGTATCACCTGGCCGTATCGCGGGCTCAGATGTCGACCCATCCAGAGCGAGTATTTTTTTGAAGTTATCCGCTGACAAGTTACTAGTTTTCAGATGATCACAGGGTCAATTTTTTTTTTAAATTCATATGAAATATATTGTGTTTATGTCATTATGGCCCAGCACTATTATCATTTTGATTTCAAACTGACCTCGGACGCGAAAATTCAGCCAGTTATTTAGAAATGCAAGAAGGGAAAACAGATGTTTTTCACTTTTCTCAGGACAGTCACGCTTTGGTCACGCTCCACGTCCAATTTTTATGCCCTGATTGGTCAAAATTTGACAGGTGAGTTCATGCGGGAAATTCATACAACATCTTGAAACTTGTTTGCTTCAACAGCTGACGGAAGCTGACAGAGTTTTGTGTCAACTTGTGATGTTTTTAATAACTGTCTTTTTTCACTGGATGTACAAAATGAAATACAGCTGCTACAAAGAGTCTTCTGTTAACGTTATTCATGGCTGGTTTCTTTATTGAATTTTTGGTTGAGAAATGCGCTGCTTGTCAAAGTCGGAAATCCGATTTCAGATGGCATCGTTTTTGTTTTTCACCTTGCTGGATGCGTAAGCGATTCAGGCCTTACTTGATAGTTTTCAGGAGCTGCATCTCGAACTATGGTAAGCCTGAGTTATCATTGTATTTATATCTGTTTTCATGAAGTCGAGCGCAGTTTATGAGGCTAGTTTATGCACGTTTGTATTAAGATTTGAGACACTGATCTGACCTAGTATGAGGTTTGACATAAGCTTACAGAACTTTGAAAAGCCATTAGCCGATATTTCACCGCAAATAACAAGAAAAACCGTTCCGAAGAATATTTAGTTATTATTTTGGCTGTAGAAAGAAAACTTTGAGCGATTTACTTGTCGCGAGTTCATCGAGGAAAACAGCAAACACCGGGACGGCGGCTTAAAATTAAACTTAATTTTTAAGCTTAAGACTGTAGGATTCTTATAGACACTTAAGTTAAATACTTGTTTTCGTGAATGAAACTTGTTGTCTCTGTAAATGTTCTACCGAATTATATTTCTGATCTTTTATTTATTGTTAGTTGTCTTTTGCAATTTTCATCGCTTTGCCGCCCTTTGCCGTTATTTGTTTGCAGTCGTTCATAAACATCGCTTGCAGGAGTACTCAACGTACCGCGCGTATCACACATCGCCGTGACGGTCATAAAACTATCAATAAAAAATAAACACAATAAATTCTTTATTATGTTGAAGCGTAACTCTGTTAAAATTTCTTTGCGAACTTGGTAGGTGATTTTGGAATTTTTTTGAACGGTTTCGCTAAAAGCCCACGCGTGCTTCGATGGTCCTGAATATTGAATGAATGGAATTAGTCTTGAAAAATTGTGAAACTGACTGCTAATTGTCTGAGGTCAGGCGGTCTGTATGATAAAAACAGCGCCTCATAGTAGTCTGTCACCTCAGATGTGATGTATAAAAAGTATAAAAGGTTGATTTGCACGCACCCAGATTTGTTGGCAAGATTTTCTAAAGTAAGCTTGTCGAACGTAAAAATTCGGCCTGATTTGTTTTCCAAGAATTTGTTTTCCACGCCTAATCTACCGCGATCAAGAGCCATTATTGCTCTAAAATGTGACCGAAGATGATTGCCAGTGCTATTTTTTGGGTCTACACATAAGGCTATCAACTCGATGCAAGATTTGTTTCACTCTAAAATCACTTTAGGCTGCATCATTATGTATCCTACAGGGGGGGGGCAGAGGATTTTAGGGGGTGTTCTCAAATTTTTAGAGCAAAAAAGGGGGGATACGAAAATTGTTTAAATATCTCCTGGGGGATGCTTATTTTTTGTAAAATTCTGTGTAGCTTTTGTAATAGTTTTAAAAAGTGAAAAAAGAAATGATAAGCAAGGATAGTAAGCAACAAGGGTACCTCTATTATTCTGAGAGACTATTGTAAATACTTTGTAGTTTTTCAAAAGAGGTGTGCCTGGCCTGTAGATGTAATGTTTCGATACAGTATAGAAAGTAAAACATCTAAAATGGAAACATTTAATGCAACCTCAGTCTAAGCAGTGCAACTTTATTGAATCAATGAATGCAAAAGAAAACAATGTAATTCGACAGTGCACAGTTTTATGAAATTGAACAACAAATGTGCACTTTTAACACGACGTCACTAAAATTCAAACTAAAAAACTATCCATCTTACCGAGATTTTACTCTCACGATGCATTAGAGCAGCTGAAAACTAACTGTGAAACAAATTTTCGCTTTAAAAGGGTTCTTGGTTTTGTGATAGAGTACGCTTGAATTTTTAAGCTTTTGCGTGACGCGGCATTTACATGACAGCCAAGAGAGCTGTCATGTAGCTATATAGGTTAAAAAAATGACTTATTTCAGGAAATTTTGCATCTAAATAGTTCATGTACTGGAAAAAGTATTATAATCTTAATGTTTATGAGTTTCTCGAAGAATAAATTCACGCTTTTGTAGCAAAACTCGGTAACAGATGTTTCTGTTGGTTTCCGTCCGCCATGTTGGAGCTCATCCAGGTGAGCACCAGCATGATGTCTCCATACAAATCTCTATAAATTTGGGTAAAACTTTTCTTCGGATATCTCGTATAAGAAATATTCCTCTGACCTGAATCTTGGCGGGGGTCTTTCCCTATGTACCTCCTTTCATTTTCCAGCTATTGAATGGTTTTGATTCTTATTTTCATCTATTTCGAATGGAGTGACCGCGCTGAAAACCAGCAATGAATTTTCTGTACCAGTTTGAAAGGGGTCCACATGCACCCAGTGCACCCCCTGCTATATCTGCCACTTGTCAAGACAACAAATAATTAAGCCATTAAGGTTAAAAAAGAAAAAGATATGACCATAAAATGTAGAACATTGTCATTTTCACTCATCTTTGTCATTATCCTCAACACTGTCAATCTCATCAGTCACCAACATCATTGTCAATATTATCATCATCAGCAGCCTTGTCACCAGCAACATTGTTATCCTCATCATTATGGTCATCATTATCATTGTCATCATCATTATTGTCATCATCATCAATATCCTCCGCATCATCATCCTCCAGTGCACATGTTGCACTTGAGAGGAATGATACTGAACGGCCGGAAAACGAGGGTGAAGAGGATGGCAACAGCAGAGATGAATCCGTGGATAAGTGTGATAGTGAGAGTGATGATGATGATGAGGTTGTTGCTTTTGTCAACGAGAGTGACAGTGAAACGGAGGTTCCTGTCAATACTTCTGGTAGTACTCGTACACGAGCTGGCAGGCTATCTATACCTAATTCGCGCTACTTAGACTGGCTGGCATAGGTATGACATAAACAGTCAAAGCTCTCTCGAAGTTCTTATTAAACACGTCTCTTGAATTTTCAAACATATATAGTGTACTATTATACAGATATTTATTTTGATATTTCCTGTGAGGGAAGAGGGGGGGGGGGGGGGTATTCATTTTTTGGCTGATTGCTTGGGGGGGATTAAGAAAATTTGTATGGACCTTGGGGGGGATATAAAAAGAAACGAGCTGCTGAAAAAAAAAAATCCTCTGTTCCCCCCCCCCCCCCCCCCCCGTAGCGTACATAATAAATACAGCCTGAGCCTGTCCCTCAAAAGTCTCACGAATGTGCCCTTAATTTAACTGATTTGTGGATTACAAGTTTATTGTTTGTTTTAATTATAAATTTATTAATGGAGCTTCGCTTTTAGCCCTGGCTAAATCTACAGTTACAAAGAAACATGCTACATGTGATCAGATGGACACCATGATAATGCCAAAGAAAAGCACTCCACAGTTCCTAGCGACCTAAACAAACTTCGAACACTCCGTATTAATAACTTCCGCTAGAAAATATCTTCATCATTACAGAACGCTAGCTGATAGTACACGTCAGTAGCTGTTTCTCACGCGTATAAATATTCGGGTTATCCGCGGTGTAATATAATTTATTCGTTTTCTTTGTTTTACGGACTATTATCAGAGTTAGGTTCATTGCTAAGGATGTTTTGTTTCCTTTGTTTTACGTCAGCTGTGAGTAATAAATTATATTACAACAGAGATGAGCCCAATGTTTAAGAGAAGCATCCTATGCCTCAGTTACAAGAAAAAAAAAGCTTTCTTTTACAGCGGGAAAATGTATGGAGAATCTGGGTATCGATCCCAGTACTTCCTGCACACCAAGCGGGCACTCTACAAGCTAATTTTCCTGTGCTATGTAATCTGGAAAAAAGTTAGCTAAACAATAGTGTTTCTTCGAAAACCAGGATAAATCTTACGCTTATCGGTTTTAAAGAGAGATGGCTTAAACTAATAAAAAAGAAGGGAAAATCATTCCAACTGATCTACCACTTAACTAACTTAAATCAATTTCATTGTTATTCTTTACAGTAAAATACCAAAACATGGATGATTTAACCATGTTGTACTATTCGCAGGACACAGAGCTACATATAGAGCAAGATGATCAAGAAATTGATCGATACGAGTTCTAGTCCATAATTAAGTCCTAAAATAAAAAAAATCAAAGCTAAACCGTGGGGTAGTTTGAGCCCCAACGAAACAGGTACTTTTTTAGGAGCAGGTGAAAATAGAATGATGACACTAGTAGTCATTAGCTAAAAAGTCGACTTTAATTTAAGGATGGCCTGTTGGTCTAGTGGCATGATTCTCGCTTTGGGTGCGAGAGGTCCCGGGTTCGACTCCCGGACAGGCCCTTCATAATTTTTTTTTTTTCTGCTTGGTTACTCTGAAATTGACAAAAAAAAAAAAAAGAAATAATAAACGCGAAATTTCATAACAGACTGTAATACCTCCGCCAAAATTTTGCTTACCAATTGTTCTTTTTTTTTCTTGCTTAAGATGGTTGAGTTGTCTTATTTTAAGAAATTTAACGAACCCAATACTTACTCAAAATTTTGGGGTAAAGTGGAGTGACTCGATCTTGGTTCCGGCTAAACTGCCCGGGGTGGATGGGGCAAATTGTATTAATAAAAAGTAAATCAAAAATAGAGAGTATGGAGTTTTTGGGTCATATTTGAGGTAGTGCTTTCACTTTCTTTCGCTATTCATTGACTTTAAACAATTTTTAATCAGTAGATTTGCATGCCTGTACGCCGCGTGTGCCGATGCAACGCTGCCTTGTATTAATCCTTTTTCAGACCGGGCCTCTTTTTTGCTTCCTGCGACCGGCGGGCGCCTCGGAAGCCCCCACTATAACCTCAAAACCGCTCATCCTACGGCTACCAAAATTACACACAATGATGTACTCATCATTTCCAACGTTTGGGCATAACTTGACTGACACAATGACGTAATCTGATGTCATTGTAACGTCACATTGTTGAATTTATTAGCAAAATCCAACTTTTCCTCAAAGTAGACATAAAGCGAAAAATACTTACATAGTAAGGTCTCTGATAAATTCTAGGAAGTGGGCTAACATATAAATAATCTTTAATAATTAATCTTTTACAACGGAACTGGAAGCATCCTCCATCTTGGAATATCCGCCATTTTGAATTATTTACTGATTTATTTCATTTTAATGAAAACACCCATAAATCGTCGTATTTTTAACAGAAAACTTAATAATCTATTAAGTATAAAAGCATGCTAAGGAAGAAAAAAGTCAGCGAAATATGAATTCCGAGAGAATTGAACACTGTTGAAAATTTAACTCAGCATCTGCCATTTTGACAAGTAATTCTCAAAACGCCAATTTTGACAAACATGCCTGTCAAACCCGGTTTTCATGGTAACTTCTCAAACTCATCAATAATTCATAAAGAAAGTTTAAAGGAAATAAATGTTTAATGAGTGTTTGGAAATCAGATGAAAAATTGCTCATTTCTGCATCCTTAATTTATCCACCTAAAATCATTTCGTTTGAGAAGTAATATCAAGTATTCGACACAGTGTTTCATCAGCAGATGTAACACCTCGAAATTCGTCAAAAATACTCCGCTGCGCGTTGCATTTTCAACTCTCGTTTCGGTGTTTCATCTGGTGATGAAACACTGCGTCTCATCGTTGAGTAAACGTCACGACGACTTTAAAAGGTTCCCAGATAAATTTGAGAGAAAGTCGTTAAGTGTGGTAGTCCTAGTTTGAAGGGTTTTGAAGTTATTCAACATTTTAGCGAGGGGTGGGGCGGGGGGAGGGCTCAAAAGCCCTCCGGCCTGAATAGCGTTAAAGGTGGTAAGAAAATCGTAGAGTCGGAGAGGTTTGAAGATCCCATTTTATTTATTTAATTTTTACAGGTACAACTTTTGTTCGAAGAGAAGATGCTTAGATGTATGTATTCTGAATTCCAATGAACTACGTTGTATTGTAGCACTGGGGCGATCAGTGGGAGAGATGAGACAGTCCTTTCATCGGTCTGTGCTCCATACAAAGTTTCCCTAGGAACAACGTGAATAAAATTGAAATTATGATAACAATAGATGGTTTTCAATGTGACGTCATCAAATTGTTTAGTTAAAAGAGCGAGGTTTTAAGAATTCTTATTTACACTAGGTTGAAGATGAACAAAAAATAAATCTTTGTACAAGTTTCCAGCCCCGAAGCATGTTTCACTTCGAAAATACAGCAATTTGAACTTCCGAGTTTTCACAGTGCTTGACACAAAAATAGGAATGCTGTCTCATTGAAAAAAGTCTCTCCGCTTGATTTTCAGCAGTTTAGCCATTTCAAGTATTAAAAGATGTGTTTATGCGCACGTATGCTAGCTCCCGAGTGAAAATGAAGAGTTTTTATAGAAAAAGTGAACTCCAGATGTTTTTGTTGATTTCCGGCGGCCATATTGGTGGACAGTTTCTGTCCACCAATATGGCGTTTCCATACAAAGCTCTACAAAGGTGCGTGAAATGTTTCGGCAAATAACTCAGAAATCGTGGGCCACAAAGACCTGAGACTTGGACAAATTCTTTATATATTGGTCTTTTATAGCATTTTATTTTCTTGGATTTTTCCACTGGACGGTTTCCAATCTATTTTTTTGTTGCGTGACAGCGAAAACGATCTATAACAACAACGCTCTTGAATCTTTGTAAGTCTCGCTTGCTTGGAGACTACATAAGAAATGAGGAGATGATTAACTCTACACGAAACAGGATTTATTCGCTAAAGGCTTTTGACGTTTCCTTCTTTAATTTATCGACGGTACTTTTTATATCGTATTCGACGAATTGTTTCTGAATTGATTTAGTACGCAAGTTAGCGACGACCGGAAACTCGTCTGCGGTCGCAGGGTATACTCGTGTATAATTACACAAAAGTTCACGGGCCTCTATTCGAGAGAAATTACATTATTGCCAGAGATAAAAAACGTGATGGGAAAATGGTGCGTGTCTTCAATCATCGCGAAAAATAAGCCGCATGCTCATCACAAGACTCAATTGCATACAATGAGAGTTTGCAACATTCAAGATCGAAGTTTTGTTAATTAAGATTCTTCTTTTTTTTTTTCGACCACCGAAGTGTTCACTTGTTCCAAAGTATTCAACGCTTTCAAGCGATAGCATTCGTGGACAGACCCGTTCCGGAAAAAGCTCTTAATCTAAGCTTTCTTTGCAAATCAGGTGTGGCTTCGGTCACGCAACGATTCTTATTCCCAGTTTCCACGGTCTTCGCCTGGGACCAAACCGTCGTTTTTTATACTAAATACGAAGGAAAAATAAACGGCTTGCAGATTATAAGTCTCGCTGCCTACTTAAGCGAGACTAACAAATCAGTTTACCCAGAGAATTCTGCCTTGCCATCAATCCTTTGATCTCGGTTGTGAGCTGCCTATTGTGAAGCGTTTTCACATAGAGTCACTGCGGTTACATCAAAAGAATGAAATGGCGGCCATGTTGTGTAGCAACAAATTCCTGTGGGAGTTAAACTATTGTCTTTACTGCGAATTCTAAAGTTCCTAAGCCCCCTTCATACATGTAATTGCGTTTTTCGCTGCCGTCAATCATAATTACGATCACAAGTAACGAACCTTGAAACAAAGAAACACACAAAACGGATCAAAATCCACCAATCACAAATCACAAACCATGACCTTTTGAACCAGTTAAAGAAAGGTTTTGTTTCCTAAGAGGTCTGTTAAGATGAATGACGTCAGCAAAAAACGCAATCGCCAGTTGGCTTTTGAACTTCACAATTCACACCGTTGTGAAAAGCGCAGTGATGGAAACACTTTCTTTTGTTCGAAGAAATTAGCATAAATGCTGCCCGCATGAGTGAAAACGCCCTGTTTGCACCTCTGAGCAACAGTGAACGTAAAAAACACCTCCGACGGGAATTACCGTCATAGCATTTACTGATTAGGGGGCCGACGCTTTATCCATTACGCTACGGAGGCTACAGTCATTACGTTTGCTCATGAGGTATTAATTAAATAACAAGGCGCTACAGAGCGTACACTTCGACGTCGTGGTAGTGGACTGATTAAGTGTAAATGCGGAGAAATAGTAAAAACTGAAATATGGTAAGAGTAAGGTGTTAATTTGTGAAATTGTGCGATTTGTCAGGATATTCTGAAAGGAGCCATATCCAAGAGGCCTACTAGCCAAAAACTAGCATTTCGGGACAAATTGTCTGCGATAGTAGCCCAGTTATGCTCTGATGACTCCATACAAATCCTTCTAACTTTGACTTGGGTCTAAACGTTTAGACCTAAGTCAAATATGAGGTTATTGGAGGTGAATAACAAGTCTAACAAAACAAACAGTGAAAAAAGAATTCTCTATTTTTCTTAGTCACATCAGGCTTCAAAAACGGCATAGCAGTCTCATGTACTGATTAAAGATATGTAAGGCATGGGTAAGCAGTCAATTACGTTGAGCATGGAATTGGCAAAACGTCAATGTTACGAGTTCGAATGTTTTGAGGATAATTATTCACTGACTATCAGCCTGGAGGGATGTCGGATTAACACAAAGAAGTTTACTACCAGAGGAACATTAGCCTCCCCGCAGACGTCTTGTGGGGTTTGCTTTTGTTCGCCACGCATTCATTTCTCCCCACGGACGTCTGCTAAACACAGCCGACATTTACGTTCTTGTTTGCTTGAATAAGCCAATAAGCGTTCAGTTATTGTGTCATGATCAGCCAATAACGAGCTGTGATACAACTGAAAAGGCACCAAAAATTTTTTCTCGCTTTTTTAGAGGAATATTTATTCCATGCCCACGCAAGGATGAGACTCCGAGGAAAGTTGTAAGAAGCGAATTTTTTTGTTTTCTTTGCAGCTGTAATTTAGGAAAGGACTAAGTTCGCGTGTTTAAAAAAAGCGCAGTTGACATCACAAGGCTCATCAAACGTGCTCTGGACGTTGATGTGTCCTTGTATTCTTCAAGTGAATTATTTATTTGCACTGCTATCTTCTACCTGAGACGACTCAAACGTTTTGAAAAAATCACAGAAATAATGCAATAAGGCGGTAGTCAGCTGTATAGTTTTTTTTTCGGAAGTTGTTAAGTGTAAAATAATCTGCTTTTCTTTGAAAGACTTCAGACAACAGTCTCCCACACGAGCGCGGAGCGGTATACGTATTCAGCACGGTCGAAAACAATTACTATTAACTCTGTATATATTCGAAGTATTAAGAAAAGAGAACTTGTAAACGTTTATAGGGAAGATTTTCAAAGCATTCTTCCAAAACAAAGGCCGTTTCCTTTTTTTGCGAAATGTAATTCCACCAAGGTCATGGGTCGCGGACCAAACACCAATACGCGAAATTTGGGTATACTTTTTCAAGAGACGGTAAAACAAAAAATTCGAAGTCTACAGCAATGTGCTTCCAACGGCAGAAAAAGGTTTACCTGAAAACTTGTTCTGCAAAAGGGCACGTCTTCCCGTTGCGTTTTATTCATTCACAAGCGGATGTTACTAAAACGGGAACGGGGAGCGGGGAACGGGGAACGGGGAACGGAAGTAAAATAACCAGTAGTCAGCGGTATCCTTCATAAAAATCCAAAAAAATGGCCGATCAAGAAGAACCCGGTAAGATCGCTTCCCTTTCCTCTCAATTTTTTCCCCCAAACAGAGAGCCTGTTCACAGGCTACGATGATGGAGGAGCGTCGAAACAATACTTAAGGTCGCTATTTTACTAATGAACTAATTATGCTCATGAGGTGCTTGAAATAATACGGAGGTAATAATTTCATGACATTTTTCACCTTTTTGCGTTTTACTGAACAACAATATCCTCCAACAGCAGTTGAAAGAAGCTACAGTCGGGACAAAAACTCTCAAAGCACAGCCATATTTGGAACTCAAGCGAATCTATACGGTGTCTAACTCACAAAGCAATGAACTACTTTTGCTTGACGCGTTTCGTAGGGTTTTGGCTTAAATACATGCTGAAAGATAACGTAGATCGAAGCAGTCAGGTGTATTTCCTCGACAGTAATAGTGTGGCAGTACTTAAGTGGAGGTCCTTCCTAGCTGAATCGTTTTTTTCAGGCCCAAATTAAAACGTGTTGGCGAGGAGATAAAACTGTAAGTTTAATAATATTATATTTACAAACCTATGATGAGAAGTAAGTGCAAATTGTATTATGTGAAAAGATAAGATGGATCAGGTTATTTAATACCTCAATAAAAGGCAACTTTAAACATATTAACGTAGATCGAAGCAGTCAGGTGTATTTCCTCGACAGTAATAGTGTGGCAGTACTTAAGTGGAGGTCCTTCCTAGCTGAATCGTTTTTTTCAGGCCCAAATTAAAACGTGTTGGCGAGGAGATAAAACTGTAAGTCTAATAATATTATATTTACAAACCTATGATGAGAAGTAAGTGCAAATTGTATTATGTGAAAAGATAAGATGGATCAGGTTATTTAATACCTCAATAAAAGGCAACTTTGAACATATTAACATGCAATGTGCCAGGAATATCAACTTTACCTTGCTCTTAAAGATGACAGTTGTTTCAGAGCAAATGGCTATGCTGTGGTTTTATTTTATTATAACCATGGTTGAAATTTTGCTTCCCTTTGTTTGGGGGTACGGCAATATGAATTTTGTAATAATGAGTTCAAAACAAAGAGATTAAAATTCAAACTTAGGATAAAAGTGAACCTCAACTGAGCTGCAATATTAAGTGTTGCAAGTGTACATGGGGAAGTACTTTGGTTGGAAAGTACTTTTTAAAGGCTAGCTGTTAAAATATCCATGGGAAGTATACTTCCTCTGTTTAGCCCTCTGAATGCCTCTTTTTTTCCTAGGGGGAGTCCTTTAATGTTTTTGCAGAGGGGAGCTCCACTTCTCTTTAATGAACGTTATTTTTACCGTGGAGAAAAATATTTCAAGCTCAGTGTAAAACTGAATGTGTCAGTGACTTAAACCAGTTAATATTGTCAAGCTGCTTTATTAGCTTAATTCAGTAATATTGCAACTGGCACCTACCATCAAGCATCACATCATCAATGATGCAGAGGTTGGCAGCTTATTAGAAGGTTGTGGATAAGCCTTCAAGCAAGCTGTCTGTAGTTTTGGAAATAAAGAGTTCAAGGTCTCACACAAGTGATGGGAGGCAAAAGATTGGAGTGCGAGTATGTTTTTCAGTAAACATGCGCAACTGTATGTATATAGTGGCCACATTACACTTACTCAATGTTTCATGAACATATCGGGATTTTAAAAAAAAGGGGATGCCATGGAAGCTTTTAAATGGATAAAAATTCATTTAATGAAGCACAGTATCAAAGAAATTAAAGAGAAGAATCAGACTACAGTAACAGTAACCCAGAGGGGAGGAGGAGGGGGGGGGGGGGGGGGGGTTCTCACTGAAGTTTTATATGAAGAGGCTCTGCCCCAGGGACCAACCCCTTACCCTTTGTATGTACCTTTTTAGACAGTAAAGGTACCCCTTTTGTATACCCTGCAGTGACAAATGGTACCCCTTTCACATACCTAATTTCGAACGCTACATCCCTTTTTGAGTGCTGTAAACACACCATCTTTACAATATGAATAAATCGCTAAAACAGGTTTTCTTGTCTCTCACATCCATAAAGTGCGCCTGTGACTGATCTCATTTTGATCCTTCAGCTGACTGAAATGACAGATGTCCCTTTCATATACTTCAACTATAAAAAAAAGACCCTTCCTTTTCATGTACCTGAAGCCTGAAAGAGGTAACCTTTTCGGGGGGAGCCGCTCTGTTTAGGCCATTATAGTACCCCCTCCTGCACTGAGAACAGTACTTGATACAGTGATATTGTATGGTAAGAGTTGCACCAAACGTTTTGTGCCCATGAAGAGGTACTTTGATTATTTTAAGGTAATTTTCCTTTTTCTTCAAAAGAAAGGGAAGAGTTTGGGATCTCGTTCTTAGTGGGGAGTGGGGGAGGGGGGTGGTTAATTGAGGATCTGCAGTGAGTGAGAATCTTGCATTTAATGCAATCCAATGGTTTTGATTCAGGAAAGGGTCGTCAGGGGTATTTTGCAGAAAGACAAATGGCCACTGTACGACTTTGAAGTTTACTAATTAGGGTAAGGAAAATGAGTGAATTCGGTTCCATTAGGGTCATTATACTGGTCTATACTGGGCGAACTGACCTGAAACAAATTGTTTCATCACAAAATAATAAAATGATATTATTTTATTTTCATGGATCAGTGAAACACTTCAATATCGTGAATGCTTGTTGTGTAGTAGATCTAATAATATTAAAAGCAGAACCAGATTGTTAAAGTAGTCTTAGTAATTATGTGATGACATGGTCAATAACATTTTTCAAAGCAGACATCTCTATCAAAGGAAATAGGAGAAGTTTGCACGCAAGCTACCTGGCTACTTCGATGTTTATTACCTATCATGGAAAAGTAGTTCATTGCTTTGTGGGCTAGACTCAATATAGATTCGCCTGAGTTCCAAATAAGGCTGTACATGTGCTTTGAGAGTTTTTGTCCCGAATGGCTTCTTTCAACTGCTGTTGGAGCATATTTTGTTTCCTAAGGATAATTGTTTAGTAAAACGCAACGCAAAAAGGTGAAAAATGTCATTACCTCCGTATTCTTTCAAGCACCTCATGAGCATAATTAGTTCAAGTAAAATAGCGACGTTATTTAAGTTTGTTTCGACGGTTCTCTTTCACCTATCATCGGCCATATTGGATTTTATGGAGGTTACCGCTGACTACTGGTTATTTTACTTCCGTTCCCCGTTCCCCGTTCCTCGTTCCCCGTTCCCCGTTCCCCGTTCCCCGTTCCCCGTTTTAGTAACATCCTTCACAAGCTAAGTGCCGCCGAAGTCTAAACTTCAAGCTAGGACGACAAATTAACCTGCCTGTCAACAAACTTTAATTTCGCTCCTTCAAAGAAAGAGAGAACGCTTATAATCAATAAATCATTGGACCTTTCATTTTTCACCGTATTTTATTTCTCGACGAAATATTTAATCATGCTGCAGCTCAGAAAAGTCGCGGACCAAGGACCACATGCTAACTGTACAAGTCACTCCATTTCCTCCACCGATCGATCTTCAACCAAGCTTCTGGGCTTTCGTAAACAACAGAGAAAGCCCCTCTCTCGACAACCTTCATATTCTCTTCGTTAATATCACTGAGCGTTACAGCAGGAATACCAATATTTGCCAGCTTTGTAGCTTGATCTTTCATAAGATTTACCAGGGGCGAAACAACAACAACAATATGTCCAGTAGTTCCACGCACTGTGTCGCAAATAAGCGGCAAAGCTTGATATGTAAGGGATTTGCCAAATCCCCTTGGCAAATTTATGAACTCATCGATCTTCTCTATAAAATTTGCAGGATAGCAAACTTCTCGCACACCCGATCAAAAGCCTCACTGATCGTGCGAATCTGAACAAGCGGCTCGGGTTACGTTTTACAAAAATCCTTTAAATGCCGGCTGTGTACGGTCAAACACAGCCGACATTTACGTTCACCAATTGCAATCACTAGCAGACGTCCGTGGGGAGAAATGAATGCGTGACGAACTAAAACAAACCCCACAGGACGTCTGCGGGGAGGCTAGAGGAACATAGGCCTTACAGAGCTCTAGGGGCGGACCATTAGAAAACGTATGGGTGGGGGGGGGGGGGGGGGGGGGGGGGGGAGAAGTACAAAAAACAAATTCGCGCAAGGGAAAATTTAATTTAAAAAAATTCTTGCTCGCCAATTAACCCTAAGAAATATTCATGCAAGGGCCTGAAAAAAATTCATACTAGGAATTTGATAACGAAAAAAAATTCCTGCGGCTCGAAAATTCCCCTCTCCCCCCCCCCCCCCATAACTTTTCTAATGGTCCGTCCCTTAAAACATAGCATCCGCCACCACAAGCTTAATTTGAACTTAAGTAAAACTAAACAGCCTCTGTCAATAATAACAAAATCTCACTTGAACTTCAGATATCTTACGGCTTCCGCCAACTTGTAAACACAGAACTTGGGAATCGACCTTCGTCACACTTGACTAAACACAGCAGTCAAGCTCGTGGGAAAAAACTTAATTCGTCAAAAGAACTCGGTTGGAACTTGTATACCGTTTGATATAAGGTTCTAGGAAATACTAAACAGGCGAATAGTAGTAGCTTTTCGACATATTTTATGATTTCAGTAACTGATACCAATCTGCTGACTCATGCTGAAATGCAAACATGCCCTAATTAATTATTCATGAATAATCCAAAAACGAAGAGAACGTTCGAGAAAGTCACGCAACGCATGAAAGCAATTTTACTACTTAGAAACACTCAACAAAGACAAAATGTCTTTGTGCCGGATCTTGTAACTTTAAATTCATCATAAAACTGTTCCAAAGGAGGGCTCACTCGTGAAATGTTTTTTTAACACTCGAAGAGAAATTTCGTTTCTCTGTGCGGCCACGTAATAGTTCGTTTTCACTCACGTGGCCAGCATCTATGCTAATTTATTGGAACAAAAGAAAGTTTTTACATAAGAAAAGAGTTCAATTCCCACAGGATGGTCTTGGAACACCAATATGGCCGCCGTGACGTCATGTGAAAACGATCTATATGCTCTATTTATTCCTCGAGTAACTTAAAAGACTAGACTCGACATGATCTCAAGATATTACGAAGTAGTCCGGTCTCATTTCGTGAAATAGCCGAAACAAGCCGAAAAGTCACGAACTTGCACGCCCAATCTTGTCCCGGAACTAGTGCATCATTTCATAACAATTTTTCGTATGCCCAACTACCTTGGGTCGCAGTAGCGCAATCGGCTAATCCCTCAACTTAGAGTCCCCTCTGATCTGACGGGTCATATAGGTGAGTCGGTTCAAACCCCGGGGAAGCCAAAATAATAATTCTTTCTTCCTCGAAAAAGTTAAGGAATAAAACAAAGAAATCGACGTGATCTCGAGATATCTCGAACTAATTCGGCTCTCACTTCGTCAAATAGCCGAATAGATCCGAAAACCTACAGACTTTGCATGCCCAATCTTGGCCAATCCTGAGAGTCGTGAAACCTTTATTTCGCGCTCCGCCGAAGTAATAATGCAGATGTCTTACTAGAAAACAATCCTCTCAAACCACCTCTCAATGGCGTAGGAAGGTTTTTGTGATCATAACATTAGAGGGTAAGTGCCTGAGTTAATACTAGTGCCTTACAAAACTTAGAAGACATTTGCGATATTGGTACCAATGACTCCCCTTAATAGAACAATAATAATAATAATAATAATAATAATAATAACTAATAGAAACCAAGAAGATAAAGTGCTGGTATTTACATCGGCGTTATTTACCAAGGATGAGATCATGTTGGCTGCCCTTTAACTTAAGCCAGCGTTGTTGGCCAACAACTCCCAACATTGTTGGATTTTATCTGTTGCGTCAGTTTGCGCACCTGGTTGCATGTTGTTGGGTAGTGTTGGGAGTTGATGCGCAAAGTTTAAAACCAGCCAACAATGTGTGAATACAGGCAGGCGATGCGTAACGTAAATGTATCAGGCGCGCTTTTCCCCTCATCTCCAAAACAAAGAGGAAAAAGGACCGCCTGATCGCAGGTTAAACGAAAGGTTGATGTAGGATCGATCAGGGGTCGATAATGTGTTAGAATGCATTCAAGGCGTTCGAATGGGAAAAAGAAGGGAATTTTGGGCGCGCTGTCTACAAAAGTTCGTTTTGGAGTTGCGGGGGCTTGGAGATGTGTTAGGTTAGGAAGGCCTGACTTGACTTCATGCAATCGAATTCTTATGTTAAAAAAGCCCGGCCTGTGGTCAAGGCCAAAGAACACAAGAACTGACAAACAATTTTCTCCCTGAAGGTTCTGGTGGAAATCATGCAGAGTTTACTTTTAGGTATTGTTCATAAACTGTGCTAAAATATTCTCAGTCGCGGTTTGAGTATTGGATAATCGTTTACCCAGTAACATAGTTGATGCTTAGGTTCAGCAATCATCGATCACTGTTGGCCGAGTCCAACTAGTTACCTTCAATGATATATCAGCCTCTTACTATAGTTCTATCCACAGTGTCCCCCAAAATCGTGTGCCTATGACAAAGTGCATAATGAATGAATATATTGTACACCGATAGATTAACAAGAGAGTAATATCCTGAAATACTGCCATGAATATTGCCTTGTGTTGTCAAAATAAACGCGGTCTTAGCTCAGATTTGTTGACCTTTTGAGCAAAACCCCCGAGTTCCCGGGTGATCTGGGTGATCTCATAACTTGCCCATAACGCCTACATTTGCCTTTTACGCTTATAAAAGCGACAAAACGCATGGTTAAGGTCGAATGTTGGCATATTAAGTTAATAATCGCACTATTTCAAGATATTGTTAGCCTACTGTATATATTTCCTATATAAATGTACTAAGAGGAAACGATCACACAGTTTATATAGGTCTCCTGTGTTTATCAAGTTATCTCATAAAGAAAGCATTGGAAGTTCGAATTCTATAAAGCCATAGCGAAAGCAAACTGTATTATCTAAGAAACCTATTGCACGCAAGCTAAACCCAGTAAGATTAACTCTTCGGGCCACCCCCAGCAGATTGTAGCGTAAAAGAAACGCGTTTTATGCCAAAGCTCTTTTTCGGTCCGGTTTATTTTTATGTTCTTAACAGTATTCTTGTGGGACGTAAATGAACCTACACCGCTTTTTTTTTAAGGAATAGGGGACGAATAGACTCCATTGGTGTGGTCAACCTCCACCCCCAGCATCCCCACCTAAAACAAATTGCACCACTTTTATGTATTGTTGCAATGAACTTCTCAAAAGCTAAGTGAGATTTATCGAAATAATAAAACTCTAGCAAAATAAATGCATTTTTGGGCCAACTCAGCACGAAGGCTGTGTGTACCAGATTCAAAATGGATATGGGCACAAAAAAAGATCGTGGCTCAATGAGAGAGATATTGTCAGTCCTCTTTGACCGGACACTACTATAATATATAGTCCTCATGACACTGATTGTCACAATAATCATCAAAACCCTAACGTTAACTGGTTGCAGAAATTGCTTTCAATAACATCCTAAGCAAATCGAGCTCATCTGTAGCAAAGCATGATGCGCAATTTATTAACTAAGCTGGAGTGCATAACAGGAAGACTCGAGGTAGATACACAATTACATTTGAGAAATAGAAAACGTTTTCCGTGTTTACATAGCCTGATACTGTATAAACACTCGAGGGGTTTGGAGAATTCGAGACTCGAATTCTCCCAACCCCTCGAGTGTTTATATCAGGAAATGCAAACACAGGAAAAAAGTTTTCTATTGCTTTTATAACATAACTTTCCTCAGGAAAAAGCAAAACTCTCTTGTTTAGATCATTGATGAACAGAGAAATTCTTACCAATCGCGAAGTTTTGTACACGAAGCTTGTACGCGTAATCAGTCTTTGTTTTGCAGAAAATATCAGTTCAAGCGAAATGAAATTGACACAGCATGATTGTAAAGATTTCCCAAGTTTCAATCGACGAGGAAATGGGTAAATAAAGAAAAAGTGTCGAGTTTTTCAACTCAAAACCTTTTTCAAATTCTTGCTTGCGTGATAAGCGCGCGAAAAGCAAAACATATTGACGTCACAACCATGTTACATACTCTTATGCAAACAAGCCTCTCGAGCAATAAGAGCGCGCGTACTATTTTTAGTTAGTTATTTTATAAATAATTATTGCAACAGTCTCCTAATTATAATTACTCATCAGTGACAACCTGCTCACAATCTGAGGAATAATCACGAAATTTATTTTACATTTACATTATATTAATCACAAGTTAGAACAGTGCACATTCGCAACATATAGTAATTTCCTGCAGGTAAGTTTCCCATTCATCCAAACCTGTTCTCTGTAAGAATGTTTGAGTCACGGAAGAGTTTTTGCATTCGCCTATCACAGAACCTTGTCCACAGGACTGCTGTCCTCTACACACCATTACGTTAATAAACTCTGGTCTCTTGTCAGGACCTAGATCAGTTTTAGCCGGACAAAGGTCACAAAGTCCTTCGGTTTTAGATTCGCAAGGACCTCTAGAGGTTGTAATGGGAAAGGACTGGCCCGTCACCCCGTCCGTCCCGTCGCTGTCGCTTGACTCGTCCCTTCTTACTCTACTAATATTAGTCTGCACAAGAACTTGAGACTCCCGAGTAATGTTGTAGATTTTCATCCTTCTTAACATCGTGTGGTAGGACACCAGGTTGGGAAATTTATCTGCTTCTGCTTTAGTAAAGGCCATGTAGGCAGCGTTGAAGTAGCCCAGTGGGCCTGGCTTTAATCCCAAAAGTTTAAGGCCTTTTGTTAGCTCTTCGCCATTGTGTGGAACTTCCCACTTCCAAAGCAAGCCGCCGAAAAGAACAGGTAGATTAGCAGCTAAGAAAAGTAGTCGAATAGTCATCTACGGAAAGAAAATGAAAATGAAGAAGATATTAAAGTTCCAGTACAATAGGGATGCCGCACTAACATCCGATTAATCCAGTAAAGGTTCATCAATTTGAAGTACATCAAACCTTTGAACCCTCAGTTCCACGGCTAATAGTCGCAGAATCTAGCCTTAGCAAATACAGTTGACTCCAGATAACTCGAACCCTCGCAGTCGCATTCATTTTTTTGCCTTCAGGCCATTTCTATATAATTCTAACCTCGATAACTCGAACTATGTTTTGAGCGCGTTACAAGTGCAAAAAAACAACAACAACAAAAGCGTGCTTTGAAGTCAGAAACCAGCATTAAAAAACCAGAACACCAAGAAAAAAGAAACAATCAAAACAACACTTTTTCGTGTTACTCCAGTTCAAATGCAAGTATATTAATCAAGCAAGCTTTGTTGCTTAATTCCTTTTTCGAAACTGATGTCAATCTATATTTCTCGCTGCCCTTGAAGTACATTCACTGCCCATCCATTTCCTTATTTCCTTATTCCCCTGCAGATGATTTGCTTTGAGCTCCCGAAACTCGATCGAACTTCCGCTAACTCGAACTTACTTCGTTTTCCCTAAAAGGTTCGAGTTATCATGGGAGTCGATTGTAAAACATTTTTAATTTAGAAGCCGTGATGGCCATACAAATCCGTACAAGCATTTTTGACGGGATGCGCCTTGAATATAACTTCTGGAGCTGAATTCTAAACAACTGGAAGTGTTTCATAGGATAATCTTTCAGGGTAAGAAATAAACTTTCCATTTCGAGTGGCGAATGAATCGAGCTGCGAGGGAACGCGAGGGTAAGGAGCGAAGTCGCTTAATGTGGGATATCCGTTTACCCACTAACAAATATAACTTAGATTCAGAAAACATCGATCTCTGACGGGAAAATAATTCTATGTCGTCTTCTATGATATATCAGCCTCTTTGTATGATTAGTTTAAATCTACCCACATTGCCCAAAAATTAGCTGTTCGATCATGCTCCTTTGATAATGTGTAGGGAAAATCTTGTACACCGCCGATAGATCAGTCAGTCTGTCAGTAAAATAGCAATATCCCGCCTGAAATACTCAGTGCCATAAATATTGCCTCGTATTGTCCAAATAAACGTGATGTTGCCTCAGTATTGTCGGCCTTTCGATCTTAAACGCCGAATTCTCGGGTGGTTTGAGCGCAAGCTCTGATACGTTGGCCGTTTCAACCAAATTCGCCGTTTATCCTCGAAAGATTCAGCAATACGCTTTTATGATTAAAGTAAGATTATCATGTTGTCATAAAGGAATTATTCAACGCACTATTTCAAAAATTACTTGTCTATGGGAATCACCATAATTATATCCTATATAAATGTACAAAGAGGCAACTACAGCACGGTTTGTACAGGTACCCTGCGTCTATTAAGTTATTTCGAGAAGGAAAAAAAAGCACGCTTAACTTAGAAACCTATTGTGCGCAACACTAGCTGTGCGGTGACCCTCAGCCAGAAGCTGGAAATTAAAGATTGTAATTTATGCCAATTGAAAGCCTTGCTCTTTTTCGGCGAATTAGCTTAGAAATGGATAAGGACATATTTCCCTGCTAATGGAATCAAGCTGTATTTTTATATTTGATGCAAACGCAGAGGCCAAAATTGCCGTTTTTTCGATCTGGAAATAGTTGTAGATGAACAGCAAAATTGGCAGTCGATTTTTCCACAAAATGCATGTTAATAGATTAAATGCGTGTAACTCTGGCAGGATTGGTTAGAATTTTCTAAATGAAGTACCTTTACGGCAAAAGATCTGTCCACTGCTGAATTCGCTGATCGCCAGCGGCTTAATCGCATAAAACTGAAATAAATCTGTAACAGTACTGATCTTTGACCATTCGTGGAAGAAGTTTTAGCTTGAGTTTATATTAACCCACTAAATATATACGAAACTATGAAAAATTGGACCTGTACGTATTCCGACTCAAAGTAGACGTTAAATCTAACTATAACTCACGGTTATTTAAGATGGTTACAAATCCTTCGATGTACGTATTGTTTTCTCTTGTATTCCTAGAGAGCCCTATTGCTTGGTTAGGTGATTAAACTGACCCTTCAAGGGTATTACGACAGGTTAACATACCCTTACTCAAACAAGGCTATTTATATTAAACCTTAAAAATATTTTTGTCGTTGTCAAGGTAGAAAAGAGGGCTGAATTGATTATCCGCTCTTCGATCAGTCTTTTTTTCAACCTAAAACATCAATATTCAGTTTTGGAAACCGAGCCGCCGTACTTCCTTTCATTAATTATCCGTACACGAATGACAAATCACTTAAAGACGTCCTCTTTTAATATAAATAATAATATGGAATAAGGTTAACAAGTATATTAGAAGTTTGCAAGCGATTAAATTCAAAGACAGTTATATATTAAAACCTTTCTAATAATTAATTACAGAGGGGGGCGTAAGGGTTTGCGGTATTGGGATATTTTTGGTGCGGTGTTGCGGTAATTTTCATTTCAAAGTACGGTATTGCGGTTTTCAGAGTCCAAGCGGTGTGCGGTGAGTTTAAATTTTATGTCGCGGTATTCGGTGAAAAAAAACGTTGTGTCGCGGTGATCTGCTTCTTTTTCATGACAAGAGGATACAAATCCTAAAAGGTCTCCCTAGCTAGCCTGCGTGACCTGCGAGTCTTCTTATAGTTGCACAGTCGGAGATCGTGTATTGCGGAAACATGTCGCATTATTTATGACCTCATGGACCTTGTGGGAATAGTCAGCTTGGTTAACTTCCTTACCAATCTTACCGCCACTTTCGTGCCAGTCGCAAAACAATGGCGAGCGATCCAGAGGGTCAACTAAGTGATCAGTCAGATATTCCAGCAATAGTGAGGTCAGTGAGGTCGTTATAAATTGCGTAGTGTTGAAAGATAATCTATGAAGATGGTGTGGTCTAAAAATTAGTACTTGTCCTTCTCGTTGTGCATGCAGGAATATAGAATGTACAAGTAAGTATTCATGTGTGCTTAGCCTACGTAGCATGGCAGCCCGGGGGGGGAGGTTACTTCCTTATAAGAGGCTAATTAGGATGTGCCGCTGGATGGGGTCGCATTTTCACGAGTGGATTGACTATTTCAAGAGAGTTACTAGAATGGGGTCGCGCATTTTCTGATTTTTGGGGGTAAGACCGACTCGTTCTTCATATTTACGGTTAGCAAACGTACCAGAATGCTTGTACGGTAGATGAAAAGCAATTAAAAGCTTTCTTCATTCAATCTAAAACGACTAAACGACTAAAATGACTAAGCTGGGATCGCGAAAATTAAATATTTGTCCAAAAGTGACTAAGATGGGGTCTACAATTGGCCACAGAATAGACTATACTGGGTTAGAGGCTCTGAGAGGCCAGCAGCACATACCCAGCAAAAATTAACCCAAGTTCTCCCGTTGTATCATTTGCGTAAACGTATACATGTAATGAACAAAATTAAACGAGTGCGATGATCTTTTATGCTTCATGTTCCTTTACATATTACGAGAGTTATTGATGTTGGCGGAGTCTATGCTTTGGGTGAGCTCTGTTTGCTGGGACACAAAATAATCACAAACCCATTATGGGATATTTTGGCCACGTGAGTGGCTGTTTATTAAATCAAAACATATAAAGCTGGGAAAACCAGATACAGAAGAACATTATCCCACCAAAGGTGAGGGCACACCCGCCACAGCCCAGAGCAAGGAACGAGTGAAAGGGTATGTTTATTACACTCTTGATCTTCGACGCACCGTGACTTGGAAACACTGACGTAAAAGTATTATTTCTATTTGAAACAAGGGTTTGTAGTATTGAGAACGTCAACTTTTTTCCCATTTTTAACTGCGGTTTCGGTATTTGGCTAAATTTTGATGCGGTATTGCGGGATTCTCGCGCTACCAAGTGCGGTATTGCGGTATTCGTACCCCCCTTACGCCCCCCCCCCCCCCCCACCCCCCCCTCTCCCCCCTCATTACAATATTGTTTTAATTACACTGAAATAATTTCCGACTCAGTCCGCTTAGCTTAATGGATAATGAGCCGGTTTGTCGAGGGTAAGGTTAGCACTGGCCAGGTACACAAAAAGGGTATAAAAAAATATATGATATGATTGTTCAGCCTTTTTTGACTTCGACAAATGGTTACACATTCTGGTAATTTCGGATTAGTATGAAAACCATTGTCGAAAAACAAATTGTGATACACTGTGTGAATATTGTTGTAGAAGGTCCACATCAATTCAAGCTGCCATATACTTAAACTGTTTTGTTATCAGTAATATCATGAAATTATCATATAAGCTTTGTTTTTTTTTTTCGTTGACGGTGAATTTGAGTTATACTTTACTTGCTACGACTTCCTGGACTAGTTGCGATTTCTCTTGGTGACAACGATACCGTCTTCAATCTTACGTTGAACTGAACTTTTTCGGGCATTTTGGCAACATTTTCTATGTTGTTCTAGGATACAGTTCTCTAGTTGTTAAAACACCATCACAAGGATAGTTAAATATATTTGGACAGCTTCTATAGCATATAAAAACATGGAAAAAAAAATTCGAACAATGACACTTTTTTTGAAAAAAGAAAAATGAAACATCATTTCTAGACAGGCAAAAAGAGGAAAGCCGGTTTAGAACATATTAAAAAAAAAAAATCTTACCTTCTCTTCATGTATGAATAGCTATAAAATATCTGATTTTGTCAACTTTGCTTTTATTGATTTTCGAGTAAATTCTGAATAATTGTTGTTGTATCTTTTAATACGTATGCGCGCCGTTTATTGGTCAATTTCCCGGGTCATAATCTATATCAATGTTCAACATCAATATTCTGTTTTGGAGGGCGAGTACCAAACTTTCTTTAAGTTATTTTTTGCACATGACAAATCATTCAAAGGCCACTTTAAAATTTATGGTGATATAATAAAATAAGGTTTACAAAAATACATTTAGACATTTGCAAGTGATATATTTGTGACAGTGATATATTGAAAGCTTATGATTAGCTGGTAGAGAGAATAAAGAGCAAACAATATTCTCACTGGAAAAAATTATCCGATTCAGCTAGCTAGGTAAGCTGGATCATGCACTGGCTTGTCGAGCGTACATGTAATTTGAGGCTGTGCTGCCATGATTTTATTTTTGTTATTTTTCTGACATCTACAACGGTTTAGAAATACTAGCCTTTTCTTCATATCAACTTTCATGCCATATACGTAGTACATAACCTTCTTTATGATCCACGATTACATGATCAAATATAATTTATAGTTTTTGCTGTAAATATACGTCTATTAGCATTATTCTTTAGTATCTTTCTGAAATCATCCAACTTTACCTCCTAGAATTGAACATAGATCTCCGGATTTTTTAGCAATGATCATGAGCAGTTAAAGCTTAATCGTTTGAAATTTATTGGTTTAATTAAATCAACGCATATAATCGGAAACTTCGCTTTTACCCTTGGCTGTACATTTTTTTCTTGTTGACATTTGATTTGAGGGCGTACTTCAGGTGCTACGTCTTCCTAGAAACCGATACTATTAACAGTCGTTGTGATTTTTCTCAGTGACTGACTACATTTTCTTTAAGCTTTTGTGCAACTTAACTTTACAGTTTATTAATTACTCTTGAGTTTCGAGCATTTTGACGATATTTCTATGTTGTTCTAGAAAATAGTTTACTACTGGTTAAAAATACAATCATGATCGTAGCTCAATATATTGGGATTAAAGGGCCAGTGTCAGCGTTTGCGGGGTATAATTATATCAATATATTTCAGTGATAGAAAATTGCTTCAATTTTAATTTTGTCCTCTCTAGTGATCTTCGTCAGGCCTCTTCCGTCTTTTTAAAGTGCATGGAAAGCATAAGAAAAATAATATGGAAACAAGAATGCGGACAGTAACACTTTTTTTGTATAAAAATTATTTCTTGACAGTCAAAAAGACGAAAGGCAGTTTAAAAAATTTTGTGCGCTCTGATTGGTCAATTTTCTGGGCCGTAATCTATTGGACAATGTGATGACAATGTGATGATCGATATAACTTTGCATGGTATATATAAATAAGGATTCTCTCATGCAGGGTTTTTATAGATATATTTTGCATAGTTTTCAGAGATATATAGGCACGTCGCACTAAAGGTATTTTTCCCTAATCTGTAATATACTAGTGACGGATATATATATTTTTTTTTTCATGTTGGTTCATGGCCTCTAGAACGAGGAAGATGAGAGGTGGCCAATTACACGAAGACTTATTGGTTGCCTTTGTTCTCGTGTCACCTCTCTTTTTTACATCTATGAAATGAAATTTCTTTTGAACTTGATTAAGACGAGCTATTCCACTATGCTCGCCCCAGACGTAGTTAACGAGCAAAATAGTGATATTTTATCTTTTTTTATTATTATTTTACGATCGACGCCGATTGTAAAAATAGAAGACGCCACGTTAATACAGCGGTGTGACAGGAAAAGGCCTTTCAGTGCCGAAGGAACATCCGCTCTGAAAGAGTCAAGGGACAGACAAATTTTTTGTTGACGGGAATTCTCGTAAAAGCTGTGTGAACTTGGAAATACTTTAAATGAATAATAGAAAAATTATTGAAATCGGTTTTCTTTCGTGGAATTTGTGTTCAGTCCGCTAGCTCACTCGGCAGAGCGCCCTGCTGATAACTCCAAGGCCGTGCGTTCATTCCTCAAACGAACCGTAATACTTGTTTCTCCTTTTTGTTTGGTTCTTGCATGTCTCTTCTGTAAACAGCTGGGCATGCAAGAGTAACCGACTTTCTTATAACTGGCCTGGTCCGCTTGTGCCTGTAGGCGTGCCATTAGGGTGGCCCAGACCTATTTAAGTGCGCGTTGGTTATGGTTTGAAAAGTATAATGTGGTTAAATTATTCACGTTTTGGTAATTTACTATAAAGGATAACAATGAAATTGATTTACGTTAGTTCAGTAGGATAGTTCAATTGATTTTCCCTTCTTTTTTTACTAATTTAAGCCATCTCAAACATAAATGGATAAATGAATGAATGAATCTCTCTTTAAAACCGATAAGCGTAAGATTTTTTTCGGGTACGAGTCTGGTATTATTAGTATTGAACTGGTTCTCGAAGAAACACTATTATTTAGCTAATTTTTTTGCTCAGATTTCACAGCAAAGGGCGATTAGCTTAAATACTAGAGCGCCCACTTTGCTTGCTGGAAGTAATTGGTTCGATACCCAGGTTCTCCATTTTTTCCGTTGTAAAACAAAGCCTTTTTTTGTAACTCAGGCATGGGCATAGGATGCTTCTTTTAAACATTGGGCTCATCTCTGGTGTAATATAATTTATTACTCACAGCTGACGTAAAACAAAGGATAAAAAAAATACATCCTTAACAATGAAACTAACCCTGATAATAGTCCATAAATTATATTACACCGCGGATATACCGAATATTGACGCGTGGGATTCAGCTACTGACGTTTGCTATAAATGAAGATACTCTATACCGGTAGTTATCAACACGGGATGTTCGGACTTTGTATGGGCTCCTAGGAACTGTGGGATCTATTTCCTTGGCATCCTCGTGGCGTCCACCTGATCACATGTAGCGTGTTTCTTTATAACTGTTTATTTAAAAGTTTTAATTGATAGCATGAATATTGTAGGGAAGTCTTGTTGAAACATCACGAGTCCCTAAGTAAAAAAAGGCTAATAATTAACAGACTATTGCGAGGAGGATGAATGGTAATAATGATGGCTTAGATCAGTGATGATGATGATGATGATGATGATGATGATGAAAATGATGATGATTGTGACTCATCAGCAAGTTCCTCATTGGAATTTGCATTATGATATAAGGGATATTACGAGGTAGGAAGATCTGAGGCATTTGGATGTGAGTCGTTTCCTACCTACATTAACCGAAGGGTACCATGATGAACTTAAGGTAGTAGCAGGCGCGAAGTTTTGATTATTATAATCGGATTCAAATTCAAATTTACCACAGAAGCATGGAGCCTTTATACAGCAGTGATGTAAATACCCTAGAGAGGGGTAAAGAAATACTGCTCGTTTCGTTTGTCGCGACTACCATCATTTTGCAAAGTAAATTCGCTCGTCGAGTTTAGCGCCTCGTAGCACCTGTCCAGCCGGCAATCATGTTAATCAGTTAAGTACCAATTGTCTGTACCTTTATGTATACTTTTTCCGGACTCTGCTGTCAGGGAAAACTTTTTTATGCAGACTCTCCTCATATACTGCAAAGTTTTCATTAACTTTTGGAGAGTCTACTTGATAAAAATATGCAATTTACAACCCTAAACTTCACTGAAAGCATCCATGCCTCCTCACTGGAAGTTTCGGGGGACTTCATACAAGACCATTTAACAAAAAGGTTATTTTTATAAAGCAAATACTACACAATACAGCGAAAAATTTAAATTCAAAGCTGTTAGTTTACAACTTAACACATATCTCCCTTTTGGGTTGTCGTCCTACAGCAGGAAAATGTTTAAGAACAAAATTAACGTGGGCCTGTCCGGGAGTCGAACTCGGGACCTCTCGCACCCGAAGCGAGAATCATACCACTAGACCAACAGGCCCCGACATAGGTATACATGGAATAATGGCTGCCCATTTCCTTCTGTGGAGCGACAGGTTGTTATGATAAATTAATATATGCAAAAAACCTGTGGTAAAGCAAAATTAATGACGAACTGTCGAGGTCTTTATTTTCTCTTCACGAGATGCTCGGGCCTAGAAGAAGTAAACCGCGTTCGAGTATAAAGTTGGCGTACATTAACATTTACGGATGAGTTTAAGTTATGTTACCTCAAATACCAAGTCGGTTGACAACCTGCAGAAGCTAGCCATCGTGATTTCTTTGAAATCAAATCTCGAACAAGCATAGAAATAATATAAAACCCGGATAAATCGGAAGTTAATGCACTAAATTTTGTCAGATGAATGAGGCTAATAACAACTTTGCCATCTTCTGAAAATACTACATTGCATTAAAAAAAATTACGAGGCAAAGAAGAAGTAAACTCAGTGAAGAGTTCAATAACAGCTAATGAAAATGACTTCGAGTTAATTACTAATTACAAGAGAGAATGAGCGAAGAGAGCGAATCCCCGTTCCCTATGATAATTATTTGAAATCTATTTAAAGTTTGCGCCAGTGATGCGATGGTTATTTTTGTCTGTTGTTTTCGTGACCTGTGAGGTCTACTTTCACGTGAATGTGACATGTTTTGCCGCCAAACATTTGAAGTTGACAGGCGTCGTGGCAATTGGAACTCCATAGGATTAAGTTGTAGACATGTTTTTGATCAGTGCGTTCCGCTTATTATCTAGGAATGAATTTCATTTACAATTTAAAATTGACAAAAAAGTTTTAAATGCAAAATTCCATAATAGTATGTAATACCACCAAAATTTTGCTTAAAACTGTATTCAATCTTTGTTGGTTAAGTTGGTTGAGTTGTATTAAAAAATAAAACACAAACAGCGGTGATAAGCATTTTGAGTTTCCGCATTTTTATAAACTTGACGTTTCGTATGCTATTCAACAAAACATTTTCAAAAAGTATTCTTAAAGTGATTACCTGGTTTTGCACTGCGCATCTCTTACTGCGCATAACAAGATGGCCGCCGTAAAAAAAGAGCATGTGAAGTAACATTATTAAAATGAAGTTGACTGAAAAGAAACGCTATTGGAATTTTTGCTTGCAGTTATTTCTTGCCGAGGTGAGACTCAATGTGTTGGGAAGGTGCATAATGTAAGCAGTACGCGTGTTGCTGAGTTCGACTTCCTCACAGAGAACCTCTATAGTGGATGTTTAACTTGTGCTTACTCACTTTGATTTTCAAAGAAGCGCTTTCTTTATCACATTGTGTCCTAAATGTGATGTCTCGATGTAAATTCTGAAAAAACGGATTTTTTAATACTTTCTTCCCCCTATGACATACATTTAATTTTGAAACTAGCCCCAGTTCCTCTCTCAAAAATCGGAGAAAATGCATTTGGCGCGCACTTTCTGCAGCTCTACCGCAAAAACGAGTATGGTGACCCCCATTTTTTACTTCACGATTTTAATAAGGACAGTGCTTCCTTTCGATGAGAAAAAAAATTGGCACAAATCTATGTTCAGTTTTTTGGCAATTTTACTAAATTGTACGGATTGAGCTATCATGGGTCGTAAAGCGCGTGTCTAATTTAGTTCTACTTTGGAGCGTAAAGTAAAAACAAGGGCATTAAAAGGCATTTTTCTGGTACGTAAGTGGATAAACAATACATTAAAGTCAAATTCTGTGCGATACCACATACATCATCGAAAAAATCTCTCCTTTTTGTCTAGTTTTTGGGCTGCGCGCGATTTTTGCCACAGGGTCCTAAATAACCGTATTTGTCAGCATTGTGACGTCAAAATGAGCACGATGACCCCAACTTTTTATTACTTTTTTATCATCTTCTTGACTTATTTCATCAGTGTACCAAGTTTCATCTACAATCTATGTTACGTTCTTTTACTAGGGAATCACCTTAAGTGACCGTTAAACAAAATGACAATACCAAAGGCAATAGCTAAAAAGCACCAGCGAACCCCCCAATCTTCGGCTGTCACGACATTTGCTGCGTAGGAGGCCGACGCGTTATCCATTACGCTACGGAGGCTGCTACTAACATTAGATGTTGTAATAAAGATATTTATATGAAGTAAATTGCAGTCACCTGGTCCTGCAGGTGCATGGCCGTAACTTATTAGATTCGAAACAATTTTTAATCCGTCAATCAGTTATTGGATAGTTAGTTAGTACTATAGACCTCTTTCATAATGGCGACCTATTAATATACTCTTTTATATGTATGATAATTAGCCTTTCTGACCTCGTTAGCATGTCCGAAATACAAAGGAATTCTTACTTTCAAACGAGGTCAGAAAGGCTAATTATCATACATATTGCTGGTTTTCAGTGTCACGCCATTCAATATAGATTAAAATCAAAATCAAAACCATTCGACAGATAAAGTCCAGAACCTTGGAAATGAAAGGAGGTAAATATACAAAGACCCTCGCCAAGATTTGGGGCGAAGGAATAATTCGTATACGAGATATCCGAAGAAATGTTTTACCGAAATTTATAGAGCTTTGTATGGAGACGCCATGCTGAAGCTCATCCGGATGAGCTCCAACATGGCGGACGGACAGAAACATCTGTTACCGAGTTTTGCTACCAAAGCGTGAATTTATTCTTCGAGAAACTCAAAAACATTAAAGTAATACTTTTTCTAATACATGAACTGTTTAGATAGCAAAATTTCTTAAAATAACTCATTTTTTAACCTACTTAAAACCAGACAGTGTTTTTGTTTCCTAGATGACAGCTAGCTTGGCCGTCATGTAAATGCCGCGTCACGCAAAAGCTTAGAAATTCAAGCGTACTCTATCACAAGACCAAGAATCCGTTTGAAGCGAAAATTTGTATGAAAAATTAGATCTCAGCTGCTCTAATGCATCGTGAAAGTAAAATCTCGGTAGGATCGATAGTTTTTTAGTTTGCATTTTGGTGACGTCATGTGAAAAACAACAATAAAAGAATATATTAATAGGCCGCCATTATGAAAGAGGTCTATAGCAAAACGCCGGTGACCGAAAAAGCTATTTTGTTTTAACGTTGGTTGTCAAAGTGACTTTATAAATTAATCTCACTATTTACTGAGTAGACAGTTTAATTTGTAAAGTAATTAATGACACTTAATCTATCCTGTTTTCTTTAAACAACCTACAGGCGTTCAATTAGTGATAAGCTACCAGAATTGAATTGTTCCGATTAGTCCAAAGTAGACCACGAAACAAAAATGAATTTACTTTTTACTTCTTCTTTGTTTTAGTCTCTTAAGGTGTTTCGATGCAGTTTTTCAGGGGCCAAACCGATACTTTTCAGTCGCCTTAAAAGTCTTTTTTCCTTGTCTGATCACTATGCAATTTTCAACAGTAATTGGCTATGGATTGAAATTTGTGAAAATTTAGTTTTAAGTAAAATCGATCAGTTACTATGACAACACTAAACAAAAAAACTTTGAAACTGATAAACGCCGAATTTTATGTGATCTAGACCAGCTACTGAAAATCCAACACTAAGAACTTAAGGTTGGTGTTTGGCAAACAATCTCCGCAATTAAGAAGAAAAAAATTCTGTATGTTTGAATTCGACTAAAACGAAAATATTTTTCAAACCTTAAATTTTCAATAGCCGTGATAGGTTATTTAATAAAAACGTTATAAATGACTCTAATCATTCTTAAGTGTTTTTATATTATTTATTCCTTATTCTCTTTTCTTTTAATTCTTTTCATGCTCTTTTGTGACAGATCGAGGAAATTTAACATGGTGACTCAAAGGTGTCACCCTTACGATATAAATCTTACAGTCAGCAACCAAGCAAAATCGAAAATATGATAAATGGTTTAAGGAGAGAAAACAAGTAAGGCATCTTTTGCAGTGACTGAGACTACGCAAAACATTACGCAAAATATCAGAAACGTACAAAAGAACCAAATTATGAGCCTCACAAGGGGATTCTGTTTGCCTCCTTGCTTTGATCTGATGGAACCTGCAAAAAAAGCCGCTAAGATTATGGTGGCCCGAACCTATCTTTATGCCTGTTGGTTATGTTTTTGAATCGTGTTTTTCAGCAGGAACGATTTAACCTATTTCTGTGGTTTTTGGCATCGTTAGTAAGAAGTGATGAACTTTAAGAAAATGTTATTTAATATTTTCTTGTAGGTATAAAACTTTTGAGATATCGACATGTATTCAAAACTGCATTTTTACCAAAAATGCAAAGAACCTTGAAATCTAGGCCTTCGACATATTTTTCCCTAACTTCAACAAATAAGCCTCAGAGCTCTTTGCTTTTATATCTGCAAGTTTGAAATCAATCGTGACCACACAACTCGCTGAACAAAATGCTGGTCAAATTTTACCTTAAAATGCTACGCTAACACATTTGCTATTCTTTATTTATATTAATGACCTTTATGAAAGTTTCAAGATTTTATCATTTATTTTATTTGCAGATGATGATGCAAATTTATTTCATAGTAACAAAAACCTAAATAATCTGCTCAATACTATTGATAAGGAATTAAATGAAATTGCACTGTGGCTTTCAGTTAATAAACTATCTTTAACCCATTCGCCCCTGAACCGCCCGTAACCGCCCGTGCGGATCCACTTCCTTTCTAACCCTCGTGACGTCATCAGTTTTAACGGTCAAGGCCAACTTTGTCCGCTAACTTGTGCAGAGTGAAGAGATCTTTCAAACCATACCAGAAAGAGCACAATTCAGTCAAGGACACCGGAGAAAACGGCAAAAAACCGTGCAACATTGACCTGTAAATCTCCATGAAAATCTTTTCCATCACCCACCTACCTTTCCTTTCACCTAATCCTAAGATCCTAAAAGCTTTTCTAAGAACTCTTCCCATCGAAATGAAGCCTACTAAATGCCCAGCAAGAGGAAAAAAAAATGAGCAAGAAAAGCGAAAAAAAAGAGGAGGAGAGAAAGGGAAAAGTAAAAGTCAAGACTGCTGTGTCACTTTTAAGTCCAAATTTTGCTTTCTGCGCATGCCCGAACTTCGCAAGTAGTTATTTTGCATCTGGATCAGAAGGCCGTGAAGTGTACGACCGGTAAACGGGTTTGTGGTAAGTCTTAGCTCTTTATAGCATGACAGTGACCAGAAAACCACTCGACTAGCTTCAAAGCGCGTTTTTCGGCAAAATCTCCAGGAGCGAATGGGTTAAATATATATAAAAGTCACTTCATAATATTTAAGGCAAAGGCCTGGGACTAAGGGGTTTACCTGTGGAAAATGAATTATTGATTATAACTTCGGCATAGATGATGGCGCTGAATTGAAATTTGGCACACATAAAGAACTCATTGGGCCGGTTATTTAAACGAAGTCTAAGTTAACCAGTGTTTAGGGCTGAGCCGCGGTTTAGACGTTGTCTCGATAAACAACGGCTAAACGATGCTTAAAATACATTATTAAAACACGACTGAACCGTGTTCTTGTAAGTCAATGGCTAAACCATGTCTCGCGAGAAAATGCATTGTCTTCGGAGTTATTTCGTATTCACATTTCCAGATAGTGGTTGTGTCTCTACAATATGGCTCCTAAACCAAGTCCCACAACAAATTTCAGCGAACAAGAAAACCTTTTATTGGCCGAATAGCGTAGAGACTTTCCAGAAGTGGAAAGTAAAGGCTGTGACAGTAAAACGTTGGCAAAAAAGACAAAGGCATAGAAGGAAATTTTAACTATGTTTAACTCCCAAAATCTTAACGGTATCCAACACGACCTCAGTCAGCTTCAAGGATGCTGGAGGCGGCTGAAACTCCAGTCGAAAAAGGAACACGACTTACATCGTCGTGAAGCAAAAAAAACGGGTGGAGGAAAAGCTCGTGGCTCCCCAAGTGAAGTAAGCAAATTAGTAGCAGACGTAATCCCAGCCTCAGTTAATCCGCTAGAGCAGGAATTTGATGATACTGCAGGAGAAAAACTTGATTTAAAGCGAGACAAAGACGAGATGGAAGTTATTACATGCGAAGTGGGGCCACGTCTACTTGCTGAAGTTGAAGCTATTAGCAGGAAAGGACCGGCAAAAGACACAAAAAAGGAAACAAGTCAGAAGTACAATAACTTTTAATCGCTTCTAAATTTTTTTAATGATAATTCATCGCATAATTTACAGGCATTGATCATCAGATGACATTACATTGACAGGTGTAAACGCAGAAGACCAGATTACTCTGAGCAGGAGCTCGAGGACCCATTCTTGTCCATGGCGAGGGCAGAACACAAATTGAAAAAGAAGGTCCTCAAGCTTAAAGAATGGAAGCTAATGCACCAATGCGATAAAATGGGAATTGGTTTGCCACCTGCATACGACACTGACAAGGACAATTTTTAAACCACCCTGTACCTCCTTGAACGTTTGTGAACTTTCAAATATCATGATATATAACCATTATAAATTTCAAAACAAAAGAATTAAAAGATTATTAATAATTAATTGCGGTGAATATTCTTTGTTTCCTATTTTGTTGGCAATGAATCGAACGTAGAGTTTTATCAATCCATTAATCTTATTAAGCAAAGTATCGTGAAATAATGAGCTGGTGTTTGGCATTCCCACTGGTGTCTGCTGCAGCAACAACGTCAAGTGGAACATCTTCGTTTTCAATGTCTTCATCAAAGTCTTGCTGTCGATGCATAAGGGCAAAATTATGCAACACTGCAGTAGCCACAATAATGACGAGGGTATACGTCAAAGCGGTGCGCAGTCCCAAACGAAGACACGGAAAACGTCGCTTTAGCAGTCCAAAGCATCTCTCAATAACACACCTAGTACGCCTATGTGCAGTGTTAGAGCGCACTTCTCCTGCATTATTTGGCTCGAGGATTGGTGTCATTAAATATGCTCTATAAGCGTATCCACTGTCACCCACAAGAATGCCATCAATAGTACCATCCCTTAATATGTCTGCGATATTGCTGTTTTCAAAAATGCGTGAGTCGTGGGTCGATCCAGGCCAGCGAGGTACGATGTTGGTAATAAAAGCATCGTTCTCACAAACGGCTTGGACGTTGATGGAGTAAAACTGCTTTCTGTTAACAAATGTCATAGCATTTTCTTTGTTTGGACATATGATCCTGATGTGGGTACAATCGATGGCCCCGATCACACCTGGAAAGTGCGCAACATCGTAAAACTTTCTCTTTGTATCAGCCAGGTTTTCTGGGAATGACAGGAATTGTGCCCTTTGTTTCGCAACAGCCTTTGAAACCGTGTGATTAATTTTGCAGTACATGCAGCAAATGCACTAACTCCAAATAACCCATAGAATCTCAAGGAAATAAGCACTTGCTGCATTGGTGTTAGCAGCAGTCCTTTCCTTGTTTGATGTTGAAGATCTTTCTCCAAACTTTTTTGCGAGGTCAATGACCGAATCCTTTCGAAGGCGAAAACGCAATCGAAAGTCTTCGTTGTAGTATTCCTCTAAAGGGTTAAATCTATCCCTAAGGTGTCGAATACGTATATTTCGTCAATTAGCGTAGTTTCTTAACTGTCTGTAGCGCAGTGGTCCCTCCATTTCAAAATAGCTGACCATGAAAATATCGTTAAACAGTGTTTAAACCTACCTTCGAGCAGGTCTAACTTGCTATTGTTCTTTAGTCGGTGTTTGGACATTGTCTAAACACTGTTATGGAAAAACAACGTTTAAATAATCGGTATTCGGAGCTTAAACATTGGTTAGACGATGACTTTCATAAACGCTGTCTAAACTTGGTTTAAATAACCGGCCCATTGTCCTTAACATTTTGTTAATAAGTCACGTGATACGTCACGTGAACAACTAGGTAAAAATTGTAAATTATTTGGTGACCGGTTTAAGAAAAGAAATCGAGTAATAACATTTTTCTAATTCAGGCGTGAATGAAACTTGGTCAGATTGAAGGACCCACCCAATAACTCCCAAAGACAAAGTGAGTCTGATTTCCAACTATTCCCTTGGGAGTTAGACTACCCCCATTAATTAGACACTGCTCCTGGTTACAAGATACAAAGAATTTTAATCCCCTTCGACACAAATAAAGGTCAATCCTATGCCAATTGATACCGGCAGTTTCAAGTCATTTGGAGTGACAGGTGCCAATCAAGGGATGTCAGTGCCCACCCATGTAACCAAAGATTATGCAGTAAGAGAAAATAGCTCAAGTTTAGATCCAAATATCTGAAAAATCCAACTTTCTTTTTTAAAACTGTTTTCACAATGATTTAGTCCTATCCTTAGATGTGGCATCTCACATTTCCTGGCTTTAAAAGCTGGTCTGAGCCACGTGACTCGACAGCATCATTTCTGAGACAGAACAATGACAGAAAACAAACTAAACGAAACTGATAAAATTCGCAAACTGAAATGATAATTTCACTTTATCGATTGTTGCTTTACAGCGTCACATTTCTTAGTCAGAAATCGTGGGAACCTAAGCCCGGGATTTGGTCAGCGGTAATTGTACTTTCTATTAAAACAGGAAGTGCCCAAAGGTTTTAGCAAAAATATTTCCTTTCTTTTTTTATTACTGAAAACGTCCTTTCCACGATTATTCGAAATTTAATTTCCCTGTTCAAAATTATAAACACAATAGGAATACGTGATCGACGCGTGTTTCTTTCGAATGTACAACCCATGTAAATTTCTTACCACTGATAACGCACTGTATCTTTAATTACAAACACCTTGCGGAGTTAAGTATGGCTTCACTTTCTTGCTCATTTGTAACGTTCTCAAATAAAGGTTGTGATATATCCAAGTGCTTTCCAGGGGTAACCGAATATTTTCCACTAACGTCATACCACACAAGATATCAAGACTCATCTAAGAGCAGTCAATGTGTCTCAGACAAGTATTCTTACAGAGAAAGATTTAATTTTCGCTCGCTCTCGTCATTTTGAGGAGGAAGGTTTAAACATGACAGTATGTCCAAAACACCGAGCTGAACTTGGGATTTTTTGGCGACCTGGAAGAAAATGCACTCATCCGCTTTACGGGGATCGCAATGTGAGGCCCGAAAGAGGAGCGAACTTACAAATGTGCCAAGAAGCTATGAAAAAGTGGAGAGTACTTATTCCAGTCGGAGCAGGTAACGAAGCAGCAACACGTGATTCTATTTACATGCCTTAAAGCCAACATTTATTGTTATGTTTTCACTCTTGGCATTGATTCAAACAAAATGCTGAATGCAATTTGTAGCAGGAATTTGCAAACGTTGTAGAATCGATCACCTTGAAGCCTTACGAATGGAGCAGTCAGCGGAGGATCTTCGTACAGAACAATAAGAGCCTCCAGACCAGGCGCAGTGTAATGTTTTGCCCAGTTTTTCGGTCCACACACCAGACCCCTTCCTCTCTCCTGCACCACTCGTGGCAGACGATGTTGAAAGCCCTTTAGAGGTATGCCACTGTATTTCTGCTCTGTCGATCATTTTTGAAAGTGGAATATTTAAATTTTTTTTGTACGAAGGAGATTTCGACTAAATTAAGAGGATCTATATTCGTAAAAAAGATTGAAATGAGATCCGAGGAGGCATTTGGTTTAAACGGAGATTGCAAGTTTTAAAAGGTCTGGGGGTTTGCAGTTTTCAAAAAACCTGCATAATGCACTGCAACCTTTCCTCGCGGGGGATCCTTTCGTAAGCCCTCATACTGCGGTTTAAAAGTGATATTGCAGGCCGTTACTGGTGTTAGCTACCAGAAGAGATAATTAACAATTATTCTTTGAAATCGAGGTGAATAGTGGCCAAATATTTACCGAGCCGCGAAAGCGGCGAGGTAAATATTCCCAAAGCCACTATTCACCGAGATTGAAAAGAATAATTGTTTTAGTATATACACACGAAGTGATCTCAACAAAATCAGACAGGAAACCATTGAAAAGTCACTGAAAAGTACGAATTGATTGACAGATCAAATCACGCGTAAGTTTAAAAATAGATCTTTGCAGAATTTTTAAACATGGCAATTCACAAGTTTATCATTTCGCAAACAACAGCGTAATGGCTTAAATGGAACCGCTAAAAGTTTGAACTGTTTCCTTACCTGAGAAGAAAAGTAGAGCTTGTTTTCTGTTGACTCGCCAAGTTTATAGCCAAAAGGGTTTGTTGTGTCGTTCTTCGCATGAAGTGCTGACAAAAATGGCGGCTCGGTTGCTCGAGGTAAGACGTGGTCTTCCTGTGTCATTCTTTTTCCTGCTTACTTGAAACGAAGAATTTCTGCAAATATTTCCTTTTAAATTTGTTTGTCATAAATTGTGTGTGAACCGTAAACCGAGAAGACCTCGGGACGAGGACAGTTATTTTGGTTGTGAAAACAAAATGGCCGACACTTCACTCGTTTCAAGAGTAAGAACTACAGCTGGAACTAGGCGAAGTAATGGCTAAAAACGTAGCAAAAACAGCAAGAAGACAACTCAGGGGGCGACATCTGCTATTCGGAGAGTATTTGCGGAGCTGGACAAACCTAAACGTACACTATCGAAGATGAACTTAACATCGATGGCTCGATGGAGGCAAGCATGTTTCAGCTATGTTTTTTAATCAGGGATTACTTTGAATGAATAATAAAACATTCATTGAATTCGGCTTCCGTATCTCATGAAGAATTATGGAGATCCCGGAGGGTGTTATCCGCCTCGGTCTACGGCCTCGACGGATAACACCCTCCTCGATCTCCATTATTCTTCATAAGATACGGAAGCCGAATTCATTAACTGTTACCAATTGCAACAGTCTGAGGAATAATCACGAAATTTATTTTACATTTACATTACATTAATCACAAGAACAGTGCACATTCGCAACATATAGTAATTTCCTGCAGGTAAGTTTCCCATCGATTCACACCTGTTTTATTTAAGAATGTTTGAGTCACGGAAGAGTTTCTGCACTCGCCTATCACGGAACCTTGTCCACAGAACTGCTGTCCTCTACACACCATTACGTTAATAAACTCTGGTCTCTTGTTACGACCTAGATAAGTTTTAGCCGGACAAAGGTCACAAGGTCCTTCTGTTGTATTTTGACAAGCACCTGTAGAGTTTGTATAGGGGAAGGACTGGCCAGCCCCGGCCCCGGCCCCGGCCCGGCCCGTCGACCTGACCGTCATGTCGACGTCGTTGCCGGCGCTTGACTCGTCCCGTCTTACTCTACTTCTATTAGTCTGCAAAAGAACTTGAGACTCCCGAGTAATGTTGTAGATTTTCATCCTTGTCAACATCGAGTGGTAGGACACCAGGTTGGGAAATTTATCCGCTTCTGCTTTAGTAAAGGCCATGTAGGCAGAGTTGAAGTAGCCCAGTGGGCCTGGCTTTAATCCCAAAAGTTTAAGACCTTTCGTTAACTCTTCGCCATTGCGTGGAACTTCCCACTTCCAAAGCAAGCCGCCTAAAAGAACAGGTAGATTAGCAGCCAAGAACAGTACTCGAATGGCCATCTGCGGAAAGATATGTAAGGAAAATGAAAAACATATTTAAGTCCCAGTACAATAGGGAGGTCACACTAATATGAGATTAATTCAGGAAAGATTTCATCAATTTGAAGATCATGAAGCCTTTGAACCCTCAGTTTCACGGCTAATAGTCGCCGAATCTAACCTTTAGCAAATACAGTTGACTCCCGATTACTCGAACCCTACAATAAAAACAAGCGAATTCTTTGTGTCACTTCAGTTCAAATTCAGTATACATCAAGGTATATCAATCAAGCTTTGTTGTTTAAATGTCAATCTATATGCCTCGCTGCCGTTAAAGTGCATTCACTCCCCATCCATTTGCTTATTTCCTTATTCCCCTGCAGTTGATTTACTTTGAGCTCCCGAAAACTCGATCGAACTCCCGCTAACTCGAACTTTTTTCGGTTTCCTTGGAAGGTTCGAATTCTCGAGGAAGTCGATTGTAAAACACAATGCAAGGGACGTTCAATTTTACTTCATGTTTAATTTAGAGGTGTGGTTATACAAATCCGGAAAAACATTTTTGACGGGAAGGCGACTTGAATATAACTTCTGGAACTGAATTTTAAACCCTTTTGAAGAGTTTTTATAGGATAACCTTTCAGGGTAAGAAATAGGCAGCTTTCCATTTCGAGTGGCCAGTGAATCGAGCAGCGAGAGAACGCGAGGGTGAGCAGCAAAGTCACGAGTCTTCTTTTTATGTTTGGCCCGGGCTTCACTAAAATACAGAGACTTAAAGTGTTCTGTACAACAATAAATATAGGTTTGCGTTTATAAAAATGTCAAAAAAGGAACCTGTTCACGAAATTTTCAAATATTTGACATCTCGGCTTAGGTTCGAAACATACCGGGGATAACCAAATCGCTAGTTATTTAAGAGCGACGGTCTGAAAAATCGACCAAAATCTTAATTTCGTGGCAAGAGTTGAAAAATCAATTTCTTTCATTTTTTGTTCATAGATAGCTGTTAGGTAGATAAGAAACCTAATGCAGATTGTTCCTTCCAAAAGCTTTTTATTTGTGAGAAAAATTAGAAAATGGGTTTTCGATGTTGGACTCTCAGACTGCCCTAATTTTTAACCTGAAATTCGCTAACATCAACTTTCCTCGCGTTCGCAAAAGAAGCCGCATGGAGAAATTTGGACACTTTCTGTGATCAGAAAAATTCTTTTTCTTTCACTAAAAGATACTTTCAGGGCAATAGCGACGCTCGTCGTACTGAAATAATTCAAAAATGAAGGATAGGTTTACAGATCTTTGGTCTAGTGTTTGGTGACGAACCAAACTGCGTGACGAACCACTAAGAATGTCAGCGGGGGAGGCTAGGTTCAGCGCAAACCAAGCACTAGACTTCTGTAAAGCATTTCAGGATCGCTTAACTTTTCTAAATCGACGTATGATAGTTTACATTAGCTGGAATCTTTCGATTTTGTGAAATTTACTAAGAATGTAGAACTGCCGGCCGTTTAGTGTTTTGTAAACCTTGACCGGTTACCGGCCATATAGCCACAGCGAAACAAAATGGCCGCCGAGGATACGACAAGTGACCTTGCCATGTGACCTGAACACGTGATCGCTGCCGAGCTCGCCCCAGGAAGATTAAATGAAATTTACTTTCGCAGTTTAAATATAATTTACGTTGGTAAGTTTAAAAGAAATTTGTAACGTTTCAATTTAAAGTATTAAGTTAGAGTTTAGCAGTTTAAAAGACATTTTTCAGTAAATTTGAAATGGGAATTCCAAAGTTTAAATTTAAATGAATAGAATGAATTAAATGAAAATGTCAAAGTTTAAACCATAGTTTAATCGAACATTAACTGGATTTCCGTGAGAAGTTTAAATGAAATTTCCAAAGGATTAAATGAGACTCTTTTAAATTTAAATAAATTTTAGATGCGAGGTTTAAATTTAAAAGAAATCATGTCCAAATCAAATATGAATCAACAGGGATTAAATATTGCTACATATGAGCAGGCATAATAGGTTTTCAGGATAACAAAAACTTAAGTTCGTTACTCATTTTCGACGGCAATATTTAACATGTGGTATAACTCCAAATTCTCTTCATGTTATTTAAATCACACAGTTAGACATTAATTTAAAACATACCTGGGAATTGGCTTGGGCTATTGAAGAAAAACTTTGTACGACACCATCGAAGTTCAGGAATTTTCATGATAGGCAGGCGGTAATTGTGTAAACACTTTCAATTTCGAAACGCACAAAAGTAGATGTTTACAGCCTAAAGGCTCGTTATTCGTACTTCGTGTAGGTTTTCCCACTGCAAAGTTGCTTTTTTCAATCAAAAATTGGGGTAAAAAGGTGAAACTGGGTCAATTTTAGCCATTTTGAAACGACTGAACCCTCCCAGCCGGCGACTCTGTTCCGTGACTGCACGTGACATAACGTACGTTTGAAGACACGGAGCCGTCAAAATGACAGTCACGGAATCACGGGAATAACGCAACGCAATTCTTCAAAGAGTAACATTTTCGATTCTGACAGTACTTTAGAGAAGAAAAAATCAAACGCGCTAGTATTCTGGTTCTCACTTTTTATGGAAAAATAAGGGCTTTAACAATGGTTATTCGCTAAGGATGACGGAACAGGAAGATATTTCGTCTTGTCTCTTTACGATCGAGGAAACTTGGAGCCGTTAAATATGTTATTTTGGTCACTCTTCACCATATTTACCGGACTTCGATACTTTCGTTTGGAGGCTGCCTTCAGGAACCCAAGCCAATTCTCAGGTATGTTTTAGATAAATGTCTAAATGTGTGAATAAGCGAGGACTGGGAAAATTTGGAGCTATACCACATGAAGGGTAATGCCGCAGAAAACAACTAGTAAATTCAAATTTTTATCACCGTAAAAACTTGTTCTTCGTTTTTGAATTATGTCAGTTCAACGAGTCTTGGTATTGCTTTGAAAGTATCCTCTAGTGAAAGAAGAAGAGTTTTTCTATTGATGGTAAGTGTCCAAATTTCTCATTGCGGCTTTATTTGCGAACGCGAGGAGTCTTGATGTTAGCAAATTTCGGGTTCAAAATACGGCCATTTTGATACTCCGACCACGAAAACTGATATTCTTACTTTTCTCGAAAATAAAAGGCTCTCTGCGAGAACAACTTACATCAGATTACTTATCTACCTAAAAGCTATCTATGGACAAAAAATGAAGGAAATCGATTTTTCAACTCTTGCCACTCGATGGTCGATATTTCCTGACCGTCGCTCTTAAAAAAAACCGACAGGGACAGCAAGTGGTAACGTTTGCGCATGCGTAAGGCTTGCTGGGAAGCACTTGTTGACGGGAAATCGTAATGGCGGAAAGCTGTTCACAAGCACTTTCAAGGGAGATTTTTTTGCATACCCAATCAACAGCAGACATATCTTATAGATTGGATACTTTGGTTAAGCCATGTTGAAGTGTCATGTACGAGAGAAGGACCATTTAGCCTGTTAATCTTCATCCATTTGGCTCCTCTGGTGAAGCAGATAAAGCGTTCACGAGGAGGTTTGTTGTGATATGTTGATTTGTTGACATTCAAGCGGTCACGGATTTCTGGGTTATCGTCCATGATCTGCAGAGCTGGGTAGCATTTAGGTAAGATATACCCCTTGATTTACTTTGTGAAACGTGGAGCAGCATCATCGCATGTTATGTGTTAAAATTATAGCAGCCTGAATTCAACGTAATTTATGTGACCCCCGTATTTCTGCAGTATTTGACCCTGTCCGTACAGCGAGATCCAGTACTATATCCCACACAAGCGACTAAACAGGTAAAACTTCTCTTTCGGTCACTCCGTATTTTCACTTTTAATGGTTCAAAGGGGGGAAGTTCGAGTATTTTGATACTATTTAGAGGCATGAAATCAACAAGCAAATTTCCTACTCTTATAAGTAAGGCCGTAGTCGGATGTTTCCTTCCATTTCCGAAAATTTGCTTTTCTGGTTTACATTGGTGCTCTATGGCGATTACTTATTCTCAGAGATTAAGAGATCGAGGCGGTGGATTGTAAAATATTATTTGCTAAAACTTCGTTAAAGATAGACAAATTTTTCTTGTACGTTTCAACCTTGTTTTCAGATTTTTCGTGAACATGTAAAAGTGTATCCCAACAAAACCTTTTTGTAAGAGTATTGTTTCGGAACACTCTTTCATTCTTGAATGCTTGATTTTGCATCCAAGGGGGGGGGGGGGGGGGAACACTGATGAATTTGCGTTTTAATAATCATGCATTGTAAGCTCTCAGATTCATTGACAAGAACCCTCACCATTTGGAAGATGATTTCATTCTGATAATTATTCTATGATGATTTGTTTATACATACAAAATTGGCGCCAAAAAGAATTTTAATGTTATGCTTAAAATGTTTACATAATGTCTTGAAACATAACTGAAATCAATATAAAATATGAATCAAAATACAAACATGTGCTTTCTTTTCCCTGCCCTACTATAAAATATGATAATTGTGATTTACTGGTAATGCATTTTCATATGACCATTGCGATATTACTTCCACTTTAACACTAGCACAAGTTTAAGCGCAAAACAATTCTTGCCCTTGTTCAGCTTTGCACTAGCTGGACTGCCATTCCTGTTTGAAGTGCAGACAACACTGGACATAAAATCCCTGAATTTGATTCCTTGCATTGGCATCCACATAAGAATTAGCTTCATCACGTGCAATGTATTTGTATGCTTACAAAAATCATAAATGTTATTATTTCTTTTCTATCCAAAAGATGTCTTTCCTTCTTGAATATAAATTCGTATCCATGACACTTTAGAAATCCTGAAAATCTAAAGGGGTATCGCTAGTTGTGGGCAACAACAAAATGTCATAGGGGTAACTTTCCACTCTCCAATAGAAATAATTCTTTTGATACTCTGGGTCTCATACATTCAGTGTTTGTGCACATGAATTTAGGAGCACTTGGCTTGCCAGTGTCAGTTTGGCAGTGTATACACAGTAGTAGTGTATATAGTCATCTATCATAGGCTGCACAAGTTGTAATTTATATAAAATTGTCCCTGAAACAAGCTCATTGATGCTCCTGGTGTTGCAAGATGACAAGTTATGAAAAATTAAATTTGCCTTTTGCCTGTTGCAGAAGCTCCCTATGAGATGCTCAGCACTAAACCTTGTTGATTCAGGTGATAGACCTTGAGGATGACTGCATTGTCACATTCAAACCAGTTGCACTTTTCACTCAATCCATAGCAGAGCTGGTACAAAATGGCGACTATCTGTTTTTTATTTAACCCTATGCTGTCTGCAGAATTTGAAGGGTCTGCCACTCCATCCTGAACCGCATCAAATAGCCTTGGTACCCCAGAAGACACACAGACAAATTTTATTGAGTCATACATTGGCTTATTTGAAGCCACCATAAACTGAGATTTTATAAATATCAGTCTTTAAGATTCTTAAGTTCTCCTCGTGTTGAAATTGAATGAAAAGGAAAAGTTAGAGCTCGTTTTCAATTTTTTAATCTTCAAATCATGAGAACTTGGCCCCAAATAGATATATGGGCAAGTCAAGGGAGCTAAGCCTTATTAGTAATATATTAAATGGTTACCTCAATAAAACACATCTGTAATATAAAACATCTTATACCACACTCCTGTTTTGACTCATCTTATTCTTTATTTTAGAAGTGCAAGCGGCATCTTGGAGTCAAGAGCCTCTATATTACAAAATTCTGCCTACACCCCTGAATAAGTTAAGGCATCACATAAATTTAATAGATGTTATTTCTAGAGTTTGGGTCTTTAGTTTTATATCATCTAGTCAAAAATGGAAACACAATTTCATAGCCCTGGGTGGGATATCTTTGAAATTTTATCAGTCGCAGAATTAGGGCACTGCACCTGGTCTGAACACTGGTGGTTAGGATGGGGTATCTCTGAAAAGTAATCACTGGCAGAATCACTGCACTAAGGTTGCACATCTCTGAGGGACAGGACGTTCCTGAACCACAACTGACGTGAAATCGTATTATTGCAAGGAGATTGTCGCAAGAACTGCAATTATGACTATATAAACAGACTAGCATTTAGAATTCTTTTTCACAGTGTTTATTCAAATCTTAAGCGTCGGACGTTTTGTACTCGGTCACAACTTACATGAAGAGATTTTTTCCCAGTTATCCAGTGTTTTAATACAGGAGTTTTGCAGCTGTTACACAGAACCCCATCAAAGCTTGACGTGTCCGCGCGCAAGCCAAAACACGAAACAATATTAAATCACTCATGGACCACAAACCGCGTAAAATTGAGAATGATCTGCGACTTATTAGCCTTGAGACCAATCTCGCATATTAAACAGAAGACTTTGTCTTATCTGCACTCCACAAAGATAGAAAAGATGACTAAGACGATGGTAATTTTTAAAACAGGCGCCATTTTTCTTTGCTGTATTCGCTGCGATCCAATACCTCCACAAACTTCCGTCCAGCGGCTCGCGCATACTCGCAACGTTACCACTTGCTGTTCCGGCAGGGTACCTGAGGATATGCCTAACAGTAAAGCGAATAAGCGATACTATGAGAAGGGAAAACCCAAATCCCTAGTCGATCTATGGAGAGAGTATGGAGTTACCAAAATCACAGTGACACACTCAGGCAAAAAGAAGTGCTCTCTGAGTACCGCTTTGCGTGATTCACCGTTTCCCTGCAAGTTATTTCATTGTTTAAACAGTCCCAGTCACTGGTGAAAATCGAGCAAAGTTTGCGTCCTTCATAAACCGTGGTGAAAAAATTGTCAAGTGAAATTAATGTGGGATATCCGTTTACCCACTAACAAATATAACTGAGATTCAGAAAACATCGATCTCTGACTGGGAAAAATTCTATGTCGTCTTCTATGATATATCAACCTCCTAGTATATTAGTTCAAATCTACCCACAGTGCCCAAAAAAGCTATTCAATCATGCACTTTTGACAATGTGTAAGGAAAATCTTGTACATTGACCGCTGATAGATCAGTAAGATAGCAATATCCCGCCTGAAATACGGCCATTAATATTGCCTTGTATTGACCAAATAAACGTGATGGTGCCTTATTGTCGACCTTTTCGGCGATCTGAAATCGGGTGATTTGAGTGCAAGGTCTGACACGTTGGCCGTTTCAACCAAATTCGCCGTTTATCCTCGAAAGATTCAGCAATACGCTTTTATGATTAAAGTAAGATCATCATGTTGTCATAAAGGGATTATTCGACGCACTATTTCAGGAATAATTAACATATGGGAATCACCATAATTGTATATCCTATATAAATGTGCAAAGAGGCAACTACCACACGGTTTGTACAGGTACCCTGCGTCTATAAGTTATTTCGAGAAGGAAAAATCTACGTCACTTTAACTTATACTAGCTTATACTAGCTGTGCGGTTACCCTCAGCCAGAAGCGGGAAAAACTGTACTTTATGCCATAGTCTTAATCTTTTTCGGAGAATTAGCTTAGAAATGGATAAGGATATATTTTTCTGCTAACGGAATCAATCTGCCTTTTTATTTTTGATGCAAACGCAAGGCCAAAATTGCATTTTTTTTATTTTATTTCGATATGGAAAGAGTCGTAGATGAACAGCGAAATTGGCAGTCGATTCTCCTCAAAATGCATGTTAATAGATTAAATGCGTGTAACTCTGGCAGGATTGGTTAGAATTTTCAAAATGAAGTATAGTACCTGTACGGTAAAAATATCTGCCCCCTGTTGAATTCGCTGCTCGCCAGCAGCTTAATCGCATAAAACTGAAATAAATCTGTTATGCAGTAATAACTGATCTTTGACCATTATTTGTGGAAGAAGTTTTAGCTTGAGTATATATTAACCCACTAAATATATATGAAACTATGAAAAATCGGACCTGTACGTATTCCGACTAAAAGTAGACGTTAAATCTAACTATAACTCACGGTTATTTAAGATGGTTACAAATTCTTCAAGATACGTATCGTTTTCCCTTGTATCCCTAGAGAGCCTTATCGCTTGGTCAGGCAATTGAACAAACTCTTCGAGGGTAGTTATCACCACAGGTTAATATACCAGCTATCTATATTATACTTAAGAAATATTTTTGTCGTTGTCAAGGTAGAAAATAGAGCTGAATTGGTCATTTGCTCGGCGTCGAACTGTCTGTCTTTCAACCTTAAACATCAATATTCAGTTTTTGAAAATCGAGTGCAGTACTTTCTTACATCAATTCAGCAGATCTGCACCGTTCTAAACCTCTTATTTTACTGGTCCCCTTTAATCTACACCTCCACTGTTTTCCGAGATAGGATAGGGGCATTGTTAAGTGACAATCCCTATTGTTTTCCCAACTAATCAAAAACAATATTTCACATTATTTTATCCGTAAACGAATGACAAATCACTGAAAAGCGAACGCTTTTAATATAGATGATAATTATTAATATAGAACAAGGTTAACAAGAATATTAGAAGTTTGCAAGCGGCTCAAAGACAGTCGTATAATAAAACCTTTCTAACTATGGGTAGAGGGAAAAAAAAGCAAACTTTTACAATATTATTTACACTGAAATAATTTCAGACTCAGTCCTCTGAGCTTAATGAATAATGCGCATGTCTGCTCAGGGTGAGGTTAGCACTGGCCAGGTACACAAAAAGGGTCTAACGACGGCAACCGTCTTCAATCTTATGTTGAACTGAACGTTTTCGAGCATTTTGACAACATTTCTATGTTGCTGTAGAAAATAGTTCTCTTGTTGTTAAAAACACCATCACAAGGACAGTTAAATATATTAGGACGGCGTCAGCTGCGAAAAATGTTATATTAGTCAGGGGCGTAGACAGACTATAGACCTGTAGGCCCCAGAGGAGGTTGGACAGCAGTTTGCAAAGATTCACGGGAGCAATTTCGACCAATCACAATTGAGAAAAGCCATCTTGCTGCAGATCGTGAGATGAATATTCCAAGCATAGTTGGCCTCAATAATCTCGGTTTTTTCCCTCGTTTTCCGTCATCGAATCGTCAAGAAATTCCTCTGCTAGTTTAGCTAGGCCCTCTTCATTGTATTGATGCAAAAATGTATAAGGTGAGTGGATTTTTAGGGTTAGGTTTCATCGTGCTTTGCTCGACATTCCAAAATGGCTCCTCATCATTGGTGTATTCAGCTGTGTATTGAGTGTCTCGATTGGTCTACTTTTCACAAAACTTTGAAGAAAAGAAAAATATTGATCTTCCATTTTGTTCGAGTAGGCATTCCACAGATTTTCAAGTCCTGGCTAATCTGAGTATCCATTATTACTTTGTATAGATGAGGAGGAAGATATTATCATAGAATATGAAACCACGGGGCTGTGAGGGCTTTAGCCGTAGCCTCCCTCTCCTAAGCTTCCCCTGTCAGTCAGCCCCTCCCCCACTTAGAAAAATGTTCCACCATCCCTGATTATTGAAGGTGTGTTTCAGTGCTCCGGCCAGGGCTGTCAACCCCCCACGTCTTCAAATATTGGGAATTGATGGGGGAGGGGTGACAAATGACGTCATAATGCACACGTCACATGACGTCATTTGTGAAAAAAAAAAAGAACTCGCGAAAAAGATGTTGTTGGAATTGTAACATTTGACCTAATTGGCTTACTTCGCAACAATAACATTTAATTGCTTGTATTACAATGGCATACCGGAGTTTGTGAGGAAACATTTGATGTTAACAGTAAAATAGCTCAAACAACGCAAAGTAGTTTGAAGTTATATTATCAGAAGGTCGTGCGATTCTACAAGAAATGGCAAACCTCGGCGATTATCCGGGAGATTTCAGAATCTAATCTGGAGACCGGGCAAAACGGTTCAAAGTGTCCGGCTGAACTGATTTTATTAAGGGGTTATTGCAATTGTAAATTGTTAAAAGGTGCGTTTCTTAGAGGCATCAAACAAGAATACAGTGTACAGTTAATACCTGCGACTACGAACCTGCATATTTTTTAAGTTAGCCCTGCTAAAGAGGTTCTTAAACAATTGGTAATTAGCACAAATTCAGGCCCCTGGGTCTCAGAGCATGGGTTCTAATTTTCTGAAGAAAAAATAGATTCAATCTAAGACTATTCAGTGGTATTCAGCGTATTCTTTACATAAAATATGCATACCATTTACATATTGCAGTATGATAAGTATGGGCAGTGATAAGGCACCTGTGTCTCTAATGAGGATTCCGAAAGTTGACATATCTTATTAGCCCAAGTGTACAGAATTTTTTTCAAGCAGATTTTAGAAAATAGGAATCTGTCACTTTTATGGTGATATAATAAAATAAGGTTTACAACTAGAGATAATCGGAGCTTAGGAGAGTGCGTTCGATATGTTTGTTTGGCGTACAGGTTGCATTTGAGGGAAAAGGGTGGTTGCAATATAGATAATTACGATTATAGCATATTTTGAACGTAAGGGTTGCGTACAGCGAAACCTCTATTTAAACTGTGTATCATTATAAGAAAGTTTTGAAAAAATATCGTGTGGGTCGGTGTCAAGTGCTTGTAATCGGAGGAGACATTGACTAGAGTACGTCGGGCGTGTAAGTACAACATTTTGTTTTACTGACGCGAGTTACAGGGCGCAGTTGCTCAAAGACCGATTAGCGCTTAACCCAGGATTCTTTTTCTTTTTTCAAAAACATTTCTTCGGATAATTTCCTCTGTTATTTTTAAGAGCATCCAATCATCAACTTGTTGACAAAATGAATTACATTGAATTTACTGTTTTAAAAGCTTCCACATCTGAATTCAAACTTTTGCACTAACCCTGTCAAAGCCTTCAATGGAACGTGTGTGCGGCTCACGTCAATAACTTTTAACCAGTAATTTGGTCGAGCGTGTTGATTTCAGTGACTCGAGAGTGGCGCTACTTTTGGCTGGTTTATAAGTTTTTCCTATAATAATAGTTAAAGTGTTCGTTTGTCCGGTGCCGAAAATATCACAAGTCATGACCAAATGGCGCCGCCGAGCTTCACATCTCGGTAGATTTACTTTGTGGCATAACGGCTGCCGAGCTACACAACTCCGGTAGATTTACTTTGTGACACAACGGCCACCGACCTACACAACTCGGTAAATTTACTTTGTGGCACAACGGCCGCCGAACTAAAGCCGGTTTGATGCATGCACCAGGAGTCAAAGACATTTTCCAAAGACAGTGAAGTCAACCATGCTGAAAAATATGAAGGCTTACTCCCAAAGTAAAAATTAACAGCAAACTTCTGAAAGATGAACGCTTTGGACGATTCAGCAAACACAGATCGATGTACGCTTTACGAAGATTCAGCCAACGTTTAAAAAGATAAAGTCAACGCTTTACGAAGACAGAATATCAGACCTCAGCAAACCTTTGAAAGATGAACGCCGAGGACACAAGAATCACCACATAAGTTAGCGCGTCAAAGTGAGGCAAAACGTAAGCAAGCGCCTCAAAGCGAGGCAAATGTGTGTCGACGACGAAAATGTAATCTCAAACTCACCTATTAATTAAACAGGACACCCAATAATGCACAGAACACCCAACACAAATTAGGGGTTGCGTACTCGTACCTCGAACGCAAAAATACATTTAGACACTGATTTGCAAGTGATCGGAAGACAGTGATATATTGAAAGCTTATAATCAGCTGGAGGACAGAATAAAAAAAGAGCAAACAAAATTCCCAGTGAAAAAAAATATCCCATTCAGCTGGGTAAGATGGATCATGCGCTGGCCTGTCGAGCGTAGTTTTGCACTGGACAGGTCATCACTCATGGTCTCAAAATAACTGATGAGGTTGTGCTGTCATTTTATTTTTATTATTTTTGTTTTTGACAACTACAAATGTTTAGACAATCTAGTCTCTTCGGATTTGCAATGCCCTGTGTGAGTGTACTGTTGTTAAAGTGGCAGATCTACAATTTCAAGCTGCCATATACGTACATAACCTACTTTATGATCCATGACGACATGATCGAATTTATAGTTTTTGCTGTGAATATACGTCTACTAGCTTGCTAACAGAGTTTTTCACTCTGACTAGCATATATTGTCTAGTATCTTTCTGAAATTATCCAACTCTTTCCTCCTAGAATAGCGCATAGACCTCTGGACTTTTTAGCAATGAGTTAAAGCTAATATTCGTTTGAAGTTTATTGTCTTAAGAAAATTAAAGTATATAATCGGAAGCTTAGCTATTACCCTTAGTGTAAATGTTAGGTTTCCTGTGTGGTTAGAACCCAGTCTCTGCCGAGGTTCCATTCGAGACTAGGTCAAACCTCGACACACATGTTTTTTTTTGTCGCTGTTATTTTCGCCTTTATTTTTCGGATAAGGATCGTTTTATTAGACTCACATCGAAGGAATAGAGCATAAGGGAATCATTACGGATATTGCAGCGATTCTCAAGGTTACGGACACGGACACTTGCTTGTTAGTAAGGATTTCTTGTACAGTATTGTATTCGAACAACGTGCTGAGCGTAATTGATCGAATCGAATAAAACGTGGAATTGACGCTGAATTGACGGCTGTTACAGTTTGACCTACCAGCGAATCACATGGAAGGAGACAAGGATGAGGATTTACAAAGGAAAACGGAGTTCCCTGATGCAGAAAAGCCTTGCATTTGGCGCGAAGTCGATATGGATCTCGATACAATCTGCTCGTCACCTCGTGCGATATCCCCGCTGACCGGTATATTGGCTCAAGAAACTCACATGGACGTGCGAAAACGGATTCCTACAGAAAAGGGTAGGCAATTTGAGATTCAAAAGTTGAAGGAAAATCGGAAAACTGCACTTAGTAATTTAACTAAGCAGATGAACCTAATCTCACCCTTATTAACGGATTTTGAAAACGAAAAACAAGTGCGTACGGAAGTTGTTCATTTAGACCAGCTATTTGTTAAAGTGCAAGAAGCACATGACGCATATCTCAAGGCCTTAGATGATGATGATGGAATTAAATTGGCTCTTGAATGGTTTGGCACTCGTGATAAGGATGTGCTCCAGCTAAAGCAAAGGATTCTTGGCTTTTTGAATGACGCAGATAAGCTACGTGGTGGTTTACGTAATACACACTCAGTGAAATCTAAGTCGTCTCGTCGCTCAAGGCACTCCCTTTCCTCAGTAACATCTGCTAAGTTAAAATTAGTTGAAGCAAAGGCTAAAGCCGCAACGTTAGAGGTTAAGGCATTATTTCTAAAAGAAAAACAAGCACTAAGAATGGCCACTGAAGAGCTTGAACTTAGACAGCAAATCGCGGAGGCAAGGGCAGAAGAAAAGACTTATGAGGAATTCGAGGAGGAACAAAATATTGACGGAATGAATGAAAATTTGGAAGACGTTAAAGTTAATCTCACTTCTACTCCCATCTCACCTGGGGCACAACCTAACGATCAGGCTACACCAAAGGTGCCTTCTGTGAAACTCCAAAGTTCAGCTATTGTTAGTACCAGTTCAATGACCACTCCTGTAACAACACCAGCCTTAGTCAGTGGTGCTAACATGAACCCAACTGCCCGACCCTTTGTTCCAAAGAGTGCTCCCATTAAAGAGGAAGAGTGTAAAGACAAGTACGAAACCCCCACTGATTATAAACTATCACATGTCAAAAAGGAATGTACGTGCAGTTTCAGAAAGGATTCAAGCTCTGTGGAAGGTACAAGGCCATATCAAGACTATTTTGACATTCAAAGGAAACAGGCAGAACTGTCAGAAATGATTGTTACTCAACAGGCAAGGAGCCTCCTACCTAGTCATAAGCCACCGACGTTCTCTGGAGATGTTATGTCATACCCAGCATTCATAACAGCCTTTGAAACTCTCATAGAATCTAAAGTAGATGATTCTAGAGAGCGCTTGTATTTCTTGGATCAGTACACTAGTGGAAAGGCTAACGAAGTGATAAAGGGTTGTTTACAAATGAAGGGTGAAGATTCGTACAAGGAGGCTAGACGGCTTTAGAAGAAACATTTTGGCGACCCATACAAGATTGCAAGTGCATACATCGCTAAGCTATCGAGCTGGCCCACTGTTAAGCCCAACGACGGAACAGGGTTGCGAGAATTTTCCATTGTCCTTGAGCAAGCAAGGAACGCCATGACAGGCATGCAATACATGAATGACTTGAACACGGCCAATGTTATGCGCCAGTTATGGGAGAAACTGCCGCGATATCTACGCACTAAGTGGATTGAAAGAGTTAGCAGAATTAGGAGTGTCAAGGGACAGACAGCCAGCTTTAATGACTTTTGCCATTTTGTATCAGAGCAAGCCGATTTAGCGACAGATCCGATCTACTCAGAGGAATGCATTAGTAAACCGATGGACACATTTGACAAGTACCATAAGCAGAACGAACGCAAAACGAAGAGAGGAAGGAGTACCAACTTCGCAACAGGCTTGTCAGGAAAGAACGGTAGTGGAGGAAACTCTCACCCCGTCAGCTGTACATTGTGCTCTAAAGCGCATCATCTAGACGAATGTGCTGAGTTTCTTGAAAGGGCGCTAGCAGAGCGGAAAGACTTTATCAAACAGAAAGGTTTATGCTTTGGTTGCTACAGTTCTGAACACATTGCCAAGCTTTGCAAGGGTAAAAGAACCTGTCAGATTTGCAATAAGAAACACCCAACGTCACTCCATGATTTCAGTTGGAAATCAGAAGAGGTGAAAGCAGAAAGTCGAAACGGCCAACATGAGAAATCAGAGGCCAGTGAAAAGAAAACGGAAGAATGAGTTGTTAACGCGTGCACTGCAACTTGCAATGTGACAGATGCCGGCGATGTACCAGTTGTTATGGGTATAATCCCAGTATGGTTGTACCACAAGGACAATCCAAACAATAAGATATGTGTTTACGCTCTCCTTGATAATGCCAGTGGTGGAACATTCATCAGAGAAGACTCGTTAAGAAGACTTGGTGTTGAAGGAAGTGAAACCAAACTTTTGCTCACTACTATGCATGGTACCCAAGAAGTCGACACTAAAGCGGTAGATGGGCTAATGGCTTGCCACTTTCAAGAAAACGAGGCTATCGTACCCCTACCGAGAACTTACGTCAGACAACGGATTCCAGCAGATCGTGATGAGATTCCGCGTCCCGAAGAGCTGCAAGGATGGTCCCATTTGCAGATGATAAGAAAACACGTACCTCCTTACATGGAAGATGTAGAAATAGGACTCCTGATCGGACTAAATTGCCCTAGCATAGTGCGACCAAGAGACATTGTTTGCGGAAATGAGAATGAACCCTATGCAGTACGCTCACTACTGGGATGGCACGTAAACGGTCCTGTTAACCAAGGGAGCAGTAAACAAGTATATTGTAACCGTATTCAGATTCTGAAGAGCAACACGGAGGATAAGGTGAATGGGTACATCGTTGCTAAGAGAGAGATTAAGGAGCAGCTAACCCCACAGGTAGTTTCTCGAATGTTTGAGTTGGACTTTTCCGAAAGGGAATACGGAGTCGCATTATCAAGAGAAGATCGTCAGTTCGTGAAGATTGTAGAAGATGGAATCCATCATAGAGATGATATGCATTACGAGATGCCTCTGCCCTTTAGAGAAAAGAATGTCCAACTACCCAATAACCGTCCTCAAGCAGAACAACGCCTGCATGGCCTTAAGAAGAGACTCCAAGGCGACGCAAGGTATTACGCTGACTACGTCAGATTCATGGCTGAAATTATAGAGAAGGGATATTCTCGGAAGGTCAAGGTTGAAGAGCTACCCCATCAAGAAGGAAAGGTCTGGTACCTGCCTCACCACGGGGTTTGCCACCCCAAAAAACCGGACAGTATACGTGTAGTGTTTGATTGTTCAGCTTGCTACCAGGGTGAATCGCTCAATGGCCACCTATTGCAAGGGCCCGATCTAACAAGCAAGCTCACTGGAGTGCTTACAAGATACAGAGAGGAGAAAGTAGCCTTCATGGCTGACATTGAGAAAATGTTTTTTCAAGTCAAGGTCCCAAAGGAAGATCAGAACTTCCTTCGCTTCTTATGGTGGCCGAGTGGAGATTTAACTCAAGAACCTCAAGAGTACTGCATGACAGTGCATCTCTTTGGAGCTGGTTCATCCCCAGGGTGTTCCAACTTCGCCTTGAAACGTACAGCCGAAGACGGTGAAAGAGAGTTTGGTGCAAGGGCTGCCGAAACATTAAGGAAGAACTTTTACGTCGATGACGCTCTGAGATCGGTACCGACAGAGACGGACGCTGTAGAACTAGTACAAGCTGTTAAAGAGATGTGTGCGAAGGGAGGATTCAAACTAACAAAATTTGTTAGCAACAGTAGAAAGGTGATGATGTCAGTACCTGCTGAAGACAGAGCAAAGGAGATCAAGGGCCTAGACCTAGGCAGTGACAAGTTACCAATAGAGAGAGCATTAGGTGTAGAATGGTGCATTGAATCGGACGCATTCAAGTTCAGGATACAGCTGAAGGACAAGCCGTGCACCCGTAGGGGTATACTGGCAACTATAAGCTCGATCTTTGATCCTCTGGGGCTGATCGCACCCGTCGTCCTTGCTGGAAAGCAGATACTTCAAGAGATCTGTCACGAAAAGAACTGGGACGAGCCAATCGAGGGAGAAGTTCTCACCAAATGGGAAAGATGGAGAAGTCAGTTACCGCTATTAGAGCAGCTAAACATCCCAAGAAACTTTCAGCCTCCTGATTTTGGAAGCATTGCCAATGCTCAGTTACACAATATGTCAGATGCGTCTCAAGTCGGGTACGGACAATGTTCTTATCTCAGACTGGTTGATGAAAACGGAAGAATTCATTGTTCTCTTGTTATGGGGAAAGCTCGTGTTGCACCTTTGAAGACAGTCACTATTCCAAGACTTGAACTAACTGCCGCTGCTGTTTCAGTAAAGGTTGCAAGCATGCTCAAAGAAGAGTTAGACTGTGATGGGCTCCAAGACTTCTATTGGACCGATAGTAAAGTTGTCCTCGGGTTCATCAACAATGAGTCTCGAAGATTCCAAGTGTATGTTGCAAATAGAGTGCAGTTCATCCGTGACCACACTTCACCAGACCAGTGGCGCTACGTGCAGTCTGGATCCAACCCGGCAGATGAAGCATCAAGGGGGATGAACGCTAAGGAGTTTATGCAAAAGTCGCAATGGATTAAGGGCCCAGATTTCTTGTGGCGGACAGAAGGTCACTGGCCTCAACAAGACTCTTACGAAAACGAGGTCGACCACAATTCTCCTGACATTAGAAAGGTCACCGCTAGTGCGACAGTGATAGAAGAACACGGAAACATGTTAAGCAGATTTGAAAGATTCTCCAAGTGGCGAGTCTTAAAGGCCGCAGTTGCCATTTGTATGGAATACAAACGACGTCTTAAGGTGAGAGTCGGTACAGCAGACAAGGGACCTCTAGCTGTTGACGGTCCTCATGTTAATGGACGAAGCCGTGAATGTGAAAGTCGCTCGGCTACTTCACTTACGGTCCGAGACCTTGAACAAGCAGAAACAGAAATTCTTAAGTTTGTGCAAACGAACTATTTCGATAAGGAAATTAAGATTCTGAAAGATTTTCAAACCAAGGCCGAAGGTGCGCCTAAAGATCGTCATCATGACAAGGAGAAGAAAGTAGTTTTGAAGAAAAATAGCAGCCTTAACGCCCTTGATCCATACCTGGATGCCAGCGGATTGTTGAGAGTTGGAGGACGGATAAAGAAGGCTAACCTCTCAGACGGTCTTATAAATCCTGTCATCTTACCGAAAACTGGTCATATTACAGAGCTGGTCCTCCGCCACGCCCATGAAAAGACTCACCACGGCGGAAGAGGCCTCACCTTAAACGAACTTCGTTCAAATGGTTACTGGATTATCAATGGGAATGCTGCAGTCAGACACTTTATATCAAGGTGTGTCACATGTCGACATCTCCGTGGTACTTTTGGAGAACAGAAAATGGCCAGCCTCCCAAGCTCCCGTGTTGAACCCGCGCCACAGTTTTCATATTGTGCTGTGGACTACTTTGGACCGTGGTATATTAAAGAAGGCAGGAAAGAAGTTAAAAGGTACGGAGCCTTATTTACCTGTTTGGCTAGTCGAGCGATACACATCGAAGTAGCCCACTCCATGGAAACAGATTCTTTCTTACAGGCATTACGGCGCTTTACCTGTCGGAGAGGACCCATAAGAGAACTTCGCAGTGACCAAGGAACTAATTTTGTTGGAGCCGAAAACGAGTTAAAGACAGCGCTTCAAGAAATGGACGATGAGAAAATTAAGGCAGAGTTGCTTAAGGAGAACATTGATTGGATCAGAAACCCTGCTACAGCAAGTAATTTCGAAGGTGTTTGGGAACGACAGATTCGGTCCGTGCGGAACGTTATGGCAGCACTCATGAAGCAGCATGGTCACAGTTTAAACGACGAATCATTGCGAACTCTGTTATGTGAAGCGGAAGCCGTGGTCAACAGTCGTCCTCTGACTACC
>JBBMOI010000005.1:18025000-18042500 GCA_038088405.1 Porites divaricata | reverse complement strand
AATCGTGGGCTTTAAGCGAAACCGTTCAAGAACTTCCAAAATCACCCATATGGCCAGCTGGTTCTCGTTTCTATAGTGCGAGCTGTCAGTGTGGTCGAGTGTTTTAATGAACTTTAAGAGAGTTACGCTTCAAAATAATAGCCAATTTATTATTAATATTTTTTTTGTTATTTAATGGTTTTAGTTATAACGATGTGTAATCTTATAAAGCGTTTGATACGCGAGTCATTTTTGAGTACTCCTGCAAGCGATGTTCATGAACGATGAAAACAAACGGCACGGACAAGCGATTAAAATTGCAAGAGAGACTACTAAGAATCAAAAAAAGAAATATAATTCGGTGAAACATTTACAGAGACAACAATTTTCATTCACGAAGACAAGTATCAAAGTGTCTCTAGAAATCCTCAGAGTCTTTAAGCGTAAAGCTTACCGGTAAGCCGGCTTCCCGGCGCGGTGTTTACTGTTTTCGAAGGTGAACTCCTCGAAGCAAGAAAACCGCTTAAAGTTTTCTTTCTTCAACCAAATTTAAAACTAAATATTCGGAACTTTTTCTGTCTATTTGTGGTGAGCAAATATATCTGAAGGCTTTTTAAAGTTCTGTAAGCTTATATCAAACCTGATATTAGGTCAGATCATTGACTCAAATCCTACAAACGTGCATAAACTTGCCGCATAAACTGTCAGCGTGAACTGTGCAAGACTTCATGAAAATAAGATATAACAAAAATAAACATCAAATACAATAATTACTCAGGCTTACCATTCGAGATTCAGTTCCTGAAAGCTATCAAGGAAGGCCACAGTTGGTTGAGACTTTTAAACCCTCTTACACATGACGCAAGATGAAAAACGAAAACGATGCTATCCAAAAACGAATTACCGAATTTTGACAAGCGAAGCATTTCTCAACCGAAAACCCAGTAAACAAACCAGCCATGAATAACAGAAGACTCTTGATAGTAGCTGTATTTCATTTTGTACATCCAGAGGGAAAAGACAAAACATCACAAGTTGACACAAAACTCTGTCAGCTTCAGCGGTGAAAGTAAACAGCTTTCAAGATGCTGCATAATTTGTCCACATGAACTCACCTGTCAAATTTTGACCAATCAGAGTATAAAAATTGGACGTAGAGCGTGACCAACGCGTGACCATGGTAAGAATAAGGTCTTTCCCGCCTGTACTTTAAAAAAAATGGCTGAATTTTCGCTTCCGAGGCCAGTTTGAAATCAAAGTCCTAATAGTGCGGGCCCATAGTGACATAAACACAACATAATTGATATGAATCCTTGGAAAAAATAAACTTGAGCCTGCGATCATCTGAAACTGGCAATTTGTCAGCGGATAACGTCAAAAAAATATTCGACCTCGATGGGTTGACACTTGAGCCCGCGGTACGGTCAGGTGATGCTGGTCAGCGGATGCCATGTTTTGACAGCTGTCAATTGATTACAACATTGATGTGCAATTAGATTTCTCTTGGGCTCCCAAACTAGCTAAAAAAGTGAGAGTAAACATTAGTTTTCCTGTGGTGCGGACGGACGGTCGGTCGCACGGTCGGTCGGTCACGTGATTACCAAATTTTCTGGGTGGGTAGATTTATTTACCCATGGTGCTCCGCTGGCGCGCTTCGCGCGCGGAGCTCCGCTATTAAAGGACTTCACGAACCCGGAACAACGGAGTCTTTTCAACAGAGCACAACGCCTCAAGCTTAAACTCACCCGCTACGAACATCATAAATCCAATTATATTTACTACCACAACAACAACATGATTCCTAAAGGACTCGTTATCAAATGTAAACCCACCATTGAGTCCGCCTATAATGAACAGTTCCACCGACAATTGACAAGTCTCCTCTCAAGAACTTCTCAAGAAATGATTAGACTTCTTAAACTCGAATGTCAAAAACAGTTGAAACTATTGAAATCTGACTATAATTACACACTCACTCTACTTCAAACGACATGTTCTGCTTCTACTATGAACGATATTAAACAATTTCTTAAGAGTTGTGCAGCTGAATTATTCAGATCACTTCAGGATCGACGTCGCAGGAAACAAGCCTCAAACGGTAGGTATATTTCTCGCTCAGCTAGTCGTACACGTCAACATAATCTTAACGTAACTCATACTTCTAACCGTCCACAATCATCAGCCGCTACACACACTTCACATAATCACGACAACGACAATGTTACTGATACCAGTGTTAATCACTCTACTATGGGGTGCCATTACCGCCAAAATTCAGCTATCGTTACTTTCGTAAATGGTGCCTCCAATTTTGTTTATGGTGCCTTCGTTTTCATAAATGGTGCCTCTGTTTTCGTAAATGGTGCCTCCAATTTTGTTTATGGTGCCTTCGTTTTCATAAATGGTGCCTCTGTTTTTGTAAATGGTGCCTCCAATTTTGTTTATGGTGCCTTCGTTTTCATAAATGGTGCCTTCGTTTTTGTAAATGGTGCTTCAAATATTCAGCAGTCTGGGAACGACTCTCTGGTGACTTAACCGAGGAAAACTGGGGCTCAGTGTCAAAATGGCGGACTCCTTAGCCTGTCGTCGCGGTCTTGTTACAGGAGAAATTGCAAACATTTGCAACAGTTTATAGAACGATAGAATACCAGTCTGTTTAAAATGTTCAAAAAATACCAAGGCAAGCACCGTTTTTGCATGTTTCCTTGAGCCTGTGTCAGAGTTTGGTCTACCATCCTGGGTACGCTTTGAAAATGTTGGAGTTTCCATGTTCATGCTTCAGTGACCACAGTGGATGCGGTTGTGGCAAAAAATGCATGCATAGATTTATTCTTTCAAGAAAGAAAGTGGCTGTGCGCAGAACCTAGTAAGTGCATTTTATCTACAAGTTTACACTGTACTTGGTAAACAAAGGGGGGGGGGGGGGGGGGGGGTCGGATCAGTGACGTCAACTTATTAACCTCCTATATTATATGAAAAAAATACCACCAAAATCCATCCATGTTCCTACTATGTGGGTACTGTTAGTTTCTAATGTTGTCGTAAAGAAACAGAAAATAAAATCAGTGAACTGTAAAAGCAGGATTCATCACAATTTAATCAACAGTTTGATTCCAGGTCATTAGAAAAAAACTGAAACTAAATGGCAGTGCCCTTAATTGACTATAATTTTGTTGTAATGTGAAAGACTATAAAGCAGTCAATATCTTCTTAAAAAAGCACAAACCCGTGTTATAAAGAACTTTTCTTCGTTTAAACATCATAAATAATCTGGAACAGTCTACCTTTCAGTAACGTAAACAAAACTGTATGTTTTTTAATCACTTGCACAAAACTGTCATAATTTTAAAGTTGTACCATTCCCTGCAACATGAAAATTAAACACTTTCAAAGAGCCCAATCATTTGGCAATGGGGTTGCAGAATGTTTTGAAGAGGAAGCCATGCCAACACTTATTGCATCCTTTGATTGCCAGAATTCTATTTCCAAAGGCTTTTGTTCCGGAAGGACACGTAACAGTGAAAATGAGAGTACCAAAAACAGTGTTTTGTTTGAATAAATGCGTTGTTTTTTTTTTTTTTCGTTTTTTTTTGTGTGTGCTACGAGAAGTTTTGCCTATAAAGACTATGAGTGTGCAACAATTTTTTGTTACATGCTTTTAGGAAATTCTTCACCACAGGAATACCACGTCCAGCATGAAAGCAGGGCACCTTTTTTCCCTCTTTTGAAGGAAAAACTGCAAGCAATAATTTTTTTTTCTGTTTTTCGTACCGCATCAGGATAGGTGGAAGTTGAAGTTATCTTTCAGATTCTCAAGATTGTTATGTAATAATGGAGCAACCAGCTACCCATGTACCTCTCCCCTTTTTTCCCATAAGTCAAATGTTTGGACCCCTGTTGGACTTATTACACAATATTCCTCTCAGTGTGAATTAAAACATGCAAACGTTAAATTTAAACTAATGATCCAACATGCCGTAAATGGATGTTAAATACTAGTGAATGCCTTCCCACTATTATCACAAATTGCTTGAAGTGCAGCCAGGAAGGTGTCCTTGTCAGGGAAACTTCTTGGCAAGGTTACATTCTTTGTGCAAGTAGAGGAAATCAAAGAAAGACTATCGTCAACTCGTGGGTACGTTGTTTAGAAAATAATCAATTAGTTATCACCTCTGCTTTTCCCACAGTAAATTTTAGGAAAGGATAGAAATTCTGATTATAAATATACTATCCTTGTTCTGGAAACACAATACTTTTCTTGCTGCACGAAGTGCCGAGTAAAAAAATGGACAATTTCCGTGTTTTATATCATAAGCCGATCTTGCGACCCCTCAGTCTCTTGGTTTGCGGTCTACAGAATGTGTAACAAAAGTCTAAAATACAGGTCACTTTTCACAGGTCACCACGATAGAGATAAATGAACAGCATTAAAACTGTCTCCTAGCCCTAATCTCTTAACAAAATGCTCTATTAGATCGAGGGGAATCTGTGTGGTTTGGTAATTTATCGATGGAGCAATGACCTACACTCTTGACCTGTGGAATGTGACCCTTACTTTAGACCCAGCAGTAAACGAAACGACTAACGAAACTGTAACGCGAACAAAATAACCCATTTTTTCAGAGGTTTTCGCTGGGTTCTGATGTTCTAACGACAAACACATCTCCTCTGGACCCTGTGGCCATACTTAACCGATTGAAAAAACGACTCGAACCAATCGGATGAAATTTAAGGCTAATTGAAATCAGGTTACTGACAGTAAAAACAATGTAAACACATTTCATGGCAATGAAAGAACATATGCGAAACAAAGTCGACACAACTCCTCCGCGAAATAGGACGCAAAACATAAGCTTATGTTTTCTTATCTCGATTTCGGCTGTTATTTTAAAGCTAATGCTCAAAATCACATCCATTTCCCCCCGTGATCTTAAGGAGTCCTTATAAAGAAGAAGAAGAAGTGCCTTTATTTATCATACATTCATTCATACACATAACCTACTACATTACTACAAGGTATGAAATCAAGCCAGCGTCGAAGTTGAAGGAGTAGAAGAGCAAATGCTCATCTTCTCGTCAAGTTTAACGCCTAGACGAGACAAAGGCTCTTGAATCGTACTAAAGTGAAAGATTCCTGCGTGTCTTAATTAAATTTGGTAAGACCTCTATCCTCTGACCGTGCTGTAGCGCACGATGCACGCTTTCGGCGAGAAATTTGATGCCACCGAACTTCGGCGAGCGCGTGCTTCTTTGGAAAAGATAGATCTTTGCGCTCTCGAGTTCGGACCCGATTAATTACGAAAACGTCTACTACGAGTGAGCGAGTGACTCATTTGCATATCCCTGTCCCTGCAATAACTCGTGGTACGCTCGCGCGTACCCACGAGTTAAAAATGGAACCTGCATCCTCAAATTCGATCCTGATCCTTCCTAAACCAATCTCTGGTAAGCAGGGTGCCCCAGTAGCAAAGGTGAGGAATGCCTTTAGAATATCTGGTGTCGCACCAACTATGAACTCAGTCATGTGCTCTATGATGGTTTTTTCACGATCACTCATCTCTGATGGAAACATCAATATTTCCTTGATGTCAGAACCCTTCATTTCCTTTTCTCCTGGCACAAATAGCTCTTTGAAAAGCTCAAGATATACTTGCATTCTGGACCCGAATCCCAGAGTCTGAAGCCCTTCCCTTAGTTGATCTAAAAGTATTTTGGGCTTTCCAATTGCATCATGTACAATAAGGCTTTGGATGACCCGCATTTTGTTATCATTCTGAAAGACATTCACAGAACAACAATAATACAGTAAGAAAGTGGTCAACGACCTGTAAGTTGTAGTTGTAGGTAACAATATCCTTGAGAAGGAGATTGCAACATTTGCATGTACATGGAGGTAAAACCGTTCTCTTTGTGAAAACATATGCACCTGTCCCAAGCTGGTCAAATAATGGATAGTGCAGTCCATAATTAAAGGTGTCATAAGGGCATCAATGTCAAAAAAGACTGCTCTTTTATTTATAACAATGATTCAGATTTTAGGTATTTGAAAATTACTTTTAATTAGTTGTCCTTTTATCCAATTTATGTAATTTGTAAGGATCTGTATTTTAGATATTTTTAAATTTATTTTGTTGTATAGAATACTTATTTTTAATTTGTTTCTCACTGTTTATTTATTCACTGGATGGTGATTTAACCAGTGAATAGGGTTAATCACCTTTTGTGCAACTGGGGCCTGATCTCAAAAAATATTTATTTTTGCTTCTCTTCTTTTAAACTGTTTGGTAGTTTTTTTTTTTATTATTTGTGAATTTCACTTCACTGTCGAGCAAGCTTGAAAGTGCTTTTCAATGGCTTCTCTCCTGATCAGACATTGAGTGTGTAAGTTTTAAAGTACTTTTCTATCAATATCGAGTTTTCACTATTGTTAATAATAAGCTGTTAAAAATAATGCAGATCAGTTAAGGTTTCTGGGAAACTGCCCACCTACCCCTCCACTAACCCAACGTTAACACTAACTTTTCACTTTAAGCAAAATGTTAGGTTAGGGTAGGGGAAGGTGTTCATAATCCCAGAAACCTTGACTGACCAAATAATGCCATCACAACATTTACAAACTTACAGTTAATGTCGTGGAAAGTCCACTCTCTGAGAGAACACTGGTCATCTCATCTTTGTCAAGTTCAGATACATCAGCAACTTCTGCAACCTTAAAAAAAAAAAGAAACAAAAAATTAACAAAGAAAAAACGTATGTTTTTGGTAAAAGTTTCACATATCCTTTTGATACTGCCTTCATTCAGTATTAGTATTAGGGAACATATAAAATGTGAGGGCCCTAGACTGGACAGCTTTCAGACGTTTTGTCACATCTTCTAAAACTGGCAGCAAATAAATGCAGGTGCACATCTTCTTGACAGGAGAGGGCAGAATCAGAACTCCATAGTTCCTATTTTGATAAGCAAAATATTTTTCCCTTCCATGTCATTATTATATAACTGCACTGGAATAGGGCACTTTCCCATACAAAAAAAAAAAACTCTTCCCATATACTTAACAGCTTGCCAGGCCAACTCAAGCACTGTCCCTTGCTTAGCATTATAGGTGTTTGCTCAGAGTAAGAGTTCATTAGCATAGTCTCCAGATACTTTGTTAAAATATGTTAACAAAGTTAAATGTAGGTTTTGTTTTCCATTACCTTGGTTATGAAATGTTCCAGGTGAGATGAGCAGTCTTTTATGGTGATTGCTACCATGATTTCATTTAATAATTTACCTTTGGCCAGGTAATTGTAGACTCCTGGGCTGAATATGGAAAATCCGGGTCCTCCCTGTAACACACTGTGTACGATGATGATTCCCACCAGCTTCATTACACCTGATGCAACCAAAATTATAGTGAATTAAAGGCACTGCCATTTAGTTTCAGTTTTTTTCTAATGACCTGGAATCAAACTGTTGATTAAATTGTGATGAATCCTGCTTTTACAGTTCACTGATTTTATTTTCTGTTTCTTTACGACAACATTAGAAACTAACAGTACCCACATAGTAGGAACATGGATGGGTTTTGATGGTATTTTTTTCATATAATATAGGAGGTTAATAAGTTGACGTCACTGATCCGACCCCCCCCCCCCCCCCCCCCTTTGTTTACCAAGTACAGTGTAAACTTGTAGATAAAATGCACTTACTAGGTTCTGCGCACAGCCACTTTCTTTCTTGAAAGAATAAATCTATGCATGCATTTTTTGCCACAACCGCATCCACTGTGGTCACTGAAGCATGAACATGGAAACTCCAACATTTTCAAAGCGTACCCAGGATGGTAGACCAAACTCTGACACAGGCTCAAGGAAACATGCAAAAACGGAGCTTGCCTTGGTATTTTTTGAACATTTTAAACAGACTGGTATTCTATCGTTCTATAAACTGTTGCAAATGTTTGCAATTTCTCCTGTAACAAGACCGCGACGACAGGCTAAGGAGTCCGCCATTTTGACACTGAGCCCCAGTTTTCCTCGGTTAAGTCACCAGAGTCGTTCCCAGACTGCTGAATATTTGAAGCACCATTTATGAAAACGAAGGCACCATAAACAAAATTGGAGGCACCATTTACAAAAACAGAGGCACCATTTATGAAAACGAAGGCACCATAAACAAAATTGGAGGCACCATTTACGAAAGTAACGATAGCTGAATTTTGGCGGTAATGGCACCCCATACTCTACTACCAACACACGCAACCGAAGACGCCGACGCAAACGTTCTAACAGAAACAGGTACTGGAGATACAACAACCACAACGCAGTCATCAACTTAAGCAACATCAACCTTACTGACGACGAAACCCAGTTACTTGCTAGAGGTGTCTCATTTTGCCCCACTCCCCCTAATATAAACTGGACTGAAGTCAAAGCTGACTTCAATGAATTTAGCCGTCGCATGCGTCTCCTTGAATATTTTCATGACTACCCACCCCAAGCCAATCCTGACCCATTTCGTCCTAAAGGTACTTGGACTCCTCCTCCCCACCGCGAAATCGCACTCGACACTTTCTTAGACGCAGTGGAACATGACGTACGTAGCATAAAACCTGAACCTGTACGTGACAACTTGACCTCACGCGAACGACATGCCTTTAAATCACTTAACAAACGCAACGACATTGTTATCAAATCCGCTGACAAAGGATCAGCTACATTAGTTATGGACAGACTGGTATATAAACGAATGCTTACGACAACTCAATGACACCAAATTCTACAGACCGCTTGACAACGACATTACCAATGACATCCAAAAACGGGTACTGGTCTGCGTTGAACGCATTCTTCGTGACAAAATCATTGACGACAACACTAAACGTTTCCTTATACAGTCTAACCCTAAACCCGGACGTTTCTACATTTTACCCAAAATATATAAGACGGGCAACCCCGGCCGGCCCATTGTTTCCAGCAACAGTCACCCTTCTGAACGTATTTCACAATTTGTAGACCACCATCTTAAGCCCTTAGTACATACTAAACATTCATTCATAAAAGACACTACACACTTTCTTAACAAACTGGAGCATCTTGGGCAGCTACCCGAAAACGCCTTTCTTGTCACCCTAGACTTGTCATCCCTCTACACCAACATTCCTCATAACGAGGGTATTGGTGCCTGTCGTCATTTTCTCAATACACGCGACCGCAACGCTTCACCCATCAGTATTGAAACACTTTGCGACCTCATACGCATGATTCTCACTATGAACAACTTCTCTTTCAACGACAAACATTACTTACAGGCACATGGTACCGTTATGCGGACAAGGATAGCTCCTTCATACGTCAACCTTTTCCTCGCTAAATTCGAGACGGACGCCTTATCACCCTTCCAACCCTTCATATGGTGGCGTTACATAGACGACATCTTCATGATGATGGACACGATCAGTACAGGACCTTAACACATTCACTTCCTTTCTCAATGACATTCATCCCACCATAAAATTCACATGCGACCATTCCTTCACATCCATACCCTTTCTCGACGTCAACGTCTCACCTCGCAATGACAAAATCGTCACTGACCTTTACACCAAACCTACAGACAAACACCAATACTTATTACATTCTTCATGTCATCCCATACACACCAAACGTGCTATTCCTTTCAGTCTAGCTCTTAGACTCCGCCGCATTTGTTCCACCAACGAGAAATTCACACTACGCACCAATGAACTTATTGACTATCTTCACAAACGTGGTTATAACCGATATTTCCTTCAACGGGAAATACAACGAGTTAACAATATCACACGGACAGAAGCACTCACGCCCCCTGACACTTCCACACTGGACAAACCAGAACGTGTTCCCTTTGTTATCACCTACAACCCAGCCCTTCGTTCCATCTCATCCATTATTCGCAAACACTTTCACATCCTTATTTCATCCCCCCGTTGCTACAACGTCTTTAAAGCTGCACCCATTGTAGCTTATAGACGCAGCAGTAACCTCAGTGATTTTCTAGTGAGGGCTCAACTTCGCAACCTTGCAGAACACAACCAGCCCCGTGGCTCATACCCTTGCGGAAAAAAACTGTCTCACTTGCAAATACATATCTGACGGACAAACTTCATACACATTCCACGCTACAGGCGAAACCAGACCTATCACTAATCACATTAACTGTAACTCTAAACAATGCAACCAGTGCTCCATACAATACATAGGTGAAACCAAACGACGACTTAAAGACCGCTTCAACGAACACCGCAGACCAGTTGATAACCCATCCAATATCTCTAAACTCACCACAGTCTCAGAACACTTTCTTACCAATGATCACTCTGCTAACGACATCACTCTCATCCCACTAGAGCTTACCAAATCTAATAGAGACAGTGTACGAAAAGCTAGAGAGGCATACCTCATCGAGAGAAGTAAAACTCTTGAACCTTTAGGTATTAATAAGAAAGATAAAATTTAATACAATATTTATTTCTTCTCTTTGTTATCACTTATTTTTCTATTTCAAATTTCTTTCCATCACTACTTCAACGGTTTTTGTTTTCAACGTTCACTTGCTATCATAGTATCATATTGCACGCTATTTCTTATTTTCAAATTGTAACGTCTCATTATTTGTAAGATCCTGAAGAAGGAAGGCCGTGCCTTCCGAAATATTGGTTAAAAGACAATATATTCCCGACTGTAAAATCAGCCTTGCTTTGTTGTCTTATATTTTCACTTATTGCTGATTAGATCCTTTATTAGGATTCGGTCCTTCTTTTTTGTAAGCTGGTCCTTGCTTAAAAAATTGAATTCATATTAAAATACATGAAAAGAGCTATCAAGTATTTAAGTACATATATATGCATTATTTTCACAGAAGTAAAGATTGCTTTGGTTTCTTTTCTGCAACTTTAGAATGCCATAATTCTTACTACTTTTTCTGTATCATAAAAACTGACTGAAGTCTAATGGGTACTTGATGCTCCAAGTAATTATTACAATATGATAAGTAAGAATAAATCATTGTATTATCAGAGAGAGAGAGAGAGAGAGAGAGAGAGAGGGAGAGAGAGAGGGAAACTATTTACATACGTAAAATAAATCTATTTGAATACATAAATATCTATTTACATACATGAAAATTAAATATACACATGTACCGTTACGTTTGAAAGGAGATTGCTTTCACGAATATTCTAAAACCAAATAGAGTAGGCTCAGATCTTGCATTATTAGGGCGGGGGGTTCCATTTTTTAGATGCAAAGTGACGAAAAGAGTTGAGGCCATGAGTATTAGTAGCAGGTTTATATAGTGATACAATAGTAGTTCTTTCTTCTGTTCTTTCGTGTCTTAAATATTATGAAGTAAGTTTTATTTATATTTACAGATAGTTTATTAACTGAAAGTCACGGGGTAATTTCATTTAACTCATTATTAATAGTATTGAACAGATTACTTAGGTTTTTGTCACTAAGTAAATAAATTTATATCCTCATCTGCAAAGTAAAATAAATGATAAAATCTCGGAGCTTTCATAAATTTTATTGATATAAATAAGGAATAGCAAATGTGTTAACGTAGCATTTAAAGGTTAAATTTGACCAGCATTTTGTGCTGCGAGTTGTATGGTCACGATTGATATTAAACTTGCAGATATAAAAGGAGAGAGCTCTGAGGCTTATTTGCTGAAGTTAGGGAAAAATCTGTCGTAGGATTTCGAGGTTATTTACATTTTTGGTAAAAATGCGGATTTAAATACACGCCGATATCTCAAACGTTTTTACACCTACAAGAAAATAAATAACATTTTCGTAAAGTTCACCACCATTCTGACTTTATTAACGATGCCAAAAACTATAAAAATAGGTTAAATTGTTTTTGGTGAAAAATACAACTAAAAATCATAATCAACAGGCATAAAGATAGGTTCGGGCCACCTTTTAAATAATTTCCGGGTCTTTCTTGAAGGTTTCGTCAGATCAATGCAAGGAGGCAAACAGAGTGTCCCTTGTGAGTTTCATCGTTTGGTTCTTTTGTACGTTTGATATTTTATTTTGCGTAATATGGTGTTTTGCGTAATCTCAGTCACTGCAAAAGAAGCCTTTCTTGTTTACTCTCCTCAAACCATTTATCATATTTTCGATGTTGCTTGGTTGCTGACTTGTAAGATGTAAAACAGTGTCACATTCAATAGATTGGAGTCCAATTCGTTTTAATTTGATATTGGACATCCATGTTATGGTCAATTGACAGCTGTAAAATAGGGCATCCGCTTACCAGTGTCGCATCAACGTATCGCGGACTCAAATGTTTAAGGTGACGTGTTTTTAAGTTCTAACTGGCTCAGGTCCATTTTTTCTGAAGGAATTTCATTTGCCTCTTGCTTTTGGCGAAAGTTGAATTGTTTCCAGAAAAAAACGTTACTTAAAAGATTCCCCGAGAGCTTCGCTTTTTGCCTTGTCTAAAGTTATAGACTTATTTATCGTATTTAAAAATAATCTATAAACTTATTTATCTTGACACTTTTAAAAGTAAAGATGTTAGAATCGCGGATGCAATCCACAGTCTTAAGAAGACAATCGGAAAGGTATATCTCTGCTTATTCTTCATAATTAACCAGCTAGCGCTGACCAAATTTGGAAGACGGAAGAAAAAGAGATAGCAACCGAGGAGCCCTAGGGACAAGGTTGAAATGTTTTGGCAGAGCAAAACAGAATGGCGCAGCACTTCACACGTTTAGCGAAGAGGAAATAGCCGAATTACTGCCTTAAAAAATGGCGAAAACAGCAAGTTATTAAGGCACTTGCGTATCAAGAAATGGTCTATTGTACCGGGTCCAATTCACCAAAACAATAGAGCCTTTTGTCCTAGCGGCGATGATGCTGCCGAAAACAGACTGACCAGTCTGTGCATGATCGTTTAATCTTCGGCGTGACAAATTTGTAACACTATGGGGGAGGAGAGAGGTTTTTTGCCTTGACGCGATGCTATTTTAACTGGCGCACTGAGAGCAAAGTTTCGCCACGAGGCGGCTATTGTCAATTAAAACATAAGGGCGTAAACGTTTTCTGCTTGCTCATCTTACATGTAACTACTATTGCTGGTTTTCAGTGTCACGCCATTCAAAATCGATCAAAATCAAAATCAAAACCGTCTAATAGATAAAGTCCAGAATCTGGGAAATGAAAGGAGGTACATACACAAAGACCCTCGCCAAGATTCAGGTCAGAGAATATTTCGTATACGAGATATCCGAAGAAATGTTTTACCCAAATTTATGGAGATTTGTATGGAGACGCCATGCTGGTGCTCACCTGGGTGAGCTCCAACATGGCGGACGGAAACCAACAGAAACATCTGTTACCGAGTTTTGCTACAAAAGCGTGAATTTATTCCTCGAGAAACTCAGAAAACATTAAAGTAATACTTTTTCTAAGACATGAAGTGTTTAGATAGCAAAATGTCCTACATGACAGCTCTCTTGGCCGTCATGTAAATGCCGCGTCACGCAAAAACTTAGAAATTCAAGCGTCCTCTATCACAAAACCAAGAACCCTTTTGAAGCGAAAATTTGTATGGAAATTAGTTTTCAGCTGCTCTAATGTATCGTGAAAGTAAAATCTCGGTAGGATCGATTATTTATGACTAAGTTTTTTAGTTTGAATCTTAGTGACGTCATGTGAAACCAACAATTAGACACACAACGCAGGAGTGTATCAAGTTTTGAGGGTCGCGCGGGAAAACTTTTTCACTTTTGATCGGATCGTGCTTTTATACTGAGCAAAGTTGACCTTAAAATGCTACGCTAACACATTTGCTATTCCTTATTTATATCAATGACCGTCATGAAAGCAGCAAGATTTTATCATTTATTTTATTTCCAGATGACAATACAAATTTATTTCATAGTGACAAAAACCTAAATAATCTGCTCAATACCATTAATAAGGAATTAAATGAAATTTCTCCGTGGCTTTCAGTTAATAAACTATCTTTAAATATAAATAAAAGTCACTTCATAATATTTAAGACAAGAAAGAACTAATATCAGAAAACCTAATATTTTATCACTATGTAAACCTGCTACTACTTCTTATTGCCTCCGTCAACTCTTTTCGTTACTTTGCATCTAAGAAAGGGAACTCCCTACCTAATAATGTAAGTAAGATCTGAGGCTACTTTAACTGGTTTTAGAAGGGTCCTGAAAGAATCCTCCTTTCAGACATAACGGTATATTTAGCATTTTTCATGTATGTATTAAATAGATTTTTATATATTAAGGGACTGCTGAGGTTGTTCAGCGAATGCTCATTATCAAAATGCTGAATGTTTTTCTGCCGGGACTTGCTGTATCGTCTATGCAATCAATATGATAAAGTCATAATGTAGTCAAAGAACCAATCTGCACACTTCCGCTACAGTCCCTTGCACTTAATCAACTTAAATATTTGCATATAGCTGTACATTAATCAAACAAAAAAAAAAACCTCGGGTCAACAGTAAATTCAACGTTAGTAGTGTTGGCATTAGCCAACACTAGTAGCAGGTTTACATAGTGATAAAATATAAGCTCTTTCTTCTGTTCTTTCTAAGTTTTATTTATATTTACAGATAGTTTATTAACTGAAAGCCACGGGGTAATTTCTTTTAATTCATTATTTATAGTATTGAACAGATTACTTAGGTTTTTGTCACTATGAAATAAATTTGTATCATCATCTGCAAAATAAAATAAACAAGAAGACGCCGGAAGGCGTTTTACGCGGGATGTGTTGGTGTAAGAAAGAATTACCGATATGTTGAATGGCAATGGAAAGTTGAGTAGTGTCTGCAACAAATGTGTGCAGGAGAGATGGAGATGTTCTGTTAAGGACCAATACACTAGAAGATGAGTTACACACAATGGTTCCTTTGCTACTCAAAACAAAACTTACATCAATATTACCACCATATATGTTAGGAGTATGGCGTAGTTCACTAAAATTTGCATTCCTTTACTTATGTCCTCAAAATATGCTCTTCCACACTCAACAATAGCATGTTAAGTATCATACTTCCGATAACTACAGGGCTGCAAGGCTGTGCTCTAGGGAACATTTCAGGGAGCCTTTCGGTCTCCCTAAGCATTTTTAGCTGGGGTGCCCGGGCCTCCATGTTGGTCACCCAAATTAATAAATCGATGAGCTGTTAGTTAGTTATTAAAAGTTAAACAAACTATTTTCTTAACAAGTCAAGTACAATTTTGTGAATTTTTTTTTTTTTCGTGAAAAATCACATCCCTTTGACCTCCTGAGCGTGCGAAAAAAAACCCGCATGTTGTCATATGAAAGTAAGTTTTTGCGCCAAATAAGAAACATGGGCAACGCCGCCGAATATTTCATGTTTTTTAAATGGAAAAGTAAGATTCTGGTCTGTTTATGTATTTTTTATAAAAAAAAATTGGGGGTCAAAAAGAAGGGCACTATTCTTTTTACAAATAATCACTTTGATTTAGGTTGAAAAGAAAATTCGCTTATTAAGATTGACTGAGATCCCGTGGAGCTTTTCAGGAAAACGGTTATGATTTCAACGAAACCGCGGCGCCCCCGAGGGGGTTACTTGGGTTAATTTTTGCTGGGTATGTGCCGCTAGTCTCTCAGAGCCCCTACCCCATTATAGTCTATTCTCTGGCCAATTGTAGACCCCATATTAGTCACTCTTGGGCAAAAATGTCAATCCTTTAAATAGGTCCAGTCAAAAAATGAATTGACTCATTTTTTAATAAATTACAAATATTCTGGTACGTTTGCTAACCGTTAATATGAACAACCCTCTACCCCAAAAAATCCGAAAATGTGCGACCCCACTCTAATAACTCTTTTGAAAATGCAACCCCGTTTTTGTCAGTCCAGTCGTGAAAATGCGACCCCATCCAGCGGCACATCCCTATTAGCCTCTTATAAGGAAGTGGCCCCCCCCGGGCCGCCCCAAAACTATTATTCCTTTTGAATAGATCATATTGTTGTAAAGTTGTCGTTTAACCGCAGAACGGAAGTATTTTCTTTCTATATTATCTGTCAAATGTTCAGGACAAATGTGGATTCGGTTAGCTTTTGCGTATTTATTTTTATTACGTGATACGTAATGCCTTGTCACGACACGAAAGACAATGCGGGATTTTATAGATTTATACCCGATTCTAGAACAATCACAATAACAGTTGTCTCTTTTCTTTTTTATACATCGTATTTTACTGGAATAACAATCTTAGTTATGTTTTAGCCTCGCAGACACAGCAGTGAAAAAAGGTAAAAATATTAAAAATTAACACTCCCGTGTTTATTCAGCGATGTTTCAAAATACAAAACTATTGTTTTGCGTCGCCGCCCGTCCTTTACGCCTGTCAAAGCAAAAGTAACAGTTTCTTCTGAAAAACTAACTAATGAACAATCCTAATTTGAAGCAAAAATTTCAATGTTATGAAAAGTTGTTACTATCGAAAATTGTGTAGCTTGTCACGTTCATATAGTCAAGGGATTATGTTACATGTGAATTCACGTGAAACGACCTTTGAACATCAACGCGTGCCCGCTGCCCGATTTAACAACATTTTCTTAAAGCTTTTTGATAGATATGCTACTTATTGCTACTTACAAGTCGACCACGAGAGTTTCTTAGCGAGCGGAGCGTTCTTTTTAGCGGAGCTCCTCGCGCGCGCGAAGCGCGCGCGTGGACGTAGCCCCATAGCTATATAATCTACCCATCCCAGAAAATTTGGTAATCACGTGACCGTACACCGACCGCCCGCCCACCCGCCCGCCCGCCCGCCCGCCGTCCGTCCGCCCGCCCGCACCACAGGGAAACCAATGTTCAATCTCACACTTTCTAGCTAGTTTGGGAGCCCAGGGAGCCTAGATAGGAGACAACTATCAATGTTGTGATCAATTGACAGCTGTCAAGACAAGGTATCCGCTGACCAGTATCACCTGGCCGTATCGCGGGCTCAGGTGTCGACCCAGGGCGAGTATTTTTTTGAAGTTATCCGCTGACAAGTTACTAGTTTTCAGATGATCGCAGGCTCAATTTTTTTTAAAAAATTCATATGAAATATATTGTGTTTATGTCATTATGGCCCAGCACTATTATCATTTTGATTTCAAACTGACCTCGGACGCGAAAATTCAGCCAGTTATTTAAAAATGCAAGAAGGGAAAACAGATGTTTTTCACTTTTCTCAGGACAGTCACGCTTTGGTCACGCTCCACGTCCAATTTTTATGCCCTGATTGGTCAAAATTTGACAGGTGAGTTCATGCGGAAAATTCATACAGCATCTTGAAACTTGTTTGCTTCAACAGCTGATAGAGTTTTGTGTCAACTTGTGATGTTTTTAATAACTGTCTTTTTTCACTGGATGTACAAAATGAAATACAGCTGCTACCAAGAGTCTTCTGTTAACGTTATTCATGGCTGGTTTCTTTATTGAATTTTTGTTGAGAAATGCGCTGCTTGTCAAAGTCGGAAATCCGATTTCGGA
>JBBMOI010000005.1:18002500-18020000 GCA_038088405.1 Porites divaricata | reverse complement strand
TTTCACGAACATTCCGAAACGTTAAGGACCAAAAATGCTTTGTTAGCCTGTGGAGGATGATATTGCGGGTGCCATTTACCCTTCTACTTTTCGGGCTTGTCCTGTCCATCTTTTGACGAAGACTATATAAGCAGTATGAAGGCACGATACAGAGCCTCTTTTTTCTTAAGTCGTCACACATTTTTTATTAGGAACTATGTCATTGCTCATATCAAAAGAAAAAGATGAGAAAAATTTAAAAAAAAAAAATTAAAGTAGAATTTTACGATAATTTCAATCAACTCTTTATTTCAAAAATTCCGTCTGTCTTATAAAAATGTCTGAAACTTATAATTATGTACCCTTATGTTTACAATACTTGTAATCGTTTTGTAGAGAAAAAGCTTTTAAAGTGAACACATAACCCTTGTGTATAAAGGAAACGAGCGACCGGGGCCTCGAGAGTATTTTGTGCCTAAATAGTGAAGGAAATAAAAACAGCTATCACCCATGCCTCGACAACGTTGCCACCAAACGTAAAATTTAAAATATATATATATATATATAATTAATTCTTTTTTTTCGTGGTCTTCATTCTGTTCCCTTAGCACTAACGCCTGTAGTTGGTTAAAGAAAGGAGGGTAGATTAAATGCCATTGATTATTTTACAAATTAAAACTACCAACTGTCTACTCAATAAACAGTGAGATTTATAACGTCGCTTCGACAACCAACGTTAAAACAAAATAGTTTTTTTGGTCACCTGCGTTTTGCTGTGATAACAAAACTAGCTATCCAATTACTGATTGTATGAGTAAAAGTTGTTTCCTAGTTCAGACCATGCACCTGGAAGATCATGTGACTGTAATTTACTTCATACAAATACGTTTATTACAATGAGGAATGACGTTAGCAGCCTCCGTAGCGTAATGGATAACGCGTCGGCCTCCTAGGCAGTAAATGTCGTGACAGCCGAAGGTTGCGGGTTCAAGTCCCGTCGGAGGTGTATTTTTGCTGAATCTTATTTCAGTTTTTTCCTTTTTTACTCAACTATTGATATAATTTTTACGGCTCAAAAGAGTTGTCTTTCTTAGCTTTACACGAGCCCTCAAGCTGATCAACAGAAGCGCATTTTGTATGCGCATGCGTCAATATGGGCTGTTGAAGTGCCACAGAGGCATTTTCTGCGAATTGCTTATGTTCACAACCAGAATTTGCAGGCTGTTTTCTGGAGCTGATTGACGTGTATTGTGTGCTACGTTCCACAAACATGTTTTTTAAGGTATCGTGGTATTTCTACGATGAAAGCGAGTTTATTGTAGCCTCGCTGTTGCCCTTGAGAGGACAGTCTTTCCTTTCGTAAAACAGTAAATCGAAGACAAGATGGCGGCTGAATGTTCTTACGACCTAACATTTCGCGCACATTTTTTGAGCAGGAGGAAAAGGTCAGTATGATAATTTTTCGTTTAACAATTATCCTATAGATACTTAACTCTTCTAAACAGTATAACTCTAAAATCGAACTTAATCGTTTCCGGAATACAGTGGTTAATTAAGTGTCCATTCTGCCGTGAAACTGTTTTTCACCCTTTCGCTGGCTTGTTTATCTCGAAATCTCGAAATCTCGAAATCTTGCCTTTCTCCCCAAATTAAGTTTATGATTAATGAAACTAAGAATACTTCTGCGAATGAATGGCTCTTTGATGAAGGCCGTGAAAAATACGAGTCTTCGTTGAGAAATAAAATAGACGCACTTCAACTAAAAATTTAAATCAATATAATGTTGCGTGTAAGATTCTGTTTTGAAAATAAGAATATTCTATCATTTAGTTATACAAAGGAAAAAAACATTACGGCAATCGGTTTGAATTCTGATTTTTTCCACCTTATTTTGATGGTACACTATTTGTTCACATTTCATTATGGAAATGAACATAACATTTTGGCGTTTTAAAGAAATTCTAGCACAACTCCCCAACCCCAAAATAGCACGAAATGAAACGTTATCAATACACCTTTTAAATAAATCCTGGCTTCTGTTGCAAAAAATTGCATTTATTCCTAAATGATACCATTTTGTGCGTACTACATTTGTTGATATGCTAATTTGTGAGACATTTCATTCACAAAGGATGTTGAATGAGACCAGCTTCTCCTCTGTATTAAACCACATTCTTGTTTAATGCATCAGTTTCTGCTTGATAATTCTTTCATGATGTACAACTTACATAAGGGGTTCATCTGGATACAGTAAAAAGCTCCCAACAGAAACAATAATAACAGAAAAATTCATCCATCCATTTGTGTCATGTTTGTTGTCTCATCCCAGCTCATTTGGGTCCTCTAGCAATAGTATTTATTTTTTGAGGAAACAGTATTATATGCACCCCTTTAAAAAACTTCCTGTCTTGTGTTTAAACAGGATTTGAAGGTGAGCAACATCGTCAGTTAGATTTATGGAGTGATGGCCATTCTCTGTTTTGAACGGATCACTACTGTCATCATATATAAACTAATAACAAGAAACCGATTGTGGAACACAGAAGCTGTTACTCAAGAGTCGCTTCAAAATAGTAGCTTGGAAAAAATTTCTGCCGGTATCTTTTAGAGTTAAAGAAAAATAAAAGCATTGTTCGTTTTTTCTGGATATGTGCATTCGTTTTGTCTGCAACTGAGCTTATGAAATGCTCAAGTGATTATGTACTACATAGTCACTTGTAGTTGTTGCTGTCTCAAACTCAATCCATTCTTCATTTCCTGTCGAATATTTTTAATAAAATTTTACGTGAAAACTGTAAAAAAAAAAAAAAAACCATAGATTTCTTTTTTTTGTGGCATATATAAACACGCGTCGTAATTTTTTTTCGCTTTTAGTCTTAAAGCAGCTGAACATTGCTACGATGCATTTCCTCCTTGATAAGTAAAACCACGAGTTTGGAAATCAATTAAACCATAGAAATGCATTGCTTTGTCGGTTAAAATCCGACTTATAAACGAACATGACTTTTTGGCGTTGAGTCTTAAAAGTCTTTAAAGGGCGAAGAAAACCTACTGCTGAAAAATCCACAAGTGAAAAACCCACGTAGAAAACGTCCGATTCTTGTCATGGAGAATATTTTTTGTAGGAAAGTACGGTATTCAAAGCACCAACGAAATGGCTTTTAAAAGGACCATACCTTTACGCGAGTTTTCGATTTCCCGCCATCAGATTTGATGCCCCCACGCTACTGTCGTTCAGCGGATGCACGCATGCGCATGCAAAATGCCCTCGTGTTAAGCTGATCAAGTTTTAAAGGTCATCGTGGGTAAATAAAGATTTTCATTGACCATCAAACGCCGGATGACCCGAAATGCTCTACTCATGCTCTACTTGTCCGGTTGGTGTTTGCATGGGAAAGGAAAAGAAGAATGCATGTATAGAGCTATTTCGAAAGAGGCTGTCGGAACAAATGTGCACACGGCAATCTCGAAAGCCTAATATGGGATATGATCAATATACACGGGAAAAATTTCAGATTCCCTAACTGGGAAATTCCTGTAAATTTTCCCAATTTAGGGATAATATTTAGATTTAGCCAGGGCTAAAAGCGAAGCTCCTGTTAACTCGAATTTATGATTTAAATCAAACAATAAACTTGTATTCCACAATTCAGTTAACTTTATAACACATTCATCTGACTTTTGAGAGAAAGGTTAAGTGATTTTAAAGAACAGTAATTTCCAAACAGTCCAAGCTAAGAGTAAACTTTATCTTACATCGAGTTGATAGCCTAATAAGTACACCCAAAAAATAATCATCATCTTCGACCACATTTAAGAGCGCGGGCTCTTGACCACAGTGGATTAGGCCTGGAAAACAAATCAGGCGGACTTTTTTTGCGTTCGATAAGTTTACTTTGCAAAATCTTGCCAATAAGTCTGGGGACGTGTAAACCAACCTTTTATACTTTTTATACATCACATCTGAGGTGAAACAGTACCATGAGGCGCTGTTTTTATCATACAGACCTCGGATAGAATGCAGTATTTCACAATTTTGCAATACAAATTGCACTCACTCAATATTCAGGACGATCGAAGCACGTGCGGGGCTTTTAGCGAAACCGTTAAAAAAAATTTCCAAAATCACCTAGACGGCTAGCCGGTTCTCACTTTTGACAAGCGCCAAAGTCGACTATTTAAATTAACATTAATAGAGTTATACGCTTCAACAAAATAGAGAATTTATTATGTTTATTTTTTTTATTTAATTGTTTTATAACGATGTGTAATCTTCAAAAGCGTTTGATAGGCGGCATTTTGACCACTCCTGCATGAACGCGATGTTCATGAGCGACTGAAAACAAACGGCACAGCGATAAAAATTGCAAAAGAGACTACCAACAATCAATAAAAGGACAATAATTCGGTGAAACATATAAAGAGACAACAATTTTCATTCAGGAAGACAAGTATTAAAGTGTCTCCGAAAATCTTTGTTTATGTTTTTCATTTTGTCAGCCGGCTTCCCGATGTTTGCTTTTTCAAAGATGAACTCGAGGCAAGAAAATCGCTCAAAGCTTTCTTTTACAGCCAGAATTATAACGAATATTCTTTGGAACGTTTTCTTTTTATTCGCGGTAAGAAAATGACTAAAGGTTTTTTAAAGTTTTATAAGCTTATAATCAAACCTGATACTCGGTCAGATCATTGTCTCGAATCTTACAATTAAAAACGTGCATAAACTAAATAGCCGCATAAACTACGCTCGACGTCATTAAATTAGATATAAAAAAACAAACGTCAAATACAATAATTACTCAGGCTTACCATTCGAGATGCACTGAAAACTATCAAGTAAGCCCAGAGTCGCTTCAGATTTTTCAACCCTCTCACGCATCCAGCAAGGTGAGAAGCGAAAACGATACCATCCGAAATCGGATTATTTCTCAACCAAAAACCCAATAAACAAACTAGCCATGAATAACAGAAGACTATTGATAGCAGCTGAATTTTATTTTGTACATTCAGTGGAAAAAGACAGTTAAAGACATCACAAGTTGACACAAAACTCTGTCAGCTTCAGCTGTCAAAGTAAACAGCAGCCTCGTTCCCAGGTTCTCTCTCCTACCCGTCGAGAGACCCTGGTTGGGTCTGGTCACGTGTCTCCCAGAATCTGGGAGATTACAAACAAACGATTTGGGGGAAGGGGGGGGGGGGGGGGGATAAGTGTGAGATTTGTCTCTACAAATAGACGTCGGGGTCAGTGGAAATTGTGTATCTGACCTTGTCTAAAAGGTAATGTTTTTTATAGTTCCCGGACTAGTCAAGACAAAACTTCGAACGCAGAATCCTTTGACAGCGAAAGCGTAACTTCCTGCAGAATATCTGGATGTTTATCGGACGTTGCAAAGGAAATCGTGGATTCACCACTTGTTCAGTCAAAAATATTTTAGGCGCTTGTATTCATACCGAAACGCACTAGACTTAAATCGCGATTTCTCGGCATTTCTATGTTATGGGGACCACTTATTTTCAAAACTACGATTATGCAGTTCGAAGGGGGCCGAAAAGATGTATCAAGCGTTGCCGTCCTCACCGACCTCGAAAATATGAAAAGGACTCAGTTTGATTGTTCAAATGAAAAGAGGTCAACGGAGAATCTTGGAAGAGCATATTTTTAGCTACGGCTGTGTTGTATTTTTGTTGTCGTTTAAAATCAACAAGATAGCCGCATAAGCTTCTTTGTTAAAAAATATGGCTTGCACGACTGCCAACCGTTTATTGTTCTTTGTTTAATTTTCTAGAGGGTTAGGTATGCTTTAGAGGATTCCAAGAAATCACTGAGCTACATTTGTTTTTTTTAAAACAAAGTTTTCATTTGGACCATACACAAGAAAGCCTTTCGCTTTGGAAGGTTATCACTGAGTTATGTTGTCTGTTTTGTCTCTGTTTATGCAATTTCCTGTTGTCTTTAGTGTCGCGTTTTGGTCATCCTTTGGTTATGCACGTACTATATTATATTTTTTACCTCTATTTACCACTAAAAGCGATACGTTTTTTTCTGTTGCCGCATAATAAAAAAGGTTAGTGGTTGGAAAAAGCTGACATTTCAGTCTAGAGCTTTCCGTAAAGTCATTAGAGCTGAAATATTATTTTGTAAAATGAACCCTCTGCTCTCAACGTAACTGCTATGTTTTGTCACCGCTAATGGTTTAGGTCACTGTTTTAATTTGCATGTACTGAATCGGGCCGATTACCAGCCGCTGTCAACCACAAACATTGATTCGTTCAATGTAAGTTAAACAAACAGGGATTTTCCATTCAAGAAATAAACATGCGCTTTTGTCTCAAGATCGTAGATTTTAAGTAATTGTTGGCATCGGTTTAACTGCGATAACGCGAGTTTTTTATTTCTCCGCTGGTAATTCGCTTGTTTACTGATGATAGTTCTGTTTAGGCAGAAATTTCCCGAATTTCAGTTATAGCTGTAGGCTTAGCAAATCTATCTTGCTCTAGCGATCATTGAGTGAACGGTGAAAACGAACCAGACAAAAAAAGTTGAGAGACAAAGGACCCCTCCCTCGAAATTAATTTTGTTCTAGAACCACGAGACCAGACCCAACCAGGGTCTCTCTCTCTCTCTCGTTCCGTAGGGACGGGTAGGAGAGAACCCTGGAAACGAGGTTGAGTAAACAGGTTTCAAGATGCTGCATAAATTTTCCGCATGAACTCACCTGTCAAATTTTGACCAATCACAGCATAGAAATTGGACGTAGAGCGTGGCCATCGCGTGACCTTGGTGAGAAAAGTCAATCTTCCCTGCCTGTAAAAACTTGCCGAATTTTAGATTCCGAGGTCAGTTTGAAATAAAAATTTTGATTGTGCGGCACATAAAATAACACAACATATTTCATATGAATTAAAAAAAGTAAACTTGAACCTGCGATCATTTGAAAACAAGTAACTTGTCAGCGGATAACTTCAAAAAGATACTCGACCTCTATGGGTCGACACCTGAGCCCGCGATACGGTCAAGTGATACTGGTCAGCGGATACCCTGTTTTGACAGCTGTCAATTCATCACAACATTGATGTGCAATATATGTGTGCAATTAGTTTCCTCCTCGGTTCCCAAAGTAGTTAGAAAGTGTGAAAGTAAACATTGGTTTTCCTGCGGTGCGGACGGACGGCGGGCGGTCGGTGTACGGTCACGTGATTACCAAATTTTCTGGGATGGGTAGATTACCTTAGCTATGGGGATCCGCCCACGCGCGCGCGAGGCGCTCCGCTAATATTGGGGAAAAATTGGGAACGAAATTACCAAAATTGGGAAAATTTTGGGAAGTTAAACCACTTTTAAGATCACAAAAAAGGGATTTTGGGGGGACAATATAATAATATTATTAAAATAATTACCATAAAAGCTGGATGTGATGACCAAAAGAAAAAAGAAGAGAGATTAGAAACAGATAGCAATTCTAGATCAGCTTACATGGAAAGTGACAGGTTTACACATTTCACCTGTTGATTTAGAATATGTTTCTCCCTCTTTATATACATGGCTCCTTAATTAAGTATAGTAACTGTGAAATAACTAGAAGTAATCACTGATTAAGGATCCGCGTTCGTCACTTGCACAAAAAAAATCGAGCCAAAAGGAGTCCAGTTTCCTCGCCGAGATGCCCCTGATAGAATCAGTAGGGGCGGCAATCGGCAATCGGCAGTCGCCCATGACACCTCGAAAATTTATTACTAGGTGGATTAGGATGTGTTCTGATGAACACCATAATGGCAACAAACAAAAACAGTGAAGAAATGGGAAAGATAGGGAAGTGGCCAATAAAGGAAAATCTGCTCTAACTCGAGAGATCTCACGTAAACTATGGTCCATAATAAAAGTTAAAAAAAAATGTGAAAGCGTTTATTCATTATGAAGTGCTATCATAACAAAAAAATAGATTGTGGTCAATAAAAAAGGGTTTAAAAAGGATTAAAGGCTTAGCCTGTTTAAAGTGGAAAGTGCACTTAGCAAATCTATAGTTTACAGGCACTCTACTCTAATACTTAGAAAAAAATTGTTCAAATATAACATAATGGGATTAAAAACTCCAAATGGAAGGAGGCACTCATTTGGCTATCAGGATTTGAATTAGGCATAACCGAGAATATATCCATGAAGTGGCCAGAGCAGGACTCGAACCTGGGACCGTCATATCACGAGTCTGACACATTAACCACACAATCATGGTGCCTCCTTATAGGGGTAAAAGGATGAAGGCCAGAAAAGAATAGAGAAAAAATAAACCACTTCGTAGCTTGCCATTAACTGCCTCCTGATTTGATATGTTGCCTACCACTCTCCCAATTATTGTTCTTAGATTCTCCAAATTTATCATTAAGCTCTGACAACAAGGAAAAAAATTGACCTTAAGTATTTTTTTTTGTGATATGAGTGTAAAACGTTGTGTATTACACTTTCCTTTCCTATAACATTGTCTCGTCCAGTCTTTCTATTGAACACCACGTGTTGTGCAGATTCATAAGGCCAGCAGTATATACAGATGGTTTACAGTGTTGCAACAAAAACAGAGAGTATAACGGAACCCATTCAGGTGTTGCTCCCCACTGAATGCATTTATGCCTTGTGGACGTTAAGTTGCAATGATTTTTCAAAGTGGCCATGGTGTAAAAGCAGTAAAAGAAATCTCCCTGTTTCTGAAAAGATGTATTAACAACAGCAAAGAAAAGCCCAAAGATATCATTCTGTGATAAGAATAAAGACCATATAGAATATCAGAAAAATGATGTTAAAATGCATGAAATGCCACTTGAGAAACTAAAAATTAATTTGCAAAATTTCATGGGGAACCATATCCGCAGAACCCCGTTGTGGCTTGCGCCTAAGGCGCTCTAAAAAAATACGGCTCATCCTCGGTGTAAGAACCTTTTGAACTCACGGGTGATGTAAAACAAAGAAAACCAAAAAAACAAAGAAGTCATCACAACAAAATCTTGAAAAACAAAAGGTGTGAAACAAGAAAAAGTTCACAGGTTCTTACACTGACGTAAACCCAGAAATACTCCCTATTTTCCTTCAAAATGGATTGGTCATTGGGCACGTGACTTCAAAAAATATTTAAATTACAACAAAAAAATTTTTGACTGCCCACCCCTCCCTGGCTGACCCCTCTTAATCCAAGCCATTCTGACAGGAACTTAAGTTAACATTCTTATCTAAGCTATTATTATGTAGTTTTGTTAGCTCTAACATTGCACTTTAAACTTAAACCGTTATGTCTTACCTGCACTGTGATCAAATCTCTCCATGCAGTCCAAGATCAGTGCTTTGTCACTAGACATAGACATATATAGACATATTTATTTTTATTTGGAGTCGTATACAATATATAGTACATTGACTAATTCCAAATAACTAATAAAAGTTACACACAACAAGAATTTATAACTGTATATGGCTTAGGCCAATAAGTTAATAATTAATTACGCCTTATATTATTCACTTTCTATCGATTCGCATGTCTGTTCCTCGGCAAATTCAGGTCATAAAGAGATCCGCTTTACCTGCTGTAACAAATGACTTCCTGCTGTAACAAATGACTTCCGGAATATCTTAATCAAAGCTTTTGTTTTGTATCTTAAAGTTACGTGCAAACGGATGCAACAACTCCCAACATTGTTGGGAGCAGTTGTGTCCGTTTACACCCAGCTAGAAGTTTGACCGATTTCAAACTTTGCGCAACAACTCCAAACATCAAGCAATGTTTTGTATTGCACACTTACTGTAGTCAAAGTTAACTTAAACAGCTAATGATCTTCTCTTCTCATAGCAGTCGAATACATATTTTGCAATTAGCTTTTGCACTGGTTTGTTCTTGCTCGGGGGGTTTATTAACAACAGAAAAACATAATCTGGTACCATTCTGTCTACTGATATTCTATATTTTCTGTTTAGGTATTCAAATAAAGTACTTCTTTTTTCTTGATACGCAGGGCACTGTGTTAAAAAATGTCTTTCATCTTCTACGTCTTTTTTACAGATAGGACAGATCCTCTCTTCCGGTTTCTTGTAAGGTCTTACATACCGACCTGTCTCTATCGCCAAATTGTGATTACTTAAACGGAGTTTAGTTAGAGTTATCCGGTGTTGGACGTTGGTGACCTGACGGAGATAATCTTCACATTTATAAGTTTCTATTGTTTTAAATTTTCGGAAGGTTCTTAGTTTATTCTTTTGGTTGGCATCTTTTCTTACGTCATTGTTCACTTCACTTAACCATCTTTGTAATTCGATGTCTTTCAGTCTTTGTTTGATAATGTTCAAGATTCCTATGCCATTTTCATGTGCTTTTGTCCAGAGATATCCTAGCCCTATTTGGTCTAATACGCGTTTGATTTTTTGGCTCCATAATTCTTTGTTCAATCTTGACTTCACATCATTATAAGCCACCTGTGATAATTTGTGTTTTGGGTGTTTGGTTAAAGTTAGCCAAAACTTAAAATTCCTATATTGTGCTTCGATTTTCATTGGGAATCTTCCTGTTTCAGCCCTACATGCATTGTTGCTGCAGTATTTATTTACACCTAGCAACCATTTCAAGAATTTAATTTGAACTAGTTCTGCGGGATCCTTTTCTATTTGGTCGCTACAATCAACACCCCAAATTTCACTTCCGTAGAGAAGTATGGGGGATATCAGAGCATCGAATAGCTTAATCGTCAGCATAATATTTTCTCTAAAGTTGTCACCCATCTCTCTTCTTAGTTTATAAAGTGCCTTAAGCCCAACTTTTTTTAACTCTTCTCTAGCTAAACTAAAATTTCCATACGGGTTCAGTGTTATTCCCAGATATTTATAAGATTTAACATTGTTTAGTACATTTCCTCTATACTTAAACGAGTAGTTATTTAAGGACTTGCCGCAATTATTAAAGATCATGACTTTTGTTTTGTCTAAATTTACAGTTAGTTCAGTTTTATCACAGTAGGATTCCAACTTGTTGAGAAGTGTTTGTAGGCCATTTGCTGACCGCGAAAAGATCACTAAGTCATCCGCATATAATAAACAGTTTATAGGTTTTTCAGAGTCATCAAGCAGAATATCGGTTGAGCTTGATGAATTTAGAAATTCGGGTAGATCACTTAGATAGAGATTAAAAAGTGTGGGTGATAACATACAGCCTTGCTTAACTCCAGTGTAACACGGAAAAGCTTCGGTCATTTTGTTGTTGATTTTGATTGCTGATTTATCTTTTGAGTACATCGACATTACTATTTCTAGAAAACGTCCTTTAATTCCTTCTTTTCTGAGTTTTTCGAATAATTTTTGCCTGGGTATGCGATCAAAAGCTTTTCTAAAATCTACAAAACACGAGAAAAAACACTAAGACCAGAGTTTATACACAGTCTTGAGCCTTCTAGTTCAAAATAAATTGCCTCCTTTTTATCACTTTTAAATGATCCATAAAATAATAAGCCACTGAATTGAAAGACCATGTTGCGTTCTGGCATAATCCGTGCTGTTATTTGAAGTTGGACAAGGGCACCTCACATAAGTCGCCATCTTGGTTTCCCCGACGGTTTCCCCTGGTCCCCAATCTCCACTCGGTCAAAACTTAAAGAGCTGTTGGAGGAGGGGTACCTGTGGAGGTGAGGTGTTGAGGGGTTGCCAAGAAAAAAGGATCAGTTTTAGAGACATGTAAAAGCCTGTTTCACAGTCTATTTACTGACTTTGAATTCTCTATTTATTCTTTTTATCATTCTTTTTTTTCACATCCTGTAAATCAAATAACATAAAAATGACATGTTGCTACACAGGCATCCCAAGCCCAAACGCTTGGTAGGATCTATGGATAGGGCTTGATCGGCAACTTTTTGGCACTTCCTGTGTGAAATACCTCCATGGAATTCCATGGATTTCTATGGAACTTCCATGGAGTATCCATGGAGTTCCATGGAGTATTCATGGAATTCCATGGAATGCCATGGAGTTCTATGGAGTATCCATGGAATTCCATGGAGTATCCATGGAGTTCCATGGAATGCCATGTAGTTTCATGAAGTTCCATGTAATGCCATGGAATTCCATGGAGTTCCTTGGAGTATTGATGGAGTTCCATGAAATGTTATGGAGCTGCATGGAGTTCCATGGAGTATCGATGAAGTTCGATATTCATTCCTGCCAGTTTGTAATAAGAATCCGTAGAAATTCATTAATCAAGCAACTCATCAACTTGTTAGCCACATGTTTAATTCTGCACTTTTTATTGGAAAGAAAAAAAGAAAAATTTATGAGTGCGTAAGCTTAAATTACACAGACAATGCAAAAGTATCTTAGACTTGTTATAATTGTTCACCGATGCTGAAACTGTCCCAGCGTAAGAAATGTTTTTGCTAGCTATTAAAGGGAAATGTTTTTGGCCGCCCGATAAAAAAGTGATCCTTATGAAAAAAACATACCCAGTGACTATTCGTACGGGACCCGTACACCGAAGTGTATTTGCTATTCATACGGGATCAAGTCTATTCTTGAAATTTACATGAAATTTCTAAGTCTCTTCTGGTCATTAAATTTCCATGAAAGTGTAAGTCTCTTCAACCACCGTTCAATTTTTAAGGAAAAAACATCAGTGGCAAATTCTAAAAGGAAAAAAAAAAATTGGGAACGTCCGAGAACCGATCCCGGGGCGTAGAATGTATAGTTCGTAGCCTGGTAGAGTTTGATTTTCATTCTTGTAGCAACAGCCGTAACCCTAACTAGAAGCTAACCGTTTCGAGTCAGTGCTTAACCCTAATCAGTATGGTCAGTGCTTACCTTTAATCACTATTTTCATTGCTTAACCCTAATCAGTTTAGTCAGATTCCCGTGTGAATATCAAATACAAGTCGATGAACAGGTCCCGTACGAATAGCCACTAGGAAAAAAAAGCAATAAATGTAGGAAATTGGGTCTTAGCAGGGCTGTCTGACATTTATCTTGCAAAATCAGTGTTGCATTTAAAATATGAGAAGATCTCTGTTTTTTTTTTTTTTTTTTTCTTTTAACAACATGCAGCCGCTTCAGTATATTATTAAACTACGAATAATCCCACTAGGCACATAACTCTTCTCGATATCAAAGTGTCTTTGGTTGAGAGCTCAAATTCATTTCCCTCACCTTGGAGAACAATGCAATATTTTCCTCTCACTGCTTTACTCTTCGAGAGCGTCGGAATACTGCAATTAACTCTGAAAAGGACCACAACTAAAGCCTTTAAAAACAGACATCTTCCTCGATGAGGCCTTTGATTCGCCTCCATGTTTGGCGCTTGAACTGGCTTCCAGACCTCTCCGCTTAGTGACTTACGCGATCACGTGGGGCTTTTAAACCAATAGAAATGCGTAGCAGATCCGTTTTCTTGGTTCAAATCTTTAGGCGGAGTCCTGTGCAGTACAACAGTGGTTTGCAAACGAATTGTGTTTAAAACGAATGCATCCGAAAAAGATGTTCTTTTCAAGGCAAAATTTTCACTTGTGAGGTTGTTACATTTGGCTTGTTTCAAAATCGATTGCTTGACCCCGTTGGATCGCACATTAAAGGAGAAAGGTAAGCTTAACATGTGCACAAACTCGTGTTTCACTGTTTGGTTACTGCGTACGTCGCACGATTGTCTCAGCTAAATTAGAAGGGTATATTTTCGGGTGCTATTTGGTTTTTATAGATGTAGTTTCCATCTTTTTTTATTTATACAGATATGGCTGTAGTTTTTGCTGCAAAATTGTCTTCGGAATCCTTTGAAAGGAATGATAAATTATGGCAGAATTTGAAATCGAAGGCTTCGATGTAGGAAGGTGAAAATGTAACAAGTCTTAAGAATTTTCATGTCTGCTAAGTAAAATCTATACAAGAGACTGATTCATTATAGTTATGACCTAACGCTGTTTTTCCCCTAGGAGTAGGTAGGACTTAGCAGTATAACTAAAACCCGTAGTGGTTCTGATCGAGGAAATAAGTAGAACTTCCCTTTTTCGTGGCATTAAATGAGGCCATTTTTACATACTGTCGGTTTATGATGCATTCAGCTTAAGCTTATTTTTCTCTGAATTACGCATCTGTTCGGCGATGTAACTTTCCTTCAAATGCCAGGCCAATATTCCTTGCTTTATATTAAATCTAGGTTTGTGATTAGCTTCCTCAATATGATTGCTATATGCTAAACTAGCTGTAGCCACTAGTATAATAATTCTTAATCGATCGCTACATGGTCGGTAACCGGTCAAGGTTTTAAAAACACTTAATGAACGGCAGTCTATACTCTCAGTAAATGTCACAAAATCGAAACATCCCAGCTAATCTAAATTATCATATATCGATTAAGAAAAGTCAAGCGATCCTGAAAAGCGTTATAGATCTGAAGTATAACTGTTGGTTTAGGCTGGGCTGAGAAGACGAAACCGTGTTTCGTGACACTTGAAACTCTGCTGCTCGACTGCCGGTCAAGGTTTTCAAAACACTAATTGACCAGCAGTCCTATAGTCTCCGTAAATTTCACAAATCGAAAAAATCCCAGCTAATCTAAATTATCGTATGTAGATTAAGAAAAGTCAAGCGATCCTGAAATGCTTTATATATCTCAAGTATAGCGTTTGGTTTACGCTGGGCTCAGAAACCGTGTTTTGTGACACTTAGAACCTTTTTTTAGCTTGACTGTCGGTGAAGGTTTTCAAAACACTAATTGGCCGGCAGCCCTGTCTTTTCAATAAATTTCACAAATCGAAAAAATCCAGCTAAACCAAACTATCACATGTCGATTAAGAAAAATCAAGCGAAATGTACTGAGAATATATGACTGTCGGTCATTTAGTGTTTTCAACACCTTGACCGGCAGTCTAGCTGAAAAAAGGTCTAAGTGTCACAAAACATGGTTTCGTCTTCTAAGCCCAGCGTAAACCAGATGCTTAATTCTTGAGGATCTATGAAGCATTTCAGGGTCGCTTGACTTTTCTTAATCAACATATCATATTATGATAGTTTGGTTTTAAGTGGGATTTATTCTATTTGTGAAATTTATTGAAAAGACAGGACTGCCAGTCATTTAGTATTTTGAAAACCTTGACCGGTTACCGGCCATATAGCTACAGCGATAATAATTTGTTATTAATAAGCTCATGTCAAATTTTCGGCCAGAAGCATCACTCTGTATTAACTCTCATGGTGTACAATGCGCATATAGACCATAGCTGACCTGATGGAAGGAGTTATTTACTCTAAATAAAAATTTGAGGATATTATTTTATTTTTCTATTTTTATTGAATGGATTACAGAAATTATTGATCTACGTCTGAGCAACTTGTTGTTCTGAGTGAGTTTTGATTTCATTGAGTTTAAGTTAAGATAACTTGTGATTTATAACTTTTCGAAATAGATTTATAATAAAAATTCAAATTATCCAATAAACTGCAGTGGACCAAAATCTGTTATGTATGCCATTTAATGCCTGTGTTTTCCATGAAACTCCCAGGAGATCCATGGAGAATAATCTATGGAGTGGTTTGTATGGAATTGCATGGAATTTTTCTATGGAATTCCATGGAAAATGTCCAAATCCTTTATGGAAAATATCGATGGAGAAATTTCCATGGAAACTGGTTTCCTTATCCTCCATGGAATTCCATGGAAAATGTCCTAATCCTCCATGGAGATATTTTCCATAGAAATCCATGGAAATTGATGTCCTAATCCTCCATGGAGTTCCATGGAGAATTTTCCATGGAATCCCATGGAATTCCATGGAGGTTTTTCCCACGGGTTTCTCGTATTTTGAGCATTGTTTTTGCATTACAAGCAATTTCTCTAGTTCTCTTCTAATTCTTAGATATTGTTCCAGCTTTTAGTACCTAAATTGGCCTTTCTTCCAAATTTCACAATGTTTAGTCGACAATTTATGAATTTCTTGTAAAAAAGGAGCCAAATCCTCCCCCTCTGGCAAATCATGGGCGTGTGTTGATAACTTCGGGTAGCATTTGTCTCGTGCTCAAGGTAATGTTTAGTAAGAAATGATGTTCAGAGTAGTGTACTGACTGTAGTGTAGTCTTCATGTGTTTCGTTTCTTCAATCTCCGAGCAGATGGAGACGGACGTACGTTTTTTAAAGCAATAGAGCTAAAATAATCTGGCATTAGGGGGTCACAATTGTGCCATTTACCAAACATGTACCCGCCATCATATTAACAAACAAAAATCAATAACATGGCTGTCCTCACCTTGTATAGCATCCAATGCAGTAAATATTTTTGTACCAAATAACTAACTTTGCTACTTTTACAAGATCTCATAGTTTCTCTCGCGGCTCTCTTTTCGAAATACTACAACATATCAAAAACTCTAGGAAGGGGTTCCATCCAACCCCCCGCCTTCCTTGAATCACGGTGAAGGGACTGACTTTGCGTGTACGTCCGAGAGTTAAATTAAAGCCCTAAGGAAGAGCTCGATGATGCTTCACGTGATACATTGTGTGCAACATATATCTCCAGAATTAATCATGAAACAAGACGCTACGGAGCGTACACTTCGGCGACGTGGTTGTGGAACTTATTAATTGGTTAATGTTTGTACTTGCCAAAAACTGGCATTGTCTCTGAGATATTAGCCCAGTTATGCTCTGATGACTCCATACAAATCCTTCTAAATTTGACTTGGGTCTAAACGTTTAGACCTACGGTCAAATATGAGGTTACTGGCAGTGAATAACAAGTCTAACGGAACTAACAGTGAAACAAGAATTCTCTATTTTTCTTAGTCACGTCAGGCTTCAAAAACAGCATAGCAGTCTCGATCATGTACTGATTAAAGATATGTAAGGCATTGGTAAGGAGTCAATTACGTTGAGCATCGAATTGGTTAAAACTCAATGTTACGAGTTCGAATGTTTTAAGGATAATTATTCACTGACTATCAGCACGCAGGGATGTCGGATTAAAACAAGGAAGTTTAATACCAGAGGAACATAGCCTGTACAGAGCCTTAAAACACAGCATCCGCCAACACAAACTTGACTGGAACTTTAGTAAAACTAAACAGCCTCTGCCAATAATAACAAACTCTCAATTGAACTTCAGATATCTTTAATACGGCTTCCACCAACATGTAAACACAGAACTTGGAAATCGACCTTCGTCACACTTGACTAAACACAGTAGTCCAGCTCGTGGGAAAAAACGTAGTTCGTCAAAAGAACTCGCTTGGAACTTGTATAGCGTTTGACATAAGGTTCTAGAAAAAACTGAACTGGCGAATAGTAGTAGCTTTTCGACATATTTTATGATTTCAGTAACTGATGCAAATCTGCCGACTCATGCTGAAATGTAAACATACCCTAATTAATTATTCATGAATAATCCAAAAACGTAGAGAACGTTCAAGAAAGTCATGCAACACATGAAAGCAATTTTTTCTACGTAACACTCAACAAAGACAAAATGTCTTTGTGCAGCATCTTGTAACTTTAAATTCATCATAAAACATGCAGTTCGAAAGGATGGC
>JBBMOI010000005.1:17937500-18000000 GCA_038088405.1 Porites divaricata | reverse complement strand
TTTTGTGAGTTTCACGGTGACTGTTTCGGTTATTGAGTTACCCCATTGAGATCCTCTGTAAATTATCAGGAACAAAGACCGACAAAAAAATGGAAGTTGGACCAAAATTATTCCAACCTTCCATCAGGGTAGCTTAAGAGCCACGGTCAGGATATATCGACCATCGAGAGGCAAGAGTTGAAAAATCAATTTCCTTCATTTTTTTTTGTCCATAAATAGCTTTTAGGTAGATAAGTAATCTAATGTAAGTTGTTCTCGCAAAAAGTCTTTTATTTTCGAGAAAAGTAAGAATATCAGTTTTCGTGGTCGGAGTCTCAAAATGGCCGTATTTTCAATCCGAAATTTGCTAACATCAACTCTCCTCGCGTTCGCAAATAAAGCCACAAGGAGAAATTTGGACACCTTCCATCAGTAGAACAACTCTTCTTCTTTCACTAGAAGATACTTTCAAAGCAATATCAAGAATTGTTGAACTAACATAATTCAAAAACGAAGAACAGTTTTTTACAGTGACAAATACTTTAACTTAGTAGTTGTTTTCTGCGGCATTTTTCTTCATGTGGTATAGCTCCAAATTTTCCCGGTCCTCGTTTATTCACACATTTAGACATTCATCCAAAGTATACCTGGGAATTGGCTTGGGTTCCTTTAGGCAGCCTCCAAACGAAAGCATCGAAGTCCGGTAAAAAAAAGTGAAGCGTGACCAAAATAACTTATTTAACGGCTCCACTGTTTCCTCGATCGTAAAGTAACAAGACGAAATATCTACCTGTTCCGTCATCCTTAGCGAATTACCATTGTTAAATTCCATATTTTTCGATAAAAAGTGAGTACCAGAAAAAGCGCGTTTGACTTTTTCTTCTTCAAAATACTGTCGGGATCGAAAATGTTACTCTTTCAAGAATTGCGTTGCGTTACTACCGTGATTCCGTGACTGTCATTTCAACGGCTCCGTCTCTTCACACGTACGTTATGTCACGTGTAGTCACTGAACAGATTGTCACGCAGAGGCGCCGTTTGGTAGAGTTCAGTGTTTCAAACTGGCTAAAATTGACCCAGTTTCACCTTTTTACCCCACTCTTTGATAGGAAAAATAAATTTTGTAATGGAAAAACCTACAAGAAGTACAAAAAAACGAGCCCTTAGGCTGTAAATATCTACTTTTGTGCGTTTCAAAATTGGAAGTGTTTACACAACTTCCTGAACTTCGATGGTGTCTTACGGAGATTAAATTCGATAACCCAAGCCAATTCCCAGGTATGTTTTAAATGAATGTCTAAATGTGTGATTTAAATAGTATTAAGAGAATTTGGAGTTATACCACATGTTAAATATTGCCGTCGAAAATGAGTAACGAACTTAACTTTTTGTTATCCTGAAAACCTATCCCTCATTTTTGAATTATTTCAGTACGATGAGCTTCGCTATTGCCCGAAAGTATCTTTTAGTGGAAGAAAAATAATTTTTCTGTTCATGGAAAGTGTCCAAATTTCTCCATGCGGCTTCGTTTGCGAACGCGAGAAAAGTTAATGTTAGCGAATTTCAGGTTAAAAATTAGGGTAGTCTGAGACTCCGACATCGAAAATCGATCGTCTAATTTTTCTCACAAATAAAAAGCTTTCGGCAGTAACAATCTACTTTAGGTTTCTTATCTACCTAAAAGCTACCTATGAACAAAAAATGAAAGAAATTGATTTTTCAACCCTTGCCACGAAATTAAGATTTTGGTCGATTTTTCCTGACCGTCGCTCTTAATAAGACTTAAAACATATTTTAGAAAAGAAGTGGGGCATTCTTTTAATTCCTATTATCATCATGATTATTATTATTATTATTATTATTATCAATATTATTACCGAAATGAAGGTATGATCGTCGCAGTGAAACGCAATTTAAGCAATTGCGTAAAGAAGCCTGAAAAAAATTCAGGACTTCAACGGGGTTTGAACCCGTGACCTCGCGATACCGGTGCGATGCTCTACCAACTGAGCTATGAAGCCACTGACGTTGGGAGCAGGTCAATTATGGGTTCATATGTTCCCGTGAAAGAAATGAGTGTTAATGATATATGAAATGAATCATATATGAACTGCGGAAATGAAATGAAATGAAGGTATGATCGTCGCAGTGAAACGCAATTTAAGCAATTGCGTAAAGAAGCCTGAAAAAAATTCAGGACTTCAACGGGCTTTGAACCCGTGACCTCGCGATACCGGTGCGATGCTCTACCAACTGAGCTATGAAGCCACTGACGTTGGGAGCAGGTCAATTATGGGTTCATATGTTCCCGTGAAAGAAATGAGTGTTAATGATATATGAAATGAATCATATATGAACTGCGGAAATGAAATGAAATGAAGGTATGATCGTCGCAGTGAAACGCAATTTAAGCAATTGCGTAAAGAAGCCTGAAAAAAAAATTCAGGACTTCAACGGGGTTTGAACCCGTGACCTCGCGATACCGGTGCGATGCTCTACCAACTGAGCTATGAAGCCACTGACGTTGGGAGCAGGTCAACCCCGTTGAAGTCCTGAATTTTTTTTCAGGCTTCTTTACGCAATTGCTTAAATTGCGTTTCACTGCGACGATCATACCTTCATTTCATTTCATTTCCGCAGTTCATATATGATTCATTTCATATATCATTAACACTCATTTCTTTCACGGGAACATATGAACCCATAATTGACCTGCTCCCAACGTCAGTGGCTTCATAGCTCAGTTGGTAGAGCATCGCACCGGTATCGCGAGGTCACGGGTTCAAAGCCCGTTGAAGTCCTGAATTTTTTTCAGGCTTCTTTACGCAATTGCTTAAATTGCGTTTCACTGCGACGATCATACCTTCATTTCATTTCATTTCCGCAGTTCATATATGATTCATTTCATATATCATTAACACTCATTTCTTTCACGGGAACATATGAACCCATAATTGACCTGCTCCCAACGTCAGTGGCTTCATAGCTCAGTTGGTAGAGCATCGCACCGGTATCGCGAGGTCACGGGTTCAAAGCCCGTTGAAGTCCTGAATTTTTTTCAGGCTTCTTTACGCAATTGCTTAAATTGCGTTTCACTGCGACGATCATACCTTCATTTCATTTCATTTCCGCAGTTCATATATGATTCATTTCATATATCATTAACACTCATTTCTTTCACGGGAACATATGAACCCATAATTGACCTGCTCCCAACGTCAGTGGCTTCATAGCTCAGTTGGTAGAGCATCGCACCGGTATCGCAAGGTCACGGGTTCAAACCCCGTTGAAGTCCTGAATTTTTTTCAGGCTTCTTTACGCAATTGCTTAAATTGCGTTTCACTGCGACGATCATACCTTCATTTCATTTCATTTCCGCAGTTCATATATGATTCATTTCATATATCATTAACAATATTATTACCATAATCTATCATTAACTTTGGCGTATAAAATTATTTATCACCTGATTTATACCACAGGAGGGCATACCAAGACTTGAAAAAATAAAGGTGGTCCGAATGACTTATCTTTTTTGTAAAGTTGCGCTAAAATTTGAAACTCTTTACAGGAGTCTGAGATCACTCGCTCAGATTACCTTGGTTTCTCAGGAAAAATTTCATTCCAAAAAGTTAACAGGTTGTTTCTAAAAAAGAGCTGAAATCATTTTGTCCATTTAGATCAGCCTTTACCGCTCCCTTGACGATCAACGACCACTGGCCACTCCCATTATTATTATTATTATTAGTAGTAGTAGTAGTAGAAGTAGTAACCAAAGGTTCCAGAGTGCGAGCGACAACGATCAAAGGTTTTTAAAAAATGCTTTTAATTGGCTATTCAGAGGCTGTGTAGGGAACTGAAGCGAGTTTTAAATTAAAAATATTTTTCAGTTTTTTTGATAAACTGTAAAATTAGTCATGCATCTACTACTTGGGAGGAACTAATTCGAAAATCGCTATGTTTGCCCATTTTCAGGAATATCATAGAAATCGTGAAAAAAATTAAGAGTTTATATGGTTTGGGGGGACGCTGTCACAAAATACAGAGGTTTGTGTGGATCTTTAACCACGTTGCAAGAGTCATAAATTGATCCCTGTTCAACGTTAGAGCATCAAACTTGAACAAATAACCAACCTCAACAAGACCTTTTATATGTTGGTGTCAGTTTAGCGATTAGCTTAAATTTGAAACTCGTCCTAGTTCCCTAAGCAACTCCGAAATGGCCAATTGCTCCAACGTTGTGCTTTGCGTAGGTCTCCCTGACACATGGTCAAAACACACGTGATCAGATTACGAAGGGTAGAAGGCCAAAACGCGTGTGATCGAATTGCGTTCTGTGCATTCCATTCTTTTTTTTTATTTTTTTTTTTTATTCAAGACATTTATTACTGTAATTACAAAGAACTAATTAAAAAGAAACTAATAACAATGTTCTAAACTACCGCAATAACAGACATACTTACAATTATCTACATTTCACAAATATATACATTACAGCCACAAACAGCCGCGCAATTGCTGAAAGAGGCTTATTTTACAAAGAATTAATTAATACTTAATTACGTACGTAATTATGTAGATAAAAGGAAGATTAACATTTAATGTTTACAGTACACTCTGAAATAAAGCAAAAACACTAACACACATAAAAGATTACAATGTTAATTACATACTCACGAAATTAATTAAAGGGGAGAAATGTCTTTTGGCCATTTTTCATAAAAGGTTTCTAATTTGTTATTCTTAATGGAAATATATTTTTCGATTTGGTATTTAGTTCTTACTTTAAATTTGAAACCTTCGATGCTTGGAAGTACTTGTTTCTTTCTGCAATCCCATAAATACAATTTACCAATTAATATCAGATAATTTAACAAGGGGCATTTTGACCTCGTTATTCCAATTATAACCTTTCGTAAACACAACTCGTGAAATTCTTTTGTTATTGTTAAATAATACTGTTCAACATTTTTCCACAAAATATTTGAGTGCCGACAGTAAAATAAAAAGTGACATAATGTTTCCTGTTCAGTTCTGCAAAAAGTACATTTGTCATGCTGGAGATATCCAATTTTAAAAAGTTTTGCACTAGTGTAAAGTATTGAATTCAAAACTTTATATTGAAAGGATTTGACATAAGGCTCCTGTGCTGTCAGGTGGGGAAGGTTGTAAGCAATTCTTAAGTCTTCTTCCGATAAGCCAAAATCATGTTTTAAATTCTTTGCATTACTAGGTAATTGTGCTTTATATAATACTATTAAAGAGTAATAATCTTTCGTTTTCTTTTCCGCTATGTCAAAAATCTCATTCCCCTTTGTAAAATAAGTATTTTCTGTAAAGGTAGTGTACTCTATTGTTTTCAGAATAGAAGGAATTGCGTGCCTGAGACCTGCCCATGTAAGAAAATTAGCTTTCTCAACTATGTTATTAATTGCATTAAAGGATTCTATATTGTCAAGATTGAACAGGAGATCTTTTATAATACATACCCCTGAGTCGTAATAAGATTTATAAAAGACTGGTTTTCCATCTATTCTTATATCTTTGTTATTCCAAATTACACAGAGCCGTTCATTGTTAGCTAAAAAGAGATTTCGAAATTCTAACCAACATTCTAAGAGTTCTCTATAGAAAACCGAATTGATTAAAAGATCGTCCATTGCATAATTGCATTTAAAAAGTAAAAGACCGCCAACATTACGTAGGAGATGAAACAAGTAAAATTTCCACGTACTTTCGTTATCGCTGAAAATACGTTTAAGCCAAGCTAGTCGTACGGCCTTGACCAAGCTTCAATATCTGTCATTTTTATGCCGCCGTCTTCATAACTGTTTATTGAAGAGAGCCTCGTTACTTTATCCTTTCCATTCCATAAAAAGGAGAAAATCATACTATTCACTTGTTTGATGATTTTACTTGGAGGTGAAAGAACCGAAGATATAAAAACTAGTTTTGGAATAAGTAACGATTTGATTATAGTTACTTTACCATAAATGGACAGTCCTCTAGATGACCATATATTTGTCAGCTTCTTTATGCTGTCAACCTTCTCTTTAAAGTTTTTTTCGTAAAGTAATGATTGGTCATATGTAAAAAATGTTCCTAAAGCTTTTATGGGTTCACTGGGCCATCTAATACCAAAACGGTTTTTCATCTTTTCTTTTAAGCGAACCAATCCACATACCTTTCGTTTTAGAGCTATTTATCTCCAACCCACTGAAGTTCTTAAATACTTCTAGTTCTTGGAATAACGTTTTTGCAGAGTTTTCATCAGACAGGATTGCTGTGGTATCGTCTGCGTATTGCAATAGCTTGGCTTCGTGATTTCTTATTCTAATTCCTTTGATATCAACATTTTGACGAATGGAAATTGCCAAGCTTTCAACAGCTAAGATAAAGAGGTAAGGGGACAAAGGATCACCCTGCCTCACACCACGTTCTAAAGTAAAATAGTCTGATGCCATTCCATTATTTATTACACAGCTTTGAATATTTGTATAAAACATTTTGACCCAATTTATAAAGTTGGGGCCAAAATTAAAAGCCTCGAGGCAACTGAAAAGATAATGCCATTCTAAAGAGTCGAAAGCCTTTTTAAAGTCAATGAAAATCAAGATACCTGGAATATTCGTACTGTCTGTAAATTCCATTATATCAAAAATTGATCGGATAGTCTCACCGATGTAGCGATCTTCAACATAACCTGTTTGATTATGATGTATGATATTCGGTAGAACTTTCTTTAATCTTAAAGCAATTACTTTTGAGATGATTTTTGCATCCACGTTAATAAGAGAGACTGGCCTCCAATTTTCAATGAGAGTTCGATCTTTATGTTGCTTTTCTATAAGAGTTATGATTGCTTTTCTTTGAGAGCTTGACATTTCACCATGGTTGAAACACTCTCTCACACACTCCATAAATGGATCACTAATTAATTCCCAGCAACTTTTGTAAAATTCTATTGGTATTCCATCATTACCAGGAGATTTGTTATTCTCAAAACTGTTAAGGATGGCTGTAATTTCTCCAACAAATATTTCTCCCTCACAAGATTGTTTTTGTTCTTCTGATAATCTTGGTATATTCAAATTACTTAAAAATTCGTTTCCGTTTTCCCTATCTTCATCTGTTACGTTTGATTTGTACAAGCTATGGTAAAAGCGTTTTTGTTCGTTCAGTATCCCAAAAGGATCAGATGTAATGGAAACACTTATTAGCAGTTTTCTTATATGTTTTTTGACGTGATTACGCTTTTCTAAATTTAGAAAATATTTTGTACTTCTCTCGCCATGCTCGTGCCATCGTGCCCTTGCGCGAATAATTACACCTCTTGTTTTTTCCTCATAGTAACTTTCTAAAATTTCTTTTGCTTCATTTAGAGTATTTAGGTTAGAGTCGGAAGGGTCCTGTTCGAACTTTTTGGTTGCTTCTTCGTATACTTGTTGTAAGTTTTTTTCCATAGCCGATCGTTCTTTGGCTTTCTTTTATGGGGCGCCAAATGTATTTTTATTATTTAGAGTGGTTATTTGTATATAACCAAAACAAGGCTGGTTATTTACAAATAACCACATTACGGTTTTATTATTTCTAAATAACCAAAATATAAAATTGGTTATTTACAAATAACCAAAACTGAAATTTGGTTATTTAGCAAATAACCAAAAATTAAAAAGTGGTTATTTCCAAATAACCAAAATGAAAATTGGTTATTTAACAAATAACCAAAATGCGAGATTGGTTATTTATTAAATAACCACAATGCAAAATTGGTTATTTATTAACTAACCAAAATGTGAAATTGGTTATTTAATAAATAACCACAATGGTTAAATAACCAAAATGTGAAAGTGGTTATTTAATAAATAACCAAAATACGAAATTGGTTATTTAATAAATAACCACAATTGGTTAAATAATCAAAATGCGAAATTAAATAACCAAAATGCGAAAGTGGTTATTTATTAAATAACCAAAATGCAAAAATGGTTATTTACCTAATTTGGTCGCAGGAAGTGACCACATGACCCACTTTCCCGCTCATTTCCCATAATGACTTGCAGACCTCTATTTCCAACATGGCTTCTTCCAACGATGACACTGTACAAGCTGTTGTGTGCAACTCAAATCCTCAACAACAGGTTCGTGTCAAGACAAATTTAGGAGGTTCCTGTTTTTAAACGTGTCTTTTTGGGCAGTAATTGAAAACTGACAAAGACGTACAACCCTTTACAAGTGTTAATTTAAATAAGCTATACAGTGATGTTTTGCCTTTTTGGAAATAATGTTGGGATGTTTGCATTCGTTTAGAATGCTCACTACCTTTAGGAAAACGTCTTACGTCAACGATAGACTTCTTTAGCCATTACTAATAACGTTCCATGTTCAATCACATTGATTCTTGGGAGATCAGAGTGTGTGCATGTTCATATCTGTGTAAAATTATGTATTGAAAGTATCGGCGCCCTGTGGTAAAAGTATGTGGTGTGAAGAAAAGAAAATCAAAGTTAACAAGCTTTCCTACCTCTCTTGAGCTTCCTCACACAAAAGTCCCAGGAAACAACACAGCATTAGATTTTTTTGCATCTCAGCCAAAGTGCTTTTCTCCAATCAAGGGTCACACCATGTTAACCCACAGGCAGCCCAGGCTCTGTGGGAGTTTGTTGTAATTGGAATTTTAAGAAAGAATGTATGGGAACAAGCAAAATTCATTCTAAATTGACTCACCTTTGTTTGTGTTGTGTGTTTTCCATTCAGTTCATTGTTAGAGCCATTCTAAAGCCATGTTGGTGAGTTTTAGATTTCAAATTGTACTAGCCCAAAATCTAAAACTCGCCAACCATCAGTTCTGTGATGAGTCCGGTTATTGCTTATTATTAAGTGTTCTTTGTTATTATTTAGGGAATTGTTGGTCGTCCCCGAATATTACTATCTAAAGAAACAATTGAAGGGTACCTAAATATGGGTTATTCCGTGTCTCAAACTGCAGAAGTATGTGATGTATCACGATCAGCTTTGTATTCTAGAATGCAGCAGCTGGGTATTTCCTACAGAGACCAGTTTTCCAGTATTGACCAGGATGGTTTGGACAGTGTAGTAAGAGATATCAAAAAAATAAAATTTGCCGCATAAAAAGTAAAGGGAAAGTAAAGGGAAGTAAATCATAAAATTTGCCGCTGACTTTGTCTTTGTTTGGCGCATAAATATTAACTAAAGTGTACACTTTATCCTGAATGTCTGCCTTCAAAATAATAAATCTTCCCTGGAGATCAACAATGGATTTTTGGATTGCACAATTAAAATTATTTCTAATCAATATCGCAACCCCACATGAATTTGGACTACCATGTGAGAAAAATGCTTTACCACCCCATTCATTTGCCCATTGTTTTTCTGAATCCTCTTTTGAATGCGTTTCTTGCAGGAATATTACGTCAGCTTTTCTTTTTCGGCACCAGGTGAACATAGTTCTTCTTTTTTGAAAATTACTTATGCCCCTTTGAAACTCGTCCTAGTTCCCTAAGCAACTCCGAAATGGCCAATTGCTCCAACGTTGTGCTTTGCGTAGGTCTCCCTGACACATGGTCAAAACACACGTGATCAGATTACGAAGGGTAGAAGGCCAAAACGCGTGTGATCGGATTGCGTTCTGTGCATTCCATTCATTCTTAGTGGAAGTCCAAACGAATGGTGGCTACATACATGCGACGCATGCGTAATAGACTCCTCTTGTCGCCCGCAATTATTATCATCATTATTACTATTATTATTATTGTTTTAGTTGTTTCTGTTGCTGTTGTCGATGATGATACTTATTGTTGGGTTTACTTGTCCTCCGACCATCCATTTCAGGTTTATTTCAAAGTGCGACAGAACAGGGGTTTTGGGCAACAAATATCGAAGACGGTTTTCAAGCTTTTCAAGGTCGGCTACAGTTTATTTATATTTGGTGTGGGGAGAGCGGGAAGTAAAACTTGTCAAGAGATCAAGAGTGGGGGGCTAAACTAATTCTGCTTCTGCGAACCGGGGGGGCACTATATAATAATTTCCCCTTTGAAGCTCATTTTTCAGCCCACATCTTCTGACAATTATTGCACAGTCTCCCACTTCAAGGCAACATTGTGAAAGAGATACTCAGTCTTTTAAGGTTGGCAAAAAGCCACTCACATATAGATTCCGAAAAAATTTTGCCAAATTAGGCTTTACCTCATCATCATCATCATCATCATCCTCACTCACATCATCATCGATCATCAAAAACCACATCACTTATGCACAAGAAAATAATTTTGCTTTTTAAAGAATTTACCGAGGATTTGCTTGTTTTCGCAAAAACATAACGCTGCGCAGCAATTTCATGATGGCGTGACGAATTTCTTTCATTTTCCAGCAGTAAACCAGAGGATTAAGAGATGAATTGAGAAACAGTAGTGTAAGACTGTAGTTTTCGGTTGTTTTCAAAAGGCTATTTGTTCCTGATATTATGTATATATAATTAATGCATATGTAAGGTGAATAGCAGAATAAAAATAAGATATACACGTAAAATGTACCAACTGCGGATTTTCTGATTCTCTCAGCGCTTGAAATTACTTTCCTGTCCTGCACTTTTCGTTGGAGATGAAGGACGTGAATTTCTTTCCTGTGGCGTCGTACGGCTACATAAATCTTACAGTAAAATAATGCTGTGGTAATCAGGCAAATAGGAGGAATTATAGCGCTTATAATGTTTTGTATATGTGAGTTCCATAGCTCCCAGAGAGAGAAGAATGCGCTCAATGTCCATATTAAGGCGACCGTAGTAACAACACGCTTGCGAGTCACAAATTCTTGATATCTGAGATGGAGATGGATTGCTAAGAATCTGTCCACAGTCAGAGCTATGACACCAAAAAACGAAGCGTTGCACAGTAGAAATGCTGTGATGTTATACCCTTTGATCAGGTCTTTGAAGGCTGAAGTCTGACTTGTTGCCACCTTCAAAGGTTGAACTATTAAGCCAACGCCAAGATCAGAGACGGCTAAGCTCATGAGTAATGTCATTAGAGTCTTTGGTAACACCTTGGTTTTCTTCAGCGCCATTATTGTTATAATATTCAACATTGTGGCAGTGTAAGATAAGAATATGTTGAAGGCCAAGTCCAAAATGAGCAAGAGACTGTCAGGTTCCATCATCACTGAGTTAACCTGCCAATTACAAATTAATAAAAGAAGAATATATGGAAAATTCCGTCCATTTGAATAAACGTTTGTCAGTAACCTTATCTCAAAGATAACCAAAATTTACCTTCGACTTTTTGCCTTTCGTTAAAAATTGATTAACGAAATATTCGTGATGGGCCTGCCTTATTATGCGAAGACGAAAGTTAAAGCGTCAATAAATAAACGAAGATGATGGAAAGTTTGATGAGCAATATTTAATCAAAAATGCCGAAAGCGCATTTAAGGTCATAACCAATCAATGAATAGCAACAAGCTCATTCTCTTGATAGCAAGCAATGACTTATGATCGTAATTTTATTCCTTACGGAAGGCTGTTGAATCTTGTCCGGTGGAGAAACTCAACAAAAACACGTTTTGAAAGAAGTTTGATTAATGGACGTGTTTCTTTCGTTTTTCGCACGCAATACTTTAGTATACTAAAAATGAAAATCAGTCCTTTGCAGCTGTTTCCTCTAACACCCGATTTGAATTTATTCAGTGGCTTAACAAATAAACGACCAATACTAGATTTGGTGTATGCAAAAGGAAATAGCATTCAAAAGTTAAAAGGAAATGTGAATTTACTAAAATGCCTCTCAATATAGCTTCAAATTGGTAAAAAAAAAAATTAAAAAAGTGATCACTCATTTGGGTAGTTTAGGGACCTGAAACTCTGGATACTTTGTTATGCCGTTGAAATAAAAGGACGACGTGTCCATGATGACAGAGAAAAAAAAAAAACTGTCCGTAAAGAACGCGACATTTCGTGAAAATCGAGCCTTACTGAGAATATGGACACTTTTTTTTAATTTAGAAAACGGATGTTTGCATCTTTAGAAAAATTATGTGAATTAAGAATAGAATAGATCTTTTTAAAGGACGGGCTTTGTTTAAAGTGCAACTAACCCCAAAAATGTTTTTCGCTAAATGAAATCTTCTTGTTTTTCTGATTACTTGTGCGAAAAATTTTTCGTGATTGACAAAATCCTCGCGTTTCCATGGCTGTTTAAAGTTAGGTCTTTTGTGTCCCATTACCGAGTTTTTTTAGAGCTGGGTACGAATGTTGTTGTGACGTCATCGAAGGAGGACATCTGCAGCGAACTCATGAGTAAAGCGAGAAAGGGGAAATCATTTTAAGCGAGCGGGATACTAAAACAACCCAAATTCAAAGGAATATATCTTTAAGTGATTCAAGTTCTGAGAGACGTTTTAATTCAGAAGATTCCGAGGCAAATTTGGGCGAAGTGGAAGATGAACAAAGTGATCGCGAGTCGCAAGCCTGGAAAATGAAATTGCATAATTATGCCGATGAACACTTGGCTGATGAAGATTAGCTAAAAAAAATACGAAGAAGTTGATGAAACAAACAAGCTAGAGCAAGAAGTTCGGGAAAGACTTGAAGGGTCATTTCAAGTGGATTCTTGGTGAGTGTCGGCAAATTTGTTGTATGATCGTGTGAAGATCGAAGTAAAAGCTTATGTAAATAATCGAGTACTTGGCTTGTTTGGCGGCGTGATGGCGTTATTGCTGTAATGTCTGATGAGAGTTGCTGTCGCTACAAAAAGTGGTATTTTTTGTATGATTCTAGCTACCTTGATTGTTATAGGTGTCCTTGTGGAAACTGCAGCCGTGTTGTCCTTCAGAATTTGAGCGAGTGCTACTGCTGCCAGGAACTACATAGATGGTTGCAAAGAAGCCATGTGGAGCGAAAGTGTTCTTGAGGATATTCAACCCGAAATAGCCTTAAGGTTTATCACACAACATCCTGGTTTTGGTCCTGTCTGCCTTCAAAAGTGGAGCGTACGTATGGCTGGCGAACGTGTCAAGACCAAAGCCAAACAGAAATGTAGACAAACTGGATCCGAAGAAAGGTGAAATAGCTTTAGTTATTTTTATGCCCCATTGGAGTCAAATACGATAAGCCAATTTGGCACACACACGATTTGAAAACATGAAAATTATTTAGTACATCGTCCAGCCGAAATTAAATGCCTTTGTTATTGTGTTTCTTTTTTTACAGTTACTTGCGTAGCATTGCCTACAGGGAGTTTTCCAGGCTTGTCTATGGTTTTCTGGGAAACAAGCAAATTCCTCTTCCTGCGTGTGCTTACACGACAATAAGAAATCCTGTCGGCACAGATGAAACCTACACTGGATTCGAACTCGACGAAGGTGATTAAGTAAAAGTCTTTTTCCCCTGTAAATTATTATGTTATTAAATTGTTGATCATCTGCTTCACTGTCTGTTTCACTTTGTCATTTTTTATGTAAACAGTAGATTCATTATGAACTGTAGCTTTTACCACTATTATTTTTGTGTTTTGATTTACAATTTTATAAGGTTCAATAAGCATGTATTAAAAAAGAACTAGTGACTAGGGATTTCACTTGTTGAAGTATGTGAGAGGGTAGGAAAATCTGTCATTTGGGTCTGTGAAAGGGCTCATAGGGCTAACAGATGAATTTTATGGCTTTATAAAGTCAAAAAATGTTTTATTTGTTTGATTGATTCCTATTTAAAGGACAGTTCACTTAGGCAGTCAAAAGGGATGCAAAGTTCCAAACAAGGTATGTGAAAGGGGTACCAAATGTCAATAGAAGGTATAAGAAAGAGGTACCTTTCTCGTGAAAAATGGTATATAAAAGGGTAAGGGGTTGGAACTCAGGGAGGAGTTTCCCTGCATAAAAATTTGTTGAGTACCACCCCAGGGGTGTTCGTTGTAAATAACAAAATAGTCATTATGCAATGAAAATTTATATTTGCCTGCCAAAAGAGGCCTCTGCTAGCAGGAAACGTTTTTCCTCTTCATTATGAAAAAGAGCAACTCCTATAGCCCCTTGTTACAAGGAAAAGAGATATCAGGAAATGTGTCACTGATAAGAGAAGGTCAGGTCCTCAAATCCCCTAGTTCCATACACAACTATACACACAGCCCGCTGATTGATTGGTTTCAATTTATTTCCAACCAAAATTCTTTGATCTTTCTTTTATATTGCTCAGTAATGCTTGTAACCTTCCTTAAAGAGTTATTATTGCTAAACAACCTTCAAAGCTTTGCATAATTTGTACGAGAATTCTGATGATTTCAATTGCAAAAGGATAGATATGGCTCACCAGTTTTGTCTGCATGTACATACATGTAGGCCACAATTCAATCACAATATGCACATGTATACACCTAATTGCAGTAAAGTTGTCATAGAAAAAAGCTAAAAGTCAAATAAGAGTAAATTAGCATGTAATTATCATAGCTTGCAACATTCACAACACACACGCATATAGCACGTGATATATGAGAAATCATTTGCATCAGTTTCTTGGTGTCATTCTAATGCAATTTGAGGCTGATTCATGTAGCGAATTTCAAAAGTGCTCAATTACAAACGTACATCGAATAACTATTAAAGAAATAATGGCTCCATTTTTTTTTTTTTTTTTTTCAATAAATATGGCCTGGGGTAAATTTTCACGAACGCGACGCGTCTTTTAGTTTAGTGCTAAATAGAAAAGCCAGTCTGCGTATGGTTTGCAGTGCACAACACAATCTGATCACAATTTTCAAACAACAAATCAGGGGCGGAGAGGGTTAGGGGTCCTCCGCCACTTCCTCACCCGCGCCACAAACCAAGCTTCGTTTGTCAAGACATCATAGATTGGCGACTGAAAGTGCGACAACTCGGACATGACATTGCTCGCGTCAATTTACCTTTTTCTTTTTCGAATTTTGCGACTTCTTTTGACGGAGAATGTTAGCTCTAAAATGACATTGGCGCCTGTCTATCTTATAGCGCGGAATTACAGAATTATCTCTTGTTATTGTGAATGACTTCTTAAATAATTTTTAAATTATTAAAATACGCAAATGTAAATCACATGGCTAATTAATTCCTATTTGGCTTTTTGCTTTTTGCTTTTTTCTATGACAACGTTATTGCAATTATGTGTATACGTAGTATAACTCAAAACCTGTACAAGAATAGTGACCAACAGAAGCTTAACAGATACAATATTCACTATGGCTTTTTAAGTTCTAGCCCTATTTTTTATTCTTTGGACAGTCTTTAATATTCTTGTGTCCTTTTATGGGATTTTTGTGTGTAGAGCAATAGTGAGCTTTCTTGGGGCCATCTCTGGAGTTTTCTGGTTTTGTTTTTCTCTTTTTCTTGTATTTGAACTTTTACTTGCAACTGGTTCATCAGGAACTAGGAAAAAAAGTAAGTTGAATACAGTACATTTCAGCAGCTCCTCTAAAGTTGATAGAAAGGGTTGTGAGGATGAAAATCCTTACTTTTTTTTTCCAAATAATTCATCCCTTTCTCCAATTTTTATAGAAAATAATCTACATAATAAATAAACAGAAAAGATTACTACAGTCAAACACACAACTTATGCAGTTGTGAAAAGAAAGCCTGAAAAAATTCAGGCTTGCTGGGATTCTAACCCTGATCTCTGTGATACCAGTGCAGCACTCCAACCAATTGAGCTGGCAAACTAACGGAAAGCTGGATATGAAATCAATTTGTTTCATGCTTTCTTCTCTGCATTTCTTTTAGTCCTGTTTATCCCACATCTCTATTCTACTGATCGCTGGTTACAGTATTTGACTAACTACCTGGTGTTGAGGTTGGTGGGACATCGGTCACAACCATTTTGGATCTCTTGACTGCCATGTTTAGGGGGAAATGTCTTAGTGGGCAGGGTACTGATGTAATAACACACACATAAGTTAACACAACAAGACAGCCCAGAAGAACAGGACAGTGCAATGTTAGTGGCCTTTTATGAAAATATCTGTTTAAAGGAAGGTGAAGTTTGGCGAACGTTTATGAAAGTTTTCTCAAACAAAATTGTTGTCATGCTTATAGTTTACTATTAGGTGACACAAAACTACCTGCAAATGAAGAATGCTAAACATCCGTATGTCAGTTTGTAGTTCACCACAGTCGCTACAACCCTACCCTACGAGTGGAGGCCCTTCGATCTTCCTAGATACTTATCTATTAAGAAGATCGAAGGGCCTCTGCTCGCAGGGTACTACAACCCTCGGTCTCGCTCTCAACTTCCACGGTCGATGCTTCTTCTTCGGGTAGTTCGACAGTTTTTACCTGCCTGACCTCAGAGATCTCTTCTTCTTCAGCAGCAACAGTAACACATTCACAGGAGCTTTGATTTTCGACTCCTCTTCCCCAGAATTCTTTTCACCTTTCGCGGAATGTTCCTCGCCAACAGAAGATGTTTTCGTGCTGCTTGACGCCTGCATCTCTTTGACGATCTAAAACAAGAAAGCTTATAAATAAACTGCCAAACTTAAACGATTTTGCAAAAGGTTGAGATTGTATATAAAGTTAAGTATTTCCAAAAGTTGTGTACTACATAAATTTCTCCCCTTTCTAGCGATTTACTTTTTGGCTCGAGCCTACTGAGGTTTGGTAGGTGTAGCAGAGCCTTCGAATTGAGGGCTGTTTGCCTGTATACTGGGAAAGACACAAGGCCCCAGATCGTCTTCCTTCAGGTGAGGACTAGATGGGATTTTGTGCCCGGAAAGAAGGGTAAACATCCGAGTAAAATCTTCCCTTTTAAAGTGTAAGGAGCAGATCTTTTAATGCTTGGTTGGCTCCCATTTAGGTCTCCTCTGCTGGACAAATTTCACTCATTTCCGTCGTCTTTTAATGCTTTCCTCGCGTGGATCATCAAAGAAAGGAATTCTATGAAGCCCGATACCTCTTTGGGGATCGGCTGTTCTGCTGCAACCGAAAACAACACAGGCGTCAGGCATGATTCCAGAAGAAGTTTTAAGAGAAGCCCGTGTTGCTCGCGAAAGTCGAACTCCTTCGATGACGTCACAATAACACTCGGACCCATTCTCCACAGTGCCAAAATTTGAAACTTTGAAAAATTATAAAAAAAATTATCGAAAAACGCTATGACAAAATTTTTTTCGCACAGGTAATCAGGATGATAAGATTTCGTTCAGCGAAAAAAAAATTGGGGGGTTAGTTGCACTTTAACGGCCATCGTCATAGAAAGGGCTAAGGAGTGGAGAGAATACCGAGGAGAATAAAGATTTTACAGTCAAAGCAGGTCAAGCGTACCTCCCAAGATTCTATTAATGAATTGATTAGTTGAAAAAATGAATCCGTAAGTGGTTCCGTATCCGGTGTCAAATTCAAATCGGCATTTCTGCATGCGTAATGAGCAGTGAATATTTTACGAGAACTTCTCTGTATTAGGTCAGATTGAAAATCTTTGAATGGATTATATTTCTTAGAATTCATTTAGATCAAATTCAGGGAAACTGAGCTGGTAGAAATTTCGTAACTGCCTGGAGTGTAAATTCACGGCTCATTAGGCATGCAAGAATGCAGAGATGAACCTGAAATCTACAACAACCAACGGATTCAACTTTTGATTAATAAATTCATTAATGTGATCTTGGTGGGTACGCTTGACCTGGCTTAACTGTAAAAGTTTCGGGCCTGGTAAAACAGGTGGACTCTTTAATAAAATCCATATATTTAAATTTTAATTGAAGACCGTTGAACGATTTTGCACAAGAAAGTTCATCTCCTCTGTCAGTTTGAGCGCAACACAAGACGTCCTTCTCGCAGCTAATTCTAGGTTGCGTACACAACGTGCGATTATTTTTCACGCCATGTTAGTACGATTTTAGTCAATAAAAAGTTATTTAGTTTAGGTAGCTACGTGATTTTAAGCAGAATTTTGCCTGAGAGATGTGTTTGTGCAACTGTGTATTTTCATTCTACGGATATCAACTAAACCAAAATAACAAAAATTAAAAATGCATATATATAAAGAAACAAGGCAAAGGGCCTATCCGGGAGTCGAACCCGGGAACTCTCGCACCCTAAGTGAGAATCATGCCACTAGACCAACAGGCCAATGCTGATCAGTGATGTACATTAATTATTTTGTCAATTGAAAATTCCACCCGTGTTACTAGTAAAGTACCTTTAGATACAGTTATACCAGCCTGTATCAACAGCACGTACTGCAGACTAACCTGAGATCGGGCTTTATTGTTATTTTTTTTTGCTTCCTTGCTTCTTTCGCTCGAGAGGGAAAAAAATAATGCCTGATACATTTATTTAACAAGCCGTCAACCGCCCCCTAATTTACATAATCTAACGTCGACCTGCTTGACCTGTCATGTTATTAGCCAATGGGCGCTTACCATAAGGGAATCAAATTTTGGCGCGAATAATGTCTCTTTTGAAATCAATTTTAGGGAAAACAAAATTTTTAAGTACGTCCATGTTCAGATGGCGCTTCCCCCCCCCCCCCCCCCAAAAAAAAAAAAAAATTAAATGTGTTGTTTTTGTGATGAAATAGTGCTAAGTAGCTGGAGCTTGCCGTTCCTTTATTTAACAGCTACAAATAATTAGCTCATTGACTTCGTTCTGTACCGAAAGCAGTGAAAAAAAAAAAGATTAGGCTGAAGCATCATATTTCACGAACTGAAAGGTGTTGTCATGAAAGCGAAGATCTCTCAGAATAATTCACAGGTTTCTGAAGGAAGAATTACAGTCAAACCCGGTCAAGATTCCATTCAGGAATTGATTATTTGAAAAGTGAGCTCGTTTGTCGCTTTTGTAACTCGTAGCCGGTATCAAATTGCATTCAAATGATCGGTGAATTTTTAGTATACGATGAGATGGAAAATATTTCAATGGATGAAATTTCTATTTAGGCATTCTTCAAATCATAACGAACTCGTCTGTGTATTCACTGCTCATTACGCAAGCAAAAATGCAGACTGAAATCAACAACAACTAACGGATGGCGGCATTTTGGCCAATCGGAACGGCGCAAATCATTCGTATTGTTTCCTATCCAATCAGAAAAAAGTCCAGATTCTGGCTTTTTTACATTTGATCCAACAAACAAATGTATCATGCCCACTTCCCGTGAGAGACAAAAATAGGGAGAGGGCATGATCTCAGGCTAACTGCAGACCAGACAAGACGCATTTGAAGCAAAAATAAACCTTATGGTAAGAAAACCGTTGAGGCCACAAGTGTAGCTGTACACTCCCTAAAACGGAGAAGGGTATAAAATGGGCTAGACATGTCCAGAATAAATACGAAAATTTCCATCATAAATCATGCATAAAACTCTTTCACTGGCTAAGGAGGAGGTTCCCCCCCCCCCCCCCCCATAACTTCAAAACTGTTCATGATATGGTCACAGAATAATGTACTCATCATTGCCAACATTTAGGAATAAATTGATTAACACGATGGCGTGATTATGTCATATTGTTGAGTTTATTGGCAGAAACCAATTTCCATCAATTTTACTAGCCTTTAACAATAGGAGACATTTATTATTGCAAATGGTCTAACCACCCCCAGCTCTTAACCATGGACTCCAAATAACTTTCTGGAAGTGACAGAAATCAGTGGAAATTCCACAAAAAATGCACGAGGGGGGCGGGCCGGCCTGTTGCCCCCGTTGAGCCAGCTAATTTTTTTTGAAGGAAGGGGTGGGGAGTCCGTCAAGCTAAGTGTCATGTTGTTGTTGTACAGACACAGGGCTATCATCTGGTATGCATTTGGGGTTGCCTGGTTAAATTCCAGCGGGTAGTAATTCTTGTTGGACTGTGGATTTGCTGAATTTTAGTACCGGGGCTTATCCTTGTCTTTCGAAGCTCAGTATCTACCTCAAATTGAGGGGCTTGTGCCTAGGTAGTATAGATGTCATGTTGTTGCACAGACACAGCCGGGCTATCATCTGGTATGCAATTGGGATAGCCTAGTTAAATTCTAGGGGGCGGGGTTGTTTTAAAGTTTGATGTGTTTCCGCGTGATTTTGGTTAAATCTTTGAAAGAGCCATGAAATGATGTTTCGTTATATTCTGAACATTTTGCCTACACTACCCAGAAAACACCCACAGAAGAATAGATCATTCATAGTAGCGAAATGCATCTTTCCAAAGAAGTGGGTAACCCATGATTTTGATCAAAAATATGATTGAATTTTTTTTTCAAAAGCCCATAATGATTGGCGATGTTGTAGAAAGAAAAAAATCATTTCTAAGTCATAATAAAAATATATATATATATCGATCTTGTATAATAGTATAATTGAGTTTTTTTTCCAAAGGGGTTAACCCGTCGTTTTTGACAAAAGGCCATGAATTAATGATTGGGAAGCTAAGAGCGTCCCATTATGGCTCTTATGATTGGCGATGGTCTAAAAAAGGAATTACGATTAAAAAAAGAGATAATTGGCTATTTCTTGTCCGAGTTTAGGTGAGTAATTTGGGAACTTTGGAACGATTTTGCAGCTTTTCGGTCTAGAGAACGCAGAGTTTAACCAGGAGTAGGTATTTGAGAGGTATAGTCTAGGCAGAGATTCCATATATTCCTTTTTGACGACGAAATTGGCGAGCTAGAGGAAAAAAAACAAAATAATCATTTCCTCCTTACTTTCTCACCCCAAACCCCCTTGTGGTTGTGGTCAATAAATCCTCCACGGGTTATTTATATTCATTACGCCAGCTCGACGATCTAGCTCTAATTAAAAAAGAAAATAGTGGATTTCTGAACAGGGTGAAAAAGCCAATTAAGATTACCGATAAGGTATCATTATGATAGTTATTCGACAGATATTAAGAATTCTCTCAACGTTCGTGTTGATACATGTATAGGCTATGCAAACAGGGGAAAAGTTTTCTTTTGGTTACATTGTTATTCAATAATAGTAATAAAGTTACTTAGCAAAAGTCATCAGCGAATGTGTCTTGTCCGGAAATAAATATTTGCTAGGCTAGATGAAACGTTCTACTTGATAAAACGATATTTTTGAATTGCCTTATGGAATATTTAACTTATCTCACGAATTGCTTATTAAAAAGACAAACTTACTAACTTACAGAGAGTATAGGACGTTTCAAGCACAGTGCATCCAGGTGTGCTTGGACGAGGTGAAAGCAACTGTCTTTCAACGGGAAGTAGTTATTATTATTATTATTATTATTTTACAATCATCGACAACACTTTTCAATTGTTTCTTCTTTCTTTCTATATTTTTTGTTTAGTGGGTCTTAATCGTTTATTTCGTTAGTAATTTGCCTCAGGATTTTTAATAAAACTGTTATTCTTGACTATTTGGTTTGGCCGGATATGAAATTATCGAAGGTATAATAACTCTGCAGCGTCCTAAGGAAATTGTTTATTCAATGTTGCTACCTTAATCTCTAAATTTTCAATTTTGAGCTTCTGTTATTCAATTTCTAAAACGTAACAGAAGATTTATATGGAGGCCAGGAAACGCCTCGTTAACTAGATATTAAAATGCAGCAGATGCTAAAGTAGCTAAAAAGGCCTTCAGCACAGAACCCGGTTACGTTTTCGAGTAAATTATAACCTTTGGGAAACAAAAAGCAAAAACAAAGAGCAAAACTTTAAAATTGACAATGGCCTACCACGTCTGCTATCAAAAGTTAAGTGAGCTATCAGCTCTTGTTCAGTCACACGGAACCTTTGTGCTGGTGTTTTGTATTTTCAACATGGTGTTTTCTCTTGTGGCAATTGCTGCAAATTTGTTGGTAATTCGCGCTCTTTGGAAAACTACATCGATACCAGCCACTATAAAAAAGTTGTTCCTGAGTCTCGCTTTCTCGGATCTTGCTGTAGGAATGGTGGTGCAACTAGTATTTGTCGTTATCATCGCAGTGATGTTAAGAATGGCGTCGATTGGAAACAAAAACTTTGCCTCATTTTGTCCAACAATTCTGGGTGTATTTTATTTCTTATTTTCCCTCCTCTGCTGCGCTTCGCTTCTAAACATAACAGTGATTGCAGTCGATAGACTTCTCGCTATTTCATTGCATCTGCGATATCACGAACTTGTTACTGCGAAACGTATCAATTTTACATTGGCATCACTATGGTTGACAAGTGGTGGCGTCGGCGCCATGTTCATTTTATTTCGTACGATAAATAACACGGTGGGTGCAGCTTTTCAAGCTTTCGGACTACTCTTGATGACAGCAGCATATATCCGCATTTACAGAGTTGTAAAATATCATCAGAATCAAATCCAGAGTCAGTTACATTCACAAAACGCCCAAGCAATGGATCTACTTCGACAAAGGAAGTCGGCTTTAAATGCTTTATTTGTTTATTTAGTATTTTTAGCATGTTACGTTCCACTTTTTCTCTCTCTATTGTTGCTGCTTACGGTTACTGTAAAGACTCCTTTGTTGTTGTTTGACCATGCCTCTGTTTTCTTGATTTTTCTGAATTCCTCATTAAACCCCATAATCTACTGTTGGCGATATCACGAAATTCGTAGAGCAGTCAAAAGCGTTTTAAAGAGCGTATTTTGCAGAGACAATAATGATACTTAAATGATTAACGAAACAGCCATCTTAGTTTTCCTCAAGGCACTCAGGGTGGACAATGAATGCCAACGTGAGACGCTATTTGTGTGTGTGCGGCTCTATGGTTATTTAAATTCTTTTCACGGAGTTGGTCATGGTATCAGTCAGATCATAAATAAAGACTCCCATTGCTTGCATTTTCATTGTTTAACAAAAAACACGTGATTGGGTCAATCTTCGATAAGCAATGAATCTTTTTATGCAGAGGAAAACGTGACCGTACTAGAACGGGAAAATTTCGCTGCCAAAAGTGAAGAGAGAAACTCTCGTTAACAACGGACGCTCTCAATTGACCGTATCTCAAATGGTGTTCGATTTTAGAAATAGATCTTTTTGTTTTAGACCAGCACTGCTTTGATTGGCATAGAATATTGTTAGGTATGAAGATTGCCTGGCTGCGAAAAATTCCAATGATAAGTATTTTGGACAAATTTTTACTCCACTCTTGAGAATACAATTAACCGAACACACCTTCAAGAAAAACAGCAGCGCGCGCATTTGCGAATTCGAATACTGATTCCAATTTGTTTGTTTGTGATGCAGCCGAACGTCGTCACATTGGATTTATAGCTTTGAAAAGATTTTGTATGCAAAGGGGGCTTTTTTACATGGGGACTTTATTTTCTTCGTGTACTAAAGCCAATGATCGTGAATGCTGGTCGCCACAAGAGGAGACCCTGGTCAAGGAGAGAAGAACGAGAAGGAAAAAGAAAGAAAAATCACCCAAAACCAGAAAGAGCTTGCAAGCTTCCGAAGCTAAGGATAAACTTTCCGTTTCTTCCGTGAAATCGTGCAGCAGTGCCTGTAGAAAGAGCAAGTCAGGTTTAGGCCAAAGAGCGCAATCAACTGTAGATTTAACCGTAATTGGCCGCGCAATCCCGATTTTACAAGCACCGATTACGACTGAGTTCGAGCCACGTGTATCAAATACACAAGTTATTAGGGTGCAGCCTAATAACACGAGTGATTATATATATTCCTCAGAGGGATCTTCTCAGTGTACAGGACTCAAAAAACCTTTAACCGGCACTGAAACAAGCGTCTCATTATTAACTCCGCCTGTGGCAGAGGCGAGTCATAGCGAAAGCAATAACGATCCAATATGTCATAGTGAAGAATCAAACAAAACTGCCCCAACAGGACAAAAATCTAAGGGGCAAGAAACTCCTCCTCGAAGTAGCCATTCTCAGCTACTTGAACTACTTAGGATACGGCTTGATATGGCAGCCAACAACATGGAGATTAACAGACTAATAACAAACGTCGATAGGGCTCTAGATAGAACAACTAGAGCCCTCGAGCTTGGCTTCCGACGCATTATGGCTGCTCGAAAATCAAGGCGCATCCACGCCTTATCAGAATTCCAATCTTCTGCTGTGGAAGAAGAGACGGATTACAACGAAGACGAGGAGGAGACTGGTACCAAAGGGGAGGAGAAATGCGGCGAAGATGACGAGCAAACTACTGAATTTGAGACTGAAGGAGGGGATGGAAGCGAAGAGGAAGGTGAAATCCGTCCACCCCTACGACCAAGAATTTGTTGGCAATAATTGCTTAATAATAATACAAGAATTTATATAGCGCCATTTCTGTGAGCTCAATGGCGCGTAACTTCGGATACTGCTCTCTCTGGCTTTACCGAGAATCGAAATAACTATTATGGACCTTCTTTGTACTGATAATACCAAACTGTGAAGAGGAAGAATTTTTTCGTTATCCGCTGGTCAGCAACAACAAAAGACAAGAGAGTTCTAAGACATTAGGGGGTTTTTGAAAACCGAAAGTCGCACTCAACTCAATCTCGTACGTAATCGTACCTGTATACTTATCTGAAAGTCCCTAATGTCTGCTTGGAGTTGGAGTTCAGTAACTTGGCCTCTTAGATGAGTATCATCTGCGAATCAGTTCAGAAAAGTGTATTGCCAGCACATGATGTGCGTTAAGTTGGAATTTCCTTTTATTGTGAACCGTGATACTGCAAAGAATGAATAGTAACTGAAGAGGTTTTAGACTTATCTCTTAGCTTTAACATCATTTCCTCATCAAGTTATGAGAAAGGTGGCCATGACAAAGAACACGAAGAAAAGAAAAAGTGATCAAATTCCATGATACATTCGTTCAAGTAAGGACTCCTGACTAAAAATATTTGGCCAGAGAAAACCAAACAGTGGCTTTGGATTTGCTCAGTTCCTTAAAGTTATGAACAGAGCAGAGAGTTTTCTGAGAAAGTGGGTTCGTACAAGAGCTTTTTGGGGGTATAATAAATGTTAGTTTTAAATTAAGACGTCGAAGAAATAAATATATTCTATATCAGTATTTTGCCTTTTAATAAATGTTCCTTTCAACTTGTTTAATTTTATCCTTTCTGTTGCCTTTTGTGCTTATAAAAAAAAAAAACTCGAAAAAATTGATTCGAGATTGATGTCCTATCCGCACAGGTGAAAAAAAATGTGCAAATTTAGGGAAATTTTCTGTTATCACCAATAACACTTATTAAGAAAAACTGACGATTGAGCGCGTAATAACAAATTTTGCTCGAGGCTGCGCAAGGTCTTCAAAGGTCCGGGTTTGCCCTTGGGGGGGGGGGGGGGTACATTAACCCAAGTACCCCCCGGGCGGTTTGCCCACAAAATTTGCCCAGCTAAGAACTGGGCTTGGGCCGGTGAATAAACTGACGTGTTTTCTCTTGCCAAATCACTTGTGACTAGCAGTTATGTAACTCCTTCCATAAACATATACGTTATTATAGAGATGCCTTGCGAGATGATCAGATGATCAGGTAGGTACCCAGCCGATCTTGGCAATCGAAACTCAATTGTATTAGTTTTGATAGAAGTGAAGTCTACATATAGACTGGTTTTCTTATGACGACCTTGTGGATACAGTACGTTCATAATCATTACAACTACATCGAGGCGATCCATAGCATAGTTAAAATGGGTCCTTGCCCCTCATCAGCTACATTCGGCGATTTTTATGGCGCTAGAAGTTTTTCAAAAATTTTCAATTTGACATTCAGGTCAAGGAAAGTCAAGGGCATAACAAAATATTTTAGTCACTGTCAATTTTTGCGTGTGTACGAAACTTTTTTAGATAGGAAAAAATGTTCATACAACGTTAAGCCTATTTATTCAGTTAGGGTGTTTCGATACAGTTTTTCGGAGACCGTACCGATATTTTTCTATCGCCTTAAAAAGGATTTTATCCTTGTTCGATCGCTATAAAAGTTTCACCAGTCAAAATGTAGTTTTAACTGAAATCGATATTACTATGACAGCAATAAACAAAAAAATTGGAAATTGATAAAAGACGAATTTTGCGGAATCTAGACCTGCTACTAAAAATCAAACACTAGGAACTTAAAGTTTGGTGTTTAGCAAATAACTTCCGTGAGAAGGAAAAAAATTCTGTATGTTTGAATTCAAATAAAACTTAAATATATTTCAAACCTCGTATTTTCAATAGCCGTGATAAATTATTAAAAAGAAAAATCTAAATTACTTAAGTGAATTTTACGTAGCCTCGGAATGCTGCTTAATATCATTTTTCGATGCTAGGAAAGTTGAGTGGATTTTCGTTCTTGCGGTCTTGTAAACCAACCTGCTTTCTCACCACCTGTCTAAGCGCAACTTCATTCTAAATCTTGACTTTCAGCGTTTTTTTTTATTTCTGAAACTACTTGAACGAATTTTTTTTTGAAATCAAATCCCATAATCTTGATAATGTATATACGTATGTAATAATGTCTGAAACTTTCATTAAGATTGATTCACTTTAACACCTTGTAATTTCATGGCGAACCTAGCCTACGAACCGGCCAAAAATCTGCGTGACAAAATTCATTGTTTTGACGTTATGCTAATGTTTGCTAGTAATGCGCACGGTACATACCTCCATGACTAGTAGATTTCAGTGCGACAGAACATTTCGTACAAAATTAAGCCTCTTGTTTTTCTTTTTTGAAATGGACTACTCATGGAGGTATGTACCGTGCGCGTTAATCAGCAATATCGATTTTAGTACTATCAATTTTAGTTAAAACTACATTTTGAGAAACTTCAATCCATAGTCAATCACTGGTGAAACTTTTATAGCGATCGGACAAGGATAAAATCCTTTTTAAGAGCAAATGTTACCAAAAATCAAACATTTTCAAAATTTCGTGGCAACAGCTCAAAAATCAATTTGGCTCATAATCTCATGGTAGGTAGACCTTAATGTAAAACAAAACACTGCATAGTTCGTTTGGCTAAATATCGATTAGTTTTCGAGAAAATCGATAATCACTGAATTTTGTGAAAACGCCGCCTTTTCAATGTGAAATTTAGGGCGATTTACGACGCCTCGCGTTACAAAATAAAACACTCTAGAGCAATGAAATCTACCACATATTGTTGAACAATGTCAAAAAATACCGTTAGAGCAATTTTTATCAATTCTCCGCTATTTACTTTTAAAATCTAATTTAATTTGCCCGACCTATTTTTATCGCGAAGAAATCTTATCTAAAATTAGCCTGTTATTTGAGCTTGTGGTACTGCATATAATTCGTTGAAAACCTAGTGGCTAAAAGTCAAAGAGGTGTTCTGTTAGAGGTCCAAAGGTTTTTTGGGGAAATGATTCAGAGCGAAGAAATCGATTTCTAAAATTGGATAAATTTTCGTGTTTCAACTTGTCCCACGCGTGACATGACACTCCAAAGCACATTACACTTGACAGAAGCACCTAAAAAGTTAAGCAGAATACAGTAAGTCGAGGTCTATTTTACGTATAGAATCTAACCTTTTTGTCTTCAAATCAATGATGAAGAAAACTGTATTTCTGCAGGTCTCGTTTCGTTCGTGAACCAAGCCAAAATCATTTCCCACGACATGACAGCGGAACGGTGGCATTGTTTGTTTTGCATGCTTTGGAGGTTGGTTTTTGTTGTGCGTATTCACTGCTTCCATTTTCCTCATAATGGTCTTAGATTGCCTTTCGTAAGTCTTCTTTGCCGCAACATTAGTTTTGAACTGAGCAGCAAACCAAAGCGGAACCAAGAGACCTCAAGTCAAAAACATATGTTATCACGTGGGTGTTGCGGAATACCGCTTCATACAAGTGAAATCTACAACTACAAAAAACGGGATTGGAACATGGAACAAGTGACTAGTGGATCTTAGCGATTTTTTAAATTAAATATCAGAGTAAAATCAAAGAAAGACTATCCTCAACTCGTGGGTACGTTGCTTAGAAAATAATCAATTAGTTATCACCTCTGCTTTTCCCACAGTAAATTTTAGGAAATGATAGAAATTCAGATTATAAATATGCTATCCTTGTTCTGGAAACACAATACTTTTCTTACTGCACGAAGTGCCGAGTAAAAAAATGGACAATTGCCGTGTTTTATACCATAAGCCGATCTTGCGACCCCTCAGTCTCTTGGTTTGCGGTCTACAGAATGTGTAACGAAACGACTAACGAAACTGTAACGCGAACGACAAATAACCCATTTTTTCAGAGGCTTTCGATGGGTTTTGATGTTCTAACGACAAACACATCTCCTCTGGACCCTGTGGCCATACTTAACCGATTGAAAAAACGACTCGAACCAATCGGATGAAATTTAAGGCTAATTGAGATCAGGTTACTGACATGCAGTAAAAAGCAATGTAAACACATTTCATGGCAATCAAAGAACGTATTATGCGAAACAAAGTCGACACAACTCCTCCGCGAAATAGGACGCAAAACATAAGCTTATGTTTTCTTATCTCGATTTCTGCTGTTATTTTAAAGCTAATGCTCAAAATCGCATCCATGTTCCCCCATGATCTTAAGGAGTCCTTATAAAGAAGAAGAAGAAGAAGAAGTGCCTTTATTTATTAATTATACATTCATTCATACACATAACCTACTACATTACTACAAGGTATGAGATCAAGCCAGTGTCGAAGTTGAAGGAGTAGAAGAGCAAATGCCCATCTTCTCGTCAAGTTTAACGCCTGGACGAGTCAAAGGCTCTTGAATCGTACTAATGTGAAAGATTCCTGCGTGTCTTAAATTTGGTAAGACCTCTATCCTCTGACCGTGCTGTAGCGCACGATGCACGCTCTCGGCGAGGAATTTGATGCCACCGAACTTCGGCGAGCGCGTGCTTCTTTGGAAACGATAGATCTTCGCGCTCTCGAGTTCGGACCCGATTAATTACGAAAACGTCTACTACGAGTGAGCGAGTGACTCATTTGCATATCCCTATCCCTGCAATAACTCGTGGTACGCTCGCGCGTACCCACGAGTTAAAAAGATGGAAAGACAAACAGAAACCTGTTAAAGAACGAATAAAGCAAAAGAGTGACAAATATGATCGCTATACAAAAATCATCACCTGAGGAAACAAAAAAAATTGCGGTGTTGCCCTTGGGAAAAACCCAGTGAAATAATAAAAACGTCGTCGCTATCACTTTTTTCAAATAAATTTGATTAAGAATGTCGAGCGTCTCAAAGGCAATGCGAAGAGTAAAGCATAGTGATGGCTCTAATATCTTCGACAAGTGCACTTCACACAACTACAAATAGCAGGATTTTTTTCTCGCTTGTCAGCAAAGAAATGAACGTATAGAAAGAAATGAACTGATAACGGAGAAAGCAATCGAAAAAATGTCCAACGAAGTAACGAAAGCATTAGCTCTTCAGCCTCACATCATGTACCAAACATACAACATCTGTGAGATCGTAGGTCAGTCTAGGCTGGCGAAGTTTTCGATACGAACACTGCAGAACATCTGTTCAGCTTTAGAACTGGATGTAGCATCGATGACTGGCAAGCGCAAGCAGCCGTACTTGGAAATTATTGAAGGCGTTGTGGCCAGGTGTGGCTATAAAACTAGCAAGACTGACCAGAATATGTAGAGATTAACCTACGAAATAGTCAGTGATGTCGAGAATGTCTTACTTGAGGTAAACTGAAATTGACGGCTCTGTTTGATGCTAACGGTGTGTCGTCTATAGAACTTTTTACAGACACTCTTCAAAGAGTGACGACTGACTGGGGTTGTAAAGTGTCTCGTCAAAATTATCCCGGTAGCTTTTACGATGAAAGCCAGGGGAAAGCTAACAAAAGGAAAAGTGTTATAGGAAACGGTAACAAGTTGTTATAGATTTATTAAGTCTGGAGAGAAAAAGAATCAGCCACGCCCACAAACGGAGAATTTGTACATCTTCAAGTAGATTTAAAGATTACTCAGAATTTTAAAAGGGGGATGGTCTAATGTAAAGTTTTTTCAAGCTATCCGGTGACTAACGATTTAAGAACAATCATAAGGAAACTTCCAATTTCATTTTTAAAATTATTTTAACTGCATCACATGATCAACCACGCTCTATTTTATCGAGAAATCCTTCGAGCTGAATCGCCCACTGGTCTACAGTGGCTAATAATACTCTTCTTGTAAAAACAGTTAAAGGAATGGAAAGAAGTCATATGCGTCTCGTCGTGACGAAAACTTTAGTTAGAAGAGGACTGGCGCTAGTCAATGAACACCAGTTTCACCTGCAAATTGTAATGATTCGGGAACCATTCCGAGCAGATTTCGCATTTGCTTTGATACAGAAAAACTGGAGCTTCACGTTAAGAAAGTGGTGGGAATCGTTAGTTACAATTCTCGAACACTAGTGGCTGGAGGGCGTAGTCGATCAAGTCGCCAAGTAATTTGGATTTCTTTTTTTTTTTTGGAAAATGCGCATAAAAACCACTTACTCTTTGTTAAAATTAGTTTATCGAGGAATTTATTATCCGTGACCGGTCATGTCTGGGTGATCCCGTTTAACCCACGAGGCAATAATGTTCTTACCCTTTTCATAGCTGGAGACCATTACCGGCTGAATTGTTAAAAAAAAAAAAAAAGAAAGAAACTAGGTGGTGATGGTCAAAGTCAAGTGTTAGCTTTTCCGAACTTGAGATGTGGCAGCGTCTTTCTTGTACAAAGCAGAGAATTAGTCGTGGCACCTGCATTTAATCACTTACATTTTCTAGTTCGATTTTGGGTAAAGCTTTTAGTAGAAGTGTAAAAACTTGTTGTGTTTCATCTTTCACACTTTTGATGATTCAGAGGCTAGATTATCTTGAAGATGGTTTACTTGGTTTCTCGCCGTAGAATATAGCTGAGCGTACAAAATGTTAAAATTGATATTGAAACTAAAAAGACTCGTTAATTTGAAATGTTTAGCAGCACCACTATATAAAGGGTTCATGATTTTCCAGTTGCAAAAAGTCCGTGCACATGAACTTCCGCTCTCAATTCCGGAAATAGAAATTGGTCACGCAACCATTGAGTTGCTATAAATACATGTTCTGCGAATCCAACTTGCTGAAAACGCCCAGCTCCGTTTTGGCTACGTTCGCAAGGAAAATGTAAGTTGTTATTACACTATGAAAATGTGGAAGTCTTCATATGCTGGTAAAGAAGGTCAAACGACCCTTTAATTTCAGGATCAAAGGATTTGATTCTTGTGCGAAATTGTCACGGATTTAAGACATGTTTTCAAAGTGTCAGTTTGAGATGGCTCGTTAAATTGTTTGCCTTTGGTTTGCTTATTAGTTCGAAACTGACTTTCGACGAAAGGCAAACGAAAATAACTTTTTAAATCTGATCTCTGATCTTGAATCCAGAGATAATTGGTCGGGAAAACTTTCCAACAAAACATCTCACGACTCTGGTCTTCACGCCGGCTTGTAAACAAAGATGACAGCTGCGTTATCTTGACAAATTATCTTGCACTTTGATTAAAATTTGTATCAAACGAAGGGACAACAGAAATACAATCTCTGTCTTTGATTTTTAAATATATTGGTTGAATTTTTACGTCAATTCCGCTTTTGATTGAATGCTCTCTTTGGAAAACTTGTATTCCTGTTTGTTTACTACATAACTTGGAAGGTCGGTTAAAACGGGGCATTGTATCCAACTTTAAAATTGAATTTCTTCGCGCTAAATCATTTCCCCAAAAAATCCTTTGGATAAGTAAAAGAACGATTATTCGGCTTTCGAAATCCATATTTTTCGACGTATTTCATTTAGTACCGCATACTTAGATTAAAGGTTATTTTTTGGCCAGTTTTAATGTTGATAAAAGAGGGCTCGCGAAAAGTAATTATATTTTCAAAGTAAATTTACTAGATTTAGTAGATTTTATTGCTCTAGAGTGTGTTATTTTTGTTACGCGAAGCATTCTTTTTCGACCTAAATTGAAAGCTGAAAACGTGGCAAATTCTCAGGATTCGGTCATAATTGATTTTCTCGAAAACTAATCGATATTTAGCCCAACGAGCTATGCAGCGTTTTGTTTTACATTAAGGTCTACCTAACCTGAGAATATGGGCCAAATTGAATTTTGAGCTGTTGCCACGAAATGTTTGACCGATGGTAACATTTGCTTTTAAGGCGATAGAAAAATATCGGTATGGTCTCGGAAAAACTGTATCGAAACACCTTAAGATTACGATTTCCATCTGATCCGGTGACGTTATTGTGGGAAACTGAGAAAAATACACATGCTCGAACTGTTGAACGGTCCAGGGTTAGCTGCCATGACAACTTTGATGCTCAGTTTGCAGCTAACCCGGATGAGAGTTACGAGCCTCGATCAAGTCAACTTTAGAGTATCGGATTTCTTGAACAGAGCTCGCTGATCTGAGCGAAAAATGGAAGCAACTGTTAAATGAAACACTTTACAATGTTTTACTCGGGAAGGGTGTAGCGGCCCGGGGCCAAAGATTTAGCTGGATCAATCACAAATAAGCCAAACTTATCAGGGATAAGTTCTCATGGAAACAAAATCAACCTCAGGTCCTATTATTGCTAGGTTGGATATCACACCACATCAGAATCGGAAACGGACATCTAAATCAACAGTAAATTGCAAAATCCCTAAGGGGACAAGTCAATAAAGCCTGACAAAAGGAGTTCTTTTGGAATATTACGTTTTATTATCTGCTATTTTGTGTGATAATTTCGCCTCGCAAGACTCTACGGTTTATTTCAGACCATTTGAGCTGGGAATTCTCTCTTTTTGTAGCTAGTTGATTTACCCATCGTTAGAAGACATCACTCCTTGCGTTTAGGCAAGAATATTTTCAGCCTGGTAACTAAAGGCGGTTTTTGCGGTCGAGAAGCGCCCGGCTCTGGTGATGCAGTATCGAATTTCGGGCTAGATTCCTAAGTGTTCTCTATTGTCTTGTTTTCAAGATCATTCACTACCAGAAATTGATGTCAAATTCGCCTCTGTTCTTAGAAAGGGTATGCTCACCCGCGACGTACGTAGCGATATCTCTCTATGAAAAGGTCGAGCGCCTATTGCAACATTTATAACAGTTTATTTTATCTTTGATACACTAGGAAAATACACCACCTACCAATCATGTATCTAAAGAGGTCATAAATACCCCATTAAACTACTTTCTATTAAAGTTTGATTACGTTGTCAGTGGTGCAGGAGTTCCAAATTATTGCTTAAGATTCTTTGCACTCTAGATTCGAGGTTTATGGACAACTACACAAGTCAAATATTACTTTTTTGTCCAAATTGAGCAGAAAGCATCGTTTCTGTTGCAAGTCGTGTCCAAAGCTAGTTCTTTTCGACTGCCATTCAGTTGGGTCGCTATTTTTAGCCTTTAATTTACCAGCGGTCGGTGTAAAGCATGGACTGACATAGACATGCGGAATATACGGATACGCTGATTGGTTGAAATAACTAATGCCCAGCACGTCTGGCTGCTAACCAGCATCAAGAGAGGATATTCTCTCTTGCCAGCATAAAATTATTTAATAGTATCAAAAGAATAAAAAATGGACATTTTTGCTGCAAAGGCTTGTTTAATTAATCAGAGTCATAACGTCGATTTTACAGTGTTCCAGGAAAAACAGAATCATAGAATGGCGTCTACGTTCCCTTCCATACTTTAAATGTTCTACGAAACGATGGGTTCTAAAAGGAAATGCTATAAAAATGCTTTATCGATGCTGAATATGCATCCATAGTCAGTTACATTAACAACGTTAGATCGTTCCCACTTGATGGCGGTGCAATTTTCCACTAACAGTTTGTGCACTAGTTTGAGAGGAGAGAGAGTGAGGAGATGGCGGCTACTACATGGTAGAACCAGAGAACCAAATTTTCCTGGCGATCTTCACTTTAGTGGTCACTTCTTCACCGTTGTTTCCCACAAAAGAGATGTCGAATTTATTCTTCTTGAGAGGATCTTGGATTTCTCCGGCTACTATCTCTGGTGCACCAGAAATGCCAGGAATCTCGACTTCTGTTCCGTACCTAAGCAGCAGATCATCAGCTACAATGTTGCCTACGCCATCAGGCGGTCCGTCGAGCTGGACAGCCTTATGAAACAACAACAAAACCCGTTTTGTAAACATAGTTATATATCTTATACAGTGGAACCCGCAACACGATGGCTCAGATAAAACAAGTTCTAGCAGCCAACGGCTGACGGGATATATTTAATATGCACAGGGATAGACACTAAAAAAATTAACTCAGTAAAATAGCAAAGATGGCGTCGACCTCAGCAGTTTCTGGAAAATATTGACTATAAAAAGTAGGGGGGTTTTTCGGAGTTTAGTCTAGTATATGGCCCCAAAATTCAGCTGATCTAAGTCTGGTAAAGACTTGGGATTCCGGGATCTCTACGGCCAACCCTGGCTTCCTCAGTCTAGAGAATAAGATATTCAACAAGTTGATCAGTTTTCTAGAAACATGATTCCCTATTTCTAGACCCACACTCTCTGCTAACTTTAAAACCTATCCCAGTATAAATTTCAACCAGAAAAAAGGTTCCCTAAAATTCTAGGTGACCTTTAATTTTTTGGGTAAAAATCCGTTAAAAATGGGCAATAACCATTTTTTTAGATGTTCGAAAATCCTAGGAGACTCAGGCAAGCAAGAAATTTTACAACAACTGTTCCGAAAATTCTAGATTTCAAATCGACTTCCGAACAGATATTTTCCAAAAGTTGACGTTGGGTGCCCCTATAAATTGATGATATTGGTCGCGTGTATTAGTAAAAAAGGTAACCATATTTTAGTGTCAAATTACTTTCATTGTAGTACCGCTTTTTATACAATTTTGTGTTTTTTTTTTTTTATCGCATGGAAATATTCAATGTTAACTCTACTTCATCACATAGTTTACCTGAAAGAAATCAGGGCTCTTGGTCGGAATATGGAACAAAAATACGTTCTTTTTGTTCCCATACATGAAGTAGGAACTAGACTCCGGATAGTCATCGTTGTCAAAGTGCTCGTAACGTGGCACGTCCACGACTTTCATCTTTGGGCTCATGAATGGATTCTTGTCGTCATCTGATGGCATACCAACAAAACAATCAAACTTTTCCTTCTCCCCAGCATAATCCGATTCTTCAAAGAAGACATCATGGAGTTTCTGCTTGCCTTTGCTTCTGAAAATTATTGGCTGAGGATCTGTGCTTTCTTGCATTAGCCTCGTTTGCATGGTGATGTACTTTTCGGCGGCTTTGTCATTTATGAACTTGAGCTTCACAACGTTGTCGTACTGCTTGGGGACTTCGTTAAAGTCTCCAACGTAATATGCGATCACCTCATTTTCTTGATTAACAACTCCAGTGCTGACGAAGTTGTGAAAGACGTTAGAATCTGTGACCTGCAAAAGTGTCGATGCAGCCATATGATCAGCAGCTAGTGAGATAGTGGTAAAATCGTTATTGCCTCAGAATCAAAATGGAAGGACACTGGACTCTTAAGAAAAACATCGACATAGCTATTATCATCATGACATGTGTCATGTTGGGAACTGTTTAGAATACCGTATTAATATAGCCGTCAATAGACCAATTTCGATATATTAAAATTCCTACTTAGCTCCGAGGCTTGGGGTAATGAAACAAAAGAAATGTATCATTCATTTCTGAACCTCGAGATGACTTCTTTTGTTTTATTCCGCCAAGCCTTGTAGCCAAGTAGGAATTTAACTTATCGAAATTGGTCTATTGGATTTCATGGTACAATTTTAATCAAATTTGTTGTAAATCTAAACATTTAAGTGTCTAGGGCCTTTTTTTTTTTTGGGGGGGGGGGGGGGGCATGAAAAGGAAATGCGCCCCCAAAAATATTGACTGGCACTCTTGTCACTGTTACAAACATTAATCCTGCATGGCAAACTTAATATTGCCACCAAATTTCGCCGAATGTGCAAAAATAATATTATCATTATAATAATACAATGAACATAAAAGGTGCTGGCTCGAAGTTATCTTCAAAATATCAGAGAAAAACCTTTGTTGCCGCTGGATGATTAATTAACTGACTGCTTGGGTGTTTAAATTTCAGGTGATCTTCACTAGAAAAATATCAGTGGCCCTTTTTAGCGGAGCTCCTCGCGCGCGCGAAGCGCGCGCGTGGGCGCAGCCCCATAACTAAAGTAATCTACCCATCCCAGAAAATTTGGTAATCACGTGACCGACCGACCGAGCGACCGACCGACCGACCGACCGTCCGTCCGCACCACAGGGAAACCAATGTTCAATCTCACACTTTCTAGCTAGTTTGGGAGCCCAGGGAGCCTAGGAGAAAACTATCAATGTTGTGATCAATTGACAGCTGTCAAGACAAGGTATCCGCTGACCAGTATCACCTGGCCGTATCGCAGGCTCAGGTGTCGACTCATCCAGGGCGAGTATTTTTTTGAGGTTATCCACTGACAAGTTACTAGTTTTCAGATGATCGCAGGCTCAATTTTTTAAAAAAAAAATTCATATGAAATATGCTGTGTTTATGTCATTATGGCCCAGCACTATTAACATTTTGATTTCAAACTGACCTCGGAAGCCAAAATTCAGCCAGTTATTTAAAAATGCAAGAAGGGAAAACAGATGGTTTTCACTTTTCTCAGGATAGTCACGCTTTGGTCACGCTCCACGTCCAATTTTTATGCCCTGATTGGTCAAAATTTGACAGGTGAGTTCATGCGGAAAATTCATACAACATCTTGAAACTTGTTTGCTTCAACAGCTGACGGAAGCTGACAGAGTTTTGTGTCAACTTGTGATGTTTTTAATAACTGTCTTTTTTCACTGGATGTACAAGATGAAATACAGCTGCTACCAAGAGTCTTCTGTTAACGTTATTCATGGCTGGTTTGTTTATTGAATTTTTGGTTGAGAAATGCGCTGCTTGTCAAAGTGGGAAATCTGATTTCGGATGGCATCGTTTTTGTTTTTCACCTTGCTGGATGCGTAAGCGATTCAGGCCTTACTTGATAGCTTTCAGGAGCTGCATCTCGAAATATGGTAAGCCTGAGTTATCATTGTATTTATATCTGTTTTCGTGAAGTCGAGCGCAGTTTATGAGGCTAGTTTATGCACGTTTGTATTTAGATTTGAGACACTGATCTGACCTAGTATGAGGTTTGGCATAAGCTTACAGAACTTTGAAAAGCCTTTAGTCGATATTTCACCGCACATAACAAGAAAAACCGTTCCGAAGAATATTTAGATATTATTTTGACTGTAGAAAGAAAACTTTGAGCGATTTACTTGTCGCGAGTTCATCGAGGAAAACAGCAAACACCGGGAAGCCGGCGGCTTAAAATTAAACTTAATTTTTAAGCTTAAAGACTCTAGGATTCTTATAGACACTGAAATTCTTGTTTTCGTGAATGAAACTTGTTGTCTCTGTAAATGTTCTACCGAATTATATTTCTGATCTTTTATTTATTGTTAGTTGTCTTTTGCAATTTTCATCGCTTTGCCGTTATTTGTTTACAGTCGTTCATAAACATCGCTTGCAGGAGTACTCAACGTACCGCGCATATTACACATCGCCGTGACGGTCATAAAACTGTCAATAAAAAATAAACACAATAAATTCTTTATTATGTTGAAGCGTAACTCTGTTAAAATTTCTTTGCAAACTTGGTAGGTGATTTTCGAATTTTTTTGAACGGTTTCGCTAAAAGCCCACGCGTGCTTCGATGGTCCTGAATATTGAATAAATGAAATTAGTCTTGAAAAATTGTGAAACTGACTGCTAATTGTCTGAGGTCAGGCGGTCTGTATGATAAAAACAGCGCCTCATAGTACTCTTTCACCTCAGATGTGATGCATAAAAAGTATAAAAGGTTGATTTGCACGCACCCAGATTTGTTGGCAAGATTTTCTAAAGTAAACTTGTCGAACGTAAAAATTCTGCCTGATTTTTTTTCCAAGAATTTGTTTTCCACGCCTAATCTACCGTGATCAAGAGCCATTATTGCTCTAAAATGTGACCGAAGATGATTGCCAGTGCTATTTTTTGGGTGTACATATGAGGCTATCAAACTCGATGCAAGATTTGTTTCACTCTAAAATCACTTAGCCTGTCCCTCAAAAGTCACACGAATGTGCCCTTAATTTAACTGATTTGTGGATTACAAGTTTATTGTTTGTTTTAAATTATAAATTTATTAATGGAGCTTCGCGTTTAGCCCTGGCTAAATCTATATATTAAACTAAAAAATAGCAATGAAGATTTCTCATACCGTTCCAATTGCACAGAGAATGCTGTTTCTCATGAGAGAAGCCATGTCATCCATAAACTCGAGGGAGGTGGCCCATGGATCCATGCAAGTTGTGATGATATACTTCACGGAGCTGTCATTATCAGGATCAAGCTAAGATCAAAAGAGCAACATTAATTGATCATCGACCTATGAACCAATCAACTATCTTTAACTTCGACAACTGGCTGATAATTCAAGGTCAAACGAAAATCTTCTTATTTGCAATTGCGTCTTGAGATTGATCTACAGCGAACTCTCTCTAATCCCTCGGAAACCAAATCCCAAGTATAAAAGGAACGAGGATTCTCGTCGAAAAAGTAGAACTTAACCCCGAGCAGGGAGTAGCTGACAGACTATTTGGCACATAAACAGACAATCAAATAAAATAACCCACAGTGGCTTACATTTTGTCAAAGATGCACCGTTATCACAACCCTTGGTTTGGTTTCATGGGAGACGTTATTTCTTTACGTTCAACACCAAGTTATCGCTGTATGAATAAAAATGTTGGCTTTTTGCCCTGAATACCCCGTAAGACTAAAATCAGCATTTAACACTCCCAGCTCCAAACGAGACAACCAGCATTCGCGTGTCCTGCACATTGTAGCCCCCCGGACCTTAAGAGTTCGTTTCCGTCATAAAGAGAGTTAATTCTTTACTTTTAAAAGTTATCTATTTTGCTCATAATAGTTATTATGAAAATTGTCCTTCGATATATGCCACGTACGGTGACAGGTTGACTCACCCCTAAACGCTTCTTGAAATGTGACGCAGCGGAACTGTGCTTGTAAGGGATCAAACTTGAAGAGGTGACGATCATTGGAATGCGATGTGCTGTATGCTCGCTTGACGAGTGACTGAGATCTTGGAAGATGGCATTATTGATTTTATTACATAAATCAACACTCTTGTTTCCTTTTAGGTTTACAGAGAAACACGGAATCATGGTGTCAGGTCCAACTTCTTTTAGGTACTCCATTGCTAACTCATCCTGCATGACAAATGCACAGAAAAATAAGGTGTTGCTATTATTTCGCCCCATGCACGGAAATCCAGGACAGTCCTAGATTCTGGATTCCACGCCGCGGACTTGGATGATGGATTTCAATCGTTAGAGGAATTTTGGAATCCTTGAGCTGTAGTCCAGATTACAAAGCTCAGGATTCCGGATTCCACATTACATTCAGATTAATGAGAATTTATACGGCTTTGAAAAAATCACTTTTGGGTGTTCTTATTCCGAAATAAGCTTAAATGGAATAAATCAAAATACTCCCAAGCTTATTAAAAAATTGCTGTAACGTTCCCATCTTCAGAGCATTCACCCCTTCCTTGTCAGTTTCGGGAAGTTATAGGGATTCTTATTTTATTCCGGAAGATATTTGCATAAAGAAGTTGTCATCTGTCTATGATGTTTTTGAGTATTCATTATGTTTTGGAGAGGCTAAGTTCGTGTATTTTGTTCTCGCTTAACATGTGAAATTTCCAATTTTCTCCAGTTCTATACTGTCAAAACAGCTGAGCTACCGCACTGTCTGACCTTTTCCTGTCGATATCAATATATATAGATATATATATAGTTCACGTCAATTGTATTAATATCAGTTAACATTTTCTAGATTTAGTTTTAATCGTTAACAGATTATGAAGAATTAAGCCAATCAAAAAAGGAAATATTTTGAATAAATAGATATTAATGATATTTATGGCACATGTCATGGGAAAAGATCACTGACCCTGCAGAGGCATTGATTTGAATTACTAAGTCGCACATTTTTCGTAAGAATAAGATTTGGGCTACCTGTACGTGCAAGTTACTCGTTGGATTATCCAACGTATCATGGGAAAAGACCACCGGCCAGAGGCGTTGATATGAAATTTTTCGTAAATCAGAATTGGGTTACCTGTGCAAGCTCCTCGTTGGATTTTCCAAGAATTCGTTCCTTAATGAATTTCTTCTGTTGCATTTCTGTCCAGTTCTTGAATTTGGGTAGAGGTTTCGTTGTCTCGATAACAAAATTGTCGTCATTGTCAGCTAGCGTTATCCACATGCAGTACATAATCTTGGCTGTAAACATGCATTCAGCCAGAACACGCCCGTAGCCGTTTTTGTGGAGACCTATAACCTGAAACAGTGGAATTAAAAGTGCAAATAAGTATGAGCGACATTAATTAGTAAAGGTCATCAAACGTAACGTATATCGGCAAATAGTCTTTTCTTTTTTTCGAAAAAAATTGAAAATCGATAGTTTGTTACTTTCTTTTCCATGGAGCTAAGTTTCAGGGCAGTTCTTTTTTATAGTCTGTTTGTTTTCTTTTCTTTCTTATTATTTTTTTGTCATCTTTTCACAGGAGAGAAGCAATCTTAGGTTACCCTGTCAGTACTCCCCTTTAAGTGAACTCACCCCCAATAGGTGTTCTGTTTGTTCGTTTACTTTTCCGCCAGACTGCTCATTTTATGGCTAAAATAGTAGGTTGTAGCTTACAAGGAACATTAGGCCTTTTCTCCAAAGCTCTTAAGTTGCAGAAGTAGCTTGGGTTGGGTTCGTTCTGGGTTTCGAAATTGCCCAAGGGGAAGAAAAACGTGTAACTCCAGTAGGGCTTAGAAATTGGCTCCGACATGAACACGGCACGTGAACAACACGTGGTTTCTATTGTTTGGAACATTTATCTCTTGTGATCGGTTTAACCGCTTTGCGTTCTTATCAACCCATAGAACTTGCCTCGGGAACTGTCGTGGGTAATTCTTTGATCTTTTTTTACGTTCCATGGAAATTTTACTGAGCCTATTTCACCTTGCGAAAACCGGTCCCAGGCAAAAAGTTACTTCCCCGTGGGCAACAGCCATTTGCCCATGGGTAAAAATGGCTTGTGTATCGGAAACTAAGTCTTATGAAATTTGAAAGTTCTTTGATAATTACTGATTAAGATGATTACTGATTTTTAGCCAGTCAGGTTACAGTATATATTTTTGCACCGAACTGAGGTGGAGACATTGCAAAAAGTGTCAAGTAAACTTTCTTCGTCAGCCAAGCACTCAGTAACCAAAATCATAATGTACACTTTAATTAATCATTCACACGATATTAGAGTAGTCACAGAACTTTACCCTGTTTGCAAGCATAACCCCGGCAGCCGCTGCCCCGGGTTTAGAACCTTCGATGCCAATGTCACCAAGATTTACGTCACCATGGTAATATGCCACTGTAGTTGTTATTTGAAGAAATGTGTTCATGTCGCTGTCTCTATAACAGAGTGCTCCCGCGGGGTATGGGCAGAAGCCAGATTTGTGAGGATCTATGGTGATAGTATCGCATTGATAGAGCGCTGATAACTGCTCATGGACGTAGGTACTTAAATACAATTCGGGAACAAATCCATCCTCTGGCGTTATGACAGTGGAGGACTTTGGCTGGTCGCGCAGCATGCTGCAGAAATATCCACCCCAAGCTCCATCCGCGTGGACGCAAAAGTTGAGACCCTTTAAAAAATAATAGGTACAGTTAAGGATGTGAGCTTGACAAGAGGTTGTGCAAAGGGTAGCCTCTAGCACGGGGGCGTGTCGGAGTCTATTTACTTAGGAGTTCTCTCTAAGAATTTTACTACGTACGGTTTCGCTAAATTAATACCCTTTCTGACCTTTGAGTCTCGCGTTTAATTGTTCAAGATCCAAAGTACACTCCCTAGTTTTAGAACTGGGCTGTGATTGTTCTCTGTTTGTAATCGTCCGTTTCAGGGGACGTTAGTGGGGCAGGAACGCGTGTCCAAACCCTACCAACGTCTGCGTTGGAGGCTAGAAACAAATGAGCACAAGTGACATTTGCATTTACGTCTTAATTAACCACGAATTTTAGCTATTTGGAGAGTAGTGTAATTAATAAATCAAAGCTAACCTTCTTGCTAAATTTCCTCCTCAAATCAAGAATTTCTGTCAAAGGATCCACAGCGCTTTCTTCCGTTGTCCCCATCACAGATACCACTGTAATGACAGGAATCTCTTGCTCCAATTTTTCTTCGAGAACACGCTTGAGATCTGAAACATAATGCGCACCGTTATATCACCCGGGGAAAGTTCTATTACAAGTTGCAAAGAGCTTTGGAAGCGCCAAAGTACAAAATCTTCTTGTGACATATCGTTAAACGTCCGTCCGTTAAAAAAGATGCCACTAAATCTTCCAAAAGATGTTTTTATCCTCTTCCGAAGTCAGGAGGTGTAGCATTGTATATAAAGTCAATTAACCAACCTTTTGGGTCCATCCGGGCATCTTCGTCAACTGCTACGGTCACCAGGCTCTCTCGTCCGAGGCCAAGAATAGTAACTGCTTTAGTTAGGGAAATGTGCGCCGTGCTTGGGACGATAACGCAGGCACTCTGAGTTAGCATGTGTCGTCTAGCAAATTCTTGCGCTCCAATTGACTCGTAAAGATATTGGCCCATAATCTCCATGAATGTCTGATGTTCCATATCTAGTTTTTTCTGTACATCAGAAGGCATCTTCAGGATAGTGTCGACGTCAAGATTGAGAAGTTCCCACTGCGACGCACTTATTACTTCCCCTTCTTCACCGCCTCTTTGGGGAAAACTAACCTAATTGTAGGATATGATAGCTATCAATGACAATCAGTTAAAGCAAATAACTAATACTATTAAATTCCAAGATAAATTTACAGGATGTTTTTCAGGGTCTGGAAAGCGGGTGGGGTCAGGAGGTGGGCCTTAATCCTGCATTTTCGTTTTCGCTCCTTTTTCACGAAAATCCTGCATCCCGCTCTTTTTTCATCGATTTTCCGAAATCCTTTTTTGTTTCCAAAAATAAGAAAAAAAGAATAGTTAATAAGAATAAGAAAACTAATTAACAAGCCACACTCTAAAGGAGACGGCACCTAACGCGCGCCTGGTTGATTTGCATTTGCTGCTCAATTGTATGACTCGAATTGCCAACATTGAGGTAGAAAAAAAAAATAAAACTGAATAAGAAATCCCGCATCCTGGTTATAAATGCTGGCGAAGCACACTTACCGAGTATCTGTAAAATTCCGTTTGCCGTTAAGATGTATGTTACGTTTTCCCGAATCCCGCACTGTATTTGGTTAAATCCTGGATCCTGAAATTACGCTTCCAGACCCTGACTGTGTTTTTTTCTTTCTGTGTGCGTGTGAGTGTGTTTGTTGCGGAAACGATTGCTGGTGCGCTTTTGTGTTGTGGCGCAGTTCAGAGTCTTTTCTATCTTTTGTATTACGTGATTGTACTTGTCCACAGGTCAACACCAAGAAACTATCAACTTTTTGCACTGCAATCGATTCCTAAATAACTGATCCAGCTGAATTATTTTAATGTTTTTTTTTTTTTTTAAGGAACAAGATAAACTGAATGTTTCGTTTGCTCTGTGGATTATTTCAAAAGCAGTATCTTGTTTATTCAATTTCACGTCAATTGTGGTCTATTTTTTGTTTGTTTCTACTTTGTGTGGTGTTCAAATATATTTTATTTTCTCATACTCTATGTCAGACCAGTCAGTGCTCGGAATTTCTAATTTAAAAATACGACTTCTGTCTCCTTTTAACTTCATTAAATCACGGTCACCTTATAGTCTTTCGCATCAGCAAACCTCTCTTCCTTCAGCAACGCCTCTTGCAGTCCCAGTGGAAAGTACTTCACATTTCTTCCCGCCCAAATTGCTTCAATGTTTGCGACGGAGCCACCGGCGGTAAGGTGTCCCATTGACTTGTCCTTGTCATACCCCATCATGACAGACAGGTCCGTGCCCACTTCGACCTCGTATTTGGTTGTAACGGTGGATGCTTCGGCTGCACAATTATTTTGGTTGAACAGCAATGCAGAGATGTAGCCAAGGTTAGCCGGCATAGCGGTCTCCCAAAGAACGTGGCCCTAGAAACATAAGCAGTCGACGTCACTTCAAGGAAAACTCGTAAAGCTAGATCCCGTTTCTCGAACACCAATGAGATGTTTCGGGTCCAAGGAGAAACTTAAAATCAAAATCTGAAGAGTGCAAAGCGCTTTCTGGGCCTGGTTTTCCTAGCTAAGACATTGAAGAAATCAGTCGATGCAAACACCAATGAAAGTGTCTAACGCAACTTTAATTCTTCATCTGTTCTCGCCCAGAGCAAACTCGATTCAACGTATCTTTTGAAAGTCAACCGTAATATTAAATACCACTTATCACTTTTATCACTTTTAAAAACAGAATATATAATAGGTAAAACTAAAACATTTATCTTTTTATTAGTATCTTTCTCCTACAAATGGATCTAAATGGCTTTGCTTTTTTGTATTTTATATTTCGTTTTGTCTAAAGTTACGTTGCCTGTCTAAAACAATACGGAAGAGTCCGGCCAAAATTCAAAACTTCATTTAATTGCCTAGAATCCACAAAGCCAAAAATAAAACTACGTTATGTGTACTACTTAGTACTTACCTTGTAACGTGAACTAAAGAATGGAACGGAGTTTCTCAGATCCTTTTGCAATTGGTCCATCTCCGTTTTTAAATTCTCCATGGCATGCTTAAAACCGCCTGCTTCTCGAAGATCGTCCGTGATGTAAGGAGGGTCACAGGGAAAATAACTGAAAAATATATCAAAATAAGTTCTTTAGTTAAGTTACGGAGGCAAAATGCAGCCCAACAAAAAGAAGGTGGGATGATAAGTACTGTTACTGTTACTGTTACTCTGATTGCGCAGCCAGGTTCATACCATTACTGAAAGACGAGGTGCGTGTCTAAAAATCCGCTTCACCTTGGTGTGGCACTATACACGTTTATACAAAGTAGTGAATGCTACGCGCTCTATGATTGGTCATTGCCCATGATCTGTTAGAGAACAGACACACGGGAAAGTTGGAATGTCTTATTAGTGTTTTGTCCAACGTGGCCCACGATTTTAAAAATGTGTGAAAGATTATTTCGGATTAAGCAAAATAGTAATAATAATTATAATAATAATAATAATAAGTATCAGAGAGAGCTACTATGACAGAGATTCAAAAGATCTGCATGCTGGGATCTGCACGAATCCTCAGAAAGGTTCTCAGTGTATGAACAGAATGATTGACTTGTGTGACTGACGCTCTAGGTGCATGGTTTGCGCCCGGCTGATGCACAAAAAGAACACCAGCAAAGACTGTGATAATAGAGATAATAATAATAATAACAAACAAAAAATATATATAAATAAATAAATAGAAAATGAAAAAAGCCTAAAAAAAGTTTGGCAGGAGCTGTTAACAAGCTAGCCTGCGAATACAGTCGCTTCTCCTCGCTCCTCGCGGCTAGGGACATTTCGGGGGAGAGACTTTTGCGCGATTCGGCCCCATAAATTAAATTCCACACTGATGACGTAGATTTGTCAGGAATCTGGTTACTAACACTGATTGGTCGGCGCACTACAAAAATATTGTTTTAGCTTAGCTTTTTGCGAACGACGGGCAAAAGACAAAAAGTCTCTAAGAACAAATGTAAACGCCATTAATCAACATGAAAACACCATCAAAAAAGAGCCATAAGTAGTCATTTTTCTTGGAATTCGAAAGACGAATTTGAGTCTTGGTTTGCAGAAGAACTCAAAATAATACTATAAAGTAGAACAGGAGAAACCTAAACTCCTCTGAACAAATTTATATCTGGAAGCCCACGACTACTGGATGAATCAGTTTTTCTTTATCTTTTTTTTGCTTCCTGGGTAAAGAATAGAGTCAAACTGTCTATTGGTTTTTTTTAGAATAGGCCAAAAAACTGTAAGTTCAATGTTGCCCCCGTCCTTGAATTCTAAGATCTCTATTAACTCACCTGTGACGAAATCCAACTTGAGCATCCACAGCCTGCGTCAACAGCTCGCGAAGCACGTCTCCGTTCTCGGCTTTAGGCCCAAGAAACCAGGCCCCAAGTGCAGCCCACTGTTTATGCTTGTCAGCTTTATGGTCACCTCGGCAAAATACTGCCCGTCCATAGGAGTACATGGATGACTTTGATGGACGAGGCCTTTTCCCACCCGAGGCAATGAGCTGGGCAGCGGGTCTCTTACGACGCTGACTAAACATTATTACCCTGTTCAGATGATAAAAGTAGTTCGTTTATCTTTTAAGAATCTTCTAATCCCCTGTCCCGATACTCCCACGTAAAAGGAGCACGGTGGCGCGTACCTGTCCAGTTAGAAATGGTAGAACCTCCACCCCCAACCCCCTTCCCCCTCCTCCGCCTGGTGGAATTTCGAAAAAGTTACACTTAAAGACAGCTCCCGTTAGAGCGTTGAAAACCTTAAAAAATGAATCATAGAGAGATTTGTTCTTGGGATATCCAAGCTTAAAACAGTGTTGATGAACATCGTGACTTGACGCACTCTTAAATCCATTTGACGTCAAGTTCGAGCACACTTTGATAAAATTAGAGACACTTCGGACTGGACTATTGCAACAAAGCTCGGAAGCAGTGGTATAGATCTTTACAGTAGCACGCTTCCCTTAGCAGATTGTAACTGTCACCCAGTTTAGGCATTTTCCCAGGCACCAATGCTGCTCTTCTTTCATTCTTTTTCTTGATACTTCCAAACAGTTTCTTCATAACGTTTCTTTCACCGTGTCCACTCGCGTCTATAAAAGCGATGACAACTGCTTTGAAGTTCGTTTTTGTTGTTATTGTTATAGTTATTTTTTGATTTTGTTTTTAAGGCATTTTTCAAGTCGCCCAAAATTACTTTGTCTCGATATTGCTTGTAAACATTTGCTGCTAACCACTTTTTTGAGGCCTTCCCTTGCTCCATCCTTGCTTCAATTTGTGAAATACAGCTTATACCTAAATAGTAGCAAGATCACTTTTTCATCAACGGTAATTCTCCCTTGGCAGAAATCAAAAAGACTATCACCCCGGTACCTTGAAACAGAGTATTGAGGTCCATTAAAAATAAGACAAAAGAATGCCTGCCATTTTGGCATATGGTGTACATAGTTATTTTGTCTGTCGTTACTGTTTCGGACGGAAACAAAAAATAATATACTGTTATTTATTAGTGGAAATTTTCACTTCACAATTGAGCCAGAATATCAATAGTTATTAGTAAAAGGTAGTAGCACTTCACTGATTCAGTATATTTTGTTATTTTGACTATTGTTACTAATTCATATTAAAACCAAAATTATTACACTGTCAGATATTTATTGCTGGGAATTTCCATGGTCGCCATCTTGGCCGCCATCTTGGTTTTACCAAGAATTGGAAATCAGGTTAAAACCGCGAGAAATGGTAGTTTTTTTGTGCTTTACATGAAAAATAACACATAAATAAACACTGCATGATTTTAGCCAAAAAATTTACTTTTATTGTTAATTTCGACCAAAAAAGGCTTGACCACCTGCTACTTATGACGTCATATCTCGTAACCATAGCAACTGACCATCACTAAACTCGTCTCAAAATCTGCGTAAGGAATGAACGAACAGCTACTGAAAACGTCAGGTTGGGGGGGGGGGGGGGGAGCATCCACACCCCTCCCCTTGTACGCCCGAGGGTTAAAACAAAATTATCCTGTTAATTATTGTTGAAAATTTCCATTTCTAGTACAGTTGAGAAAATGTTATTTCTTATACTGCTTGTATGTTCATATCAAACTCTTGTCAAACATCGATGGACATTTGATATTCAGTGATCATACATGAAGAACTCGTTCACTGCGTATGCGTAGTTCAAGGCAGCATTGCTAAATTTGAAATGGCGGAGGGAGGTATTGAGGTATATTGACGAGTATTTACCAGTGTTTAAGGCTAAGAACAAAAATAAAATGAGAAAGGATAACCAACTGTGTGAAATTGAAATTTGCGAGGTCGATAACGAGAAGAAAAGGATCAAAATTCACTACAAAGGCTTTCGCGAAGATACAGATGAGTGGCGTGACTATGGTTCTTTATTTGACCTCGAAGGATTTCACGCTGTAGTAAATTTCGAATTGATATTTCGGTCCGGTTTTCCATCCATTCAACAACTTTGCCAGTGATTTTCCTCCTGCCTTGCTCGCACGTCTTTAAGCCGTTTGCAGTACTGAAATCTTCTTTTTGAAGACGTTTAGAATACGGCTGTTAACAACAACATCGCTAACACCAGATTCTTCAAAACTTATTTTCACGACAGCGACTGTGGCGGACTCGTAACCGATTTCTGCATTTTTATTCTTCTTGCCATAATGTATAAATGAGAAAGCTGAAAGAAATAACATGTAGACCCCGGAAAGTTAATATTATAGGAAATTATTGACTCAAAACGCAAATCTGATTTTAACCTGACAAAATTTTCAAGGCTGGACGTATAGTACTTTTGTATCAATCCACATCCTAGGCCTCAGTATCTGAGCAAAATCTTCAAACGGAGATAAAGGGCTCAGAGAAGTACGATAGGCACACTTACTTGTTCATTTCGTGTCTGAATGAAGGAACCGTTGCTTCCCGTACCATCCGCATTGCCAATTACTTTGCTACCCTTTCACGCTTGGAAAACTGGCAAAAATCACAAGGAGCAGGATGTAGCTGTTTTGAGAGGCCATTTGACGGGCTCAAATCTGCTCTTTGTTAGACGTTTTACGTATCAAAACAAAGGAAATTCGTTCCTCTCTTTGATTTTGGCGGTACATTTTCAATTCGAGCTTGCGTAAAAGAGTTATCGCCCAAGATCCCTCGCTCGGTCGTGTTTTGATCACAAACGCCTTGTTAATTTTGATCGAACCGCTCGGGAAAATTGAAAAATGACGAGGGTAAAATTTTACTTTGGAGTCAGAAAATTAGCAAAATGGAAAGCCATGATATCATAGTTAAATATTCCAGTGGTACATTGAGTACTTTTAGTATACAGAATAAGCACGACGATAAAATATCCGAAAATCGCACCCGATTTTAGTGAGGCGCCGAAAGGGGCGTGGTCGCAAAATTCAATTAAAGACTATTTGTACCCCTTGAGTTTCATATGTATCAAAAATATTTTGAAATACATTTTAATTCTATATCTGAAGAGAGAGCTTTTGTAGTATAATTATTTGTGATAGCAATATCAGTGGTAATGATGACTGTGTAGTAAGCAAGCCACTACTATTTACGTTTTGTTGTATGAAGAAATATCAAACAGTTGTTTTCAATTCTCTTTATCTTTAGGCGTTGCTTCATATTACCTTTTCCCTCTTATCCCATACTTTTAATAAATAGTAAATGCTATGCATGTCGCTACCTCTGCAAACATTTTTTTTTTTTGATATCACCCCTCGCAGGATTTTTTTTTACACAAGTTTCCCTTGCAGGAATTTTTTTTGGGCCATTGTCACCCCACCATCGGTTAATGGTCCGTCCCTAGCTAAGGTCACTCAGGTCACTATAATGCCAGCAGTAATCATCTTCTGTCATCTTTATGTCATCTTAGTTGATACAATTTTAACATTTAGTCAGACCCCTCTGCGAAGCAATTTAAGGCAAACGAACGCATAAACAGCAAGCGATTCGTTTACCGCTTCATTCCTAAATTTGATCTGAATTTTGTAGGCGCCATATTGTTTAGCAAGAATGAAGCAATTATGCCTCTTCACTGAGAGCAAACCGCCGCGTTCGTCGACAGTGAGCGGATTAAGATTTCAACTCAACCGGAAAGAAATACAATAAAGATTTTAATCTTCAAGCAGTTTCAAAAATCTTTTATGTCTTAGAGCTATTGAAGTAGAGAGGTCATTGGGTGTGTAAACTTAAGTTACGTACCTTTGTAAAATTAGCCAATTTAACTTTAGATTTAATACAATTTATACTTCGCAATGTGCACCGCCGGGCTTTGCAAATAGGGCATTATGTCGTACTGATTCCAAGAACGCACACGCATACAAACAAAAAGTGCTGAGTTAATTAACTTTGCTATAAGCGGCGTGTAAGGTCGGATGTTCCAGAAAAAGAAATTGTATACAAGTGGCACCACTTTAATACGTGGCAGGTCATCCACAGCTTCACAAGCCAAATCGCAAGACACGAACATGCAAACCTAGGGGTAAAATATTAATTAAACCCTCGAAGTTTTGGAGTCACGCGGAACGAAGCTAGAATAGGTTAAATATGTAGCTTAAATCACTGCCCAATTGCCACCGCATGTCTGGCTTCGGAAATTTTCAAACATTATTAAATCAAAATTGAAGTATCTAATACGCTTAAACAAACCCCAAAAATTTCATTTTCTTCCTACACTTGTTTTTAAAGCTGTATAAAGTCATACCTGCTTGGAACGTTACTCAGTGAGTTCAAGTTTTGTAGATTCAGCCCTAACTGAAGCTGTGCCGACAATGCATGCAGTGTTAGCTTGGCCGTGACAATTATATGCACAAAAATGGATGTATGAACTTGGTAGACAAAATTGCATCAAATTCCGAGCACCAATGAGCTTTGCTTTTTAAATATAGAATGGTAATAGACAAAGGCGCTTTGTGTCTGTGTACTATTTGAAATTTGAAAGGTCATGGGATTGTGCCATGAAGCGTGTAGAATTCACGTACAGTTTCTGATTTTTGTCCTCACAGTTAGTTCTTTTTGAATATTTCCTTTTTCTCATGATCAAACAACTTTATGGCAACTTCATTTCATGATGAATTTATCAGTAGTATTAATAAATAGTTTTAAATGACACCCAAGAATGAATGACTGACCCATCATCTTCAGGTAGACAAATGACCAAAAGTAGTGTTTGTTTTGTTTCGCTTTGTTTTTTGGTTTTGTTTTAATTTTTTGAATGTCTCTGTGGTAACTTTTTTAAAAGTACAAGGTCTCAAAAATAAGATAGGCGATAACTTGGACATTGCAATGAGTAATTGATTTGTGACCTTTTGAACTCATCGTTAAACGCCAAATTGAAAACAAATTTCTGGTCCCTGCTGAGACTCAGACATTAAACCTGCCGTAAGTATAAGAATTTAGTATGGGAAAGTCACGTTCGGCAACAAAATTTCGTCGTCGTCTTTGAAGATTTTTATCGTTAAAGAAAACAAAATCAGCTTGGTTTCGATAATAAATATCCTGAAAATAATCAACGCGTGCCAAGACAGCGTTAAACATGAAAAAAACAAAATTCTACAGAACCGAGTTGTTCAAAGCTGGTTAAGATAACCCAGGGTTAGTGCAACATTTGAATTCAGATTTGAAAGCTTAAAAAGCATTTCAGTTTTAATTCTTTTTGTTTACAAGTTGATGATTGGAAGCTCTAAAAATAACAGAGAAAATTATCCGAGAAAATTCTTTTGAACATAGAAAAAGAAACCCGGGTGAACGCTAATCGGACTTCGAACAACTGAGCCCAGATGAGTGGTTTTATTTCTTATGCAGCGTCATAATACTGTGGGTAATATCATGTTAAAATGTGTTGAGAGCAGGGCTTCGTAGCTTTAGATGAAACGGTGCATTTAGTTAAATTTATGGGCATAGGTTGCTCAATTTTTTTTGAGTGCTTATGTTACGCTACTTAGTACTACAGGATATAAAGTACTAAAATATTCGTCCCGGATTCATATGGTCTACCTGGCCTCACAACAACAGAACAAACTTATACAATTTTTGGTTTGTGCTAATGTTGGTGTGCTTTTCACTCTTAGATATTCTGTCACAAGCTTGCGAGAAGCGCATCCAAACTCGATTTTGTCTTTTATTAGTAATTTCGGTTTCAGAGTATTACACAGCCAATAATTAATGTTATGTCATGTTTCAGTGCATAGCAGTGCTTTCTGCCGAAGACACGGCGCCAGAATCCGATTTCTGTAGCCTACTTTGATCGAGTCGCTTTATTTTCTGATTTTAACCATTTGTTTTAGTTAAGAGGACCAGGTTTCGCTCCCTATAGCAGTAGTGCCTTTTGTATATTTAATTGGAATTAAGCTCAAAAAACATTTTTAATTAAAAGCGCTCAGTGCGAATTTTATTGATAATTTTCTTGTCGGAAACACGTGTTTCCCATACAAAGCCTTGGAGAACCTTGGAGTAGAGTGCGAATTAAAAGTTTGTCTGAGTCACGCGGGGGGTCTAAGGTGACCAAACCTATTTTTAGTAATAGTGGAAAGCGCTATACATTCCGCATAAAGCATGCAGATTGAGTGCCGTATCTATTTCTGTCGACAAAATGGGACGATTTCTTTAGTCAAGTTTTTTTTGTATATATACGTAAATAAATTATAGCATAGAATCTCAGTTTCAGTACATTTAACGTACGTTTAAGTAGACAATTACAGAAGTTGAAACGAGAGGATTTCTTTCTTTCTTTCTTTATACAGGAACATCTGGTTTAGTTATACTACTGAAATTAATTTAGACAGAGTCCACTGAGGTATTTATTAAAAGAGGATATTGCTTGAGAAACTTCTATCTATTGACTTCCATGGCAACGGATGCTGATCTTTTAGCTTCCAAATTTGGTCGGCGCGTAGCTTGTTAAAGCCAATCAAAAACCAAGAAATATTTCAATGAATAATAATCACAATTTCAACAAGGGCTTGGCCGACCCAAACAGAAACCTGGCTCCAGGCTGCAGGGTGTGGATGCGTTAGTCAGTGCTTGATACAAATATTACAGCATCTCCATTTCTCACATATAACCCGGTCAGGTGAGTCTAGAATTTTAAAGAGAAGGGATTAGTCTCCCTTTTGGTGTGGGTACAGACACTCACACAATTTGATTCTTATCAGAAGGTGCTTGGGAAAGAACCTGTTCAAGAGAGAGCGCATACAATCGAAAATACGACATCCTTCAGTGTATACTGCATGAACTGTAAACGCATGAAATTTGTGGGGATTTATTATAAGAGCCTACTTTTATTGTACAATGGTAAATTTATACAGCATAGGCTCGGAGGCAATTGTTAAAAATTTCCTACAAAATGTTATTATTAGCGTCACGTATTATATTGTTGGTGCAACCTTGGAATTGCTAATGAGGTTAACCTCGTAAAGTATTGCAGCAGCTCAACAGACGATTTCGAGCTCTAAAAAATTATTCGACAATTCTTCATACATTTGTCGCTTCATAGCTAAAGATATAGTGAAAGATTTCACGCATTTATTTGTTGATTTGCTCAAAAGAGTGTATTCGACCGACTGGGTCTCTGTTTGAGTTTCACGGCATGCGCTTCCAATTTGCTAGTAGGGCTTCTTTTGCTTTGTCTGGACCCTGCTGAGTTGATTCTAATAGGCATATGCCGAGTTGGTAAGTTAAATCACGTATTTTTAAGGTAATTTAGACTGCACCTGGCTGTAGAATGATACATTTGAAGCCAAACGATATTCCAGAACAATGCCCGCAGTCTGCAAATGAGACGACCTTTGTTAGTTCGACCCGGCTCTTTACTTTGATTAAGGCTGCTACCGCTTGGCTGTTTAAAAACCCGGGAAATTTACGTTCATTTATGATCGTTTATGATCGTTTATGATTTATGATCCTTTCCTTACACTTCAATACAGTACTACAGTGGACTACAGTGGAACCTCTATATATAACCAAGTCCTCGGTATTAAACGAACGATTTTCTTTGCCCCGGCCTAGTAAAATATATGAAAAATAACCTCGATAAAGAAACCACGTTATAGCGAACAAGTTTTGCCAGTGCCAGTGCCTTGGCACTTAATTCGTTATATCGAGTTTCCACTGTAACTAAGCTTCCATTGTATTTGCATTCATTTGTCTCTTGAAGGTGTGTTGGAGTTTAGAAAGCTCTTTGTGTCTGCAAAGCCTTCCTGCATGGTAGCGTACTTTTATCGAGCGACATTTTTTAAATGAGTGCGTTTTTGTATCTTTACACGATCGATCCATTTTTCACCCACTGTCTTTTTGGCCAAGGAAGCTGAGTTAAACCATCCTGCCTATAAATTGTTTTATTTGAATCTGTATGTGGCAATTAAAGTTAGTACAAATTATACGCATCTTTTAAGATCAATCACCCGGGATGTGTCTTGTAACGATTGGCGGCAAAATATGATAATCACTATGAAAAGGGTCTGAGCAGCAAACACGCAAAGAAATGGAAATTAGATTTAAAGACAGTGATTTTGTTGGCAATTAAACTTAGCACAAATTATATGCCCCTTAAGATAGACCATGCACCTGGGATATATCTTGTAACGATTGGCGGCAAAATATGATAATCACTTTAATGAACAGGGTCTGAGCCGCAAACACGCAAAGAAATGGACATTAGATTTAATAGAGGTCATGAAGCTGGTCTGGTACGTGTCTGTGGATTTTTCTGCCAGGATTTAATGTCAGATGCAGTTTAGCACTGATTTTCTTTGACCTCTCTAAAGCCTCGAACTTTTAGTTTTATGGCGGCTAAATAGTCTTTCAATAAAGGTTTTAGTTTCTTAGGTTTTTTCCAAAATGCTTGCCTGGAACAGAATATCTACATACGTGTATTATTTTTTTTATCCGTGGATGTAAAAATTGCCTGCTATGTTTTGACGCTAGGTCCAGGTCCAAGTATTGTTTGCAGGATACGATGTGATGTGTGGTCTATGACTTGTAGCAACTCTTGAAAAATTAGAGATTTTCCAAAGCCAGTTCGTCAAAATTAACGAAAATGTCATTTTTTTTTTTCCTTTTTGAAATTAACCCCGAAATTGATAATTTCTGATTCGAATTAAAAGCCTGTATACCGAATTAGCACGCTACAAGAGTTGAGATTTGCCAAAGACACCGCAATCTGGTCAAATAAAAGGAGCAAAGTAATTGGAGGGCATTTCTGGCGTGAGCATAATTCGCAAGAAAAATGGGTGACTGTATTCCGGGAAAGGAATTGTACCACGGATTTGAACGCCGTTATCGGTTCAAAGCTCAAATTTGGCATGCAAAAAGTATATTTATTAGACATGGCATTTGTTAGGCTAAAAGTGAGAGTTGCTTCGTTGCCATGGTAATATGGATCATTGAAAACAAGCGCTCTCACATTGCGAGTCTCTAAGCCACGCATGTGTGCGCGTGCTGAGATCACGTGATATGCCAAAGGCAACTTGTGGGCATTTTTCTCAACTGGTCCTCACACTTTTTCTTTAAAAGCTTATTGGCTTCATATCTTCTCATGATAAAGTTGTTAAACATGCACATAAATAAATGGCCATAGGATAAAGCAGTTAGCTTGAATTTCATGCTTTTGGTAATGGGCCTGACTTCGTTACTTTCAGAAGTTAAGCTTAATTTCGACGGCTACGTAAAATAGGCATACCGTCAGCATAATTTTTCGATCAATTACACATTTGCAAATGGCAGGAGCCTAGCTTGACAGAGTCTTCATCAATGTGAGAAAAGGAAACATAAGCAGGATGCACGAGTTTTTGCCAATATTGTTGCGTTCTCACTGGGAAGCCGACTGAAATGCTTTGGAATTTATGAAGGGTTACAGGGTCGGATTAAATGATTGCAACATACATGTGGACAGAGTCGACACGCTAGATCGCCCTGATGAAGAAAAGCCTTATTGTGTGGCATCTTTATCCCTAGGATTGTTGCATTTTACATATTAATAACTATAATTGTTAAACTTGTTTCATTTGAGTTGTGAACATTTGTTCGCGGATACAACTTTGTATTGCCTGCGTTTGTTTATCGGATGAGTAGGCACTATTCAGCGCATGTCGTTTATGTCTTTGTCGTGGGTAAATTGCATGTCTGTGCAGGTCAAAACCTCGCTTTTTATTATTGGCCGAGGACAAAGGTAGTGTAGCTAAGAGTTTGCAATTTTTGCAGAAACAATGCCAAAATACATAAATCATGCCACCATAATTGACACCATCAAATAAACTTATCCTATTATTTTGCAGGTAAATTCCTTCAAAGGATCGATATATTATGTTTTCCCCCCGGAAAAAGACGACTCGCGGAAAGGCCGAGAGCAAAGAGAGAAAGCGGAAGGGACCCTTCCCTATGTTCATTCACAGGCAGAATGCTTTTTCAAGACGTTCTATTGAGGCCAAACCATATGCAGCAGTAGGGACGTGGTTTTTGGGACCTAAGGCCGAGAATTCTGACATATTTACCAGTCTGATGAATGAAGCCATCGAGTCTCATTTTCAATTTCGCCGAGGGTAACTTAACATAATTTATTCTAACTATTTTCCTTTTTAGTCCAGCTTACTTTGGCGGAGCGAGACTCTAAAACTACAAGCGTTTTAAGAATCGTGACGACTTTCATTGTATGCAAATGATCTCGTGATAAGCATGCGGTTTATTTTCGGCAATGATTGAAATGACGCACAAAATTGATCACCTTCGGTCGTTTAGGGAGCTTAAGCAACAGCGTTTTTGAGCGACGGACGTCAACAGGAAGTGAGGCTTTCTTCCTTTTTATATGCCTTGACGCGAATTGAGGCCCTTCATTTATGTGTAATTTAATACGCGTATTAAAAAGTAAATACCCTGAAGAATACTCGAACGTCGATATATGCTCATAAAATGGGAGAAACTAGACCTCAACCAGTAAATGTTTGTAGTTTGATTTCTTTCTTTCTTTCTTTCTTCCTGCCTTTCTATTTTCCCCATTTGTTTTTCATTTTATGCTATCAGGACGAATTTATAATTTATGCTTATAATCTTTAAAAATAAATTTAAATATTTGCTATAACATGAGTTACTTGATTCCCTTAGCGAAAAAGCGTTGCCGTTACTTAACTTGATGCAAGCGGGCCATTACGTATCGTTTCTCTACCAATATTAAATTGCTACCACAATATCTGCGGTATATTATTTCAAAACGTGACCAGGGCTGACACTTGCATTCCCTTCAATAGACCATTTTACAGTTGTGGGCTCAGTATCCTAGAATTTGAGTGAACCGTGAGGCTGAGGTTGACCTTGATTTCATACAGACCTCTTTAATCTTCTAAAGGAAACTATGCTTAAAAAGTGGTAGTTAGCATAAGCTAAGACAGGAGCACCATGCAAACGACTGTTTTCTCAGGGGCACCCAATGTCAATTTTCGGAAAATATCTGTTCGGAAGACGATTTGAGATCTAGAATTTTCGGAGCATTTGTTGTAAAATTTGTTGCTTGCCTACCTCTCCTAAGACTTTCGAACATCTAAAAGATGGTATAATTGCCCGTTTTTAACGGATTTTTACCCTAAAAAGGTTACCTAGAATTTTCGGGAGCCTTTTTTCTGGCTGAAATTTTCGAAAAGGTAAGGTTTGATCCCTATAATTTCCGGATCACTAGACTTTCAGCTAGGAAATCCGAACAGATGAAAAATTTGTAGGGGATAAAAATATGCCTATAACTACTATTCAAATACTAAAATACGCTTAACAATGCTATGTTTAAGTGGTTTTGAACTATATTCTCGTTGGGTGCCCCTGCTTTCTGTAAAATATCTGTTCGGAGAAGCAAATATGGACTAAATTTTCTATTACATGTGGATGGCTAATCAAAGAAAGACTATCGTCAACTCGTGGGTACGTTGTTTAGAAAATACTGAAATTGGCAAAAAGTACTGTTCTTGTAATAATTAACCCACTGTTTGCTTATACACCGGTAGTTATATTCATTTCATTCGCGAGGGGACCGGGGGAGGACTGGATTGTAGATCCGGGTATTTTAAGAAAGATGATACGGTAGTTCCTCACGTCACGCCGTAGAAGCATAAGGAGAATGATGAGCATATTTTAGACGTTAACTTTGAATATTGTGGCGTTACTACTGATGCTATTGTTAATACTCAGACTTGACGAGAAGATGCTTGCTCTTGGCTCCGCAAGATCACGGGGGAAATACAAACTCCAGCTTGTGGAAAGTGATCTGAAAGTGAGAAAATGTCATGCCATGTTACAGCATTACTGTGACAATGTCACCTGAAGTAAATATCTTTGCTTTGGAAACTCAATACTTTTCTTGTTGTTTATTGGACTTTATTAAAAAACAGTTATTTTGGTCACTACAGTCTACAACACGAATCGATTTATTTGCATTTTTAGGTTTTTTAGTTTTCGTTCTTACAATATAAATAAGCTTATTATTAGTTCAACAAAGGTAAGTTGAAAGAGTCCTTTTTCTCACAGGGCTACTTTTACACAATCTAGTCGCAACGTACCTTCGAAAATCAATCGACAGAAAGCTTCTCATTGCAGAAGAATGCGGTGTATTATACATAATATAATACTACATCTTCTACATGACTTACTTTTCTTGAACATCTTGGTGACTTTCTTACATTGCAACCTTGATGGTTCTCTGTCACGGCGGGTAACTCCATTTTTGGAAGTTAACTTTGATTTAGTTCTTGATCGTTCCGATTTACATGATTCATTGAAGCTTAACTCCTCCAACCGTTGTTTGTCGTCTTGGTTAGACACGCAAGTTCTTCGGTTAAGCATCTTCAAAGCGTACATCGTACTTTCAGTCGTCAGGTTGTTCAATAACAAAATCTGTTTTCGCTCATATAAGGATAAACGCTCAACAAACTGCTCATTTGGTTGATACAGGTTCTCAAAGAATAGCATAGCATGACATTTTCTCTCTCTAAGATCACTCTCCAGCAAGCTGGAATTTGTATATCCCCCGCGATCTTGGGGAGTCGACGAGCAAATGCTCATCTTCTCGTCAGGTTTAACGCCTGGACGAGTCAAAGGCTCTTGAAATCCAATCCCCGAGTGAACCATCGTATTGACTTGAAAGACTCCCGCGTGTCTTAAACTTAGTAAGACGCCTAACCGTGCTGTGGAAAATTCGCAACGAAGAAAACTCTGAACAGCCCACGATACACGCTCAGCGAGGAATTTATTCCCACCAAACTTGGGAGCGGCGATCGAAGTGCGTGTTTCTTCGGAAACGATAGGTCTTCGCACTCTCGAGTTCAGACCCGATTAATTACGATTAATTACGAAACCGTCTACTACGAGTGAGCGAGTGACTCATTTGCATATCCTTGTCCCTGCAATAACTCGTGGTACGCTCGCGCGTACCCACGACTTAAAAATTGCTAAGAGACTGTTTCATACTGTTCCACTCATGTACAATTTTCGAAGCTTAGCGAATAAATTCCCTACGATTTTCTGAAGTTTAATTTTTCACATTTCACTCCCCAGGTTAAGCTATTTTTCGTAGTAAAAAGGAAACTCTAAAATTTTCGGATTCAAAAATGCGATGGAGAGAATTCTCACATCTAAAATTTTCGAAAAAGTAGTACTGAAGCCCTAATAATTTCGAAAGACTTAAGTTGCCCTAGGATGACCTAGCAGATACAAATTTCATAGCGCAGCTTAAAATGCATTTCTAGAGATCTAAAAGTACTCTGGATAGCCTAAAAAGTGTTTTCAATGTATTTAGGAGGAAACCGTTGTTGGATGTCCCTGATAAGATCAACATGATTTGCATAACAAAGCTGGAAGGTTTGCATCAAAACAAGTTCAACTCCACCCTCATTGTCACCCGTAACTGTAAAATGGTTCATTGAAAACTTTCAAGATAATTATTTTTAAGTGTATTTTATCTTTAGTTTCTACCCTTGTGATCCACCTTATGTGACAGACGAGGTGAGACAAGCTCCTTCTTTCCAGCTATCCAAGTTAAAAATGGAATTTGAACTGAAGAAGATGCAGAACGATCTGCACAAGTCGGTGCCTTTCTTCAGCACGAGATACAAGGTGGGTTATTGCCGCGGTTTGGGAACTTGGCAGGTGATTTTATCTGTAGCTACAATCGGTCATAATTTGAAAAACTGCAAGAACGTGACAAAGGTTCATCCATGACCTTTTCTTAATACCTGAAAACTGGTCTTAAAATAATTTTGAGAGATAATCCCTCCTCCCCATTTATTGCTTTACAGCTGACAAGGAGGCAATGCAAAATTGGGTAACACAACAATATAATAATAATAATATAAACTTTATTAACATATTCCAGACAAGTTGCCATTTACAAGTTAAAAATTCCAATATTAAAATATCCAAGGCACAAAAAGTTATTAATATCATCATTATCCTCATCGTCATATCATATATGTCATGATATCATGGTTACTTCAACTAATACTAATACTACTATCATCATCCTAACATTAATTAACACATTCCATACAAATTGGTATATACAAGGTAAAAGTAAGAAAAAGAAAAGAAATAACTATTAAAACCTATTTCAACAGTGTTTACATTATGGCTCCCTCCTGGGTTTCAACGTCAATATCAATGTTCTTAAAGTCACAAAAGGCTTTCCTTGTAGCTCTTGAACCTCTTAGGCAGACTAGTGCGGATCTTAGTAAAGCGAAGGATGTCCTTGCTCTTATCCAGGAGATTGTTTTAGCATAATGTTCTCCTTTCTTGATGGAGATCAGCTGCGCCAGTCTGGAATGGTATTGCAAGCACTCGTTTCCCATGCCGCCTGTTGACGTGAAAATAAGGGGTGTAAAAGTTCCTTGTTCGATATCCAAAACCCTCCTCGCGTAAAGGCGCTTCTTCTCGTTCTCATGATTGCGGTATATCTGTTAGAGCTCTAGGTCCCTATACGAATCAGCATTAGGGTGACAAACCCTCACGTCAAAGAATGCTGATCGTTGGTTCTCCCAGAACCCGCGCGCATGAATATCCAACCTCGCATCTGGAGCTCGATTAGAACCTCTTCCCAGCTGTTCACCCGAAATATCTTGCAGGCAGGCTCAATCTCAACATCGGTACAAACCATATTCAGGAGTTCGGCTTGTAGGTCCCTCAGCTCATTGTGACGTTGGGTAACGAACCCACCTCTCTTGCATATCATTGCGTGGTCCACTGTAAAAGCATCACCGCATACACAGGTGGAGGGGATATCATCAACCGGCCAACCGTAGCGCAGTTTGATTGCATTGCGGAACTCTCTCTTATTTAGATTGAAACCCATTTCACGAAGGGGGAGTACCGTCAGCCAAACAGATGACCCTTTTCCCGCAGCAAGGTCAAGTGCCCGTTGGACTTTCTGTGGGGCTACCCCTCTGATATACTCTGCCCTGTCTTGGAGCACCGTTGCTCTCTCACTCCTCATTGCCTGTTGTAGTGGCTTGATCAAAGAATCATCCAGCATCTGCTGGGATTGAGCCACGATCTGTTGGACCAGCGGGATGGTAACTTTGACGGGGGAGGATTGCTCAAGATTTGCGTCAAGACACGGGTTTCTCATTCCAAGCCCCCCTAGACGGACTGGCAGTGCTAGAATGTCCCTGTCCAGCGGAGTGCACCTATGCTCCGTAATTGCAGGAATGAGCACCTTAGATATGGCAGTCTCCAAAGGCTCCAATAATTCTTAAATATCAGGCAAAGTTCTCAAAAAATATGTCCATCGGTGCTTGAGGCCAAAGGAGTAAGCAGCATAATACGCTTGAGGCTGAGAAAGAGCAAACTCTGCCAGCTTGGTAATCTCGCTGACCCAGTTAGTCACCTTCTCGCTAACGTATTCCTCTAGATATTCCCGTGAACCTATCACCGCACCCAGATGTTTTTGTCCCTCTACCGTCACAGCCGTGTCCTTGAACACTTCTTTCACGCTTGCCTCTTTATCTGGCTTTGAGATAATCCAACGTTTCTTGGGGTTGGGAAAATAGCCAAAGACAGGGCCAAGGCTGTTGAGGACATCCCACCATTTCTTGATTTCCAGTACAGAGCCAGCTCCACAGGCATCGTCAGCAAACCAGCACTGTTTAGTACTGGACGCCGCCTGCAGGCTTGTGATCAGCGGCTGCACACTTAAGGCGTAGAGGGCCATAGCAATTGGGTCACCCTGTGTTGTTCTTTCAGCTGACATGATCTCTTTGCCGCCGGTAATAAACAAGCGTGCCGACTTCCTGTAAGTATTGATGGCGTATGCTGCAATTACAGGGCAGAGAACCCGGATATTATGCAGTGAGGTTGCTCTGTTAAGTGCATTGAATGCATTAGAAGCATCGATGAGCAGTACCGCGTCCGTGTCATCTGCTTCAAATATGGCATGCATAGCATGTATAGCAGCTTCGCTGCCGGACTTTTGACCTGCGCATAGCTGGAGTGAACCACTCGCCTCAACCACGTCTCCCTTTGAAACGTTCATTACACACTTTCCAATAATCCTTCGTATCACCTCGCCTACCCCTATAGGCCTCACTGCACCTTCACCTTTATCCAGGGGAATCAATCGGCTTGCCACCAGTGGCTCTATGGTTGCAGGTCGATATAAGTTGTACATAGAGTCCTTGTCATTGTGGCTATCGCCTCGCATAGTTTTGTAGACGACTGTTTAAAGGATTTGCAAGCCATCATTCTTCTAAAACCATTAGCGTGGACCCCGCATGGTCCCCCTGATCCCTTTGTTCTTAACGCAGCCTCCCTTATCATCTCACCATTTATCTCTGAGTACACCG
>JBBMOI010000005.1:17780000-17932500 GCA_038088405.1 Porites divaricata | reverse complement strand
AGCCTAAAAGCGGAGCTTCGCTTGATTCTCTAATTTTTATATGGGAGGTGGCAAGAGGGGTGGTGGCACAAAACAAGCAACAGCAAACATGAAAAGCTTTATCCAGTGTAATTCACTATTTAGCTAAAAAAAGCGTTTTCCAATGGATAGAGATGTTACATTCAGCCGATTATAGCAACTCATGCATCCACCTTTTGAAATGGCCAAATGTATTAGGGATGGGAACGTAGAATTTAGGTGGACATATTTTGTCAGTCACGGTCATTAGCTAATACCAACGCTTTTCCAGTAATTCTTGTCTACGATAACGTCTCTCTTCATTCTTCACCAGTACTGGAACTGACTTTAAAAGAGAAAATGATGAATCAGATTCCGGTGATCAGCGTGATAAGTATCATGGGAACAACAGAAGAGAGTGCCGTTGATCCTTTGGATGAAATTCTTTTTATCAGGGAAAAACTGAGCAAGGAGGTTAGTTTATCATTTTGTCTTATTTTGTTCTGATTTCCCTCTCTGTAAACATATCTTGGGAGGATGTGAATCGCTCGTCGAGGTATGTAGCCTGCGAGCAGGGTCTCAATTTTGGGTCGTTTTTTCTTGCTGGGTTGTGTTACATATTTAGAGTGACTTGTATAGAGTCATCCATCAATTAAAGGACAGGCTAAGGAGTAAGCTAAGTTAAATTTGATTAATTCCCTAAACACGCCCATGTGGCCGCTAAGTCAGAAGTCTTGCTTTTTTAAGATCACAACGAGAATCCCACTTTGATTTTCTGTCGGCGGCCAACGATGAAATGGGAAAAACTGCATCCATGATGATCGATCTTTCACCATCACCAAGAGAGGATAGCTTTATCCTCTCTTGCCATCACTGAATCGTATTCGTATCTAGCGCATGTACTTCACCACTTTACAATATTCAAAGGATAGCTCGACTGTGTGCATTAATATACTATACAGCTTTGAATCTTTCTTTCATTTCATTTCAGGGATTAAATTTCAGTATCCACGCAGACGCTGCCTGGGGGGCGTACTTTGCATGCACGCTGAGAGATCCGACAGATGATACAGCTATGAAAAATGTCAAAGAGGAAGCATTTGTTCCTGAACTCTCCCTTAATGCGCACGTTACAAAGCAGTTGCAAGTACGTATCCCTCAACAACAAAAATATTTTCTTCTCCAGAGAAACATAATTCAACAAGCGGTCAAATCTCTGGATTTTTCTGGAGGTTCACGGACTTTTTAGGAACAATTTGGAGGAATGTTATAGCTTTTGGTGAAATAATTGCAAGATCTTTTGTTTTAGTCACAAATTAAAGTGGTTCAAACTGTTTGCAACATTTGTTTATACTGCAGTGGTGGAAGTGGTATTTTTCATTGGTATGAACACTTAATATATTTACCGAAGTGTATTTATTTACACAATTAATAGGACTTTGCAGTTTGGGGTTGCTTTTATCTTGGCCGAGGCGGAGAACACCAGAGGCTACAGGGATCGATCAGCTCTGCGCTGCAAAATCAGCTGTTCCGCCAATTGCATGGCCTGAATCTCTTTCTGTGATGTCATTTATCTAATTACTTTTCCATCATTGGGCGATTGACCAGCATAAATAATTATTTAAGCCCCTTTTTAAAAGTTAGCTTGGAAGCAAGAAATCTATCAAAATATAATTTGTTATAAATAATAGCATACATTCAAGTTTTGTGACCACTTCATTTCTATATTAATTTTGTTGAAGGCCCTTAAGCACTGCGATACCATCACCTGCGACCCACATAAGTCTGGATTCTGCCCGTACCCAGCTGGGGCTATATGCTATCGGGACAAGAATCTTAACAATTTCCTCAACTTGTCAAGTGGCGTGCTGTACTACCACGGTGACTCTAACCTTGGCAATGTGGGTATAGAAGGTTCAAAACCTGGTGCAGCTGCTTCCGGGGTGTTGCTGGCTAACAAGGTACGCAATATCTTTTGAACAGGCTGCATGCACGATATTGCGTCATTTCCATAAACCAACAAAAAGATTGGTTCGTCCTTTTGAATATAGTAATGCTTTACACCATACAGAGAAATCGGTGGCGTATTAAAAAGTAGTATCTCGATGTGTTGTTGCAATAAAACCCCATTATAACCAAGAGCTATCTAAGGAATCTTGGTCAAGTAATATAGCATGAAGGCAGCGAAATAGTGAAAATCCTGGGGTTGAAATTAAGTTACTACCTGCTGAAGGTATTCAAGACTGACATTATAAATGCCTGCAAAGGTTATAGTTAAGTGGAACCTTTGTATGTCAAGGAGCAAAGGAACTGGGTCAACCCTTCAATAAAAAGTGGGGTAGAGGAAGTCATTTTCTATTCTGAGCTTTCTTGCAAAGGGATTCGTTTGTCCTTTCTCACTGTAGCTCAAACTGCATAGATGGCCCGATCATATATACTTGTTGTTGTCGTTTTTTTTAATTTCAATTTCATTTACTAATTACATATAGTTAGTAGGCCCAATAAAATCTATATCATCCGCGATGTATTTTTTAGGTCATAGGTCTTCACAAGAATGGCTATGGTCGCGTTTTAGCCGAGTGCATGTTTACCTCAAAGATTCTTTACTGTTACTGGGTATGCCTGGCCGAAGACAATGACGACTTTGTTATTGAAACGACCAAGCCGTTACCCCCCGGGGTAACCAAGGCCTTTATAAAAGACAACATTCTTGGTAAAAACAACGAGGAGCTGGCAAAGGTACTTTTAATTATGGACAGTGTGTATTAAATTGACAATCTGTGATTGTACATCACGTCGCGATAAAGAGATCACTCAACGAGACCTCGTCACATATTGATGCCATTATCGGCTTGACAATGTGATATATGTGCCATTGAGGTGAAAGACTTGAGAAGCCCAAAAACATTTCGCACTTTAACTTTATGACGAAAAGATGCACCTACTCACCCAGATCGGAATCTTTTCAACGTCCACCTTAAAAAAAAAGATAATAAGATACAACTGTTTATTTCGGAAGTTCTCCAATTGGGTGAAGGGAAGAAAAAGTTTACGAATAAAAATATTTTTGAGCTTTTGTAAAGCTTCCCAATGAAGTGTTTATACCCTCTTAATGAAATCAGAAAAAAGTATGGCTATTTGGAGAGCAGTTTGGTTTGATTGAAGTAACCACCAAACATGTGATTTAAAACGCAGGTCTACAACCTATTTCGATTTAAAAGTTACAGTTATGAAAAAGTCACCGTATATTATACAGTTATTGTATTTATTTCTCTCTCTTTTTTAATAGGATGAAACCCTGATGACATTCCTTCAAGAAATTGGCCCCGACACTCTAATTCCCTGCTTTTCAGTAAATATCCGTGGTAATAAGGATGTCAGTATTACCAATAAAATAGTCCAGGCAATTTTCAACGATCTTTGTCACATGTCTACTGGAGAATCAGAGCAGCGGATGCCTTTGATTGTGACGACATCCACCATGCAGGACCACAGGCTCAGTTCCACTTTAGAGGACTTCAAGGAAAGACTCGGGGTAAGGAGGTAAAAAGGGCATGAGTAGTGTGACTAAAGTCATTAATTTTAATTCCAAAGTTCCATAATTATTTTCATATCATAAATTAATAATTATAGTAATAAGGATAATAATGATGATGATGATAATGATGACTGTGATGAAGTTAATAACGGTAATGCAAATGTTCATGATTATGATAACGATAAATTGCTCATCGCCTATCCCTGACCCTTAAAGTCTTTTTTCTTAGGTGAATAGATTTTTCCTTTAAGTTGTTAACCAGGTCTGGTTGCCTAGTTATTTGGGCGGGGCCCCAAATAGAGTAATGCAAACTTGTTTATTTTATCACAAATGTGGAATAATGGGAAGTTACGAAATATTTCATTTTTTTTAACTCCGGTTATAGATGAAAGTGAAAGAATGATCATTCTTTCACTTTCAAATGTGCAATAGGCACGCAATATGTGCTAAGGTAAACAAGGTAAGTAAACAAGCGAAGACATATTCTCCTTGATCGTTTTCGTAAAGTAGACCAAAATCCATAAAACATACCTTCGGAATCATGTAAGTGCAAATCATGCAAAATGCAGTTTTTTTTTTTTTAATGCTCAACACTCTCTGGCCGAATCATAAAAAAAAAACTTTTCTACCATGTTGACACATGCAGAGTTTAAAAATAGAATACGTTCCCACGAAAAACCTCAAAACTTAGACAAAACGTGGTCAAAACATGTTCGTACGGCGCCAAAAATATGTAAATAATGTTGCCAATTTCACAACAAAGATTAACCGATAATGTTTCATTGGCCAAAACTGACAGATTGAAATGTGAAACTACGCGCAGAATGGTATAATTTGAAAGCAGCAGGAAGAAGCAGTTTGGATAAAATGTTGAAGTATGTTATCGAGGGTTAAACTTACAAATGCACACACTGTTCGCGGTAGGCCCACACTAAAATAACACCGAGTGTTTTCATAATGGGCTGGCCCGCGAACTCAAAGAAAAATCAAGGAAATTGTCAAGACATTCAAAGACCACATGCATGGACCTCATAGACGCAATGACAATCGGAATATCACTGAAGAGTGTACGTGAAAAATCGAGGTTGAACAGGAGCATGTGTATCAGGTTTGAGAGTCGCAAGATTTGTGTAGCTGGTAATTAGTGTGACAATAATGATTTTGATTTTCACAATGCGGAACACAAGGAGCTGCCTTTGATAAAAATCTCTCCCGATGAAGGAAGTTAAGACTGAGAAGATTGTCAACAATGAAACCAAAAGGGACTCAGGCTTGTTTGGGAACTACTGATAGCGGTAACAATTCTTCTTATTCGGTCAGTTTTATTTAGCAGAGTGACTGTTAATATACATGTGCTTGTATTTTTCATGTGTATATTGTGATGCGGTAAGGTACGGTAATGTGCCGGGCGTCGGGATTTTGCATTATCAGCAAGTTTTGTGTTTAGAGTGTTTTGATTCCAGTGAGGTGACGACAAGAAAAGGTAATGAGAAAATTGTACGGGAGGAAAATTGTTTTGTGGAGGAAATAAAAAAAGTTGAATTGAGATCTCGTCGTGGGAAATTTATTTATAACAAAACTTACAATCCAGTTAGTTTAAATATAAGGTTAATCAATTTTCACGACGCGGTCGTGCACCTAGCGGACTACCGATGAAGAAATTAAAATCTTTCTTAAAGAAAACACGGATAGTGAGACTTTCTCTTCTGTATGGAAGGGAATTCCGAAAAATACACCATTGTCATCTAAAATTCATTGTTACTTTTAAAATAGAAATAGTTTATACTTAAACCGGTACAGTTCTAAGTAACTGTAAGAGTGTGAGGTTTTTACTAAGTGCAAGTCCAAAATTTGTTCGAAAACATGGGAAGGTTTATCTATCGTCTAAGCAAAAACGAAGAGGCTATTTAGATGGGGTGAGGTATCAAAATAGGGTTTTAAGTAAGTATTTGTCCCTCTGATTCACCGGGTTTATTTTGGCCAATTTAAGCTTTCAACTGATGTCGAAACAAATCCAGAACCTTCATTTTATGTCGACGCTACAAAAACGATTCATGCTCCGTACTGTCAAGGAAACGTTGTAGTATTGGGGGGAAATGCGGAACGACAATGTGTTGCAATGCGTTTGTACGCTTTAATTTACAGTACTATTAATAAAGAAGGATTGCTTCAGTCGATGATATGATTGAAATAATGATTGTTGGTTATCTATGATATTCTAGTCTGTCATAGCTTGCAAGACAATCTATTGCTCGTTTGCACGTGACGTTTCGGCGGCCATGTTGGTGGTCAAGAACCAAAAGCATATTTCTCCTCTAGGAACAAGAGGAACTAAACTCTATTTTCATGTAAATTTTTCGCGCAAAATTTCTATTGTATTGACCCCCAATATGGCCGCCTTGTCACGTGGTTGCAAACCAAGAATAGTTCTAATCTATGTTAATGTTAACAGAATTGCCAGAAATTGTTACAGTATTTGGGCGATTTTTCTAGCTTGAATACAGTGAAAGTCACTGGGTAAAGCATTTAAAAAACTCTTGGCTCTGAACTACAACTCATTCATTTTAACTGTGGGAATTATTGGTGTTGATTCTCATGCTAGAGATATGTATGGTAGCAGTCATAGTCAAGGTACATGTGTATTGTTGGAAATACCATCCATGTAGAAATTAGTACAATATTTTCAGAGTCTATATGCGGATACATGTAGGAATGAGGACATTTAATGAGCTTATAAGGGTGTACATATTGTCAACTTTGAAGTTGATCTTTGTACAAGCAGTTTTGAGTACTGTAGTATATCAAATGTTAATATATTAATAGTTTTTACAATGTTCTTGTAAGCAGTGCTCTGCTATAGCAATTTATGCAATGTGTTACTCTGTTATTAATCCATGTGGATACTGGACTTAAGGAACTTTATCCGCCCTTGCTAGTACTGGGAATACACTGTACAATGTGATGGGGGTGAAAAGACATATTATGCCAGTTGATCTTCCTAAAAGTGAGAGTATCAGTGGAGCTGAGATAAACCTTACTGTTTGAGCTGTAAACATTGGTGTCCTATGTTGGAATTTGGCTGAGAGCAAATCTGTGTTAAAGATGTGCTTTAAAACATTGTCATAAAGTGACAGGATTTTTGTCGTGGACTGGAACATACTGTATATGCTGTGTGGTTCAGCAAAGAAGTAGAGTAAAGGATTTACCTTTTACTATGATGAAAGTTAGGTGAAGTGAGACTTGTTAAAAGTTGAAGAAATTTGTAAAGTTACATGAAGTAAGTTAAATTGTCAAAGACTACAAGATGAAATACACTTTGTATTATGCTCATGCAAAACTGAAAGCAGTGAAAGGAAAAAGTTTGCGAGGAAACACAGGTATAGTTCATTTCAGTATTAAGATGGAACCTCTTAAAAAGAACATTTAGTTACAAGTAGAAAAGAAAACAGGCAGATTGGGGTATAGATTTTTGCATTGAACAGTACAGTGCACAGACTTCCTTTGATGGTAAACAGTATGTTTGTAAAACCACGCCCAAATATACGCTACCACAGCGTCTTGTTTCTTATAGACTGTAGTTTTCAAAAGTATTGATAACGATGATTCTAAACGGCCTCTTTGTAAGTATCATCCTAACTCTCATACGTGCTTCCGTTGTGCTTTTTATTTGATTTTTGTGGTACTTTTTTTCGATTAAAATAAAGCTTGACACAACTAACAAGGATGGAGTCAAATACGTCATCACCACGTGTTTAGATCCCTGGTCCACCTCAATGGAGTTTATAGATGACATGGCTGCCATTATGAGAAATACAATCCTCAGCGCTATTGGAACTGTAAGTGTTATTGCGTTACATCAGTTTTAAGGCACTACATATTTCGCAATCAGGCGAAATTCCTTTGTAGAACAGGATTACGCTCATAATCCCCATTCAGGATCATAAATCACACTCGCCTAAGAGAGTTAAAATGAGGCTGCATCTTAAGTCTATAAGTTCAAGTTCTACAAAGCCTGAGTTGGGCAAGAAAACACCAACCCCAGCTTTACGTGAAGTTCATAGCACTATTTAGGTCACTAAAGGCTTCACGGATTAACCATAAAAATTTCAGTGATCATGCCTCTGCACATATTGGACCTAAAAGACAAAATAAAGGGACCCGGCCCAATTTCCCTCCGAGATTTGGTTTAGCACTACCATGGGTCGTATTTTTAACTGATTCGCCATTATAGCATTAAAAGTTACAGGGTGTAGTAAAGCAGACGGGAACATCCTCTTCTTTGTAAAGTCTTGAGAAACCATTACCGTCTTCGTATTTCTTTTTCAATAGGTTACTGACACACCAGACTACCACTCTTTTGTAAGTGTAGACAAGGTGAATACAGTGGACAAGGGATTATATGTTTCCTATTCAGGCAACTTTAATGAGGCTCAGCGACAGTATTTCGTTGTCGCAAAGTTCAGTTTCACTTCAGACGATGACATGGCGACATTTAAGCAGAAATCTGAAAGTGGGTCATCACCAATCGTTTTGCGAAGTTCTTCACAACAGGACAAGAAATCACTCCACGACCTTTTGTTCAACGATTCCGAAGAAACAAGGGAGATTGAGAAGTTCGACTTTTATGTTGGTCTTCCTACTGCGACCAGTGAGCCTTTCATGATAGCAGACATGAAGATAGTTGATGTCCCTCGCTATGACCATTTTGACAAAGCTGATGACGATTATCCTGAAAATGCAACTTACATCTTGTACGGTGACACAACCAATGCTTGCCTGTTCCACGCTCCCACTAAATGCCCTGATTACCTTCAGGTAAAAGCCGTTCCCACAAAGTAAAGATTTACTTAGCCATTTATATTATATGAAAATAACGAATTCAAAACCATTTAGCTACTGGTTAGCTTAATTACCCCCCTCTGTAACAGACCCAGTGGAATCTATGTCTTCACCGTATTCTTAGAGAAAATGTCACCGGGTTGTCTTATTTTCCACTGGGTAATTCTTTTCTTAGTAGTGTATCTCCCATAAAAGCTAGGAGGGGTGGCAGGCTTTACATCTTTACCGGTATGAAACCTTTGAAAACCCTTTAGATATTGTTCTAGAGAGACGAACTAAAAGGTTTACAATTTTAAATGCGAGATCGATTCCCTGTACCCTTCGTGTTCTTTTGCAGTGTTTTATATTTTTGCTTCTTTTAACAACTATGAATAACGAAATACACTGATTTTGTAAAAGTTACAATAGAAAGTGATCGGGAAAGCAAAAAATTAGCCGGTCAGAAACCAGCTGTTCGTTAAGTATCGGGGAGGCTAAGTTATCACCGGGTAGACTGAAATAAACCGCTGGGTAGGGTTTCACTAGGTCTGTGACAGAGGGGTGTTTAGCTGGTAGGACTGTTTGGAGAGCTACCTATAGACTAAATTCCCTGCCACTCAGGATCTGCGTAAGATTGCTGAAGAAGAGCTGTTGCCCATCCAGCTGTTTCCCATATCTGTAAAATAATGGTTAGATCACCTTGTTCATTGTCGGATGAGGGTCTGAATCGTAGGCTCCGTGGCACAGAACCAGCTGTGTGCTGAAACAGTCTCTGGCAAAGGTCATCTTAAATAAATAAATAATAGCTTTATTTAACCAGGGAACACCATCAGATAACTGTTCTCCCTAGTGCCCCTGACATCAATAAAATACAATATAAAACAATAAAAATTTACAATGTAAATTAGATAAATACATACATGATACTAGATAAGTACAATCAAGTTGGAAACTAATACACATGATTAAAATTGAAGCCAATTGCTCAAACTCAGTAAATATAATACTATATATCACTGACTTGTCTTTTGAAACTCGCTATAGAGTCAGAGTTTTGTATGGTTTTTGGAAGTGAATTCCATAAAACAATACTAGTTTACTTAAAAGTTCGTTTCAAATACTCAGTTCTCGGTTTAGGCAAGATAAAATTATCCTTTTGTCTGGTATTGTAGTTATGTATTTCTGAGTGACGTAAATAGTTTGTGTCTAGTCCCTCCAGTTGATTATTCAAGCACTTATACGTAAGGATGGCTTTGTCATAGTTTCTTCTCTGTTGTAACGTCGACCACTTGAGTTTTCCACGTACCAGTGCAGATGGGGTGTAGTTATCCACTGAGAGGATGACTCTTCCAGCACGATTTTGTAGTCTCTGTAGTCGTAATAATGATGACTCGCTACCTGTACCCCAGACTACACCGCAGTAGTCAAATAAAGGTTGAATAGTAATAATAATCTCGAAGAAACAGTTACATGTCTAAGCTCCATTTGTGATAGCCTTATCACTTTGATGAATGGCTAATTGAAATTCATAATTGATAAATATAAAATAAAAGCATTACGTTTCCTCACCCGAACATCTATCTTAATAGGCCATTTCCGAGATCAAAAACTGTCACTTTCAAAGCGAGGCTAAGTGCAAAATTCAATTTGCTTTATTGTGAAAATGGATTTTATTTAAACAAGAATAAAAAATATTGTCTATATTTACATCAATGGCTTTTCACCTAGCCTCATGTTGAAACAGACGCTTCAAGCAACTCGGAAATGCCCTATTTGTGTGTCCCCCTTATCATTATTCCATATATTATCATTTAATGTCGTTGTATTTGTTCACGTCCTTTGGACACAAATTTGTCGCCTTTTTATTTTTAAATGAAACGGGGGTGGTAATTCAGGTAATTAAATTCTGGGTTTTAAGTTTTTTAATCCTTTTCTTTCATGTACATTACGTTCGCTTACAACCTTCTTTGTCATTTGTACTGTCTAGATTGTATGCCTTAAAGAAGTCCCTATTGGTCTTGGCGATGTTCAAGAAAAAGAAGTAATTCTCAGGCAAGGCGTAGATGCTGAGCTTCTTGGTGTTCCTGGGGCACCGACTGAAAAAGGAGGGAAGATCATAGATCCCCTGGTAGATCCCGAGGCAGATCCACAAAAAACATATGACATCCACTTTGTTGGAATTCAGGGGCAGGAAGTTACGACAGCTGTCGCGATAAAGCGGAAGATTTGGTTCGATGGCGAGGTCTTGAACGACTCCGCTGCGACTCCCTGAGTATCTCGGGATTGAAGACCACCGGCCTCCCTGGAAATTGACAAAAATTCTAGATAGGGGCGTAAGACCCATCATAAGCACGTTAAGAAATACGCATAACTAGTGGGAAAGTGCTACATGTACATGTAGGGTAATGAAATTAACCATGCATTTAAGGAAACCTGACAAATGATTTAATGGACTTGACTGATTTGTGTCCACCGCCCACGATAATTCTAGGCTTTCAGAAATTTAAGCATACAGCTTAGACCTCAGATAACATTCGCGTGAAACAACTGAGGTTTGGATTTAGGTTAAAGTGTATGATTATATACCAGCAATTAAAATCAAGGATTATGGTTTTAGGTGGAAAGTACATTTTTTCTTTTCCGTTCAAGTTTCATATTCGATTTTACGCCCAGGCTAATTTCTATAATTTGTGGTTTAAACTGCCTCAAATAACCATTAAAACGTACTCAAATTAGACTACGAATGCGTGGCGAAAAATGACAACAGGGGTTGGAAAGGGGGACTCTCGTTTAAAAGTTACGGGGCTCGTGGTCAGAAAATTAAAATTAAATCCCTAGAGGACGCCCGTCTGGGCGTGGGTCAGACTTTCATTTGACCCCTATTTGATTATAAGTATAGTTACATTCATGATTATCGAAAATAGTCGAGAGCGCTATGATTGGCTAGGAGCTTCGCTTCATCCCGCACTTATGAAGGGGTGAGTCGTCTCGCTTAGAAATTCTATCACTTGAATGAATCAGGCATAAATATAACTTATGGCAAAATCCCAGCTGGTTATTAGGCTAATTTAAGGTTGCAAGACTGGCGGCTTATAGATAAATTATCTCGTCATTGCCAAAAAGCTATTCATACTTAAAGGTTATTCATCTTTGTTATTTTCAGATTCCCCACAATACATTCAGGTTTTGCCCTACATTTTGTGTAAGTTATTGTTGTTATTGCTTTTCTTGCTCCTTGGAGCATTTGAAAACAATAGTTTATGCACCATTTTTGGGGCAAACAGAGTATATTATGGGCAACTTGAAAAGAAGAGAGGTTTCTATCAAAACAAGATCACCTACAGTCAATGCGTCCACTCAAAGACTATACTCAGTACACGCGATTAAGCTGACATTTGTAAAATTAATGGTCCATTTAGCAAATGCAAGACTGTAATAATTTTCAACCAATGGCCTTATATCAGTTTAGTTGTGTTGTTTCATCAGCATCCTAGTTCGAATTTCTGGGAAGATTGCAACGCGTTTTCTGTAAATTTCGATTTCAGGCTATCCGGTCCAACAAACTATCCGAGTTTCTGCCCTAAAATTAATTCGCCGACGTGAGATTTGCCATACTGACGTCTATCATTCCTGGAATTGCGCAAAGGAAGCCATTAGTTAATTTCCTTTTCCAGTTTCCTCGGTGATTCTAGTAAATAGAGCATCGATCGTGAAAGCTTCCTTGCCTTGCGTACCGAAAAACATCAGCTATTCACCACAATTACATTGCAATGGGCTTTTTTTTATTTTTTTTATGGCATATTGTTATTACCCGTGTTTAGAGTGTCTCAGGTTTGTCGGGTGAAAGCACGACACCGAGTTTTCCGCGGTAAAAGTGTCCGTGTATCAGGACCAAACGTTTAGCCTCATGGGTACAGGCTGAAAATTGGCTTAACTCATGTCATCTTACCTTCTCCTTATGTCAATCACTTACACCTTTCAAAAATGTCTGTATAAGAATGTCTTATTTGGGTGTTCATCAAAGCATTAAAATAATTCCAGCGAACCAATTTGAAGATGGCTTGATTTGTTTGCGATATGAATCGAAATATTGCTTCTCCTTGTCAAACTCTCCTGTCCAATGACAGCTCTGTTAACATGACATTTAACTCCAAGCACCTGTTACCCGTGAAATATTGTTTGGAATCATTTTACACAAGAGGCCCTCCCTGATTCATGCAATCATTAGCTATTCAAGGCACTTACCTCAGAAATTCCCTGTGCATAGTGACTAAAAGGTAGTTATAGAGGAAGGGAATACAATTTTGCAAGGCTGGTAAATCGTTCAAGGGAAGATCTCGTGTGAAAATGGAGCAATGTTATTTAGCGCGGCTGGTGGTTGGATTTGCTATGGTTGTCATTTCCACTGCAGGTAACAAGAAAGTATTGAATAGCTTAGTAGATTGTTCTCTAGTTGGTGTATAGTTAATTGACTGTGCAGTGAAGCATGTCCTTAGTAAAGGTAAACTTTTCAATCAGAGCATTTGAATTACAGCAATTTATTACTTTCGGGGTTAGAATACGTTCACTCTTCACGCCGACAGTGATTAATATTAAATACCACAATGTCATTTATAGTAAAACTAAGGTTTAGACCATGGGTTGAAGTTAACACATGAAACTTTAAAGAAAAGGATCTTTTTAGACTTCGTGTACTCACAGTTTTTAAAGATATTTGATTTTGCCCACTACCACTTTCTCAGTTTATTCAACGGGGTGGGTGATCACGAAGTCAAGAATACCAGTTGATCAGCCTCTTTCATTTCGGGCGCATAATTAAAAAGCTAGTTATAAATCCGTAAAGTCCAGATTCAGTGCCAGATTCAGTGGTTAGAGACGAGACGTGAAGTTACAATGCTGTGAAATGAGAACATGTGCCGGCAGTAAAACTTTTATTAGATATCGTCCAGCTTACTGAACCACAAAGTCAGAGTAACACGTTTGCTAGATTTTTTTTCTGCTGTGTATATTTTTTTTCTGTTTGTCATGCTAATAAGTTAAGAGAGGCATGTATATAGCGCTTACGCTCTCTGTAACGAAGGTGCATACATTTACTCAGAGTCCAAAATCCCGGAAATTGCAAAATCCAAAAATACCGGTATTCAAAAAAAACTCGGAAATCTTAAGGAGCCTTGGATTCTTTTCAAGATTGATGTACTGTTTTATCTCGCAGTTAAATGAACAATTTAAAACCGGTTCTTTTAATAAAACTAACACCTTAGAAAAGACGATTCCTTAATGGCATTCGAACGAAGGTTTTTAGCTGTTTTTTTTTTTTTTTTTTAATCACTGTCACAGCAATGAAAAATAAGACTGAAAGATCTTGAGTTTATCTTGACACGAGATTAAACATAAATAGCTGTTTTTTATGTCATCAATCTTTTTATAAAACTCCTTTTTTTTTTTCAAAGATCCACAGACACAATTTCAATTCCGTCGTCCAGCCTTGAATCCAGTTAACGGGCAAATTCGCAACTTCGTCCTAAATAGAATTGGCGGTGTAAGAGGTAAGATTTATTACCGTGTAAGAATAAAGACTTAAAACCTATGATTGAATCTATGATAAAGCCAGTTATCGTCTAAACACATCTACAGATGTGCAAGAGAGGTAACATTTTCTTTTAATCCCAAGGTGGGCACTATCCCCCAGTCCCTACCGATTCAAGAAGGGAACAGCTTCCTGGAGACTCTCGGAACTTTATTCCCAACAGATTTGACATACCTGCAAGTAAGTTACCCTGGTAACGTTCAAAATGAGAGCGTGGTCCATAAATGAGTTAAAAGTTGAGCTGTACCTTTATATTCCTCTGGTGTTAATGACGCCATACGTCTAGGCCTGTGTGATAAAAAACGTTAACTTCATTTTGAAATCTCACCAGACAGGAGTAAGGCAATAAAAACTAGAATTTCAGTCGTTGTTGCCATTAATACCCTTATGATTGTACCCCGATGTTGGTCAGTAGTTCATACAGTAACCGTAAATGATAGGTAATGCCTTTTTTAACGGACTCTGTTAGAAGATTTCGTTGATCGTTTTTGTATAGTAACAATAACTTGAAAAAAAAAAAGAAACCTTTGAAAAACCACCAAAAATTGAGCTCTGTATCTGTTTTCATTTCATTGTTTTCCTCCAGGTGTTATTGACAGAAAAGAGGGCCCACCAAAAGGTATTTAAAATAATTAGGCTTTAAGTTGGGTCTTAGTTGCATGTAAGCAAGTATGTAGGTGTGGAAATGCCTTGGCTATGGTAGTTTCTCACTAATGGGCCATTTGAACGATGGCGTCATTTAACTACTACGACCAGAACCCTTCAGGGTATTGCTTTCCTGGCAAAATAAGGCTTTTGTTATTTAAACCTCACTGGGACTAAATTTAATTAGTATAATTACATTGATGACTATCGAAAATAGAGCGCTGTGATTGGCTAGGAGCTTGTCTCTCCCGCTATAATCACCGCGCGGTGATTATAGCATTGAAGGCTAGCAGTTTTCAAAATGGCAGCCAGATTTTTTGATGTTTCGGGGTCGGAAATTGATCAATAATTTTATTTTCTCGAATAATCATCAATGTAATTATACTAAAACAATTAGTCGCCTCAGGCGACGTGAATATTTAACAATTAGACCCGTAGCCCTTGAGGGCGAAGGGTCTAATTGTTTTAGTATCACCCAACTAGTCGGACAGAAAAGGTAATAATAAAGTTAGCAAATGCAAGTTGAAGAAATATATATTTGGGAATAAAACGAAAGAAAGCGTCACACTCGATTGCGCCAAATTTGCATAAATTTACATAACTGTCACGTTTTTTAAACACGTGATACAAAAGGTTAGCTTGTGAAAATTCATTCATTCATTCAGCTGTGAAGTTGATGAAAATCCAACCAAAACTGTTCATAGAAAAAAAAAACATCTTTAAAATAGTGCAGTGACCCACAATACTTTTATGAACTGCAAGGAAAGCTCAAGTGAACTAGATCAAGTTGGCGATTGGTAATTGGGCCAAGTTTTCAACAGTTTGTCGATTTTTATTTCATCGCATGTAGTTGTTGTTTGCGATAGAAACAGAGCTGCCATGAAAGCTAAAAGACTGTGGCATTCCACAAAACGCGAAGCGGTCGCCATTGTTTTCGTAGGTTTTCAAAACCGGCGAATTTAGCTACTCGAGGACTATTACTAATAGTCCTTTAGTAGCGTAGCCAATTAAAATGCAGGATTTTCATTAGTCCACTAGTTGGATGATACTAATGGCGAATAGTATTCGCCGATATTCACGTCGCCTTCGGCGACTAATTGTTAAATATGAAAGGAAAAACGAAATGGATTCTGGTCTTAGTAGTAAAATTACGTCATCGTCAAAATGGCCCATTGTTCTAATTTGTAACTTCAAAAATTCCCAGTCTGGAAAGTGTTTTTAAAAAGATGTTTTTTCGCGGTGACCCTTTTCACCGGATACATGTGGACAGTAGGCCAACCGGAAGAAAAAAATATCCGATTTCAAACGCCACATTTCTGTAGGGCGAGCCAATGCCAAATTTTTATGTCTAAATAAATATACTAATAAATCAAGATAAGTTCTTCAGGTGGCTTACTGGGGGCGAGTTGTTCCGTTGTCCTCATAGTGTTTCATCGGATGTTTTAATTCCTATAAACGACATAAGCGGGATTTTTTCAAATTGGGAGTCCTGCGTGTGTACACATACTTGAACTGGTAGTTCTTAGTATATTTCACGATTTGATGACATACATTTATCTTTAGTAACAGTTTATGACGTGAGATGTCTACTAAAACGTTAACAAAAATGTCTCTTTCGCATTGCTTCTCCAGTGGACCTCTTCTCATACAGGGATAATAATTAGTGTCGATAGGACTGGGGAAGACACTATACATGTTTTTTTTTTTCTTTATATAGAAACGTTCTCTTCCTTTTTATTATTACGAACATAACCTGTTCTCGAGCGAGGCTTAAGTGTGATACATATGACATTCACTTAACTGCGCCAATTTTTTTTAATCCACAGGTAACAATGCCTTGTCCGTATTTATTGAGGATAAATCTCCAGAAACGTTCCTCTATGACTTTTACTTTAGCCAGTGATGTCTCTAAAACTCTTTTTAAAATCGTTTTCTTTTAGGATGCATTGGGACGCAGGATATTTGTGGATCGTTTGCACCAGCTCCAGCTCCAGCTCCAGCTCCAGCTCCAGTTCCGGCTTTACCTATGGTTCCTGCATATCCTGCACCCGGTGCCTACACAGGATATCCTCCACAAAGCGCCTTTCCAGGAATGCCACCATATCCTTACAATCCCCAGGGATATCCTCCGTCCCCTAATATACCACCTAACCCGAAGGCATTGGCTCAAAGCACAGGAGCTGCTGCAGCTGCGAAAGCAAAACTGCTGGGTGGCTTAAATCCTTTGAAGAAGTTCGTCCCACACCTTCCTCCATTGGGGCGGCCGCAGAAGGGTAAACCTCCCTACAATCCACCCCCTCCCCAACCGGAGCCTCCGGTTGCAGGATATGGGCAAGGCACAAGTCAAATGCCATATCAACAAACACTAAGCTACAACCCACAAGGGATGGTGCCACCACAACCTGCTGGATATGGATCTCTGCCCGCTGCTGGATTTGCTCCACCCGCCTTTGCCGTTAAGTATCATCATTCATTTTAAAAAAAATACACGAACCTAATCCGATCAGAAAACGTTCCAACGTTTACGACAACTGTTAGGTGGTAAGCCCTAACATTTACGCGTAAATGTTTGAAGATGAACGTCTGAGAGCTGTTTTTGCTAACCTTTGCCGGAGACCTGACTGAAACAATCGACATGCCTGTTGTGTTGTTTTTATCAAGGTAATTAAGGTGCCTAACAAAAATGCTTGACAAAGTTAGCAAAAACTATTAAGTTGATCTTAAAAAGTAAAAAAAATATTGTGAAACGATATTCAAGACTTAAAGTATTTATTTCTGGATTATTCAACGACTGATCTTCAATTTTATTTTATTTGTTCACTACTCTGCATCCTAAACTGAGGATGGTTGTTTTTATTTATAGTTGTTCAATTATGATTTTTCTATCATCAGTATCAGATTCACAGTCACTGATTAATTTGCATTATTTTCTCAGGCACCTCATGCGCCCGCCCCGTTTACTCCACAACAACCTCAATCAGCATTCAATCAGGCTCCTTTTCCCATAGGAGCTCCGCAACAAGACCAACCTCAGTTAGCACTAAATGACAATGCCCCACAAGCACCTCCTCCTCAAGTGTATTTTTCTCCGGAACTGAATCAAGGACCTGTGTTTCCAGGGCAACAAGTGTCTCCTGATGGTAACGGAAAACTGTATAGTTTGCCTTGCTAGATCGCAGTTTGAGTTTATCTACGGCGCATCAAAAGATTGAATATCAAGAACAACAATTCCAGCTTCTATTTTTTTTTTTCATTTAAACCAATATTTTTGCAAGTGATTGCCTTCTTAAAATATGGGCGTTTCGTTTTGTTTGTATATGTATCTCATAACACTCTCTCAGTAACATAAATTCAAGGACCCAATTTGTGACTTTTCTTGCACAAAAACTGCTCCAGACAAAATTTACTGAAATACAGTCAGGCAATCAATAATCAAAATATCCTTAGCCGCAATAGGAAGAGGTACGTGTTAAACCATACACCTTTAGGACAAATAGTAACACCCTAAAATCATTTAAATCCACAGGTTCCTTTGACATAGCAAGAAAGAGAATGATGGCTTTAAAGATGAAAGGCCTAGCGAAGAGATTTGGTGTTCCCAGACCAGTTGTGAGGTCAAGACTGGTGCCCAGACCCCTTTATAAAAGGCATAGCTAAAATGGATACTTCATACCCCACATGCAGTGTTTTTTCTTTTTTCTAACTTTGAAATAACTTCATCTTTGACAGAATCGATTGCGTTTAAGTAACGGTTTAGGATAGTGGAGATATCGTGACGTCATGAAGAGCATGAATCTCGTCTTCAGTATACATTTGTGGACATCACTTCCAAATGCAGGATCGAAAGGTTTAAAACCTGGATTAATTGAATGAGTAATATATTTTTTTCGACATTTTACTCACATTCTTAGTCTACCATTTAATAAAGATAAACGTGGCCTCTATCATTTCTTCTCGTTTAGGCCATGATCACGATATAAGTGTGATTACCCCTGCAATGAAACTTTCATTTAATAGCTGATGATGTCAGATAGGTTTTAATGGCCTTAAGATCTCTGGGAAATTAAAGAGTAAAAACCATACCATATCATCGGTAATTATTAGAGACTGTGTGACAGAATGAACACCTCAGTCTTTGACACGGACCCCTCTCTCGATTGGTCAGTCTCTCCATGCCGTATTCAAGTCAATTCGCCAAGTTTCACAATCTTTGAGGTGGACGCCTAAGAGGAACAGCTGTTTCCAGCAGTGTCCTGTCTAGGGAGATTTGGGCGTATTATGATTATAATTTTTCTTCCTGTTGTAAGGCCTTTAAGTAGCAAAACAGATCAGGTGATCACATCTCGTTGGTATTTTTTAATATACTTAGTATAATTCACGACTGCATACAAGATGATGAAGACTAGATCATTCGCCACTCAACAAGTAAATAGATTCTAATAGTATTTTGTACTGCCAATTACAGGGTTAAAACTTCTGACAGCGCCTTGAACAATAGCTTTCGGTTGTTTTTCTTTGATTCTTTTAATTTCTTTTTTGCTACTTTCTTTCTAAGTACATTTCAAGCAATAGCCCCAATGAATTAAATTTACCATTGAAAGGTCAACAAAATCGAAAGGACAACGAAAAGGATTGACGCCATCAGCAGTTGACGTTTGTTCCATCAAAGTAGATCTTTCTATCAATCTTGACGGTGGTCTTCATCTCAACTCCATCAATTCCAACAAAAGTGGCGTGATACTTGTGTTTCTTTAGTGGGTCACTTGGCGTTCCGGCGATGATTGTTGGCGATCCGGAAACGTCGGGAATCTGAACCTCAATACCATGCCTTATCAAAAGGTCTGGATCGTCTTCTGTGCCAACTCCTTTTGGAATATCATCCAACTGAACAACCTTTAAATATATACAAATTAAATTACAAACGATCGGCCGTGGCGATAACTGCAAAATCAAATCTTAACTTACTTAGAAATTATATTTTTTTGACCATTCAGAACAAAAATAAACACTGGTACTTCATTAGCCATTGTATACTAGTTAACATGAACATCAAGGCGCTCCGTTCGACTTGAAATATAACATAAAAGAAAGTACACGAGGTCTTCCTTTCTAACCAAGAGAGAATAGCCTTCTATTCCTAAAATTATAATCTAGATTATTCTCTCCTGTTCATAACTAAAGGCTTGTTGTGGTCGGTGAATCAGGCTAACTGCTAACTTTTATCCACGGTGTAATAAGTCACACTAGTCTATTTATTACAGCTGAGTATATGCAGTTTCTAGAGTAAGTTATGACAATAACACTTTAAAACATCGTATGTAACAGCTATGTGATTGAAAATTGTACTGCTAAAATTCTTTTACTGGATCAGAATTGAGTACCTGGAGAAAGTCTGTCTTCTTTGTGGGTATGTGAAACAAAAACGCGCTTTTCTCATTGCCATACATGAAGAAAGAGCTAAACTCAGGATATTCCTCGTCATTAAAGTGCTCAAACTGGGGCACATCTAACACCTTCATGTCAGCCGACATGAAAGGCTTGCTTTGGTCAGTGGCCAGCCCAACGAAGCAATCGAACTTCTCTGAATCGTCCCCGTATTTGGATTCACCAGACAACACATCATGGAGCTTGGTGTTAGCTTTGCTTCTTCTTGTGGCTCAGTACTCGTCTTCAACAGGCCATCTTGTTTCTCTTTATATTCCTTAGCTTGCTTCTCAGAATTGAATTTTAGCGTAGCGACAGTACCATACTGTTTGGAGGCGTTGCTGAAGTTGCCTGCGTAGTAGACGATTACCCTATTCTTATCGTCGACGACTCCGGTGCTAATAAAGTCATGATGAGACTTTGGATCTTTCACCTAAAACAACAAATTTTCTTTAAATGTCCAAGTGCAAGCAATAAATCGTGAATATCGCAACAAGGTGATAAAAAACACAAATTAGAATTTACAAGCGACCAGCAAATCCCAAGATGTTGGACAATATTAAGGGGTCCAAAATTTGGGCAACACAGGTGAAACTTTTTACCCAACAGTAGGCAAATTCAGTTAAGTTAGCCTTACCATCCTTGAGTGTGCAGTAACATTGAAAATTTTGCCGGATGAAGCCTTCCAACATACTTTTCTTGATTTTAGTAATAATTTTTTCTTTGGAAAATTTTAACTGTTTGAGCAAGCCCACAAACATTTGTTTGAAATATTAACACTAAGCTAAAAACATATAAACTGTAGGTTATCGTCGGTTAAGTAGATTCCGTGGTTAAAAGGCCAAATGCAAACCAGATGAGAGTTGCATGTAACTTTTCAGTAGCATTGTTTTTTCCAGTTTCTCATTGGAGGCAGTTTAAATAGCAATTGCAAAAACTTCTCCAGACAAGTTTACGTGTTTTCATAAGTTTCGCCTACCCTCGGCCCTTCCTCTGGATTGCCACTTGCATAAAGATCTGTCCCAGCCGAACCTTGCATTCCAAGATACTGCAGGCTACTGAATCTTACTTGACTGTGAGGGATTGAGATACATGTAAAACATATCTCAGCTTAGCCTTAGGATGTCTGGTGCAAGACAGTAAGGCATCTCCCCCAACGAATGCGATTAGAAAATTCGCCCCATGGTCATGATCAAAGACAGTCTTGGATTCTGGATTAAGGTAATTCCCTTGTTTTGCACTGCGCACCCTCTACTGCGCATAGCATTGCGACATCCAAGATGGCGGCGGTTCTTCCCACTAGCGCGAAAAGAACAAACAAGGGCCACTTTTGCAGAGCTAGAGCTTTTATTCGCAATAATAATGCGGCAGATCGGCTAACAGCTTCCTGGTTAGCCTGCTGCAGGCGATAACTAAACTCTGATTAGTACCGTCTGCGAAGCAGCGCAGAGATCCTTGTTCTGGACCCCCAACGGACTCAACGAATTACCGGAAGTGCGTTTCGAATTTCCGTTCAACCTGATTGGCGATCATGACAAACAAAACAAAGGCCTTTTTTAACTGGCCAATCGTGGCGCGTGCTCAAATCTGGGTACACAGCTGGAAGTCCAGAACAAGGATTTCGGCGCTGTTTCGCAGACGGAGTTAACCAGAGTTTAAATTTCGTCTGCGCGCAGGCTACTTCCTGGTTTGCTATTGAAAAGCAAGAAAATGAAAGAAATGTGCGTGATCTTAAAGTCTGCAGTGGTTTTTCACTTCGCGGCCATCGAGTTGTGGGATTATTAAAATGTCCTGGCTGAGGCTTTAGATTATGTGGGCTGTGAAGCCTGTGGCACAGCTCTAAGGCTCTGGAGCTGCATTATCGAGCCAGAATCTGGCCTGGGATCGCTACTGTACCTATGTTGTTCAAACTCCGAGAGTGGAGAGACGAATATCTCTGGAACAAATAAGACCCACCGTAGCACCAGAACCACGCAAGGGAGACCAGTCTTTAATGTAAACACGAAGTTTGCTGCTGAATTCACATTTTGCTGTGCATAGAAATCAAACAAGCGAACATATGAAGAATAGGAATCAACAGTCGTTTCTTCAAGTTTCTTTGTCAAGCATTATTTTGCAAAAGCAAAAAAGTCGAACCCAAACTCACTGGAATTAAACAGAACGCCGGCGCTAGAAAATAGTCCAAAATAAAGATGCATAACTCCAAAATCTCATCACATCTTGACTTACCTCATTCCTTGGTATTTAATGTATTCTTTTCAAGTTTGAATGTCTGTGTTGGCGATATCAAACACATAAAAACAACCGAAAACAAGCTTGATCTCGAGTGCATACTTCAAACAAGATGAGCGTTATTTTGTATCTCGCCCCAGTCCCCGCCGCGCAAATTATCCATCCTGATTGCGATCTCAAAACCATGTCCACCTTTCACAGCAGTTTGTGAGGAAACAAGCACGGTGACCCCCAACTTTTTTCCCAGGTACAATAATAATAATAATAATAATAATAACTTTATTAACGTGTCAAAAGGAGTAGCTGAGGAGAAAAGTCCCCTCTACTAATTGTGGACACCTAACTAACCTAATTAAAACCATTCCCTTACTATAAATACTACAAGAAAACTAACAAATATGTTGACTTAACTAAAAAAACTACAAATATAAGAACGGTCTAATAAAGAACATATTTGAAGAAGAAAACAAGTTTGATAGTAGAACATGATTATTTTGGGGAAAATAGTTTCGTATTTGGTGTAATTGGGTCAAGGCGAGGACTTCAAGCTAACCACAGAACTGTCCGAAAAAGTGCAATATCCCCGCAACCAGGCAATTAAAACCGAATTAAATGGAGTAATACTGCTTTTTTGAATAAAACAAGCTTTATGTTCAAGATAAAATTTTGTGTGTTTCAAGTAACAAAGACTTAAGTGTGTAAGAAGGGGATTCGAATTTTTAACGTGTAACCAGTAAAAATCCCCCATTTTAAGAGCCTGCTGACGCGTAAACAAGCACGGTGACCCCATCTTTTTATTGCATTTTTTTAATGTTCATATCATGAATTACCTTAAACGCTATGGATTCCGGATTCCTTTCCTTTTCTTGACCTGAATTACGGATTCCAAAGCCCAGGATCCCGGATTCCACAAGCAAAAATTGGGGCAAGAGAATTGTTTTCCGATAAAGCTCTGACTGGGATGACAATAACGATGAGGAAAGCAAAGAAGTATGAAAAAGCAAGTTAGGGAAATTAATCTTCATAAACCAAATAGGTCAAAATTTTACCAAAATGGCAATTTTGACTTCTGAGCCACCTGGAAACCTCTTTCGAACACGAACACTTAGAGTTGGTCCCCGTCATTGTTCAGTCATATCGTTTGACTAACTACAAGGCAGACACTCTTCTTAAGACGGGCACTCAGACGGTCACACAATGGTGTCACCCGTCAAAGAGAGATAAAAGAGCTTTCAATTGGTTATTTTGCTTTAAATTGAGGTAAGCATTAGTAAAGCTTTGTAAATGCAAAAGCTTAGATGAGTAGCTTTCTATCAATTGTAAGTGCTAAATATGCAATGAATATTGATTATGCTAAAAGGACGTTACCGTTCCAATGGCTCAAAGAATTGTATTCCTCATGATACTAGCAAGATCGTCAAAGAATTCGATAGACGAGGCCCATGGATCCATGCACGTTGTGATGATAAACTTAACTGGATTGTCATCTTTATGATCGAGCTTGGAGACATAAAGTAAAATAAAAAGCTTTTTAAAAACAGTTTAACGACGAAAAAACAAGATACGAGATATTTTGTTATTAGTGACATGAAAGCAAGCCTCTTGCAGGACAAAAATAGTTTTACTCCTTTTTTGGCAATAGAAACGGATAAGACAGGAGGAGGAGCAGAAAATGTTTAATTACATATAAAACATTTTAGTAAAATCCAACTAGTGGTCTATTATCAATGCTCCGTTCTGATTGGTTGAGCTACTTGAAGCCTATATGTTATAGCCTACTAGTAGCGAAAAGCGCTGACTTTTTGGCGGCAAAAAAATGATTTTTTAACTGGCTAAAGTTGTTTTGTCTAGATATTTTTTTACCAACTAGCTGGATTGTACTAAAACAAACTTCATGGCCTCTGAGTCAATAGCCCATTCGGCACTTCGGCTTCATGGGCTATTGACTCAGAGCCCATTCGGGCTCAAGGAATAATTGTTAAATGCATCTCCTTGACGCGCCGATACCGATGGACGACTCATGACTCATAAGCCAAACTGAATCAGTGATAGTTCCTTTGTCAAAACGTGCTAAACTTTTTTTTCTTTTTTTTTCTTCTTAAAAACAGCAGTTAAGAAAAAAAAAAGGTGTTCCGTAAAAAGATTATGTGCTGAAGATCCTAGGCAGGACCATTGATAAACAACCTGCGATAGGGCAATTGGTCATGTGAATTAAAATATATATATCTATTGGTATTAAGAAATGCTCGTGTTCAGTTATGAGCCCCACAAGGGAAGGCCGTACCACCGAGAAAGTTTTGTTTGTCGTTAAGGGACGATCGTTGCACCACTTACCCCAAATCTCTTTTTGAAGCTCTTCAATGCGGAGCTGTGTTTGTGGTGGAGCATGCTTGAGGCAGTAACAACCATTGGAACTCGATGAGCAGTTCTTTCACCGGAGGAATGACTCAGCTTTTGAAATATGGCCATATTGATTGCGTTACAGACATCGATACTCCTGTTATCCTTTAAGTTGACAGTGAAGCACGGAACTAGTGTATCTGGACCTATCTCCTTCAAGTACTCCATGGCTTCTTCATCCTGATAATATTGGAAAATAGCATTAAACATTTGCAGAAAGAAAAGTTGCTTAAGTAGGAACATTTTTAATGATTAGTTTTGATTGAATAGTTGACTTTTCGGGGGAGGATATTAGAAAAAAACGATTTTTTATTATTTTTTTTAGCAAAATAAGTAATATATAATTACTTTACTAATGCTGACTTAGCCCAGGGGGGGACACTTGGTCTTTGAAGCTCAGTAACTGAGATTGTGAGCTATAGATTCTAAGCATATTATTGCTATCGTTCTCCATAAGCATCATAACCCATAAGAGTATGACTTATTTGTGCACATTACTGAATGTCAATTATAAATCTAAAATATTACCAAAATTTTACCACAGCACACAGGGGAAAAAAAGGGGTTTGCTCACTCCTCCGTGGATTAATGTAAATTAAGCTAAGTCGTTTCACAAACGAAGAAATTTTCCATGCATTTCGTTTACCTTGGCAAGTTTTTCATTACTTTTTCCAATGATCCTGTCTTTGGTCAATCGTTTTGCTCTCCTAGTTGTGACAGGTTCTTCCATTTTTCGGGGAGGGGCTTAGTAGTTTCAATGATAAAGTTGTCATCTTCTTCAGGAAGTGTCACTCAAAGGCAGTACAACAGTTTGGCAGTATAGTTGCATTCAGATAGGATACAACCGTAGCCGTTTTTGTTGAGACCAATAACCTTTTTTCAAAGGAACGAAAGAGAATCACGAAAGCGGAAATTCACTTCCATCTAAGAATTACCACGCAGTAATTCACGAAAGACACAGGGCATGCGGATTCCAAGTGAATGAGGTACAATCCTTTTCTTGCAGATCAAGAAGTACTTTAAATGCCTGATGTCAATTCACTTTTTTTGGTGACAAAATGACGATGAATTCAACGCCAATGCTTGTATCTCTCGATCTCTTAAATCTTGAGTCTAGAATCGCTAAAAGTCGACCTCTCATAAGTTCTTCCGAGCGAGCGCGAAGCGAGCTTCAATGAAGTCGCACAGCCACGGAGCGCCGGAGCGGCGAAGAAGCGAGGTAGACTTGTTTTTCCTGAATGGATTTGAATGGTATTATAAATTCACTCAGGAAAAAATGATTGCCATATGCTGAGTCAGGAGTGGCGTCAAATATCACTCAAACTCTTATTGTTCATTTATCATGACATCACCGGTGGAATTTTCCACCAGAGAATTTCGCGCCAAACAGGTATGAAAAGTCCTTTGAAATAGCATAACCAACGAGGAAAAAAAGAAATGACTTTTAAAAGGTCTATCTCGAGTACAGCATGTACGGTAGGAAAACGATTTATATGTTTCCTAATTTATTTAGGAGCAGTATTTGCACATGTAATAGGGCTGGGTTGAGGTAATGTCTCTCAATTTCAGCCTATATCGACTCTAATGTGATCATATAATTTATTACCCTGTTCACTAGTCTCACTGCAGCTGCAGCGGCTCCAGGTTTGGTTCCCTCGAAGCTGATATCACCCAGAGTCATATCACCATGGTAGTACACCACATTAGTGTTTATTTGAAGGAAGGTGTTCATCCGCTTGTCTTTGTAGCACAAAGCTCCCACTGGATATGGACAGAAGCCTGACTTGTGAGGATCAATGATGATGGTGTCACACTGGTTAACAGCTGAAAGCTGTTCGTTGACGTAATATTCTGGGAATAAATCCTGAGTCTTCAGGTGGTTTTAAGTAATGACTTTGCGGCTGGTCCCTCAACATACTGCAGAAATATCCTCCCCAGGCTCCGTCGGCGTGGACAGCGAAGTCAAGACCCTACATTTGAAAGAATTGTAGCATTAGTGTGAGATAAAGTTAGCCAGTCGGGATTACCTTAAGGCTATAAAGGATGAGTTCAGACTGACTTCCCTGGGGAAAAAGTGGGAAAAAAGAGATGAAAAAAAGTAATTTAAAATGTCTGCAAGTCCACAGCAACAAAGAGATGTTTGATCATCCACCTGTGCTACATATTCCTAATAGTACTCAAGGGGCAGCTTTTTTATCATGATTTATATCTGTCTGGATTTGTTAAAACGTGGCTAAAGAAATTTCAAGTACATTTTAACTATTTGACATCTAAGTGGAATGGGAAGCAGTTCAAAGTCACTAGCTGAAGCTAAACAATGACAGCATTATTGCTGGCAATAGACGGTAAAGCTCTCTCGCAGAAGTAACAGGATTTTGCGATGAAATAAACAACATTTGAAACGTCCAGAAATTGTAATCTTTTAGTCAGTCAAACCGTGAGGCCACAGCTCAGTGTCGGCCGAAAACAGATTAAGAATCCACAATATTTGAGCACAGAATAGGCTTTCTGAGACAAAATCACCTAAACTAAAGACTCACGAAGCGTTTTTGTGCTTGACACAAAGTATTCTCAGCCGCACATACCTGAGATTTGTCTGTCAACACTTTCGGTAAATCACGCATTAAATGACTTTCGCGGCAATCACAACACTTCCCAAAACCACTCATAATATTTCCACACTTAACACGGGCGAAGCATCGTCAAATTACTCCGTAAAACTCTCGCTTTCTCCACATAAATCGTCACATGCACATGGAACGTTTCTCGACTCACTGACAATCGATTTATTCAAGATCCCGGATGTGAACCAGCGGTTGAAATGGAGACATAGGGCCCCCGCCTTCCACAAATTTTTTTACCAAGTCTTTGGCCTGGTCAGAAATCAGCATGAATTTCCATCTTGCCCAATAGATTTCAACCCTAGAACCTACTTTGTGAGGCCAAAGACTTGTTACTGCCAACAACAAAGCTCGCAATATCCAATCTTTCCGTCTCATGCCCGTGATAAGTCTTTCACCTGTGTAGCCCGAAATGAGACGAAATACCAGAAGATATTAGACGCAGCAGACTTTGTCAGACGTGAGAATTGTTCCTTCATAAGGCTTAATGATGCCTTCCGGAAAACGTTGCTCAAGGCAGCCAAAAAAAACTCTAAGACAATCCACTATGAGAGCCGAGTTCAGTCTAATACGCGCGCTGATTTCAAACTGACATACAGAGAGAATAATGGGAAGATATAAAAAATATTTTTTTTGGGGGGGGGGGGGGTAATAGGTCAATAGCCAGTGATAAACTCATCAAAGTCTATCTACTGTGGCCTGTCCGTTACATATTAAATAAATAAAAAGTAAATATGAAAAAAAAAACATGCTCAACTACAAGACTCAGTCAAAGGGTATATAAGAGAGATTTCTGTATCCACGTTTTAGCAAATCCAGACAGATATATAAAGAAAGAATTTGATGTGGGTAATTGAGAATTAATTTCGAAGTTTTAGCTAAGGTAATATATCCTACTGATAAAAGGTCAAGGCGTTGGGTAATTGAAGGAACAACAATTGTTTACAGCCTGTCCCTTTTAATAGTACTATACTTAAGAAACAACTGATTTTAATTACCTTTTTGCTGTAGCTTTTTCGTAACTGAAGGATTTCAGAAAGTGGATCAATTGAACTCTCTTCAGTGGTGCCCATCACAACCACAACAGCGACAATAGGAATTTTATCTTCCAGATGTTTGTCCAGGATGTCTTTCAGCACTTATAATCACAGAAAAGCGTTTATTTATAGTAATAATTTGAATAACATTTAAAGAACATGTTTCGTGAGTGGAGATATTATGAACTTTTTTAAATCTGAGAGAATAAGGAAATTGCAGCTGAACTATTTTTTTTTTAACATTTTTGACCATTTTTCTGAAGATTCTCGAAATAGTCACTGCGGCTGGAGGACATATATCCTTTACACACTTTCTTTGTTTATTTCAAAATGGTTCACTGAAAACTTCACCAAATAATAACATTATTCAAATCTTTAAGATGAGTTAAAATATGTAAAGTTCTCTGAGGCTTTCATCTCTTTAATCCATTCGCTCCCTGATGACTTACTTTCCAGACGAAGTTGCTGGGATCTTTATTAGTAATGTTGGTTTGAAGTCAATCTAATCACTTGCTTGATAACTGTCATAAGCGTTAGGTTTCTGCAAACAGGTCTTACCAAAAGTGACAGAAAAAGGTAGTTTGTGATAGAAAAATCTATACATCGAGTCTTCCTTTTGACTTACCACCGGAATTCATTCGTGCGATTGCAAGAAGTAAGCTTGTAATCGAAAAGTATAAATTGCATCACTCAAATCTAACATGTAAAAAAATTAAGGGCTGTTGAGAACCAATCACATTGGGGCATTTGGTTATTGACTCGACTGAGGAAGTACTTCAACAATGCTGAAGACTCGTGATAAACCCTATTCATCTACCTTGTATCTCGTGCTGTAAAATGGGACGGAATTCTGCATTTGCCTTTGTAATAACTCCAATTCTGTCTGCAGTTTATCCTTGGAAGCTTGATAGGCTTCTGCCTCGCGAAGATCATCAGTCACATATGGGGGATCACAGGGAAAATAGCTAAACGATGACAAAGAACAAGAAAAGCCCGGTTTGTCGACGTCGATTCAATATTTTTTAAAACTGGTATGACGTCCAATATGACCCATCCCAACGAAGCTGATTCCTGTGGACAGAAGGCTGTGGTAAGCTGTAGAACCGATAAAACCGGCTGGTTCATCGTAAGAAAAAGGTATGTTAAAGTTCAAAAAGGCTTTATGGCTTTGACTGAAGGTACGAACCGGGGGTTTTAAGTGGCGGCCTCTTGTACCACTCTTGCCCAGTTGATCACCATCAAACGGTAATAAATGTGTGGAAATAAAGCTGAGGGACACATTTCATCTCTTGACGTATAATAAGACTGTTAAATATCCAATAAGGTCACGTAAAAATTAGTTTTATCATTGCTTTTTAGCATGTGAATTGCCACAACCGCCATGTCTGCTGGGAATTAGCTTAACTCCTATATAATACCGTACTCACATGTGTCGGCGAAACTTACTATGTGAATCGACTGTTTTAGTCACAAGATCTTGGAACAGATCTTCATTCTCTGACTTAGGTCCCATGAACCAAGCTCCAAGAGCTGACCACGGCTTATGCCGTCCGTGAGAAAGATCTTTTGTTGCAAACATGTTGTTCTGATGAAAGTACATATTAGGTGCTCGGTTGGCCATACGCCTCCTTTTCTTTCCACCCGCTCCAGCAACTTGCTGAAGGGGTCTTTTTCGGCTTTGAAGCATCTCTGAATCTTATCAGTTCTGTTAAAGAGTATATAACTCAATTTATTTATATTGTTAAATTCAAGGCAAGGCGTAGTACCTACGTCAAATTTGATTCAGACGGATTTTATTGAATTAAATGCGTCGATAATTCCACGTAAAGAGCTGTGCAGTTCAGACGACGACTTTTTCTTTGTTTTTTACCTTTTGTTTTTCTAGGTTTTATTGTGTTGACTTCTTTGTTTTACGTCACCGGTGAGTTTAACAGGTTCTTACACCGAGGATAAGCCCAAAATGCATGGTTGCAAGAACAATTCTGCATTTTGCCACAGCTCAAACTCATGTTTGCTTTTTTTTGCGGAGAATACAAAGTCACCATTTTTGCTGGTTGCGGATTCATTATGATTTTTTCCTCGATACTATGACTCCTTGTTTACCGAGTACGATGGGACGGGTGACGCCTTCTTGAATGAGACGCCTAAATTTCTATATTTGAATTATGAACTCTTCAGATAAATCCATATGTTGTGCAAATGTAGTTCCTACCTTAATTCAAATGTATGTAACATTTCTGTTCACAGTTGAAGAGCTATGGAAACTGGAGGGTTTCCGAGTGCAGCTTGGTGTAAACTGAACAGATAGCAGAAGCTTGCAGACGCGACATTTGCTGCAAAGAACACGACAGCCTCATTGCCATGAGACATAAACAGTATTTAAATATCTTGTTTTTCTTGTTCGCACCTTGTGACGTAATACCCTAGAGAGATTTATTTCACATTTTACTTTATTCTTTATTCATATGTATATCGTATTGGCTGGATTACTTGCAACCTTGTTACCAGGATTCCTTAGCCCACATGCGATGGGAGTTCTTTAGACTTTGAATTTATAAGACTGAGAATGTATGAAAGTAAACAAAATACGTCTTAAATTCCATTTTTTGACAAAAATAGAAATGAAAATGACTCACCTTGTGTTTTTAAATGTTATTTAGTGTCTCTTTGCTTCTAGAGCCATTTGGAATCGTTTCATCGACGTTTAAGATTTTGAGTACAGTTGTACTAACAAGAAGTAATAGGGGAAGGCTGGCAAGTCTGAAGCCGACCATCCCAGCTAGAAGCTCCATAAATCCCATAAACATGATCTTAACTCCTCGCCAAAATTGCCGTTAATTTGCCTTTCCCTTCTACGCTTCTGAAGTCTCAGGTTTCATCACAACTGCCGAGCGAAGTGCTTGATTTTGAACATATTTCCATCAGAGCTTTCTCGCAATGCGTATGACCGAGCAATTGGACCCTTACGTAATCAACGGTCGTTGAAAGCTTACGTCACAGCGACAATTTTCCTCCGGCATGTGATAAAATATTGACTGCACTGGATTGGTAAAACATGGACTGTATCAATAAAACATGGAGTGATGAAACATGGATTGATAAAACATGGAGTTACCACTAAAGTTAAAATGCAGTCAACATAAGCAAATAAATGACTTCTTATTTTGCTCACTTTTCAGGGAAAAGTAAACTATTGATTCTAATGAACCAGTGAGTCAACTTTTCAAATATAATTTTTGTTTTTGATGCAGTCCGCTAACAACGCTCTCGTGAAAGTAACTGAACAACAACAACGACAAAAAGTAAGGTTAAGTAACGGTATTCAGGGAGGGTGACGCTTCACAATGTCAAGCGCTGGTATAAAAACCAATGGCCCTCTGAGTGACCCCAAGGACTCGTGTTGAATTTCTTTTTTCTTTCTTCCCCATTTTGTTGGCTTGTGAATACGCAGCGTTTTACTTTCTTCCGACGTGTTCCACGCGTTTTCGGAATGCCTCGGCATATCAACAATCCGGAAGTTAAGTTCTTAAAAAAAAAACTTTTTAAAGACTCTGAAGGTTTAAAGTTGAAAGTGAAAGGGTTTTCGAAGTAGCAAAATCAGACCACCGAAGTGAAGAAGACTGCTCTGTCTACAATTTTGAGTTGGTACCATCATTTTAAGTTAAGACAGCCAAATTAATTTAAAGAAAGGTGGAATTAAAAATAATAATAGAATAATAGAAAATAAGAACCAGATGGTGCAATCTTTCTGATATTTGAAAATGTGATCTCAGTTGTACTGTGAAAGATAGTGAATGAATATAACCTCCCTCTAGGAAGGCTGTGATACGGTATGGCTAACTGAGGTATCAGAGCCGCTTTTAAGGTAGGGATTTCAATTAGCATTTCTGGGATAGGTTATAGAAATCAGAGGATTTAGAATAGGGTATCAGTTGATCATTGATGTAAAAGAATTCGAGTTCCTGTTTGAAAAAATAGCCTGGGATAAAGCGAACGAAGGGTTCGTTGCCTTTGTTGCAAAAAATGGTCCGTGGAAACAGTAAACGCAACCTTCGCGCCATCAGAAATGACGTATGTCCCAAATTGCCTTTCCTATTGTGCAATTAAATGACACCCTCTCCGTCCCCTCCCTGGCTCTCACTAAGCGCCGGTTGTCAAAGTTCAAAACACTGGTAGTCTTTACACTAGAGCCTAAATACAGTAAGCTAAGAAATATTTCAAGACAAGTAAATTTGAAATTCTTCAAGTAAAATAAAGGTTCACACACAACCTATCTTTTTTACTTCAGGTTTAGTTAAGCCTATTTTCCCACGCAACATAATTAAGATTGATTGACATGCTTCGCCTTTCTCAAAGCTTAGAAACAGCAAGTTCGCTAAGTCGGTTTTAAGGATGGTTTTCAAGTCACTTGAAACTTTCTTGAATCGTTTCAACTTTCCGACCTTAATGAGACGCAAAGTAAAGTTACTTGAGATTTTACTTAGGTCTTCACACGTATTTTTTGATTAAGTAAAACTTAGCATCTCTTAAGTCTTACTTAACAGCCTAGTGTAAAGACAACCACTGATACTATAACGACTTAAGTCCGAGTAACTCTTAGGAAGCGGAGACCATGCTGTTAGCTGACTCCCAGCAATAAAAACAGGGTCAGACTGTTTTTTGTTAAACAAATTAATTGGTGATCCGGCGTCTTTGAGTTCTTAACCCTCAGACGTACACGCAAAGTCATACCGCAACCGTGGTACAAAGGGGTTTGAGCCCCTCTTGATTTTTTATATGTTGCAGTATTTCGAAACGCTTTTGCCTTCAGTGGAAAGCCTTTGAACTTCTCTACGAGATGAGGTATATTTTATGGGTGGTGACGCTGCCGGAGGTCTCTGACGTCACCAATCATGGTCGCCATTTTGGCCACCATCTTGGATGTTTTCAAGAATAGGCCACTTCCGAGTTCCAAAAACCCTCACTTTCAAAACGAGGCTAGGTGCACAACCTTTCTTGTGAAAATGAGTTTTTTTGCATGGGAATGAAAAATGATTTCCATATCAAAGGCTGAGCACCTAGCCTCGTTTTGAAACAGAGACCAGGGGGAACTCTGAAATGGCCTATTAGAAATCAGGTAAAAAGAAGCATTGCTTTTACTCCTGAAAGAAGTTGAATAAACATGCATTTTCACACCAAAATGGCTTGACAACCTGCTACTTTTTTACGACATATCCCGTGATCATAGTAACTGACCATCACTAAACTTGTCTTAAAATGCACAAGAGGGATAAACGAACGGCTACATAACACTTCAGGTACTGATGTTTTATCGTCTAGGAAAAATTCAGAAAAACCTTTTCTTCACTTTTGCCCCGCCCTTCGACGTCTTAAGAAGTTAATTTATTTGTATATTTTGCTCAATTCCTTGGCCAGTTCCAGTTGTCTGAATCTGGTTAAATTTCGTTAGCAAAGTTGTTATTAGAGACCCAAAGATTCAAGGACGAGGAGACCGGACTACGGGACTAGATGGAAGAGATTTGACTTAAAGAAAATAAGTAGACACCCAAGAAAGCCTCATTTTACTTCTTTTTTTTTTTTCCATCAGAAAAGTTAACACCATTACGTTTATTGAAAGTGGTTGTGCCCTTAATCCCGATACGATCGCAGAAAAATACAACTTCTAACATTTGATATGTTTCACTACGATGGAATGACGACGGCTGCGTTATCGCGTTTTCCCTCCAAAATGACGGTAGAATTTGAACAAACTCATTCTGGTAGATAATCTTAGAATCTTAGGTAACTTGTCTTAAAGTCTAAAGGTCCCTTACTATTATCGTTAATATTGCACTCAAATGAAAGAAACAACTTTTTCTTCGCAGCAATATCTATCGCCATAAATTCATTTAAATAAAATAATTAAATAATAAATAACAAAAGAGGATAAAGCTTGTAAATAGTGAATTTAGTTAAAGATTTTCAGTTAAAGGTCTAACCTTCAGATTTTTTATGGTCAAATTTAGATAACTTACATGCTATTTTATGCATTATGAATAATAATAATAATAATAATAATAAATGATAATTTGAAGAAATAACTTTTTACGAGATTTAGGCCATGTTCACACCATACCCGATTTTTCGTGCGCAGCCATGAAAATCATTCCGAAAAGGGCATCTGTTCACAATGGCTCACACATAACAACCCTGTTTTCGGCGGGATTTCCGTAACGGAGCAAAGCTTGAAAGGACTGAACACGCTGAGAGACGCCGGAAGTGAATATTTGGGTTTGGTGCACCAGTCCCTCTCGGTCAACCGCTTCAGCACGATGTTCGATATGTATAAATAACTTTCTCCAGTCCAGGCCGTTGCTTTTCATACAAGGTACCGGATAGCTTTTCGTGTTAGCACGAAAAGCTATCCGATTTATTAGTGTGAATGTAACCTTAGAAGGTTTGGCGTCGCTCACACCAGGCTTCGACATATTCATAAACAATCGTGATATTGAAATGTGTATTGCGTGTGTCCACTCTTGGTGCTTTCGAAAAAGAGCGTTTTCACTCACGTGACCAGCATCTATGCTAATTTATTGGAACAAAAGAAAGTTTTTACATAAGAAAAGAGTTCAACTCCCACAGGATTGTCGTGGTACACCAACATGGCCGCCGTTCTATTGTTTTGGAACACCAATATGGCCACCGTGACGTCATGTGAAAACGGCTCTATAGGACAATTGCACGATGACGATATTTAATTCATTTCGTGTTTGCTTTGTTATTTACAAGAAAACAACACACTCAAGGATTCTGGTAGCTGTAGTAAAATGACGTCATCGTGCAATTGTCCTATTACTATAAGAAGATAAAATTGAAACTAGTGTGACAGAATTTTAAAACATGAGCTTCAAAATAAGTTGACAATATGTCAATTCGCTAACTTAAATTTAGCTCAACTAAATGTCTTGTTAAATTATCTGAACTAAACATATTTTTTCTGACAGTAACCGATATAAGATTTGAAAATGTTCGTGTACATGGAGCAAACCAAATCTTTCTTCCTACTTTTACATTACTCTTAACCTCATTGCCGTTAATTCCAATAAAGTTTATGTCAAATTCGCTTTTCTCCAAGGGTTCCTGGATTTCTCCATTTACAATCACAGGTTCAACAGGAATGCTGGGAATTTTCACTTCAATTCCGTGTTTGAGTAAAAGGTCATCATCCTCTTCAAATCCGACATTGTCTGGAAAACCATCAAGCTGTACAATCTTCAGTAGAACGAGAAAAAGAAGAAAACCATCGAATGAAATTTGTTCATCAGCCCTAATAATAATAATAATAATAATAATAATATACTATTATTATTATTATTATTATTGTCATAATAATAATGATGATGATGATGACGATGATAATGAAAATTATAATGATAATGAATAACTTAAGTTGGTGAAAGCATGGGTCTCCTCTTATTCAGTGAAAAATTGAGGGGGTAGTCTTTCTTTCGAAGTTTCTTGCCGTAGTAGCGTCAACTTGGTCAGACAAGCCAATTTGGTTATCACAAAATATGCAAATAGGTACACGTGATCAGTCACGGCTAAAAAAGCTGCTACTTAAAATGGGCACACTTTTTCTTGTGTCCGTAATTTTTTAATTTGTTGCATAATTTTAAGGCCCTCTGTGATTGGCATTGTTAAGATATTGTAAAGGAAAGGTCCGATTAAAGGAATCACTTCTAATGGGGGAACTGGGTACCAGTCAAAAAACTGTTTATCTGCAAAAGTAATTGCATATTCAAATGTTGCCAAGCACAGTTTTGTAGTGCTTTATATATTAAGTTGTCTTGTAGTAATAAAGTTAGGTAACTTCCAATCTAAACTGCTGCCATTTTTGCATAAAGATTTTTTGGGACTTTATGGCAGTAGGAGGTCACGTGAACTAATTTGCATAATGCTTATGTGATAAAAGTATAACTTTTCGAGAAATCTCATGTCTTACCCAATTTACAGCTTTATCATAAAAATTTACGAACCCTCAGTTTTCAATGAAAATGCCTCAATTTACTTGAGAATAGAAACGGTAATGAAAAGATGGTTTATGGATTGACAGGGAGGTACATTTATTGCCTGGAAGAAGTCAGAGCTTTTGGTATTTGATCAGACATTAAAGTAGAAAAAAAATGACGAAAAATGTTGTTTTTCAAAATGCTCATTATGTGAATTTCAGTCTGAAATTCAGAATGAGAATGATATCGAAGATGATAATTATGATGATGATGATGATAATAATAAAGATGATGATGATATAGTTATGCTGGATCAACAGAGCGTAGTTACCTGATAAAAGTCGGAACTTTTGGCAGGGATGTGAAACAGAAACACGTTTTTCGTGTCACCGTACATGAAGTAGGAACTGTGCTCAGGAGATTCGTAGTTGTTAAAATGCTCATAACGTGGAACGTCTATGATCTTCATTTTTGGACTCATAAACGGGTGGTTGCTGTTGTCAGAAGGCATACCAATGAAACAGTCGAACTCCTCTAATTCACCAGAGTACCCTGTATCCTTGAAGAAGACATCATGGAGTCTTTGTCGTTTGCTTCGAAAGACAATTGGTTTTCGGGCACCAATCTGCTTTAGCAACTTCTTTTCTGTCTTGATGTACTTCTCGGCGTCCCTGTCGCACATAAACTTTAACTTCACAATTGCTTCGTACTGATTTGGAACTCTGTTAAAATCTCCAACATAGCAGGCGATCACTTCGTTCTGTTCATTGACAACTCCCGTACTGACAAAGTTGTGGAGAGCAGTAGGATCAGTAACCTTGAATAAAGGAGAGATCAACATATATAGCAGTGCTGATTATAAATCATTGATGCATTAAGAGCATTCAAACTAAAGAAGAAATCAACATAGCAGTATTGATCATAAATCATTGAAGATTTACTAAGGGCATTCTACTTGTTACTTAAAACCAAAGATTTTTAAAAATTAAGTTGGCCCTTACCCTTCCGATTGCGCACAAAATAGTGTTCCTCATGACAGACGACACGTGGTCCATGAAATCTAATGATGTGACCCAGGGATCCATGCAAGTTGTTATGATATATTTGACTGGTGTGTCGTTGTTTGAGTTAAGCTGAATAAAAAAAAAAGAAAGAAGGGAGAGAAAAAAAAAACAGTGAGCGATCAAAATGGCTTTCACTACAGTAACTTAAAGTCGAACTGTATAGATTAACACACACTGCAGTTTAGACACGCGTAATTCTGGCTCACTTTTCATGGTTGCGGTCAAGAAAAACCATCAATAATTTTCAGTTATTTAAATGGTCCCAGATATATCACGTGCTCTTGTAAAATGTAACTCGAATTTCGAAAAGGAAAGGGCATCGAGAATGTTTCTCGTTTTGCCAGATTTCGATTCTTGTTGTTCTCTCTTACCCCTAATCGTCTCTTAAAATTTCTGGCTGCAACACTGTGGACGTGGGACACCAGACTTGATGAGGTAACAATCATTGGGATGCGAAAGGCTGTATGTTCCCCTGATGTGTGAGTGAGGCTTTCGAATATCGCTGTGTTGATTGCATTGCACACTTCCACACTTTGGTTTCCTTTCAGGTTTACAGAGAAACACGGTATCAAGGTGTCCGGACCCACTTCTTTTAGGTAAAGCATAGCCTTATCATCCTAAACGACAAACAAGATAAAACAGTGCTTAACTTTATGCTGTACGTGTTGTTAAAGAGTTGCTTTGCAATAAGCAAATTCATAAGGTGACGTCAGTCCGAGAGCTTTTCGTCCCTCTATAATAAAGGGCTTTAATAGTACCCTGAACGTCTGCCTTGATGAAACTGTCAATAGACCATTTTAGCTTGTAAGTTTTGTTTTCCCTATTCAGACCACGTGAGGTTCGCCTGGAAATTTTCCTTTTTTGTTTTTTCATAAATTATGTTGTTTTTTCATATGCACGTGGATGCACGTGGATCGGACGACGTTTGAAAGAAACAGTTCTCTCAGGTACGATCACGTGGTCTGAAATTGGAAAACAAAACATACAAGCTAAAAATGGTTTATTAATCAATCATCGTTTCGTCCGACAATTCTCAAATCCGATTGGCTGTGAAGCCTGGTCGTACCTACACCTGTAACTGGTAGCCACTATAGGTCGTGAAAGGCACTTGAAAGAGTTTCTTGAATATTCCCTAAATGTATTCTGTCGTACATTTAACTTAGAATAGGAATTAGTTGTCGGGAGTCATTCAACAGAGTTATGTTTAAAAGTTGTGGTATGCAATCAGTAGTAAATTAGATGTTATTGGTCTGTACTAATTTCTCTCCGCCGCCTGGTTGGCTCAGTTGGGGGAGCGAGCGCCGGTCTGCTGAGCGGGAGGTCACGGGTTCGACCTCCGGCCGGACAAAACTTAGGGTATTTAAATAACCGAGAAGAAAGTACTGCCTTTGTAATGACATCTGCAAACAGGAAGACTTTCCAGTGTTCTCGGATAAGGACGAAAAACCGTAGGTCCTGTCTCACAGCAATTACACTGACCTATTCTTGTGGGACATAAAAGAACCCACATCACTGTTCGAAAGAGTGGGGGACGTAGACCTCGGTGTTGTGATCAACCTTCATACATCACATCATACACACCATGGGTTGGGTGGGTACAGTAAGCTGATAAATGGACTGAGAGAGGCCGCTAGTGGCGCCTTTGTATGCTGACGTCCGAGTTTACTGTTCACATGTTTAAATGTATTGAAAGAGGGTATGTCTGTTGTCCTCTCATCCACCACTCTTCATTTCATTCATTCATTCATTCATTCATTCGTTCGTTCGTTCGTTCATTCATTCAAATGCAACGCTTGCCAGTGGTATACCGTGAAAACTGGTGACCAGATTTCAGTTAAACAGGCTAAATGATTTACCCGAGCAATTTCTTCGTTGCTTTTTCCAACAATTCGTTGTCTGATGAATGTAATATGATCCTCCTCTGACCAGTTATTCAAACTTGGTAGAGGTATCGTTGTTTTGATGACAAAAATGTCGTCTTCTTTGGCCAGCGTTGCCCACTGACAGTACAGGATCTTTGCGTTGAACATGCACTCAGCCAGGATACGACCATAACCGTTTTTGTGAAGACCAATGACCTAATAAATCAGGAAAACAAAATGAAAAACACCAAGTAACGTTTATTCATCATATAAGCAATTGGCAAGAACAATAGTCGAACTAACCCCTCTTTTAAACATCAATTCTGTATCACAAAAATTAAGCTTTGATGGACTTTGATAAAATTTCAACTTGTTTACTTTTTCCGTTTCCAGCGGAACAACCAGACCTGAGGGTTAGAAAAAGGCGTCGCCACACATATTACTTGACATTTTCGCATTCATATTGACAAATTCCTAGCTTATTTACGCCTATCTGTGCATTTCTGAAACCGAAAACCTTCGCTTCTTTCACCCTATTCATAGAATGACCACTGTACTATAAGCATCAAGCACACCTGTTTCCAGAAGAGACTGATTCAAATTCTATGGTTATTTTTAATGATAATATTACATATGTACCAGAGAAATAACTTGGCGTTTTGTCGAAAAGAAGTCGTGATAATTGGGCTGTCTTATATAAACTTTTTAAAAATAAATTACTAAAAGAAAAATATTCATAAATGGTTACCCTGTTTGCCATCATGACCCCTACAGCAGCTGCCCCAGGTTTGGATCCCTCGATACCAACATTATTAAGAAGCATGTTCCCATGCAAAAAGAGCGCCTTACTGGTGATTGACAGAAATGAGTTCATCTTTCTGTCTCTATAACAGATTGCACCACCAGGATAAGGACAGAAGCCAGATTTGTGGGGATCAACAGTGATTGTATCACAATGGTGGAGAGCTGATAACTGTTCGTGGACGTAGGAACTCAGGTACATTTCCGGAACAAATCCTGTTTCTTTGGCTGTCGGCATAGGACTGCTCTCCGGCTGCGCGCGCAGCATACTACAGAAATATCCTCCCCAGGCCGCATCCGCGTGAATGCTGAAGTTGAGACCCTTGATATAAATAAAGACATGGGTTTTTAAAATAGACATTTCTTTAAAGAAATACCTAATTTATGGCATAATTATTTCAGAAAAGTACCGCCAGGTAAAAAGGGATCTGTATATAATTATTACATTGCTGAAAACGATTGATGATAGTTATTACGATGAAGACATGATGATGATGATGATGATGATGATGGTTTTGACAGTGTAGGAAATTTTAGGTCCCCTGTTATTCTTAGTATATATAAATGATCTACGTAATGTGTCAAAGGTCTTAGAGATGATACTATTTGCTGATGACACAAATATCTTCTATTCGCATACTGATGCTTCCTATCTTATGGAAGTTGTAAATTTAGAATTGAAAAAGATAACGTGTTGGTTTTATACAAATAAGCTTTCTATTAATGTTAAGAAATCTAATTTTATCATATTCAGACTGAGACAAAACAGGCAAACACTTGATCTAGCTTTTAATATTAGTAATTATTCGATTGATCGTGTCAAGGAAGCTACCTTTCTTGGTGTAATTTTGGATGAACACTTAACATGGAAATCACATATTCATAATGTTGCTCGGAAAGTGTCTAAAGCCATAGGTATAATTTATAAATCAAGTTTTTGCCTTAATAATTACTCCTGATGCTTTATTTTAGCCTTAATCTACCATTACTTATTATACTGCGTGAGTGTCTGGGCATCGACCTACCCATCAAAACTCAGAAGATTAATCACGCTTCAAAAACGGGTCGTAAGAATAATTTCGAGGAGTGCTTTCGATGCTCACACTGACACCTTATTCAAAATTATGAATTTTGAGGATATCTACAAACTTCAAAAAGGAAAATTTATGTATCAATAAAAATCTGGCTTACTTCCTTATAGCTTCAATAACATGTTTTTGGTGACACGCCAGGTCCATTCTTATGGTACTAGAAGTTCGGAGCTTTTTTATTTATTTTTTTATGTAGGACTAATATAAGAAAGTTCTCAATCAGTTTCCAAGGTCCTGAATTTTTTAACTCTCTTAAATTTGAAATTCGAAATGCAATAAGTACCGCTTCCTTTTGCTTTAAGCTGAAAGCATTCCTCCTATCATAAATGGTAATATATATTTTTCTTTTTTTTTTTTGCCACTTTCGCTTTTTTTAGCCTAGAACTATAATTAGTGCACCTATCAATGTTAAGCCCCAGGGTGGGTGGGGGGGGGGGGGGCTACCCACGGGAAATTGACTGAGCGTACCTTCGCCGGGGTAGGGATTTTGACATTTAAGCGTTGCCCCAGGGTCGGGAATTTGACATGGCCGCCATCTTGGAAGACCGAAAGAAACTGGAAATGAGTGGCCTGCCATCTTGGTAATACCCAGAAGTCACCAGAGGTAAATGACCTCTGCTTTTCTTGAAAGTAACAAGACAACATGAGCGAAAGAAAGGTGAGGAAATCTGTTTTATTTTTCGGTATATATATGAGCCATCACTTCTTTCATTGTATGATCGAATGTTTATAAATAGAAGAGTCGTCATTCTTTCTGTTTCTGTTTCTATGTGAGGTTGTAAAAGACATATCCTTTCCAACCTGTCAATTATTAACAGGGTTCGCACACACCTTGAAAGTCCTTAAAAATCCTTGAATTTTAAGTTCAAGTTCAAGGCCTTGAAAGTCTTTGAAAATTGCGGGCGGTGCTGGAAAGTCCTTGAATTTCGGTGCGAACTTTATAATTTAAGTAGAACTCCAAAGGAAAAGGAGCAAACACAGAGAGACCTTCGAGATAAAATTACCTATGTTGTGGCAGAACTAAAAAAAGACATAGAATTAAGGCTCTTTTTGAATTGAATAGAGTCCTTGAAATATGGGAAGTGTGTCCTTGAAAGTCCTTGAAAAGTCCTTGAATTTTTTGTTCAAAAACGGGTACGAACCCTGTATTAAGTCCTGACTCTGTTAGAAAAAGTTACCTCAGAGGGGCGGGAAATTGACATTTAGTAGGTGCCTGGGGGTGGGGAATTTGACTCTGGCTGCCATTAAAATGTCAAATTCCCCTGGGTCTGCCCCCCCCCCCCCCCCCACCCTGGGGCTTAACATTGATAGGTGCATAGTACAACTATCTAATGAATTTATTATAAGATTTTACTGTAGCTCTTCCATTGATTTGTAATTATGATCATATTTTGTTCTAATTTTTTTAACTGAGGGAGCCCATTCCTTATAAGCCCGGTGGCTTCTCTTGGGCTTCCTCGCCTTGACAGCTTAAATATATATTTTTTTCTTTTGCTTTGTACATTTTATGGCAAACAAACCAGTAAAAAATAAACAATAATAAATCAGATAGAGTTCAAGTTATCCTTACCTTCATTCTAAACTTTTCGCGCAAATGGACAATTGCAGTCACTGGATCAACGGCGCCTTGCTCTGTTGTTCCTGTGACAGCTACTACCGTTATGACTGGAATTTCCTTATCCAATTTTTCTTTTAGAATGAGGTTCAAATCTAAAATTTCAGAAAAATAGATGTTATCTTTCAATGAAAAACAACTCTGATGATCACAAACAAAGAGTAAGTAAGTGTAATTCACCTCCGTATAAGTCCGCACATCTTGGTTAATACGCATTTTGCTAATGTTAATTAAATACACCCTACAGTTATTTGTTCTGTTTCCGTTTTCTGCTTTTTTGTTGTTGATTTTTGAAAAAGTTGGGGGCTAAATGAAGACAAAGGACAGAAACTATACCAACCAATAGGATCCATCCGCGAGTTTTCGTCAACTGCTACGGAAACAAGGCTCTCTCGACCAAGTCCAAGGATGGTGGCTGCTTTCGTTAAGGAAATATGTAATGTGCTTGGAACAACAATGCATGGACTTTGTGTTAGCATATGTCGTCTTACAAACTCCTGCGTTCCAATGGACTCATAAAGGTACTTCGACATTATTTCCATAAATTCATGATGTTCGAGGCTTGTCAAAGCTTGTACATCTGAAGGCATTTTTAAAATAGTGTCGACATCAAGGTTAAGGAGTTCCCACTGTGAAGCGCTGATTAATTCTTCTTCTTTTCCTCTTTGAGGCAATAAAACCTGACAGGAGGAAAATAAAGTTAGAAAAATAAATGGATCCGTCACTAAACACTCACTGACTGTTCACGAAGCGGAACAAGGTTAATTCTTTTTGCCAGGAAATAACAAAAACAATTCTCGATGTTTCTCTGGCTGAAGCAAGAAAAACTTTGAGAGTCGAGGGAATCTAGACAAGATTTTTTAAGCTGCAGAATAGAACTTGTCCGGATCATGTTGTTTAAAGAGTATAATCATGAGTCCAAATTTTTATTTCAACAATTTAATATTCTCAATATTTAACAAATGTTATTGAATGTCTAAAATATCAGTCCTTGCAACATCAACTTCCTGGAGCGTTAACAGTAATTTTTAAGAAAAATAATGAAATACATGATCATAACACTCGTTTACATAAACGTCTACATAAGCCCTTGGGTAAAACAAATGAACGAAAATTTACTGTTGCAAACAAGAGGTTAGATATAATTTATGATAGCTTGACGGATGACATAAGAGATAGCCAAGATATTATTTTAAACGTAAATTGAGATCAATATTCTTCATGCGTGAAGAGGTAGAATGAAACAGTGATTCCACATTTGTAATATTTTATTTATATATTCGATGTAAGCACATATATAATATTGATGATGTAAAACCTTATTTCCTAGCCAGAATCGTCTATGTAATCAAATGAAATTGGTGTAAATTGACAGGGGGTCTCCTCGATAAGCCCAGAGAGGCTTCTGAGCCTTCCTGATCAATATTCTGATTAATTCTTAAGTACTCATCAAAATATTGTAACCTTACATACAATATTGAGCAAATCGATAAATCAAATAAAAACAAATTGAATGGTTTCCAGTGAAAAGAACCTAAGTTATACAGTGTAAGTGGTTGTGATTTAAACGATGCAATGCCTTTACACCGTGTGTACTTAATCCAGTTAGTTTCATAGCGGATGTTTACTTATTATGAGAGTTGTTTAAAGTAGAAACTCCATTAACTTTCTTCTATTCTGGTCCTTGTGCCTTCTTAGCACTCTCCACAGTAAGTAATGTTCATTTGCCACGGCTGGCCAAACTTAAAATGCTATTTTCTTAAATAGTCTACCAAAGCTATCCGTCCACATTATCCCTAAACAAAAGGCAAAATGCATGGCTAAATAAACCAGAACGTAAGTAAAACAAGGAAACGTACCTTGTAACTTTTGGCACCAGAAAGTCTTTTGTCCTTCAACAAAGCTTCTTGTAGTCCCAGTGGAAAGTACTTCACATTCCTTCCCGCCCAAATTGCTTCAATGTTGGCTACAGACCCCCCAGCGGTGAGATGTCCCATACATCTGTCCCTGTCATACCCCACCATAACACACAGGTCTTTGCCCACCTCCATTTCGTATTTACTTGTGACAGGAGAGGATTCTGATGCACAATTGTTCTGGTTGTACAGCATAGCAGACATGTAGCCAAGGTTAGCTGGCATCGCTGTCTCCCATTGAACGTGGCCCTGAGGAAAAGAAATACGGGTTGTTAGTTAGTATAATATAATCATAAACAAGGGCGTAGATGTAAAAGCATTTAGTAAAATCCAGCTAGTGGTCTATTATCAATGCTGCGTTCTGATTGGTTGAGCTACTACTAGGCTATATGTTATAGCCCACTAGTAGCGAAAAGCGCGGGCTTTTTGGCGGCAAAAAAGGATTAAAGTCTAGCTTTAACTAGCTAAAGTTTTTTTATTCTCGATATTTTTGACCAACTAGTTGGATTTTACTAAAGCAATTATTCCTCTCGCCCTCATGGCCTCTGAGTCAATAGCCCATTCGGCCTTCGGCCTCATGGGCTATTGACTCAGAGACCATTCGGAATCGAGGAATAATTGTTAAATATCCTTATAATGTGAGGGCCAAAAGTTTAAAAGGGTCAATAGTATATTAGCCTTAACCTATGGCTATTAAGTGCTATAGGATCTTTAAATGAAGTCTCTACTTACTTACTTATACTTATTTGTTATTATTATTATAGCCTCTTGTTATTATTATTATTATTATTATTATTATTATTATTATTGTCAGGAACGCTAAAATGCGATAAAATATGTAAATAAGTAAAAATAAGTAACAAAACATTCTACGAAAACAATTAAAAAGTAATTAAAACCGACCTAAACAAATAATTTTGCGCGGATGTTTTAATTACTTTTTAATTGTTTCCGTAGAATGTTTTGTTAATTATTTGTTTAGGTCGGTTTTAATTACTTTTTAATTGTTTCCGTAGAATGTTTTGTTACTTATTTTTACTTATTTACATATTTTATCGCATTTTAGCGTTCCTGACAATTTTTCCTGTTTTTACCGTTTTTACCATTTTAATATATTTATGCTAATTATTATTATTATTATTATTATCAATATTATATGTAGTAGTAGCCTTAGCCCTTTTTTTAGCGAAATTGTAAATAAAGTTTTGTTTTTTTGTTTTTTTTAGTAGTAGCCTTAGTAGTAGTATCAATTGTCATTTTCAAGACCTTGGTCGTTATCATTACCATTATCATTTTCAAAACTTAATTATTATCAGCACCCTTATTATTATCATTATCATTATCATTATCATTAACTTTGTCATTATCATTATCATTATCGCTGTCGTTATCATTATCATAGCTTTGTTTTTATCTTTCTTTATTGTTATCAGGAGCGTTATCTTTATCTTCGTTATTATCTTTATGTTGTTATCATTATTTTTCATGAGGAAAAAGAAAAAAAACGAAACGAATAGACGAATTGATGCTTGAAAGTGATTAATTCTTGATGTCTTTACCTTGTATCTTGAACTGAAGAATGGAACAGACTTTTTTAATTCGGCCTGCAATTTTTCCATCTCAGTTTTTAACTTCTCCATGGCAAAGTTGAAGGATCCTGCTTCTCGAAGGTGGTCTGTGACGTAAGGGGGATCACACGGAAAGTAACTGTTGAACACAATGGACAATTATTGGATGAGGTGAGTGTGACATGAATGAATGTTATACTTTTGTGGTTTGAAGCGTCGTTTCTGCGAAAAACTCGGTACCCGTCTTAATAAGTCTAAGAATGAAAGTTGAATAAAACTATTCAGGGTGTCTATATTTGCTTAAAATACCAGTTTCAAAGAATCCTATACGGCTTGCTTTGATTCACACACGTCCCCTTTCCGTTTTGTGCGACCTCTGTACGCAGGCTTTTGGATTAATGACGCAACGCTTACAAATAAGCCATTTTCGATGATAATCTTAATGATCATGCTTCTGGTTTCGACAATTTCAAATAACTATAGAAGTGATTAATTCCCATACAAGAAAAAAATCAAGCCTGTAAGAGAAATAAATTCCCCATTTAAGAAAAATAAATGAAGACAACACGTTACAGCCTGATTACTACTGGCCACCTTAATGTGTGCTCCTATAATTTAAATTACCTGTGACGGAATCCGATATGTGAATCGACAGCCTTCGTCAAGAGGTCCCGAAACACTTCCCCATTTTCTCCTTTGGGTCCCAAAAACCAAGCAGCAAGGGATGCCCATTGTTTTTGCCTTTCGGTCACGTGATCCCCACTTGCAAGCGCTTTTCTTTGCTGCAAGTCCATCGGTACTTTCGACCAATGCGCTTACGATCCTCTTCTCGAAAACAGTTTTCCCAAAAGTCTAAATATCCTTGCAAAGAAAAGAAGACGTCTTTATGTAAACTAATTAGCAAAAAGCTCTTTGCGTCTGAGAATGAGAACCGTGACTACTCAGATAGAATAAAAAGTAAATAAATAAACAATTTAAATTGTACTTTTGGTCATAGCACTGGTAATAATAGCTAGGTAAAAGTACCAAGAGCAAATCTCTCAGGAATGAGTATTTTTATTGATTCATTAAGTTATCATGATTTGTTTATTTCCTATTTCTCGATCGCTTTGTTCGTTAGTTTTGTATAGATTTTGACTGAAAATAATTGATTTTGACTTTTACTGAAGAATAATTCCGTTTCGATGGTTATCGAAACAGGAATTTTTTAAAGACCCATCAAATGATATTTTCGTAAATTGAAAGTAGGTCATTCGCAAAGGGTGATCTCGCTGCTAAAATAGAATTTTTGTTTTTCAACGACCACAAAAGAATTTTGCGTTCTTCCTTCCTCACCACTTACCCACTCATAGTGTTCGAATAAATTATATTCCTCCCTTGTGGGGCGACGATACTTGGACATTACAGAGTGCAACTAAACTGTATCGGACCACACGAAACACTGTGAAAATTATCGGTCTGTAATTTGCCAAGTCATTCAAGTCGTGCGCGATAATAGGTTTGTCAAAAACTCTTCAGAATAAAGCCAGGATTCTGATACTTTCTGGCCAGCAGTTGACGTTTATTTCAAATTTAATTTAAAATTGCAAATACTTACCAGAAAAATTGTTAATAGGGTTGTATGGGTTTCAGTTAAGTCTTGCTTCGCTGAACATTGTACATTTTCTAAGGAATGTTTACGCCTAGATTTAAAAGCAGTTTCTTTTTTATCCCATAACATTTTGATTTCAAGGACACTTACAGCAGCGTTTAGCAATAGTTCTATAAACGCGGCATGGGCTTAATATTAATTCGGAACAAAAGGCATTATATCACCTTTTATAAACGGCGCAATTTAATCAATATCCTACAAAGTACGCAATATCATGTCAAAAGGTTTAAACAATGGTTTGCTTTCGGAGAACTATATCACAACATGAGTAGATAAAGGCCCACGTAACAGCACGCCAACGCTGAAATTAACAGAGCCGTCCACGCAACTTTCCTTAGTTACGTAAGTTTTGCCATGACGTAACACCTTGTACCTGCGCCTGCACCTTGAAAAAGGATTGTTTGCAAAGCCGCGGCGAGTTTTAGATTTTTAAAAGTTTCAGGTCATAGGTTTGTTTTCATTGATTGTTGAAAAATTTAATTTTTAACGTCTCGAACGGCTTCCATATTTTGCGTGAGGTGGGGTCGTTTTGGCAGAAATAACAATACAGTGTAACCAAAGAACTCAAAAGGAAGTTTGGTTTGCAGTATTCTACTGTAGTTAAGGCCAAAAACTCTCTCCGTGAAGGTTTTTGCAGAAGATTTTTTCCGTTAAGTACAATCGTGGGAATAAATCCCTTGCTAAATTTTGCTTATCATTAGGCATGAAGGAGATACGATCCTTAAGTTTAGATAATTTTCTGTTGCATTCTTTTCAAATTTTGCAATAACTTTAGTTACTGTCAAGCATCATTGTCATCATCTTTCTGAATCATTTCGATATATGAAAGCTAAGGCGATGGGAAACACAGAATGTTGGGTATTGGTGACGACTATGAGATAATACATCATATAACTGATAACTTGAAAGGTAGCTTGTTTATATGACATAATTAACATACATAAACTCGAAACCAAAAAATTTATTCCGGACAATACCTCACCCTACAGGCACTTTGGTTCTCCGGACAGTACGTTATGAAATCCGTTTTTTTTTTTTGTTCTTGTTGTTTATTTTTGAATCAAGATTAGAAATAAATTGACATTCTCTCATAAAATGAGATCAGAATTAAATTCCGTCACAAACTTTATAAGACGTTTAATTCATCAACAAAAAAAGGTCATTTTATTTATTTAGTTATTCAGCTATTTATTCATTCGCAATAAGCAAAAGAAGCATAAGACAGCTTTTGTTTTTTGGGTAGGTAAACCTCGTATTACAAATTTCCCACTTAGCTAACAAGTGGTTCTCAAACGAAGTATCGAAGATAACAAGATAGGCAATCCATGTTATACTTTGCAATTTACCGTATGTTGCACATCAACTTAGAAATTGTGGTATACTGCTCTTAAAATATGTATTTAATAAGAAATAGCTGTAAGCGTTATAAAAATGTACACTCGTCTCTTACCTTTTAGAGTTTTCGAGGACCCTCTGGCTTCAAAGTAGCCTCCTTAACTTTAGTAAAATTAAGTTGATGGATGAATTTATAAGCATGATTGAAGGTATGGTTACTCAGCAGTTAACGTCAGTTTAACTGGGACGCAGTTTTGGATTTCCCGTTCGTAGGGTCGTTACCATTTTTTTCGACCCCCTTGGGATAATTTTCACTTGATATTGAACGTGTTTCTAATTAGAGGAAAGAAGTTCCCGCATCCCAGAATAGAACCCGGTCTTTTTGTGCTCTAAGTCTCTCTACTTTGTTGCTGCACTTCCACACCGATGGGAAACATTTAAACACATATCATAATATTTAAAACTATCTCAGAACTGTTGATGTCACAGTTATGACTGGTAACCCTTTGTTCCTATGCTTAACTCTTAACATAAACTCAATATGGGCTAAAACTTCCGTCTTTCTAGGAATAGTTAAAAACATGGCTTTTGCCGTTTAGACCTTTCTGGCATTCCGCTCCAGTGAGTAAACACGATGAAACAAGGTAGACGCTTGAGTGGACAATTTCATAATTTTCAAAATCATTGTATTTTGCCTCCTGAAGCCTAGCTAAGTTCAGTCGAGGGGGCTGTATCGACGTCAATATTGTTTTGTTCAATTTGTACAAAATGCCATATTGCGCGTCTTTTAATTGACAATGGAACTTAAGAATTGCTTAATGACAAAATCACAGCGTCATATAAAAAAATAAAAGAAATTCTCAGAAGCATTATAACTCAATCGTTACAACAACAAACTTTGAAATAACAATTAAAAAAAAAACGTATTAGGCTAACAAGTTTTTTAAAAAACCAGTAGATAATATAATCTGACCATCTCAATCTTCTTTAAGTTTGTCCATCCGTTCCTCCTTCGTATTTGGTGTATTGTCATTATTTTTAATTACCTTCTTTTTATAATCTGAGCAGTTAGTTTTATGTTTCACTTAGTTTGGTTGCGGTTGTGATAAATTTCGTGACGAACATGGCTCCTTTAAATGAGGGACGTTCTAATGCAAAATATAGTAGAACCCCGTAACTAGAACTCTGAAGGTAAACGAAAACCAGTTCCAGTTAACGAGAGTTCCAGTTATCGGGGTCGATTGCAAAATTCAATTTACCATGTTAAAAATTGATAATTACTGATTTTTCAGCACTTCACTATGTATGGTGCAATGCAAATTTAACTTATTTCATCAGAGACGATAACATTACTAGGCATTTTTACTGATAAAACTTGATCTGTTCGTTTCACCCATTAAAATCAAATTGCTTTAGTGTTGAACAGTGCTACTTTTAAATCAGTGATTTCACCTTTTTACAGCATGAAGAGCTCAAGGGTTGGCATCCGAGTTGAGTTCAAAAAACCAGAATTAGAGTCATCGGGGTAAATTAATAGCGACTTTTTGATCAAGAGAAAAGAAATTTAGTTCGAGTTAGCGGGGAATTCGAGTTATCCGAGTTCGAGTTAACCGAGTAAAAATGACTTAGTTCGAGTTAGCGGGGTTCAACTGTAATAATAAATATTTATATATTAAATAAATAAATAATTCCAGAGATTATCGGTTACCATTAGTGGCACTCGTCCGTTGAAAATGGGAACGACCAATTACGAAAGGGAAATAGGCGGCGCTTACTTAACTTACAATTTTGAACTTTGGACTTTGGACTTCGGACATCAGTAGAGCCATGGGTTATTACACTCATTCTGAAGTCGTGCCGGCTTCATTGATGAACTTACAGCCACCGGAAAGGTCGCTGTTATTACAGTTGGCTTATAAGTTACTTTGCACAACTCAACGCAATGTACCATACAATTTCAGTAGTAAACAGCGCGATAAGAATTTGTAAATTGTGCAATATCTTAACGCCATCTTAGATAGCCTGCGAACCGCAGACGTATTTCCGGTCGTCGCTTCTCTCCCTCCGAAAAATAATGGAGGGAGAGAAGTAAAACGTATGTAAACAGAACTGTTTATTATAATTATTATTATGCAAAATAACACGTACGAATGAGACCTCATTTATTCACGTACAGCGCACAGCGTGGCTTATGTTATGTTGCTATTATCATTAATCATTATTATTATTATTATTATTATTATCATTATTTCTAATGGCATATCATACAAAAACACTGCATGCTAGGGAACAATTATAGTACAATCAACAGTCTTTCAACAAAGTTCAGTGCCAGCTTGTAACTTAACGGTGTAATATACGCAACATTGTGTAAAAGTCCTGTGCAAAAAATAATAATAATAACAATAATAATGAAAATAATAATAATAAACAAAGATAAAAGTGAAGATAATAAAATATTATTACTATTATTTATATTAAATCAACTTATTTCAGTTTTGCATATTGCGAAAAAAGACAAATAATAGATGAATAAAACACTGAATGAATGAATAAATGAATGAATAAAATAATCTCTTATTATGAATATTTTTCTCTTTTTACAGTTTTTGAATTCAATTCTATTTGAAGGAGTGGTAGCGAAAATCGCGCACTTGGAAGGCCAATTAGCGAAAGCATCATACGGTTGGATCCACTTGAGCAGGTCACGTGCTAGTTCACGAGCATCTAATTTTACTTTAAGAGATTTTTGACGTGAATGACGTCAAGGCGGCCACATTGGTGTTCTAAAACAATGAAACAGCTTATAACTTTTTTGTTATGTAAACGCTCTTTTTCTCTCCATTAAATAAGCATAGATGCTGGCCACGTGAGTGAAAGCTCTATATGTTAACTTCTGCCAAAACGACAGTACAATGACACGTAAAATAAGTCATAAGATTTTTTTGTTTTTTGTTATTGTTTTTAATGTGACATTGATACGTCAAAGCCATTTGCTCTAGACTATAAACTAGTATATAAATATTAATTTAGAGAACGTTGTAAGCGTCTTCTCGTACGTTTTGCAACTCGCCACGGCTTTTTAATTTCCAACGATCTATTTGAAGCAAGAATGGCCAAGGTTATTAAAAGATTTTGCGAAATTTAGAATTTTAGAAAAGTTGCGTTCCCTTCCACAAAGTTAATTATCGTTGACGTGCACTTGGGTTCAATGGATATGCGTAGTCATGATACGTTTATCTTTTAGATCAAACGCCGCTCAAACAAATCGTTTTTCAAGATATTGCGCAGTAACAACATGATATTGGACAGTTTGGACAATTTACACATTCTGATATTGCGCAGTTTACATAAAACAAAACCTGCAACAAAGCATTTTGAAATGACTCTAAAGAATAAAAACCTTGATCAGGTAAACTCATTTCAGGGCATGATTTTCCTACGCTTGTACTTTAGCAGCAAGCATGCTCACGTTTCCAAAAATGGACTTATTTAGACTGAGAAAGAGAGAAAGAAAAATAAAACAGTGCCTACAACTATTTTAATTTTTCTCGCTGACAAAATGTTTGCGTGTTACCATCAGAAGAAATATGCATCACATGACTTTAGCAACTCGTAACACGCGATGGCTACAAACCTGGCAGCCATTGCAGGTATGTCTTCTCGTAGAGAGACCCAAAAAGTCGCCCGAAAAGCTCACTAGAGCGTCTGTTTTGTTGTTGTTTTTGCTTTACTTTTCTACCTGCAAATTAAACCTACGTAATACTTTACTCAAATTAATCTTCAGCGAATAGAAAAGATGAAAGAAAAGGTTAAAAGTTTACGCAGAAATAGCAAGTTTTCTAATCAAGGCTTAAAACAATTTTATAATTAGAGTTTGAGGCAAATCTTATTTGCCGTAAGTTTCAATTGTTTCGTAACCATAATTGGGCTTTTTTCGTGAATAATCAAAGCCCTTGATTATTCCGGATATCATAAAGAAATCACGTCTGCCGTATTGGTGTCCCAAAACAAAATGAAACGGCGGCACGTTGGTGTCCCAAACCAGTCCCGCGGGAGATCAACCTTTTGTTATGAAAAACCTTTCCACGTTTGTAACAATAAATTTGCACAGTTGCTGGCCACGTAGTGAAAAAGCTCTATAATTGTTAGGGCCTTGCCGAAGCCGCCTAAGAGCTCAGTGCATTCATGCTAAAGTCTACTTTTTTATAGACTTCTTTGAATTTCTCGCTACTCATGGTCACTCCGCAGCAGTAGGTTTGTCAAAGAAAAGGTGTAAGTCTTGAAGGACATTAAAACACAAGAACAGACGAGTTGCATCGTGAGTAATCAAGCCAAATTAAACTTCAGCTATCTGACCCCTTAAGTGTAACTAATGAATTCAAAGAAAACAATTCAAAACTCCTTGACCTTGCATTTCTTATTGACTTGAAACTCTTATCAAAGTCTCAAACACAACCCCCCACCTCTCCTCTCCCCACTTTTGACATAGGGCTGCGAACTATTCACTCACTGCTATCTCTGGGCTATTTGCCGTCACCAGCCTTGGCCGAAAGCCGTCTTTTAGAAATTAAAAAAAGAGACAAGTTTCTTTAAGGTTATCACGTGGCACATTTTACTCGGACATTAAAAGTCGACTTAGTGATGTCTCTTTATCCAAGTTTCTTGCAAGACTAACAAAACTATTTGAAAACAATTTTTAAGTACAAACTTAAAAAATATATAACAAATTATATTTTTAACGTTCCAAAATAGTTTTTCCTTTTTTGCTTTAGCAAATGCCAGTTTCCTCATACTTTGTTTTAAATATAAGAGTGATAAATAGTGAATTCACATTTATTCAAAGGTATTCCAGCTCCAAATTAAGTAACTTGGGCAAAATATTATAAAAAAATAATAGTTTAAATAGCTGTCACACTGTTGTCACATATCCCTAGCCCTTATGCCACCCGCACAAGGCTTAAATATATATTACTGATAATTGTCCTGACAATAAATGTGTTGTGTGTGTTATTAAAAGGGCCCAGTGCCCATCGATAAAAATTAATAACAAAATAAATTGTGCCTTCCACAGCATAAATTCCAAAATTTGACTCACGTTAGGAGAAAAACAAACAAACAAACAAACAAATGGCGAAACAGAACAAACACGAAGCAAAAAAAACTTTTACGTTCACTATCTCTTTGTTTGTGTTTGTTTTTCTTTCCCAGTCTGAGAAACTGCAGTGCGCTGTAATTAACTAAATACCATAAGGGACCATTTGCCGAAACACTTTTTCTGAGGTCACTGTCGTTAACAATTCAAACTATGAGTATTGAAACCAGTCTGACAGGATTTTAAATCTAAGCTTCAAACAAAATCCGCCGCCAATGCGTGTACGTGTTTTAACTTAAATTTAGCTGAACTAGATGTCTTGCTAAATTCTCCGAACGAAGCATACTTTTTCTATCACTGACTGAAATAAGATTGGAAAATGTTCTTGTAGATGGCGCAAACCAAATCTTTTTTCCTAATTTCACCTTGGTCTTGACTTCTTTACCGTTAATTCCGACGAATGATGTGTCGAATTCATTTTTGTCCAAGGGTTCCTGAATTTCTCCGTTAACAACCACAGGCTCACCAGGAATGCTGGGAATTTCGACTTCAATCCCATGCTTGAGTAAAAGGTCATCCTCGCCTTTAATCCCTACACTGTCTGAAAAACCATCAAGCTGCACTATCTGTAGCAAACGAAAACAAAAAAAAAAACAAGGAAAACAAGGAATTTTCTTTGTCTGCATGTCAAATCTGTTATTCGCAAAATCTTATGATGATGATGATGATGATGATGATGATGATGAGGACAAGGATAATGATAATAATAATGAAAATGACTGAATGATAATGAGTTTGAAAAAGTTCCTTGGCCGGGCACCATTACCTGAAAAAAGTCGGGGCTCTTGGTAGGGATGTGAAACAAAAAGACGTTGTTCTTGTCCCCGTACATAAAGTAGGAACTGTGCTCAGGGAATTCGTGGTTGTCAAAATGCTCGTAACGAGGAACGTCGATGATCTTCATGTTAGGGCACATAAATGGATGGTTTCTGTTATCAGAAGGCAAGCCAATGAAACAGTCAAACTCTTCCAATTCACCAGAGTACCCTGTATCCTTGAAGAAGACATCATGAAGTCTTTGCTGTTTGCTTCGGAAGACAATTGGTTGAGGAACATCATTCCACTTTGACAGCTTCTTTTGGGTGGCGATGTACTTCTCGGCGTCTTTGCTGCGAACGAATTTTAACTTGACAATTGCTTCGTACTGCTTCGGAACTCTGTTAAAATCTCCAACATAGCAGGCGATCACTTCGTTCTGCTCATTGACAACTCCTGTGCTGACAAAGTTGTGGAGTGCAGTAGGATCAGTAACCTAAAATAGAAATCAAAATAGGTTGAAACATAGTTGTAGCAGTCAAGCTGCCTACCTAACTTTTCAGTATAGCTTAAAGTTAACAGAAGACTCGTGCATCTCAAAATATTTTTTTTGTCCAGTTTATGAGGGCTATACCACAGTTGTGTAAACTGTCAAACTATTTTAAATCACCAGGCATATTATACATAGTTTATATGTACATATTAGACATGTTAGGCAGCTTACCTAATGTATGATCATATCTACATGCTTATTTTTCTCGTGAATTAACCGATATTCAATGCAACTGATCAGGAACCAAAGACGATGTTGAAATGGTAACCTCTAAAATGACGAAACCTTTCAGAGTTGTTGTGATGAATGCCAGAATGGCTTAAAGTAGCTATGACACGTAATATTGATTAGTTTCATTTTCCACCTGATATTATTTTGTATCCGTTGCCGCAATTTTGGTGCCATCTTCGAAAAATTGTAATTGAGGAGGCCTAATTAACATAAGCTTTATAGTTTCCTTCAGGCCTCCTCGCCATTTCTTCCTACATTTTCTTTGGTATTTTTTTGTAATTATTGTAATCGTGTGGCAAATAAATAAATACGAATACAAATACAATTCCCTATTATTTTTAAAAAGCAAAAACCTGTTGTCGCGTCAACTAATTCTAAACATGATGGTCCATAGGCATTGAAACTGTTTCATGTCGTTTGCTGCCACGGATGGCAAGAATGACCATGGATTGAAACTTGAAAAAGTTGGCCTTATTTTTTCAAGTTTTAATGTTATGCCTGCAGAAACCACCCAAAAAGTTATAATAATGGTTAGTCAGCTCCCTTACGAAATTTGTTTGATATATTCTTTACGTTTCTACAGGAACATTTTTGGATCTTAAACAGCAATATCCTGGTGACATATCTCCTTTGACAAGAACCTTAACAAGTAATCGTCATGGCTCATGCGCGCAGTTGCATAGAATAGTCGACTCTTACCCTTCCAATGGCGCACAAGATACTGTTCCTCATAATTAAAGCCATGTGATTCATGAACTCTATTGATGTGGCCCAGGGATCCATACAAGTTGTTTTGATGTATTTGACTGGCGTGTCGCTGTTTGAGTTGAGCTAAATCAAAGAGTAACAAAAAGGAAATTAAATAGATGGTTGCAAGTGGGTGAGCAATTAAAAGGACATCCAGGCATTTAAATGATACTACAAATTCAGTACATAGTAGTAGCACATGACGGTGAACATATAATAGTTTCCAATTTTTTAGACAGCATTATCTGTTCAATTTTTATGACTGTGATTAAGGAAATAAGCACTAATTCATTCAATATTTACGATCGATGATCACATGACATATCATAGTCTCATGACATTTGTTGTCGATTCAAGTCAAATCAATTTTTATTTAACTCACATAGATTAGTATGATTTCAGAAGGGGTAATATTAGTGGGTCATATTATAACAGAGGAAAAAAGAAAAAGGAGGCTATTTACAATTCCTTGTTTTCGGGAACCTATCTCCTGTTGCTTTGATACAGAAACGAAATGAGAAACAAGGAAAGACAAATTATTCCAGTTCTAGATTGATTGTGTAGAGTTTGGCCGGGGCAACTTTTTGAAAAAGAAAAAGACAAAGAGATTGTTTAATTGACGGTAATTTATAAGCCTGTCTAGTTGGGATATACGTAAATCAGTTGAATAGTTACTTAGAAGGAAAAAAATGGTTGCTAAGTAACTGAACTTTATTTTTATCATCAATACTTGCAATCGATAAACGACGGCTTTGCTAGACGTTTAACACATTTTAACTGGTCGTTTATTTATTTAAAGGAATCTTACCCCTAATGTTCTCTTGAAATTTGTAGCTGCAACACTGTGGACGTGGGATACCAGACTTGACGAGGTAACAAGCATTGGAATACGAAGCGCAGTATGTTCCCCTGACGTATGACTGAGGCTTTCGAATATCGCTGTGTTGATTGCATTGCACACTTCCACACTTTGGTTTCCTTTCAGGTTTACGGAGAAACACGGTATCAAGGTGTCAGGACCCACTTCTTTTAGGTAAAGCATAGCCTCCTCATCCTAAAAGACAGAGAAGTAAAAGCTTACTACGTATACGTTGCTGAGTTTTTAGTGAATTGAATCACAAATAATAGTTTTATGAATTATTGCCACCGAAGCGAAATTTAAAAAGAGACTTTCAGAGTGCTTGCCCGTCCTTCTAAAAAAATGCTACAACACTCGAGACATCAGCTTTGATAAACCAAACCTTAGTTATATCGATCATATTTTTTAATTATCAACCAATCGTATTATTCTTAGCCACACATCGTTTGGTCATAAGATTCTTAAATTCGATTGGCGGCTAAAAGTTACCTAATAGTTAGTCTAGTAACTTGAAGTACAATTAAAGACAGCTAAATTTGAAAAAGTATTAATATATATGAGCCTTTTTTCCGTAGTCACGAAATTTATTTTTAAGATTAAAGAATAAGCAATTTATGAGGTACTTTGATATGGAATTAGTAGTAAGACTCCATCAACAGTTTCAGAGATTTTTTCGTAGATTTTCGCGGCAGAAAGGCGAATCCCAGTAAAATGCAAAACAATCGCTAGTAGTTGGGTGCATTGCGGTGGACTCAATGAACATTAGCATTTCAGTCTAACAAGCTGAAATATTTACCCGTGCAAGTTCTTCGTTGCTTTTGCCAAGGATTCGTTCCCTTATAAATTTGATATGCTCTTCGTCTGACCAGTTATTTAAACTGGGTAAAGGCTTCGTTGTTTTGATAACAAAAATGTCGTCTTCTTTGGCCAGTGTTGCCCACTGACAGTATAGGATCTTTGAGGTAAACATGCACTCAGCCAGGATACGACCGTAACCGTTCTTATGAAGACCGATCACCTGCGAAGTCAATAACACGAAATTATAAGGAAAACTAAGCCTTTGGTTTTAATTTCTTTTGTTTGCTAGTTTCTTTTTCAATCTATATCTGCAACTATAAGGACTCAAGGTTGAGAAACAGCAAGTAGTCTTGTTCTCGAAATGGACGTATGATGGATTTTCAGTTTGCTGATGTTTTGTCACTTGTCATCGACAATTTTTGATTCGAAATCGCTTAAATCGCAATGGGTCGGGAAAATAACCACACAGCAAACAAAAACAAGCAAAGTAAATACGGTAAGCTGTATTTTATTGAACATTCTAGCGAGTATTTATCGACGGTGTGGTACCTAGCTGAGGCTTAGTTTGTAAAGGAGGCAGGGTTACCAAGCGGGTTTTCAACGGTCGTGTGTCGTGGTGAAAATGTACTCGCCCCTTCGGCGTCGTTTTGTCTTGGATTTTGGAAAACAAACTGCCGCTTGGCGTCGGTTGTAGTGGCCGGATTGCTCAGCTAATGAGATGAAATGAAACAAGGACATATTGCCTTGGATTCGGCGTTTGATTTGTGGTTGCTTGGCCATTTCAAGCTGAGGATTTTTCGCCTCTTGGATGGGGCATCCCGAACTGGAGTGTGAAGCCTTGTCCTTTCTCTTACAGTTGAAACTCGGGGTTAAGGAAAATCGCTTAAATCGCAATGGATCGGGAAAATAATCACACAGCGAACAAAAACAAGCAAAGTAAATACGGTAAGCTATATTTTATTGGACATTCTAGAGAGTATTTATCGATTTGAATCTTTTACCTGAATTCCCATACAAATCCTTTATATTCACGGCCATTTTAAACTCACACAATGAGCTTGGGCCGCCTGTGGTTGGGGAGCCAGAACGAGGATCACCGGGTGCTGCTTCGCAGACGTTCCTAACCGAGGTTAAATGACGTCTGCGACGCAGGCTAGAACTGATCAAATCTTCGAAAAAAAAAATTCTGGAACAACTCTCCCCAGCAGTTTTCTGGGCCCAAGCTCAGGGGAAAAAAAAAGCAAAAGACAAAAAAACAAACAAACAAAAAGAGATTTGCTTGCTGGAATATTCTACTAAACCACGTGATGTATTGAGATAAAGCAATCGTGATGTTTGTACTGAGGATTTCTTTTTTGCTTTGAACCAAGTATCAGAAAAAAATTATGAATGATTACCCTGTTCGCCATCATGACCCCTACAGCAGCTGCCCCAGGTTTGGATCCCTCGATACCAACGTCACCGAGAATCATTTTTCCATGGTAATAGAGCACTTTGGTGGTGATTGACAGAAATGAGTTCATCCTTCTGTCTCTGTAACAGATTGCACCACCAGGATAAGGACAGAAGCCAGATTTGTGGGGATCAACAGTGATTGTATCACAATGGTGGAGAGCTGATAACTGTTCGTGGACGTAGGAACTCAGGTACATTTCCGGAACAAATCCTGTTTCTTTGGCTGTCGGCATAGGACTGCTCTCCGGCTGCGCGCGCAGCATACTACAGAAATATCCTCCCCAGGCCGCATCCGCGTGAATACTGAAGTTAAGACCCTAGTTGTCAAAGACATACAAGTGGAACTTTTAGTAGATTATAAATCGCATTGCTAAGTAAGGGAAACAAGGTGTATTGGGTCTATGTATAGAAAAACGAAAAAGCGATAAAAGTGTAACTTCGCTGACAATTAGAGCGATTTTCGTATGACCTTGAAAAATGGTTTCGGTACAGTGTTCGTTATTTGTTTCATCAGCCAATAAGTGAAAAGATCAAAACATGGACTCTTCGTTTTCCCGCCAAAGAAAACCCTAATATGGTGAAGGCATTGTTCGATTGGCCAATCGTGTTGCAGTATGACGTCAAAGCGAAGTATCGATTGATTTCTAGAAAGTTCTTGGGCATGACGTTTTTTCACCCGAGCGTTCGCTTAACCAAACAAAAGCTTACGCGCGTTTGTATCCGTTCGATAAACCAATCAAATCGCTCTATTTTCGTTCGTTTGTTTTTTTTGTCTTGTTTACGCGTTTTCATTTCAAGGTCATACGAAAATCGCTCTATTCACCGATAGTGTTTACAATAAAGATAACAGCGATGATGGTGATGACGAAGATGCTGATGATGATGATGACGAAGATGATGATGACGATGATGATGGTGATGACGAAGACGATGATGATGATGATAATGATGGTGATGACGATGATGATGACGAAGACGATGATGATGATGATAATGATGATGACGATGATGATGATGACGAAGATGATGATGATGATGATGATGATGATGATGATGATGACGATGATGATGATGGTGATGGTGATGGTGATGACGAAGATGATGATGATGATGATGATGATGGTGATGACGAAGATGATGATGATGATGATGATGGTGATGATGATGATGATGATGGTGATGACCATGATGATGATGATGATGATGATGACGATGATGATGATGATGATGGTGGTGATGACGAAGATGATAATGATGATGACGAAGATGATGATGGTGATGATGATGACGATGATGATGATGATGATGATGATGGTGATGACGATGATGATGATGATGATGTTGATGGTGATGGTGATGACGAAGATGATGATGATGATGACGAAGATGATGATGATGATGATGATGATGGTGATGACGATGATGATGATGATGATGATGGTGATGACAAAGACGATGATGATGATGATAATGATGATGACGATGATGATGATGACGAAGACGATGATGATGGTGATGATGATGATGATGGTGATGATGATGATGATGGTGGTGATGACGAAGATGATGATGGCGATGACGATGATGATGGTGAATTGGTTCTTATTAGCCTAATAATTACCTTAGTTCTAAACTTTTCACGCAAATCGACAATTGCAGTCACTGGATCCACAGCGCTTTGTTCTGTAGTTCCTGTAACAGCTACCACGTTAATGACTGGAATTTCCTTATCCAATTTTTCTTTTAGAGTCCGGTGCAATTCTAAACGTTGAAACAAAAATTAACCTTCAGTTTAAAACATCTTTCCTAGTATCAATATATAAACAGCAAAAATAGTATCAGACTGAAATTAAGTTTAATTCTGTTCACACTCATTTTTTTGCACGTATGCAGTTGCAGTTGCTGTTCTTTGTGCCTGATAAAACCGATAGTGAGTGACATTAGAATAACACCAAACACAAATTAAAGCACTGCAAGTGGAAGACACAACACTGGTCAGTTCTGATTGATTGTACTTTAGCACCTGCCAATTTATTGACATAAAGTTGTTGAAGAGTAATCACTTTTACACCACAGAGATAACAATTACATTTAGTGTTGTACTATTATTATAAATATTATTTTTTCAAGCCAAAACAAAGGCTACTGTCTTCCACTGCAAGGAAATCTCGTACCTCGAGTCTTCCTCCCGTTCTGCGCATGCTAGCTTGACAAAACTGGCGCCTTTCCAGACCGCTGGTCAAGGGGAATGAAGACGCTTGGTACGAGGGTGCTGCAACGATTGGAGTACATCAATACAATATCCGTAGAAAAAACTGTGTGAGTAAAAAGAGAGTTGTTTGTGGCTACTCGAAGATAACACAATAAAATATTACCAGTAGGATCCATCCGCGAGTTTTCGTCAACTGCTACAGAAACAAGGCTCTCTCGACCAAGTCCAAGGATGGTGGCTGCTTTCGTTAAAGAAATATGTAATGTGCTTGGAACAACAATGCATGGACTTTGTGTTAGCATATGTCGCCTTACAAACTCCTGCGTTCCAATGGACTCGTAAAGGTACTTGGACATTATTTCCATAAATTCATGATGTGCGAGGCCGGTCAAAGCTTGTACATCAGAAGGCATTTTTAAGATAGTTTCGACATCAAGGTTAAGGAGTTCCCACTGGGAAGCGCTAATTAACTGTTTTTCCTTTCCTCTCTGAGGGAATAAAACCTAACGGGATACAATTGAGAAATAAAACAAGTAAATTTTGTTTTACCAAGAATGGCTCAGAATGGCCATTTTTATACTAGAGGACGCATTATCCGTCCAGACGGATAATGCGTCTATGGCCGTTTTTATACTAAGGACGCATTATCCGACTGGACGAACTTGGGCAAAGATTTGAAATTCGTCTGGTTATGTGTCTCAACTATAAAGACGGGCACGAGACGCATTATGCGTCTGGACGAACTTTCCTTCGAAATACGTCTTGAAGGACGCACTACGAAAGGTAGTTCGTCTGGACGCATAATGCGTCTCGTGCCCGTCTTTATACTAGAGACGCATAACCCAGACGAACTACAAAATATTTGCCCAAGTTCGTCCAGACGGATAATGCGTCCTTAGTATAAAAACGGCCAATCTCGGTCTGGGAAAACATATTGAGATTTGATCGAGGGGAACAAAATTCTAAAAGAAAAAAAAATGTAATATGCAATATAGCTCAAAAATGTAAACTTTTATGCGAATAAATTCACGCTAGCGGTCAACATACTCGGGAAGTGAAGCAACCACCCAGACACTTTTGGCGGGACGCAGTGTTATCGTCAGATGTCATGTGACCTCCGCGTTATCCGCTAGAGCGTGTTGTTTTAGGGAAAATTCTAGGTTTTATAACTTACAGAAAAGTAGCCGAAAAGCAGTCCGCAAAGTACAATTCGCCTAATAATGGAATTATGTTTTAATTTTAGATTTATAAGTGCAATTTTGAATCCAACAAAGCCAGTCTTTCATATTATCCCTAACATCCAGTACAACGTGTTGCGATACATCTGATAAATTGAAGGAAATGAAGCAAAGAAATTTACCTTATATCCTTTGGCACCAGAAAGTCTTTCGTCTTTTAACAAAGCCTCTTGCAGTCCCAATGGAAAGTACTTCACATTTCTTCCCGCCCAAATTGCTTCAATGTTGGCTACAGACCCCCCAGCGGTGAGATGTCCCATACATCTGTCCCTGTCATACCCCACCATAACACACAGGTCTTTGCCCACTTCCACTTCGTATTTACTGGTGACAGTGGAGACCTCCGACGCGCAGTTGTTTTGGTTGTACAACATTGCACACATATAGCCAAGGTTTGCTGGCATCGCTGTCTCCCAAAGAACGTGACCCTGAGGCAAAAAGAAGTATTTTTTTTTTCTTTTATTTTTCTTCTTTTTTTATTTAGTAGTGATATCAGTTTATTTCTTCCTTTGGGGTGGGGGGTGGGGTATTCGGTGCCTTTGATCTAAAAAGGCTTCTCCACAGGTTATATTATTATTATCATCATCATCACTATTATTATTTTGTGGTAACAATTAACGATAAAACGTCATCACGACGTTCCGACTTCTCCGAGGTCATTTTCAGGAACAAGTAAAAATAGAAAAATTAGCATAAATATATTGCCAACGGTTAAAAATAGTTTAAAAGGTAAGAATGCCATGAACAATAAAATGCGAGTGATAAGTGATAAAATATTTACAAAATTGGGAAAAAAATTAATAACAAAAAATAAAACAATGAAGTAATCATAAGGCTACCGGTATTTAAAACCGATCTAAACCGAAATAATTTTACGCGGATGGAATCGCGCTGTTTGTTTAGTATTGGACACAGTTCTTTGATAAAAAGAATTTCAAAAATAAGGCAATCAAGTTTGCTATGGAGTTTTCTTAAAATTTATGTTGAAATTTCGCCCAAAGTCATTTGGGGACACATTGTGCTGATCCCTAAGGTGTCAGGTGGTTTCCGATTGTAGTTCCCTTGTGCTCTTCAGTTCGCTGGTGTAGCCGACATAACCTGTATCGCACAGGTTATTATTATTAGTAGCAGCAGCAGCAGTAGCAGTAGTAGTAGTATTTTCGTTGTTATTATTACTATTAATATTATCATTAATTTGATTTGATTGATTGATTCGATTGATTTGTTTTTGTCATTTTACAGGTTATAGAATTTAAATAAAAAAAAGGATTATCGTTATATTTATCATTATTATTATTATTATTACAATTACTAAGATTTGATGAGGAAAAAGAAGGGAATGAATGATTAAATGGATGGATGAATCAAAGTAATAATACACCTTAATTCTTTACATGTACCTTGTATCTTGAACTAAAGAATGGAACAGAGTTTTTTAATTCCAGTTGCAATTTTTCCATTTCAGATTGTAGGTTCTTCATGGCATAGCTGAAGGATCCTGCTTCCCGCAGCTCATCGGTGACATAAGGGGGATCACAGGGAAAGTAACTGTTAAATATAATGGACAATAGGACACTTTCGATATATTAAAATTCAGCTTGATGGTGAGGCTTAGAGGACACAAACAAAAGAAATGAATAATCATGTTCGCTCAGTTTCCTTTGTTTGTGTCCTCTAGGCCTCGCTGCCAAGCTGAATTTTAATATATCGAAAGTGGTCTATTATTGGATGAGGATGAATATGATTGAAATGGTTATTTAAAAAAAATAGAAATTATTAGAGTCGCCTTTCGCAAGATCTGAGGATCGAATTATGTACAACAAAGAGGTTTATCTGCCAAGGTCGAAAAGGCCATGGCCTTGACAAAAAACTCCTTGATCTGCATAATTCTTCAGATCATACACAAGCCAGATAAAATAATTGTTTTGTTATTCATTCAAAACATTTCATAGTTTTAAAACATGCTGAAAATTTCTTACGTCGATCGATGTTAAGTTTCCGTCTTCATTTTCCAGTTTCTCACCGAATTCAGGTTATAAACTAAGGGACTGGATGTTTAGCCTACGAGATATTCTCGAAATAACAGATGTCATTCATAAAGTGACATTTTTGCTGTTCTTGCAATGTTTCTAGGCAGTGCTTCGCCTGATTTCATCTTCGCAAAAAGTGTGAAACAATGTTAATGCCTTGTAGTATTGAAGTCATTTTATCGGATCTCTCAAACGCCTTTCAAATTTGATCAATGGTAGCTAGTTATAAAAAATCGTTAGCCTGGGAATTTGAGACAATCACGAACGGAGAAATAGTTCGAATGAATGATAATAATCAATAATAATAATCATAATCATAATCATAATTATAATAGTAATTATTATTATTGTTATTATTATTTATCATGTATAGGCTCATCTACCTGTAAACAAAACAAAATATCTGATTATAGATCCCCCAATACAAGCCCTCCCCACCCCCCCACTTAAATGCATTGAAATGATTTGATTTTATTATGATGTTCTGCACAAGTTCGATCCACTTGGAAAAATCATCACTGCCCACCTTTGTGTTTCCCATCAAATACTACTTGTAATAATAATATTGTAATGTACCTGTGACGGAATCCGATATGAGAATCAATGGCCTTTGTCAACAGGCCCCGAAATACTTCTCCGTTTTCTGCTTTGGGCCCCAAAAACCAAGCACCAACGGATGCCCACTGTTTTTGCCTGTCGACCACGTGATCTCCTCTGGTAAATACTTCTCTTTGCTGCGAGTACATCGGGGCTTTCGACAAGTGCGCTCGCTTCATTTCTGTATTACAGTCATCTTCTCGAGCAGAGCTTCTTCTGCGTCTAAACATCGTTCCTTGAGAAAAAAACAATTAATAATAAATAAATATAATAATCATGATAATAATGATAATGATAACAACTAAATAAATAAATAAATAAACATTTAATTAATAATTAATTAATTATAAACATATAGATAGGGGACTGTCAGCAAACGAGCCTAATAGAGTGATCAAGGACCATGCCAACTGGTGTTGAAAACTTATACTAGATGTATCGGTACCATCCGACCGAAACACCTCGACGAAATTCACTGAAAGCTTTCAAAATACAAAGATCTTGAGATTCAAACCACGAGAATGTGGGGAATGAGGACAGAGACTGTGCCGGTTATTGTTGGTGTGCTGGGTCATATTAGAGAGGCAATTGACCAGAATTTAGGAAAGATCCCTGGAACTAGTAATAATAATGAGCTGCAAAAGATCATCCTCCTAGGAACGGTGCACACTGAGAAGGTTTCTGTCCATCAAATAAAAAAACTCCCCTAGTACCTCAGGACCAAGGATTGGCCCTGGTTCTAGGAGAGTGTAGGAAGCAATTAATAGCACTGAAAACGTTTATAATAATAATAATAATAACAAAAGTGTCATAATAAAGAACCACCGATGCGCACAACGACACTTAGCCGATAAAATAAAAAAATGTTTTACCTTTGCTTACAACAATGTTATGCGCTCCTATATTAAATCCAAGCTTTTTTGTTTGCTTATTTACTGTGTATCAATTATTTTTTTCATTTATTTTGTCGATGTTCAACTTCTTTAAAACTCATGTTAATTACTGGGCTGCCCACAGGCAAGCCCAGTTATAATTTCACTTTCAGTCATCTGAGCAGAAAAACGATCACCCAGGGGAGGGAAGACAAGAGGTCTGGGACTAAGAAACGATGTTCTCAGCCCTTGGGCATGATCCATTCAACCAAAATTCTGACCGGTCTGACCGGGAAAAGTGGTCCACCTCAAAAGGTGGATCATGGACTAGTTTCTTCAAAACTTTTCTGGTTGGACCGAACCAATCCATTGAGTTTTGGACCGAAATTTCCGGAAATTTTGGTTGAATGGATCACGCCCCTTGTTTCATACGATTTTTCCTTGCACGAGTATTTTTTGTATCACCACTTTGGAGGTCAAGATTTCGGATATTAGGGATAAAGAAGACGTTGACAAAAATATGAACTTTGAGAATTTTGCATACAAGTTCAAAGCTTCACAGGGACAGCCGGGAGCTTCACAACGACCAACTTGACGGAAATAGCAGCTATTACTGACAAGGTTTGGGGACTGTGTAGAGCTTATCAATGTAGCCCAGAGGTTTTGCTTTTGTTTGTATCTCTATCTTTCTCAGCTTTTATCATTAACTTTGTGCATGATCTTGTTATCATTTGTTAACATGCTTCTCCTCAATTCTGTGTTCGCCCATTCAGCAAGCACAATGATTGATGTCAGCATTAGCGAGTTTCGATAAACCTGTTGAAAGTTCATAGCTCGAGTAAAGTTTCCTGTTTCTTTCTTTTATGTAGATGTAAACTAAAGCCCCCGTGAAATGGGAACTTGAAAAAGCCAATAATCGATTCATCTCGAAACATAATACACATGACTTTACACGACCCGTATTTTCCTATAGGTGTTTTAAATATGAACGAATACTGTAAATCTGAAGGGCAAAAACAGTATAATATGCATCGCCAGAAATTTCGAATTGACATGCGCAGTGAGTAACCGCCGCCCGGTTAGCTCAGTTGGATAAGCGCCGGTCTGCCGAGCGGGAGGCCGCTGGTTCAAGTCCCGGCCGGACCAACACTCAGGGTCTTTAAATAACTGAGGAGAAAGTGCTGCCTTCGAACGGTTAGACTTTCTAGTCTTCTTGGATAAGGACAGTAAACCGTAGGCGCTGTCTCGCAACCCTTGCATATAAATACCATGGGACGTTAAAGAACCCACACACTGTTCGTAAAGAGTAGGGAACGTAGTCCCCACTGTGGTGGTCTATCTCTCATGGGGGGAGGGACTGTTACGGCCCCGCAGTAATTGGCGTCATGCTGTTGCGGTGACCCTGCCAATAATTGGCGAATCTAATAAAATAAATAGAGGTGACACTTTCAGATACTTGCAACTGATATTAAGGCAATTTTAATCACAGAGAAATGACTGAGAAAAGATCGAAAATCGAAAAAAAAAACCTGTCCTAAAGGCATTCGTATTCGTCGACACCCTATCAATTCTATCAGTATGTTTGTTTCACTTTAGAAATGAATCTGCATTTATACTTACCTAGCAAGTTTTATCCGTTTCGGTTTTAAAGTAAACAGATTTGCAAATTGATTGTATAGGATTTGAATGGCTGTCGGCGATAAAACGCTAAACAGAGCCCAGTGTTCTCGTCCAAGTTCCTCGCATACAACCTCTGATCGGTTCTGGGAGTTTAACATGCTTACTTTCAGATCCAGTTACATTTTACACATGCCGAGTAAAATCTCTTTCGGTTTTTAACTTTGAAAACACCGTAAATTTCAGTATGGACTCCACGGCTAAATTTCCTGATATTCGCTTCGCAATATCCCCGCGAAAAATCGTCCAAATTTCAAGCAAAACCTCTCGTTCGGGAGATAATTTTTGGCATTTTGAACACATTTCAGAACAATTGACAGTATTTTCGTTCAGCGGCCATTTTTTGCGTGTAAATACTGTCGTGTATGACAGAGCGCAAAAACCGCTGGACATGCGCACTAGAGCTCTCGCCTCTGTTTCTTGTCTTCCCGCCTTTCGATTTTCAAAATGGCGGAGGAGTAATCAGAATCTAACACGTCACTGCGGACGCTGCCAAGCCTCTGTCCTCACTCTGACAATTTTTCAACATCGTTAAACGGAATCTGTCAGCATTCAGCCATGTCTTGGCGACGCTAGCGAAAAGATCGGACTTAAACAGGCTCTCTAAAGCAGCGATGTTTGTGACCAGCTTCGGAGCCTATTTTGAAGCTTGTTCTTTCGAAGGAGGGCAGGTTTTTTGCGTTTCTTAAGGTGGTCGCTTACTCTTTAAGGTCAGGAAAGAGAAATGTTGGAGGTAAATAGTTTTTGTAAAACATATCAAATATGACTTTTTTTTCGTTTCTATGAAAATTTTTTATAGCTCTTTAAAAGTGGACTATTGTTTCATGACTTAAGAATGACAAGGAAGGCTTGTTCAAGGCGAAGTTGGAAGAACTACAAGTATATTTACGTCATTTACCGCGTTGCTTCGCAATTTTTGTTTCTACTGACAGTGTAAGGAATTCGATATGCAACTGGTTTTCACGAAAATTGAAATCTAGAACTTTGTAATCTCACCTGTCAAAGTGGTTATCTACAGATTTTTTTTAAGTAGTAAAGTTCGGTTGATGTACATTAACTGTGTTTTTTGAGGCGCTAAATATAAAAACACCTTGGTGACACTGAATCGTTGTGATTGCTCACGTTGTTTTCTCAGCGAAATCACGGCTACAGTGCAGCTGGAAAAGGCATTCTTTTAGTTTCAAACAGCAGCAAAGGCATTTTTCTCATGACATGTTCTATGTTTAAAAGGGGCCAAGAGAACTAAGGACCCGGTCAAGATTTAGGGAGTATTGGGGGGTGGGGGCTAGGGAAATTCTATCAGGTTCTACAAAATGCGATGTAAATCTGTATCTCTGTTACAAATAAAATATATCGAAAAATTTAAATTATTATGACAACTTAAAATTGGTGGGCGGGGAGGGAAGTAAAATTATATTACTATGCGATGAAAGGAAGCAGAGGGGGTGGGGGGGATCCTTCCAAAAAAAAAATTTAAAAAAGGTTGGAAAAAAAATAAAATAAAAAAGTCCACAAGAAACTTGAAGGTGGGTGCTTGTGGTTTTAACTTTACTATTATGATCCAGACTATCTTTTAAAACACATTTCATCATCCACCCTCCTCCCTTCCTCCAAATAAAAGTTCACTTTTTCAACCTAAGTTTAATGGAAGGCTAAGACACTGAGGTGGAACAGGAAGTCATTAACATATGAAATAACCTTTTCCATTTCACTGGCCACAATAATGATCTGCTGTTTCTCAAACAATGGAAAGGTGCAGTGATCAGCCTTCTCAAAATATGTTGCATGCTCAGTCATAATTTTTAACTCATTTACTCCTGGGAATTTGGCAGAAAATTGTTTTGTTGATCCTAATCAAGCTGTTTTCTGGTCACTGCCTCGCTACAACAAGCCAAAATGCTGTTCGTGAGTTGAGCACTTCGCAGAGCCTTCTGTTCCAGGTGCAAAGTATCAGCTTCCAACATTTGATCATGCTCAGAAAGCAAATTTCAAGCTAGTTTTTAGGTTTAAAAGTGACACAGCAGTCTTGACGTTTATTTTTCGCTTCCCCTCCTCCCATTGATAGGAAATGTTTTGGGAAAGCTTGTTGGATCATAGTATTAGATAAAAGGAAGTGTAAGTGAGTAGTGGAACAAGATTTCAAGGGGAATGGGTTTATAGTTAAGCATTAAATGTTGAGATGGGTTGGTTACAGTAAGTGGCATCCCAAACGTGTTGTGTTCCTATTACTTAGGGAATGCAACCAGTGAAAAATTAAGTATAAAAAAATACACAAGTGTGGCTACTGTTTTCAGAGCCCAAAATAATAACTTCACCGGTAGTTATTTTCGCTTGTGAAAGTTTTATTGTATTGACCCCATGACAAACAATAACTAAGCCAATGAATTTCCCATGGAGTTGCACTGTTCACCATCTTTCAGAGTAGTGTACAGTACGACCTGCACCTGACCATTAGTTGACGACAATAACTTCAAAGAGATGATGCTCCATGTGGGATAATAGAGATAAGCTCGGGCAGGTAACCAACAAAGTCATACAGCATAAGAAGCTTTTGGTGGAGAACTAAAATCAGCAATATGCAAATTTATTAAAAAATTAAGAGATTACAAGAAAGTGCAATGTAAATCCTGTATGGTTTGAGTACCCCGTGTGCACTTATGCAGGCATTTACTGCATGCTTGACCAAAATATTCTTTGGCCTGGACTGAAAGCCTGGCAATGTCATGTTAATAAACTTGAAGCTTGTATTTGTTGTAGTTAATTTTTTTAACTCAGGTAATGTATGCTAATAAAGTCAAAACAAAAGGAAGAATAAAAATTACCTGAGATGAAAAATTAACTGCAACATATATGTTAAATATAGCTTCAGGCAGAAGGTAATGAAACTCTTTCCAGGAAAAAAATTTTTGTTCAAAATCTTAGATTGTTCTATTTAACTTATTGACAGGCAAAAAGTTTTGTTTATTGAAATCCTTTATTAAGCCCCCAGGGAAGCTTATTTATTTACCACACACTTGAGGGGGGGCTTATTTGAGAGGGGGAGCTTATTAATTTAGCAAAGACGATGGTATTAGTTTTCCATAAAGAACTAGCATACAAAGTGGGAAAGCCGAGGATCATAAACAAATCTGAACCTCCAGTTGAAGAATGGACCATCCTGGATCGGTCCACACAAAGTTTTAAAGGGGAAGGGGAACTTATTTGAGGGGAGGTAAAAGAGGATTTATGGTATTTAAATTTCATGTTCATTTTATGAGTGAGTTTTCATTTTGTCATATCTGTTTGAGACAAAGGAGCACATTTGGTTACTGTAGCATACTTTGATAAACAAACTTGAAAGCAATGATTATAATTATGTGATAAGTAAGTATTGTACGCACCCGGGGGTGGGGCACTTGGGTATTTTTTGGGTGGGTATGTGCTGCCCGGGACTCCAAATTGGCACCCCGTTCGAAAAAAATTCCCCTAAAATTGATACCCCGTTCTAGAAATGGGCCAATTTTTTATACTCTGTTCTAGAAAGTTTGTAAATTGAAATAGCCCTGTTTTTTAAAAAGATATTTCTTTATTTGTTCGACTTATACATCAAATAACTGCTTCTTCATAATCAGCAACAATTTTAAACAGAAGATAAAGCCATGATCCACAATTTTTTCTATTTCCCATCTTATTAAATATTATACCCCGTTCTAGAAAACGCCTCTGAAATGGATACCCCGTTCTAAATCAGGAGCTTCAAAATCACGACCGCGTTGGGCGGCACATACCCTGTATGGGTAATGTATGGGAGAACCCCCCAGGCATACACATCCCTGGGTGATGTTTGATTGGCAGAAAGACTGTCCAGTACAAAAACAAACACCTGATAGCAGGTTATCATAATGACAAGCAACAATGTCTCAGTGTAAATGGAGACAATATTAAGCACTCTTGTACATCTCAATAATACAAGTCATTGGTCCATCATTACACAAAAGGCGAAAAGTATTAATTTTATCCCAATGAAACAGAGCAACTCTGCAATAACCACGATCCTGGTGAGAATGAAGATATACTGTTCCATTCCATTTACAGCAATGAAAAATAATTTTCATCAATCAAGAAATCTAATCTGAAGAGAATTAGGGTAGTTGCCCTTCTATACAACCTCATCTCTTTTTATGGTTTCTGTTTCCTACAACAAAAGAAGTAATAAAATGATTATGGTAGATGTACCGTTTGGTTTATGAGAAATTATCTTATTATAATTTATTTATTATACTTTGAACAAAAGAAAAGAAAAAGAAAAATCTACAGGGAAAGAACAACTAAAAATTAGTAACTGCAATTAATAAACAGCAAAAGAAATGAGCTTCATACATGTAAACAATCATCCACACGCTAAAACACTATTTGTAGCATGCTGTAAAATGTCTAACAAACACCTGATAGCAGGTTATCATCATGACAAACAAATAACTTCAAGAGTTTGGATTTCTCACCTGTTTGCCTGTGTACGACGACGATGATGACCTCGATATGAAACTTTTGGATCTCTACAACTCGAATGTGAAACCGAATTAAAAGGAGGCGAAGTGGGACGCTTTAATTTGAAATCAAAGCTATATGAAAGCTATTCGACCACACGAAGTCATTCATGTCATGAAACAAGACGATTCTGGCCAGCCAAAAGCATTTTCAAAGTATGGACGATCAAAGCTGAAAGCCTTTGGGTATAATCAATAGCAAGTTCCCTTCTGTAGCTGTTCCCGTGAGCAAAGGAGTAATCCGATGTCAGTTTGCTGAAAGCTGAAATATGCTCGAAGGATTTGTAATATAAACACTCGATGTTTACATACGGTGGGCATCCCAAACGGCGCTTTCAGTAACTTCACGCACAGAGTTTTTAAGGCAATCAAACAGTAGGTTTCATAACTTTCATTTATGGTTTCTTGCTAAATTTGATTCTTTCTTTTTCAACGAACAGCAGTCTTGTAGGTCCTTGTAGTTTAGCATCCTTCTCTCACGCTCAGCCGCCATGCTTTGATCGATCTTTCAATTTTCTCAGGTTTGCGCAGGCGCTGTTACTCAAAACAGGCCAAATTACGTCATTATCCACTAACCAATCAGCGGTTTTTGCGCTCTGTCGTCGTGTATGTGTATCGTGACAATGAGCCCGTGAAATTACTCATGCAGTTAATCGGATGTAGCACGTATCCATGTACCGCTTCTTGGATTATGAACGCTTAGAGGCGCTACCAGAACGTAACTAAGCCGATGAAGCTCCCGTTAAACAGATTAGTATCAAAGTTGGTAATTAATGCGAGTAGTGCTGGGAAAAATGAAATTTCGAAATGTTCCCAGTGCTTCACATTCGAGTCACGTTTACTTGCGTTACTAGCTGCACCAAGTGATGACGCTATTGTTGATGTCACAGGAAATGCCGTGCGCAAAGTCACGCGGAAGGGAAAGCATGATGGATACATCAGAGGTTTTCTCTTTCTTCCTTTATATGAAAACTTGGTTTATACAAAGCTTATTAATCTCTTTTTAAAAGTGCATGTCAGGCATCTCCTTTCGGTGGTTTTTGGAGCAGGAAATAGTAATTTCGAAGCCTTCGAAATAGATGTGATGTATCATTATTTTAACAAGACAGCTGAAATTAAAGCAGGTCAGTTCGTAAAAAAAAAAAGGTAAGCAAATGGGAGATTTTTAACAACCCTAAGTTCAATCTCTTTTCTGAAATGTTAAAATACGATTGCAATTATAATATTGACGCTGAAACCTAATCACACTGTTTGCACACTGATGTTTTGCAGCATTGACGTCAAGACAGCGCCAAGTGAATAATTTACTTACATACGTTTTGGTAACGCAATATACAAAAGCGTGCAATTGTGCAATAGCCCAACCAAACTGTATCGCACGAACTCTGGAAATTTTTTAACTGCTGTAAGAAGCCCTGTTTCCTTCCAACATTTTCAGAATGGTTGCCTTCAAATCTCTTTTTCCTTTTTTTTTTTTTTTTTTCCCTTCTTTTTTTTAATTAATACTACCCTGCGAGCACTGGTTTCTCCACGCCGGATGCTACGCTTCGATGGCGTAGCGTCTGGCCTGGAGAAACCACTGCTCGCAGGGTACATTCATACCGAATAATAATATTAATTTCAAAGTGATCTGAAGTTGAACAATAATTCAGATAAAACTAAAGCGTGATCGCAAGTCGAAAACTTGCAAATCAAACGTGAAGTTTTTGTAATTTCCGATTACTTTCAAATAAAGTGTTCAATGCTCGATCGCTTTGTTGAATCTGGCTGTTCTGGCAAGCAGGAGCCTAGAATAACTTTAGTCATGCGCTATAAAAGGTTTTGTCAAGGGTTTGTGATAGGAAAAAACACTTTAAGATTTCAACAGAACAGTTAAATTGAAGTTCACTTCAATACTACTTTGAAAGCTTATCTATAAAGACTACGTGCGGTTTCTGGTACGTCGCCGGCATTGACCTTCTTTGAGCAACCTGATACAGGGAATCGTGCGTAGATTAAAAAAGTCATTTGTCTCTGTTATTTCTATTATAATTTTTTTAAATCAATTTCAAGTACATTTGTCAGTTTTTACTGTCCTGGGGCTCGTTTCTCGAAAGTCCCGATAATTAACGGGCCCGTAAAGCTGTTTTGGTTTACATGCAAGATAGAGATTTTAGTAGTTTTGCATCTAACATGATAAAACTATCAGTTAATGAAACAAAATGGAGTAGTTTGCTAGCCAGGAACCGCGTTCTTATTCTTTATATTTCGATTTGAATATTTGATTTCGGGCCCGAAAAGTTACCGGGACTTTCGAGAAACGGGCCCCTGGGTCGTTTTACTTAACATATGAGGCTATTTTATTGTTTTTATTAGACTCTAACCCGCCTTATAGCAGCTTTTAGAAATTCGTCGATGTCAATGCAAATCAGTGATTAAAATATTAATGTAAAATGCCTGTAAGGATGAAACAAAACGTCGCTCTTACCTTAGTGCACTTGGAGTTAATTTTCTGTGCAGTTCGTCCAAATTCCGGCGTTAATTCAACCGGTTACTTTCTAACTTTGACTAAATTAGTTAACCGGTGACTTTATAACCCGCGCGCGCGTGATTGATGGAACGCGGTTACTAATCCGCCCCTTAGGGTAGCCATGACGTGCCGTTTTACTCATCGAAGTGCCGTTTTACACTGCATGGACCACATAACATTTACATACAGTGACCTTATGAAGAGTGGGAACGGATGTCATTATTTCCTGCAAACGTTTGCTCTCGCAGTTCTCGTCACTGCGAGAATAGTTGTCACATGATCAATTCACACAGCTGTTTAATGGTACGACATATAGGTCATGTTCACACTCTACCAAGCTCTTGTGCTGACAAGAAAACCATTCCCCGGACAGGGCTTCTCTTCCCTGAAAGGCTGAGGGATTTGGGCGCGATTTCTGTAACCTGGGGTGCTTACCATTTGACAGAAAATTTCGGAAATTCCGGATGGAAGATAAATGGTAAGGTCACTTTTCGGAAATTCCAACCGAAAATTGAGGAGTACGTTTTGAGGTAGTCTGTTCATTCCGGTTGGTACGAACCAAACCGTAACGGGTGTGGCAATTCTGCGGTAACCTGGTAAATCGCTTACCATTATGCTTTCGACACCCCAACCGGATTTTTCTGTCAAATGGTAAGCACCCCTGGTGTACCGTTGTAGTTATGTCCTGTCTTGTGAACATGTCCTCTGACGTGTGATATGCAAGCCGATCAGGTCATGCGATCTATCGTGGTAGTCGCGGCATAGGACTGGAAAAGAATCTCCGTTGCAGTTTGGTCTTCGAGCAAAATTTGCAATTCTAGTGGGTCGGGGACGATAGTAAAATTTGTCTTGCAAGGTTAATTAAGTAAACATGGCGGCCGAAAGCCTGCAGAGGAGAATATCTTTAAAACTGTTTTGATATTGTACGACAAGAACTTCGAAAAAACAAGACCGGCTGTGCGTCGTTAAATTTCAAGTTTTTACATATTCTAAAAGTATGAAGAGCGCACTGAGCAGTTTTTCTCTGGCTCTTATTTACGTATCCATCAGCTTAATTTTAGCCCATATTCAGTTAAGTTAGCTAACACTTGTCGGAGAGGACAAGGCAAATCGCTTTGTTTAAAATCTTGTCGCCATCTACGTCCCTATACAGATCATAAACAAATCTGCATCCTATGAATATTGCGAACTTGAATAAAACGCGAACGCTTACGAAAATATGCCGCCGACTATGACTGATCGTTTCCGTTTCTGATATGCAAATCTAGCGGTCATAGACCGATCTTTTAATCATAAAACGCGTAAGTTCGCTGTTTGTTTTGTATTCTTCATTAGCGCAGGAAAAAGTTAGTGTTTTTTCTAATATGACCGCTGACTGTGAAACGGTTGTAAAATCACTAGTTTTTCTAGAAAGGTGTCTGTGACTTTCGGCGATTGACTGGTTGGACACAGTTTGAGTTGTCGCAAAATGTGACTCCTTTCTTAAGGTGGCTCGACTGGATTTTTTAGGGGGGGGTACCTCCCAAGTTTGAGCATTATTACGTCACCATGAGTAAAGATATGGAAAAACGATTACCACAACTGTATTATATAAAGATGAAAATTTCTTATGATTTGGGTTTTATCGCAATTGGAGTCGCCATGGCAACGTAAAGACGCCATTACGTTTTTTTAATTTATTTTTGTGTTTCTCTGTACCAGGAGTTTTTTGAGAAATCGCTTATGGGAGTGGCCTGCCATAATAGCCTCAATTATGGCAAAGTTTGAACAGCTTTTATGAGAACGTTTTCGAAATATTTTGAAACAAAGTTTTAAGCATTATAAGAACAGTGAAATAGCATGCTACCACACAATTAGCTAATTTTTTAAGAAAATGATAAGCTTTGTAAACGCGGCTTCATCTCATAGTGGTCTGATTCCATTGAAAACCTCCCACAAAAAAGAGAGGAATTGCTCTGGGCGATCGTGAGTAAGAAGAATTTTATTAACTTACATTCAGCTGCTTTTGTTACAGTTTTTGCGCGTAATTTGGTCCATGCCTACAAATTTCGCATTTTTCAAAAAACCGCTCGATAATTTTTTTTATAAATTTAGAAATCCCAAGATCAATCGTCGATAAATATACCCTGCAAGTTTCAAGAACATTTAAAACAGGGAAGGCTTTCAAATAGGACCTCAAATATGACCAATTTTTCCCCCAGATTTTGTGTTTACAAGTGAACGTCCACATTATTCACTGGCATTGTTTTCAAGTTTCATATGCACGTGCAAATTTAGCAAAAAGATAGAATTTGCTTCAAAATGGACCCTCGGTTAATTCTCCGGAATATGCTAATAACCGGGTAAAGAAATTAGTGATATATTATAACATCACTGCAACTCTTCGTAAGAGTTTCTGTGATGTTATAACCCGAGTAAGATAATTAAGTGTTGCATCCTACAAGATGAGCTGTAACGTTCATCGTCTCGGCCCTCACTGCTATCTGTGACACACCAATTAATATATAGATTTAGCCAGGGCTAAAAGCGAAGCTCCATTAATAAATTTATAATTTAAAACAAACAATAAACTTGTAATCCACAAATCAGTTAAATGAAGGGCACATTCGTGTGACTTTTGAGGGACAGGCTAAGTGATTTTAGAGTGAAACAAATCTTGCATCGAGTTGATAGCCTTATATGTACACCCAAAAATAGCACTGGCAATCATCTTCGGTCACATTTAAGAGCAACAATGGCTCTTGATCACGGTAGATTAGGCGTGGAAAACAAATTCTTGGAAAACAAATCAGGCCGATTTTTACGTTCGACAAGTTTACTTTAGAAAATCTTGCCAACAAATCTGGGTGCGTGCAAATCAACCTTTTATACTTTTTATACATCACATCTGAGGTGAAAGAGTACTATGAGGTGCTGTTTTTATCATACACACCGCCTGACCTCAGACAATTAGCAGTCAGTTTCACAATTTTTCAAGACTAATTCCATTCATTCAATATTCAGGATAATCGAAGCACGCGTGGGCTTTTAGCGAAACCGTTCAAAAAAATTCCAAAATCACCTACCAAGTTTGCAAAGAAATTTTAACAGAGTTACGCTTCAACATAATAAAGAATTTATTGTGTTTATTTTTTATTGATAGTTTTATGACCGTCACGGCGATGTGTAATACGTGCGGTACGTTGAGTACTCCTGCAAGCTATGTTTATGAACGACTGTAAACAAACGGCGAAGCGATGAAAATTGCAAAAGACAACTAACAATAAATAAAAGATCAGTGTTGTGTTAGCTTACATGTAGTGTTAGCTTACGATAAATGTGTAGCCTACATGAAGTAATACACAAAGAGTAAACACGTGTTGTCCTTGCCCCACGAGTAACTCAACATGGTGGCAGTCGGGAGTTCCTAATTGTACAGTAAGACGTTTACACTGAAAAGTAATCAGAAAAAAAACAGCAATATGGGAGACCCAGCACCGAATGTCGGCGGAATTCCCCCGGTTCAGGCAGATCCATTACCTGGAGCCGACGAGGAAAATCACGCACCAGCTATCGTTGCACAACCAGCGATGGCAGTTCAGGCGGTTTCAGTTGCGAACTATCAAGTTCCACCGCCAGAGAAATTTAGCTTCAAACCGGAAGATTGGATACGTTGGTTTCGGCGCTTCGAAAGATTTCGAAAAGCGACAGGCCTCGATCAAAAAAGTGGCGATAACCAAGTGAACACTTTAGTTTACTCCATGGGCAGAAGAAGCAGATGACATAATGATCTCGTTTGGACCCACTGCAGACGATGCGAAGCAGTACGAGCTAGTGAAGAACAGGTTTGAAAATCATCTCATTGTCAAGAGGAACATTATATTTGAAAGAGCTAAGTTTAACCTCAGAAGTCAACAACAAGGAGAGTCAGTTGAAACCTTCATTACTGATTTACAATGTCTTGCGGAGCACTGCGAATTTGGTTTACTTAAAGACGAACTTATCCGAGATAGGATAGTCGTGGGGTTAAGAGACAAGAAACTGGCAGAAAAACTGCAGCTAGATTCTAAATTGACTCTGGAAAAGGCAGTAACTCAAGCCAGGCAATCAGAGACAGTTAAGAAACAGCAAGGCATTTTACAGGGCACCCAACCAGACCCTCCCTCAGCTAATGTGGATCAGATTTCGAAGAAAGTGGGCACAGGCAAAAGGAAGGATCAGAGGGATAAGCCACCCAGAAACCCTAAGTTAGCAGGTAAGACACGTGAAACAAAATGTACCAGATGTCTGGGCACACCTCACTCTAAACAGGAATGTTCCGCCAAGGACTGTAAGTGTAACAAATGTTTCATAAAGGGACACTGGGAAAAAGCATGCAGATCCCAGTTGAAAAAGAAAGTCGGTGAAATGAGCTGTCCAGAGGTCGAGTTCGAAGGAGACTTCTTTCTTGGTCAACTCATTGACGTAGATATGGTTGAAGGAAACCCAAAGGAGTCATGGAAGGCCGATCTTAAGTTAAATGATCATGCAGTAAAATTCAAAGTGGACACTGGTGCAGATGTCACGGTAATACCACCAAATGTATACCACAGCCTAGGAACCAAAGCCCCCACTCAGTGAATGTACCAAGACGCTGATGGGCGCCTGCAAACATAAGCTGTGTTGCTGGGGAAATTTCACAGCCCAACTCTGTGAAAATGAGAATGTCAGTATTAAAGAGCTCATCTACGTTGTTAAAGATCTTGAGAGACCCCTACTGGGAAGAGATGCGGCAGAAGAATTAAAGTTAATTAACAGAGTTGACATCGTCAGCAGCGACGATTACAAGACAAGAATGGCAAGCAAGCACCCTCAGCTAGTCACTGGTCTCGGTCAAGTGAAGGACTCATACACCATCACACTCAAAGACGATGCCATATCATTTGCAATTTCTGTTCCAAGAAAGGTACCTCTTCCACTATACCAGAAAACAAAGGAGGAGCTGGACAGGATGCTAGAGACAGGAGTCATTTCCCCAATGGACCAACCTACTGACTGGTGCGCCCCTATGGTGGTGACGCCGAAGACCAATGGCAAAGTGAGAGTATGCGTTGATTTAAGCAAGCTAAATGAATTTGTCAAGCGGGAGAATCACCCTCTTCCAGCAGTAGACACAACGTTAGGAAGGTTGGCTGGCTTCACAGCCTTCACCAAACTTGATGCAAACTCAGGTTTCTGGCAGATCAAATTGGCCTGGGAATCAAGACCCTTGACGACATTCATCACACCCTGGGGGCGGTTCTTTTTCAATGTATTACCTTTTGGAATCAGCTCTGGTTCGGAGAATTCCAGAAGACTATGAATCAAATCCTGTTGGGTTTGGAGGGTGTGGAGTGCAACATAGACGACGTGCTAGTCCATGGTAAAGACCAACCGCAGCATGATGAGAGGCTAGGAGCAGTTCTCAAGCGTCTCTTGGAGGCTGGCGTAACGCTCAACCTCGACAAGTGTGTCTTCAGTACCAAGCAAGTCAAGTTCCTCGGACTCGTCATTAGTTCGAATGGAATTGAAGTTGACCCTGACAAAGTAAAAGCAATTTCAGACCTCCCGCCACCCAAGAATGTGCAAGAAGTGAGAACATTCCTAGGCATGGTAAACCAGCTTAGCAAGTTTTCAGATCATCTTGCAGACAAGACAAAAAGCCTCAGAGAGCTTCTTCAAAAAGAGAACCAGTGAAGTAATACATAAAGAGTAACCTGCTCCACGAGTAACTCAACAATCAGAAATATAATTCGGTAGAACATTTACAGAGACAACAAGTTTCATTCACGAAAAAAAGTATATAAGTGTCTATAAGAATCCTGAGTCTTTAAGCTTAAAAATTAAGTTTAATTTTAAGCCGCCGGCTTCCCGGTGTTTGCTGTTTTCCTCGATGAACTCGCGACAAGAAAATCGCTGAAAGTTTTCTTTCTACAGCCAAAATAATATCTAAATATTCTTCGGAACGGTTTTTCTTTTTATTTGCTGTGAAATATCGACCAAAGGCTTTTCAAAGTTCTGTAAACTTATGTCAAACCTCATACTAGGTCAGATCAGTGTCTCAAATCTTAATACAAACGTGCATAAACTAGCCTCATAAACTGAGCTCGACTTCATGAAAACAGATATAAATACAATGATAACTCAGGCTTACCATATTTCGAGATGCAGCTTCTGAAAGCTATCAAGTAAGGCCTGAATCGGTTACGCATCCAGCAAGGTGAAAAACAAAAACGATGCCATCCGAAATCGGATTTCCGACTATGACAAGCAGCGCATTTCTCAATCAAAAATTCAATAAAGAAACCAGCCATGAATAACAGAAGACTCTTGATAGCAGCTGTATTTCATTTTGTACATCCAGTGGAAAAAGACAGTTATTAAAAACATCACAAGTTGACACAAGACTCTGTCAGCTTCAGCTGTTGAAGCAAACAGGTTTCAAGATGTATGAATTTTCCGCATGAACTCATCTGTCAAATTTTGACCAATGAGGGCATAAAAATTGGACGTGGAGCGTGACCAAAGCGTGACTATCCTGAGAAAAGTGAAAACCATCTGTTTTCCCTTCTTGCATTTTTAAATAACTGGCTGAAATTTCGCGTCCGAGGTCAGTTTGAAATCAAAATGTTAATAGTGCTGGGCCATAGTGACGGAAACAACATATTTCATATGAATTTTAAAAAATACACTTGAGCCTGCGATCATCTGAAAACTAGTAACTTGTCAGCGGATAACTTCAAAAAATACTCGACCTGGATGGGTCGACACCTGAGCCCGCGATACGGCCAGGTGATACTGGTCAGTGGATACCTTGTCTTGACAGCTGTCAATTGATCACAACATTGATGTGCAATCAGTTTTCTCCTAGGCTCCCTGGGCTCCCAAAGTAGCTAGAAAGTGTGAGAGTAAACATTGGTATGCCTGTGGTGCGGTCGGGCGGGCGGGCGGTCAGTGTACGGTCACGTGATTGCCAAATTTTCTCGGATGGGTAGTTTACCAGATTTCTTACCCATGGTGCTCCGCGGCGCGCTTCGCGCGCCAGAGCTCCGTTATTAGCATATTCCGGATATTTCTTCCGAAAGTAATCGAGAATTCTTTTTGATGCAGATTTACTACTTTTTGCTAAATGTGCACGTGCATGTGAAACTTGAAAACAATGCCAGTGAATAATGAGGACGCTCGCTTGTAAACAAAAAATTGGGGGGAAAAATTGACCATATTTGAGGTCCTATTTGAAAGCCTTCCCTGTTTTCAATGTTCTTGAAACTTGCAGGGTATATTTATTGACGATTGATCTCGGGATTTTCATATTTATTGTTGGTTTTCACATGACGTCACTAAAATTCAAACTAAAAAACTATCGATCCTATGGAGATTTTACTTTCACGATGCATTAGAGCAGCTGAAAACTAATTTTCATACAAATTTTCGCTTCAAAAGGGTTCTTGGTTTTCTGATAGAGTACGCTTGAATTTCTAAGCTTTTGCGTGACGGGGCATTTACATGACGGCCAAGAGTGCTGTCATGTACGTTAAAAAAATGACTTATTTCAGGAAATTTTGCTATCTAAACAGTTCATGTATTAGAAAAAGTATTACTTTAACGTTTATGAGTTTCTCGAAGAATAAATTCACGCTTTTGTAGCAAAACTTGGTAACAGATGTTTCTGTTGGTTTCCGTCCGCCATGTTGGAGCTCATCCAGGTGAGCACCAGCATGGCGTCTCCATACAAATCTCTATAAGTTTGGGTAAAACATTTCTTCGGATATCTCGTATACGAAATATTCCTCTGACCTGAATCTTGGCGAGGGTCTTTGCATATGTACCTCCTTTCATTTCCCAGATTCTGGACTTTATCTATTGAACGGTTTTGATTTTATTTTGATCTAGTTTTGAATCGCGTGACACTGAAAACCAGTAATAAGAAAAATTATCGAGCGGTTTTTTGGAACATGCGAAATTTGTAGGCATGGACCAAATTACGCGCAAAAACTGTAACAAAAGCAGCTAAATGCAAGTTAATAAAATTGTTCCTCGCGATCGCCCAGAGCAATTCCCCTCTCTTTTTGTAGGATCGAGGTTTTCAGTGGAATAAAACCACTATGAGATGAAGTCTCGTTTCCAAAGCTTATCATTTTCTTTAAAAAATAGCTAATTGTGTGGATAGCATGCTATTTCGCTGTTTTTATGATGCTTAAAACTTCGTTTCAAAATATTTCGAAAACGCTCTCATAGAATTTGTTCAAACTTTGCCATAATTGAGGCAATTATGGCAGGTACATACTCCCTTAAGCGATTTCTCAAAAAAAAACTCCTGGTACAGAGAAACACAAAGATAAATATAAAACGTAATGGCGTCGTTACGTTGCCATGGCGACTCCGATTGCGATAAAACCCAAATCATAAGAAATTTTCGTCTTTATATGATACAGTTGTGGTATTTTTCTCTATGTTTACTCATGGCGACGTAGTTAATGCTCAAACTTGGGAGGTATCCCCCCAAAATAATCCAGTCGAGCCACCTTAAAGTCTACAGTTTGCGATAACTCAAATCCTGGCCTTAAGAGCGAAGCTTGTATAAAGTCCACGATCTGGGAACCACATTTCGCGCTGTCGCAAAATACGGAATTTATTCAGGGGCACGCCCAACGAGGTCCAACGAGCGTTTTCTGTAAAATATCTAATCGAGGAAGCAAATATTGCCTAGAATTTTCTATCACTTGAGGACGACTAAAAATTTCTAGATGATCGTTCCACTTATGTAAAATTTTCGACGCTTATTTCACAAATTCCCTACGATTTTCTGAAGTTTAATTTTTCCATTTTACTGCCCAGGTTAGGCTATTTTTCTTACAAAAAAGAAAACCTAAAACTTTCGGAATCGAAAATGTGGTGGAGAGAGGAATCAGAAAAATTCTCACTTTCGTAATACGTTAAATTGCATCTAAAATTATTCGGGAAAATAATAGTGAAGCCCTTGAAGATCTAAAAGTTCTCTGGGTAGCCTAACAAGTGTTTTCAATGTATTTAGGAGGACGCAGTCGTTCGTTGCCCCTGGTTGTTGGAAGGACATGGAATGACTTATCTCAAAATGTGACTCTTTAAATTCGCTACGGTTTGCGATATTTTTTTGGCGCAAACCTTGGTTTTAAAACATAGAACACAGATTGAGTTAACGCAAAATAAGTCACAATTGTCAGACCACATTATGCGTTAGCGCAAACCTTGGCCCCAGTAAAGTGCACCTATTTTTGCCAAGAATGACCTCTGACGCCGTCAGGTAAATTAAGTGGACGCGATTTGTGAGCTTAGAACAGAAGAGTTAACGCTGTAGTTTGCAATAACGCAAAGGGTGGTATCGAAACATCACCATAGTTTGAAATGTCGCAAACTAACTAAGACTTCTGCAACAAGGGCCATCGTTTGAAACGCATATGTTATTTCAAAATATGTCTTTATCTTTAAAAGAAGGACAGTTCTTATTGGTCCGTGCCGGCAGTTGGTCGAACCGAAAAGGGTGGTTATACCATGGGAGAAGTACTTTCATTGAGTGTAGATGAGGCTGATCGGCAAATCTGCCTGTTTTAAATCACAGAAGGTTTAATTTGCACTGCCATGCCATTGATGTTCTAAAGTAAATAGCTAGGTGGATGAATGTCCTGTCAATCATAACTTGGAAGTCTCTATTTTTTTTGCTAGTGTCATTCTCGGAATCCTGACTGCCAAACTGAAATTTTTGCTTGGTATATGCCGCTGGCCTTTCAGAACCCCTACCCCATTATTACATGTATAGTGCCTATTCTACGGACCCTATAGAAGCCATCTTATCCACTTTTTGACAAATATAATTTTCGCGATCACAATATATGTAGTCCTCTCTTTCTATGCATGCACCCCTTATAATGTCAACTTTGCAACCGCGAATCTTCTGTTGACTTAATATTCCTACTAAAAAATGTGCGACACCATTATAATGTTCAACCTCATTATAGCTAATCTTGTTTTAATTTTTATCAAACCTTTTATAAATTCTTGCCAAATTTAGCATTTTCGCAAACCTCACAATTATCGACATGCCTCGTTTGTCATCGCATTTGGATTTTGACAAACCTTAAATGAACTGTTGCCCAATGTGCCATGTTTAATTTATTATAATCGCCATTTGTCAAGATGCCCCTCTGTGTCATCTCTTTGTGTAAATTTTTGTCAAACCTTTGATAACTTTTTGCCAAATTCGCCATCTTCGCAAAATTTGTCATCGTCCTAAAAATCGCCAGCTATCAACATGCACCTTTTTGTCATCTCATTTGAATATTTGGCCAAACCCTTGATGAATTTTTGACACACTCGCCATATTTGTCGAAATTTGCCTTTTGTCAGTATTCCCCTCTTTGTCACCTCATTTGAGGTTTTGCGAGATCATGGATGGATTCTTGCTCAATTCCCCATTTTCTCAATTTTCCCATTTTTGTGAAAATAGTCCACTGTCAATAGGCTTGTTTTGCTGTGTCATTGTCTCAATCCTTGCCAAATTCGCCGGTTTCGCAAAATGTCATTTTCATAAAGCCCACAATTATCGAAATGCCTCTTTTGTCATCTTGTTTTAATTTTTGCCAAACCTTAAATAAATTTTTTCCAAATTTGTCATTTTCGTAAAATCGCCATTTGTCAAGATGCCCCTTTTGTCATCTCATTAGAATATTTGGCCAAACCCTTGATGAATTTTTGGCACACTCGCCATTTTTGCCGAATTTGCCTTTTTCGCTTAAATTTGCTATTTTATTTTTATAATCGCCTTTTGTCAAGATTCGCCTCTTTGTCACCTCAATTGAGGTTTTTTTTTCCAAACCTTTGATGGATTCCTGCCTAATTCCCCGTTTTCTCAAAATTGCCATTGTAGCGAAAATCGCCAACTGTCAATTAATATGCCTCTTTTGTTGTCTCATTTAAATTTTTTGCCAGACCTTTAATGAATCCTTTGCCAAATTCGCCAATTTCGCAAAAAATGTCATTTTCGTAAAACCCACAACCTGCCTCTTTTGTCATCCTGCTTACATTTTTGCCAGTTTTGTTATTTTTATAGAATTGTCATTTGTCTCGATGCTCCTTTTCGTCATCTCATTTGTATTTGGCCAAACCCTTGAACTCTCCATTTTTTTGCCGAAATTTGCGTTTTTCGCCTAAATTTGCCATTTTCTTATAATCGTTATTTGCCAAGATTGCCCTCTTTGTCACTTCATTTGAGTTTTTGCCAAACCTTTGATGAATTCTTGCCCAATCCCCCATTTTCTCAATTTGTCAATTTCGTGAAATCGGCAACTGTCAATATTGCTGGTTTGTACTTGACTTCACGGCGGGCATGTTGGTGGTCAAGAACAAAAGCATTTCTCTCCTCTGGGAACCAAACTCTATTTTCATGTTAATTCTTCGAGAAAAACTATATTGTATTGACCCCCAGAATGGCTGGCTTGTCTCTTGGTTGCAAACCAAGAATGCCTCTTTTGTGGTCTCACTTAAAATTTTTGCCAGACCTTTGATAAATCCAAATTCGCCAATTTTGCAAAATTTGTCATAAAAACCAAACCTATAAATTCTTGCCAAATTTGTAATTTTCGTAAAATCGTTATCTGTCAAGATGTCCCTTTTTGTCATCCCATTTGAATATTTGGCCAAACTCTTGATGACCTTTTCGCATACTCGCCATTTTTGCCGAAATTTCCCTTTTTCGCTCAAAATTTGCCATTTTCTTAAAATCGCCATTTGTCAAGATTTCCCTCTTTGTCACCTCATTTGAGGTTTTGCAAAACCTTTGATGGATTCTTGCCATTTTCGGGAAAATTGCCAGCTACCAATAGGCCTCTTTTGTTGTCTCATTTAAATTTTTTGCCAGACCTTTGATGGATCCTTGCCAAATTCGCCAATTTCGCAAAATATGTCATTTTCGTAAGAACCACGATTATCGACATGCCTCTTTTTTCGTCCTGTTTTAATTAGGGTTAGGGTTATAAATATTTTATAAATTCTTGTCAAATTTGCCCTTTTCGTAAACAATAGAAAAGTGAAAAAGCTAACAGGGAGAATTCGCCATTTCACATCTTCCATAATAGACCTTGTTCTACATAAGCAGTCTTTAATTTTTCTTGGAACGACTGTAATACCGAAGGGGAAATAAAGTGCAAGGGTTATGGAAAACGTTTGGGGGGCAAAGAAGGCGTGTTATGGGAGATGAGCAAATGGCGGATGAAGAGTAAAAAATCGCGTTTCGTGCTATACGCCACTTCCACATTTCCCATAATGTACCTTATTTGCCCCCCAAATTTTGCATAAGCACTGTTTTCAATTTCTCTTGGGACGGCTGTAATACCCAGCAGAAAAGAAAAACAAAGGTTATGCAAAATTTTGGGGGGGCTAATAAGTTGCATTATTGGAAATTTGGAAGTGGCGTATATTACATTTTTTTTAAAACAAGCTAGTTTGCTTCCGTCTTCATGACTATGCACGATTCCCATAATGTATGCCTTCTCTTCTTTATGAAATTCTTTCCAAAGACAGGTCAATTTGGTCCTTACTATACTGCTTAAATAAAGAGGCACAGGTTTTGATGCACTTTGTACATGAACAACGGATTACCACAACGATTCAAACGCTAGGGCCGTTTATTCCTTGTATAAACTGGGAAAGTCAATATTTAGGTCAGGTCACGTCACGATACCTATTACCGGTAAGCCATTTAAGGCCTCGTTTATATGTAGAAACGTGGTCCGGGGTATAAGGGTTTAGCCGTCCTAAGCGCCAACGTTTCATGCATTTACGCTCAGCTAGAAGGGTGCCGCGCCTAGACCGATCACCCTTTCGCTGGCAGGGGGCCACCGTTTCTCCACACAAACACTTTGAAAGCATGCGCGCACGCTGTTTTAGACAATCAGAACGTGCGCGCGCGCTGTTAGCTTGGGCAAAGGGGTCAGTTTTATTCTCATAAAATTGATCGCTAAAGGAAGAGAGACCCTTTTCCCCGGACAATTTTTCTTCATATAAATGGGGCCTATAAAGTCAGTGCTACCTTTGCTTCCCCACCAACCTACAGCCTGTGGTCAAGCAGGGTACGAGAGCACGCAGGGTGACCTATTTAATGGTGGATGAACTCGTTATAATACAATAGCCATCCCCACAGGCACTGTCAAACTCCAGTTATAGATGAATAAAAAAGGAACTAGTTAACCCTTACAAAACTAGTTCTGGGTCATTCTATACATCAGCGAAAAAACTGCATGCTATTAACCCTTCCATAAGCTTAATATAAAATCGTTCCTTTCTCATGCATGTCTTGATAGCCCTGTACCCTGATAGAAAAGGAAGTGCAACAGAGATAACATTCCCCACAGGTTAGCATCTATAAGCAAACATTCAGATACTGTAAGTATGAGAGGAGGACAATTGATTCAGGAAAAGGTCAATATCTCTTCATACAAAGAATGCTATTCTCTTTTAAATTTTCAGTCTATAGCTGAAAAAAAATCCATGTGATATTCCATTTTCCCAGTAAGTTAATACCTTATGTTTGGTACGTGATTTCACCAGCCTTTGTGATAGTGATACGTAGAAATAATAGCAACACATGTACAACTGCTGAAGAGACGTTATAAAAAAATACCAATTTATAAAATACAATCGGACAATACTAATGAGCACTTAATTTTGCACATTTATTTTAGTTGCTTTAAATCATGCACTGAAGACGAAGGAGAACCCCGCCTAAGATCTAAATTGAAGGAATCCATCCCAAAGTACATAATGATAATAGTTCATGCTTACAGTGTATTGGCTGGGCTGTCATTAAGAGCCGGGGGGCTGGGAATCTCCTCCGGTTACTATGAACGTGGTCCCCAGCTACTTTCATACGAAAATAGCAAAAATATAGAATCAAAAGAAATCCCTAGCCGTTTGATCCACGCCTACTTGTTATATTTAACAGGCAACTTGAAATCTCAGCGACAACAGTGGAACTATTAGGTAACCTTAAACCTAGTTAGTTATTTTATTTGAGCTTGGGTAACATTCCTATTGAATGAAATTAAGGTAACAACTTGAAAACTCACTTAAGTCTAGGTTTCCATGTAAGAGCTATCATAAGTCATTCTATAACACTCCAATATCCTTTATATCCTAGACACTATGATAAACCATAATAGGACATTTTTTATGGTTGACATTTATGGGTAGGATCAAATTTCAGAGTGAAATATTAGGAAAATGTCTCAAAAAAAGTCAAAATTGCTAGCAAATAAACAAGGAAAGCACCTAGCATTTGACTTCCCAATTAGTACCATTTCATGTAAAATCTCTCCCAGGATTAAAAGGTTATGAGAGCAAATATCCCAGCCGTATGAATTCTTGCCTTAAGTTTGTTATTTTTTTGACACTTGATTTAATAATGAACGATGAATGACAGAAATTTGAGGAATCACGCAAAATTTATTTTTCAGGAAAAATGCCATCTTGAATTTGGAGCAATTTAATAAAAGCTGGTTAAAAAGTTAAGGTGTATGTTTCAAAATTACCTGACTCTTATGGGGAATCCAGCATTTATTAAAGTAAAGATACAATTTTCCTTTTGACTGCCTACCATCGTATACAAGTACTAAACATTTACAGATCTTTATGATTTGATCCCTACCATTATCCACTCTTTCCTAATGTTAATATCGATACTACAAAACGTTGATTTACTGAACCAAATATCATGGATCAGTTGTTTTCCTTTTCTAGTTTGTGAAAATATTGTTCTGTGACGGGGTTCTGTCCATGGAAAACCTGACCTCCCTTCTGAATAGAGCATCTTTAGGTACTTTGCAAAGATAATGAATCAACATTAGGACCTGTTGATACTTCATTTGGCAGGTATTAAGTATGGGGTTGGTGGGCTGAAGCATTGGAGAATGGGGTACAAAAGTGACTTATCCACTCGTGGCTGAAAATTCCAACCCCTAGACCCACCCCTAAATGCAGTAAAGGTGGAACCAGCATTTTGTGTTTGATAAAATCAAAATACCCAGCCTCTTACCTCCCTTCCCCATAACATAACTGTTAATGATACAGTAAGTTTCATGTGAAACCAACTCTTGTACATTGTAATTATATAAGTGACCACGAGGCTTGCGCTTTCATCCTTGTCCCAGGCTTTCTAGCTCTCCAAGATATGAACATATGCTTTGACCGAGGAAAGTTTCGAACATAATTTACACTTCTGTAAAATTCTCCAAAAACCCATCAGCCAAAACGCTCCAAAACTGTTTCATACACAAGTCTTCCACAGAAAGAACAAAACTCGTAGTACAGCCCTCCCCTAGTTGGGAAGTCACATAGAGAAGACACGATCACAACGCATTTTGATTGGAAGAAATAAAAACCCATTCTATTGGTTGATAGGTGAGGGGACCAAACTGCAACGGAGGACACAACTGCAACGCTACATAGGATAAGGTAGGAGAGAAACCTGGGAACGAGGTTGATCGAAAGGAACTCAATCAACCTCGTCCCCAGGGCTTTTCCCGAGGTTGGCTGATATAAATAATGTTTTTTTTTTTTTTATTGGTCGATTGGTACCCTATTTGTCAATCTCATCCCCAGGGGTCTCCTCGTTTTACATCATCATCTACATAATTTTTGTTCCTGTAAAATGTGAACTGCCAGAAAGCTGAGAAAGAAAATCGACCTCGTGCGAACTGAGAAATCTCATGTCAAACGATTCCCGTCGCCTGCCCATAACTCAACAACTGTTCAAAACCCGGGGGGATCTACAGGCTGCGATGCTTCTTTGCTTTTTTTCTTCTTTTCAAGTTTACGTCGCTACCCTCAAGTAACAAGAACAATAATGCTTCGAGCACGATTTTCCCAAAGGAGCCTAGTCATTTACTGCCAGGACAGCTGCTAATCAAATTCATAATCATGCAGCCACATGTGAGACTTAAAGGAGCAAACGACCTTTTCCAGTACACGTTCGTAAGCGAAGGGAAAAATAATAAGTCACAGCTCAAGACGTGAAAAATATTCGTCTGCAAATTTTCTCGGTTGAACATCCCAATGAGCGAAAGTTGGTTAAGTTCGAGCAGTTCAAGTCAGGTCAATCAGCTATCGAAATTATATGACTGGTGTCACCGCGGCTCACTGCAATCAAGAGATAATGAGCTCACTCTCTCTTGCTGCAATGTAATTGGTATCCCGCCTTTTCAGTGGATGAACCTTCTTTGACTTCCTATACTCATGTTCCATCAAGTTATCATTTCGGTCGTAAGAGTTCACGTTCAGACTATAGTCGACGGACCTTTGCACGCAGACAAACTAGCTAGCAGGTTGAATAGTTTTCGTCTTTTGGCTCGGTACTATTGCCGTTTAGCGAAAGAAATAAGTTAGAAACAAATAACAGACGTTCAACATACAAAATTACATCCTTTTCAAAATCTAAGCCTGGGGTTTATTCTCAAAATACTCTCAAAATTTCGCAATCAGCCTAGCTTCTCAGATCGTACCAATGTCACAAATCCCATTGTTTCGCCTTTTGAGTGTTCTAAACAGAGTGCGTTTCAAAATCTTTGATTCAAATAGAGCTGCGGCTGCGATTCCATAAAACTTTGTTCGTTTTCCTTTATTACAGGGAGCTTAAGCAATGATAGCCTGCGTACCAAGCGTTCCGCTCGAGTTTGTCGAGAAAGTTGGGACCGCGGAGAGCGGCAAAAAATAGGAATGGCTTCCATCATTTTTTTGATTTGCTTCCCCTCTAAACTTCGCTCAATAACTCCATTAAAAACGCTTAATACGCAGGCTAAAGCAAAGAAGAAGAAGGCCATCGATATCAACAAGAAAGGTTCTGTTCTTGGTCCCTTATTATTCCTCCTATGCATTAATGATCTTTTTCTTTCTTCAAATTATCTTTCATTTAAGAATTTGTTCATGCTTAGCGTGCGTATATCGAGTTATTGTGCACGCGGGAAGTTTGGAGAGCACGAAAGATGCATAAGAGTTGCACGAGGCGATAGCCGAGTGCAACTCTAGCTTCTTGAGTGCTCTCCAAACTTCCCAAGTGCATCAGTAACTCGATATACGCACAGCTAAAAAGCATGAGCAAATTCTTTTATAACATAGCTGACAAAAATGCTTGCTTTTTGATTAACTGCAAAATTCTCGTGATGCGCGCCACAGAAAAACAAACGCTTCTACTGGCTGGTTACAAACACGCCACAATCGCCTAGTTTGAAAGAAAATTCTTTCTGTAAAACTGAGAAAGAAAATTTGCTTATTTATTCGTTAACGATCAATTGAAACTAAACAGAAACAAAGACGAAAGTGTCTTAAAGTCCACCTAAAGTTAAAATACTCACATGGCGTAAGACGTTGTGGAGTATGGTTTGGATCTGGCGCTGAGAAGATGTTTATGTTTCGCTCGGCGAAATCCAGAAATTAAACTTGCTTTTTAGCGAAGAAGACTGTACCCTGCTAGCAGAGGCTTTTCCCTTGTGTTTCTCAGCGTTGTACTGCCATTCTCTTCGCGGTTTTGGCTGCTCGCGTTTTGTTTTGGTTGTTTCTGTGCCGAGGAAAAGACCTCTGCAGACAGCCGTTTGGGATTCCTGTTGAGCATGCGCATTAGATACCTCCAAGATCTAGGAGGTAATCACATGACTAAACCGGTTGTGGAACCGGTTTTATCAACTCGCGCATCTTTTATGTACTAGTTTGCTGTGCAAAAGTGAGCCCGCTATGTCAACATGGCGAGTGCGAGTCATTCCCGTGGGAAAATTGACTCATGAATACATGAGCAAACTCCGGCGGCGGCATCGTATTACCGACACGTGACACAGAAATTCCATGGTAACCGCATTTTCATCTCGCGCATGCTCAACAGGAATCCCAAACGGCTGTCTGCAGAGGTCTTTTCCTCGGCACAGAAACAACCAAAACAAAACGCGAGCAACCAAAACAGCGAAGAGAATGGCAGTACAACGCTGAGAAACACAAGGGAAAAGCCTCTGCTAGCAGGGTAAGACGACTGTCATCCTACTTTACATTCATTTACGAACAATGGCTGGTCATTTCGGCTAATTGAGAAGACCTGGCAGCAGTTGTTTTTATGATTAATAAATTTATGTCTTCTTGTGTAATTTGTCTTGTTATTGCAAGAGAAATTTTCCTGATTTAGTCGTATTGTTCGGCGATTACAAAAGTGCATAACAAATTTAAGAACAACAATAAAAACGGAAATTTTACCTTTAATTGTTGTTAATGGCCAATTGGGGTCTTTTCTGCTCCCAGTGATTGTCTCTCGGCCAAAATTTGCTGCAGCTGGTCTTCCGACAAATTTGCAAAACGCGCAACTTGCGAGTATTTTTTGAATTCGGCTTTATTCTTGCTGCTAGTTGGATCAGGACGTAAAAGGTCAATGCCGATTGAAAAATTAGGCAGTTCTTCGTTGGTTTCTTCCATATTTTAAAGAGAAGGAAAACTGCATATGCAGCTTAAAGACGACAACTTTGCAGCCAGGTAAAAAAAATGCTTACGTCATCTTATTTACGCACGGGCGTGCGTAAATAAAGATTTTGTTCATAGCGGCTCAATAGGACTTATATAGGGCAAGCACGCTCGCTATGTTATAATTATTCTTTTTGCTGATGACACCAATATTTTTCTTCGTCATAAAGACTTGGCTACTTTAACTAGAATGTAATTCTCCACATCCAAGTAGTCTTTTTAAAAATGGAGACAAGGGAGGAGATCTTACGTCCAGCTTTTTTGAAGCACGACGACTTGGTCTGGGTCGACGACGACTTGGTCTGGGACGACGACGACTTGGTCTGGGACGACGACGACTTGGTCTGGGAGAACGACGACTTGGTCTGGGACGACGACGACTTGGTCTGGGAGGACGACCACTTGGTCTGGGAGGACGACCACTTGGTTTGGGACGACGACGGGGGTCATTGTCTTCTTCAGCAAGCTCGGTTATGGTTTCATCCTCGTCTTCATCTAAGTACTCCTGGACTGCCTCATCCTCAACTGGCTGCTCAGCCAAGGTAAAGACTACCGCTCCGAGAAACAGGAGTAGAATTAGAGATTTCATTTCGAAAACAATATTCACTGCTGAATATCCACTAGCAATGTAACCAGCATAGCTTTTCGCGCCCTTTTTATTGATCCTTTACGCTGATGAACGTGAGGAATATGACAAAAGCATGTCAAACACACATCATTTGATTTCTGTTTATTTTTAGTCAGGCGCGAAGTTACTAAATATCTTATTGACTCTTATATCAACAGCTGGGGTGTTTATCACCTTTGCCCTTTGTGGGCAGTTGTGTATTTTTTCGCCCGGCAAGCTCCCTTTGTTCATTCTTATGTTTATTTTGCGCAAAGTCCAAGTTCAAGTTTATTTCGCACTGCTCAAGTTGATACTGTAACAGTATAAGATGGTTTACAGAATCAGTAGGTTAACAAATGATGAAAAGTAAATATAATATACAAGTTTGTTGATATGTGCACAGTGACCAAAGTAGCTGAAGCTTTCGTGTTTGTCACTGTCCCATTTAAGTAAATAGAGGAGTCCAAGATATAAGTTTGAGGTAATAATAAATTAGGGTACAGAAAGTACTTGTTTATATCGAATTTTCCTAGACGTTATGATACAGTGCGATAAAATGCTATCAGCTAAAGTTGATGATAAAAAAAGGCGAAAAAAGCAGAATAAAATTACCTAATTATATTTTACTATTGCAAGCGTTAAGGTAAATATTTTTACTTTGCGTTTAAGACGTTACTAAAATATTTAGTTACAGGTGCATTGCCGCATGTGCTCGACAAAAACCTGTGTACACTTTTTGGACAAAAGGGGGAGTGGGATGGGCCGGGAAAGGTGACAGTAAGTTAATTAAGGTCACATGTATAGCACGAGTGGTAATTACATTATGACCTGCAACTAGATAACTGAACTGGAAAGTGCTCTTTGAAAGGATTTCTCTAAAGAAGGGATGTAGCCATAGGCTGTTAAGGTGGCTCTGTTATTAAGGACGAAATTTTCGTCATTTATTAATTTTTTCGGTTTTAACGCGATGGCTACGAAACTTTGGGAAGAATTACTAATATCATTCAGCGATAATATGAAGTAAAAGTCCGATTTTACCAGTGGTAAATATTTTTAGGAAATCAGCACGTAAGTGTAAAAAAAAAAAGCAGTTTTGGCTGAAACCGCCGCTACATACATTCTAATGTGTTGCAATGCAGCTTCATGGGTTTTTACTGCTGTGCGTTGCTTCCAGTATGGTATGCTTATTATATCAATAAAAGCCGATATATACCAGAAATTTCAGTAAAAGATATCAGCAAATTTTTATACTAGCTGCGATTTTGTTCCAACAGTAAGGTCCACTTAAGCGCTTATTTCTTTAAAGATATTCGCCACTAGTAAAATGGGATTATTTCATATTATTGCTGAATAATATCTGTAGTTCTTCCTAACATAATTTTATTATGATCTTTTTTTTGTTAAATAGTAGCTTTTGCAAATTTAATTGTGGTTGTGGAAAACAAACTTGGGATATTTTGTTCCACTTTTGGTTACCACAGCGTAAAATATATAATTTTAAACGGAACGCGGATTCTTGGCTGCTCCTGCGGCTGCCATGACGTCTTGGTGGGGGTGCAGGGAGGGGGGGTTTAGTGCCTTATATAGCCTATATGGGGATGTTCCGCTAGACAGGGTATGGTTTTTTACCTCTCTGTCCTAAACAGGGTATATAATTTCGCGCGAGTCTGTCCTAAACAGGGTAATATAATCTTGTGCGAGTCCGGTCCTAATTGTAAACAGGATGACAAAACCAATGACTATAACGTGAATGTGCTCTATTGCAATTGCCGATAACAGGGTTATAAAATTGAAGGTGTTGTCTCAAAAAGGATATGTTTTTTTATTTAGGATTTTTTGTCTTATTAACAGGGTCAGGGTTTCGATCACCATCACGGCTCAGGCTATACCCAAATAATGGTCGATCACCTTCCCTCCGCTCGCCCGCATGACGTGCCGTTTTAAAGGGGATCTGAAGTGATCCAATTCAAGTTTTTAAGCTTTCATGCGAAGATAATGCATTTTTTGATACAGTCAACTCCCTAGAAGACGGACACCTTTGGTACCAGCACTATGTGCCTGTTTTTGTCCTTCTTATAGAAAGTCCACTAAATGAGTAAAGAAAGACAGGGACCATCTCTAAGTGTCCGTTTTTTGTCCGTTTCGCGTGATTTGATCCGTCCATCAAATGGTACTTTTTAATGGTTTCCTCTCTGATTTTGTTGAGATCACTTCGTGTATATACTAAAACAATTATTCTTTTCAATCTCGGTGCGATGATAGTGGCTTTAGGAATATTTATCTCGCCGCTTTGCGCTTCAATAGTAATTCAGCCTCTGTTCACCTCGATTTCAAAGAATAATTGTTAAATATTTTTGTGTGGAAACATTAATACCGATGACGTCATAGCCGTTTGTCTTTAAATCATAAGTAAAATTCGACATAAGGTCGTGTGCTAATTTTAGGTGGTTTTTCTGGAGAAGTGATATCCGCTGCCTGCTAATCATGAAACCAAGGCGATCGGCAATTTTGAAAAGTACTCTGCGTTATTCGAAACAATATAAATTTAAACAATATAAATCCCTCCATCCCTATGAGGGCGAGTGATTGATTCTTCGACATTTTAAAGTTTCGTAGCCATGGCAATAAACCAAAGAAGTTATAACAAAAAGTTTGTCATAGTTTAAATGAACCTTTATTGGCAAAGGAGCCACATTAACTAAAGTCAATGCACTTTTTTTTTTTTAATATGAATAAATCATCAAACCAGGAAGTTTTCTTGACTTTTTCAGACCTGTAGGACTCCTATATATGTGCGCCCATCGTGTCTTTGAAAACCTTTAAAGTTTTGCTTTACAGGAAGCATGTCTTTAAGCGATTTTCTTTTCCTATAAGAGAACAAGGGAGGCTCCTTAAATACCCTCCAAGTCACGGCTGGTTGTGTATTAGATGCCATTTGTCCATGAGTATGTTTTTCAAGTTTGAAATGACGGTTGAAATTGTATGACAAAGGGTGGAATCTTTTTGTGCGTTCTCAATTTTTGCTTAAGAGCTTCCTCTCTTTCATGTTTAACTTCTTAGAGGATATTATCTACCTTTCGGCCTGGGTAGCCCCTAAAGATAAGGCGTGTTTTGAAACTTGTAAGATTTTCCTCGATAATAGCTTTGGAGGAGTTTGTTGACCTTTGTTCTAAGAGGCCTGAGAGATTCTTCTTTGGCAAAACCTTTCAACTTCCGCTGGATTACAGCTATTCAAATGTGTGCTCTGAAATGCTTCAATAGGCCTAAAATGTGTACGCACATTGATGATTCTTTTTTTTCTCGAATCGTTCTCCCTTATAACATCTTATAGTCTGTTGTGTCTAAGAATGTAGTTTCTATTTCTGATTCTTCAGAGATTAGCATTGGCTTTCTCAATAAAAAGTTCTATATCTTCCTGGTGCATGAGTACAACCACAAGATACGTTTTCAATGCTTTATTTCAATCAACAACCTAACTTGACAACTACATTTAATTTCGTTACATCCAGTTTGCTCTTGACGGAACACGTCAGGTTTTCAATGCCGTTGCGTTTTCAATCACAAGTTAAGCCCCAGGGCGTCTACTTGGCCAGTGCGTCAGGCAAAGCTTCAACAGTCTTTTGCAAAATTTCTGCGTGAAAAAGAAAATAAACTGCGTGAATTTTTTAATACTTCGTCGGGTAGGATACTTCAAAACCTTTGCTGATTTAATTTTCTTATCACATGCAGAGATTTTTACAGACTTAGTAACTAGAATATCTGTGTAAACTGCCTGTTTAGTTTTAGCTCTGGAACTGATGTACGTTTGGAGAAATTCAGGGAAAGGATAACCATATTTTAGCCATCAACTCCAATGGCCAAAACTCTATGTAGTTGATTAACCGTTTACGACACGCAAATTTGATATAATAAAGAGCAATATACACAAATGTAAACTAGAATGATGGTATTATATCTGCTTCAAGTCTTGGGTTATAGCGTTTTAATGCACTTGAGAAACAGAGCTACACCTTTTGCACTTTTTGCAACAGTTTCTGAGTTAAATATTGGATATTTTGCCACCAACAAACAACTGGTGTTACCATGACAACAATAAAGTAGCAACCCAAACAAAGTGCATTTTTAGACATCCCCCCACAATATCTAATTGCATGCAAAATTTGAGGGGAGGTCAAAATTTTTCATTTCCCACTTTGCTTGATTCTTACATATAGGGGTGTTACTTATTACTTATTAAGATGTTTAATTCTGAAGGATTGATCTGTTTACGTCGTGGATGGAAGATGATGAATTTGGATTTATCAGGATGAACAGTAAGCTTGTTTGCGTTAAACCAGGAGGAGACATGAGAAAGCCGGCTAGGAATAAGCCCAAGACGATTTTCAGCGTTTTAATTCCATCAGCGTAATATAGGTAGCCTACTGAAAAAGGCCGTACGCCCTTCAGGTGTCCAGGCCTATGAATTAGTCGGATTGTTAGTTGTGTGTATAATGAGATCTTAAGTGAGCGGCGACTTTTTTAAGGGACGCAATGATCGCCAAAACTCAATTAATCCTGTGCATCGCCCCTTAAACGGTTGATTCTTTACAATAAAACAGTTTCAAGATCAAAGTGAAGCTGTTCGAATTTACATGTAGTTTCACTTCGAGTAGACCGACGACGTTAACGTTTTCAGCGTTTTCTATTCATCAGTTGCGCGGGGAAGATTCAGGAATAACATTCCCATTTATTTGATTCCAACGTGCTCTCTAGAGAAGTTTAAAACCAGCCTTATTAGGCGGTTTTAAACGTATTTGCCTCCAAACATTTGCCACTATCTGTTTTGTGCATTCTGTGAAAGTATAAAAACAGGTCGAAAAAAAAAAACAGCAACAACTCCTCAAAACCTACTTCAGACGCCAAACAATATAGTTTGCGTTCAGAATTCAGTCATGTTTAGTGATGGCTGTGCGTCTCTGATGCCTCCAGCGAGCCGGGCGAAACAATTTTCGGACACGGATTGGCTGCATTTAGAAAAACCCTAGCGCCATCAAAAAAGGCACATTCGCTGTTTAGTAGATATATTCCCTCGTTTTCAGACATTCTCCATATACATGTCCTAGTTTCCTGATATTCAACAGGTCATGCCTCAAGCCATTTCGCAAACTCATTCCTCCCATTTGTCCTTTTTCCCTTACCGATTACTGGAAACCATTGTGATTCTCATCTGGAGACCTATTGACTTTAGCTTTGAACTGAAGCGTGCCTACTACGTCGGATTCCCGCGTGTGTATACTGTCAGTGGCAAATCAAGATTTAAACAGTATCACAACAATGTAATCAAAATAAACGTTTATGCGAACAACAAACGGATTAAGATTAAGTAATCATGAACTGTTCATAGTTCTTTTCGGACAAACTCCAGAATGACATCGTGAATGGACATATTTTTGCTGCCTTTTTTTCATTATGATCTAAAGTTATGTTTCTTTAGAGCTTTAGTTGACTCTGTTCTATTGTACGGGTCAGAGAGTTGGACATTGACTACTGCACCGGAAAAACAACTTGATGGCTGCTACACAAGGCCAGTGGCGGATCCAGGGGAGGAGCCCGGGGGGCCCTTCCCCCCTCCCCTCAGGGTCTGGATGGCCGAGGCCCCCTTACCTCAAGGTCTGAATCCGGTATAGACTGCAAAACAGTAGGTTTTTTCTCAAAATCAGTAAAGAAATCGGTAAAGCGTGGCGTATGTGTCGTACGCGCGGGAAGCTCGCGAGCCTCACACGCCCGTAGGGCGTGACCTTTTGTTTGACTGCTCTCGCGTACTTGAATACGCAAAAATACGGACTGTTTTCCAGTCTAAATCCGTTACTGAACGCTGCTACGTGCTGCTCCAAACAGACGCCGGAGAGTTCATATATTTAACAAGGAGCTCCACGGGGATCTGCCTCCAATTTCAACACATCTAGGCAATGTATTCATTTACAATTCATGAAATATTTGTCATCTTGCTTCGACTTTCGCGACGAATTATTAACAAAGTAGTTAATTGGTCAGTGATTAAATTTTTGTTCTTATTCTTAAAACATAATATTATTATAAATACCTTTGCAACACTGTGTGTACTTGTATGGTCCTGCAAATAAAGTTTGTTGTTGTTGTCAACAAGTCTCCAGATGCGCCAGCCGCAGTTTAGTGGTGAGTGTTGGAGAAGTTAGAACGAGACTGTTACCCAACTATTACTTTTGGATCCAAAACACGACAGACACTCAAGGGGGCGCCCAACAACATTATTTTTGACCAACTAGAGATTGACAGCGGTCTTTCGAGGCAGTATCTTGCATGTGTCATGGCCAACAGACAGGAAAGGGACACACTTATAAAATCACTGCGGGTGCGCCCCTGTCTCCTCCACAGAGGCATCTTTGGATCTCTTTGTGTTAGGCTGGGGAGAAAGAAAAAAGAGAGCGCGCGGGAACGATGGAAAGTCCCCCGCGCGCTTTTCATTTTTCAGCGAGAGCCTCTGCGAAGGAAAGAGGGCGCGCCCGAAATAGATAGTTGGATGTTCGAAACATGTTTTAGGGTTAAGTGTTCATTACTTTGGAATAACACCTTGGTAACTCAACAATGTTGTGTGAGGAGTTCAGTTCTTGTACAGGATTCCTTCCGTTTGGATCAGAGGTCCCAAATGCGTATTGCAAAAAAAAGGCGAATGACGAGGTGAATCAGCATGCAAGTCCAGCCGAGCGGGAAAAAGGACCGTCATTACGCATACCCTTCTCTGCTCGTGTCTTTCTAAAGGTTTGTTTATAGTGGACAGTGCACTTAGCTTATACAGCTAGTTTACAGGCACACCACTCAAATGCTAAGAAACAAATAAATCAAATGCAACATAACAGTTTAAAAACCCCAACTGGTAGGAGGAAACCAGTTGGCTATTTACAAGCAAGGCCGATGATTTGAACTCGGGACGACCAAGAACAAATCCAGCAAGCGGTCAGAGCGGCACTCGAACCCGGGACCATCAAATTGCGAGTCCGACGCGCTGACCACTTGGCGTTCTTTTGGTGTGGGTTCAAAGGAAAGATTACTCCTTGCGCTTTTTCCCCTCCATATATAGTGAAAGGAAGCATATCCCCTTTATAAACAGTGCTGTATAAACACAGTTATCGGCGTCTGCATGATACATAATCTTTTTGCAACTCACCGGTATAGTTTAAGAGTGATTTACTTACCGTGCCACGGCGTTTATTAAATTTTTGTTGATTCGAGTGCGGTATTGAAGTATACTCACTTTCAACCACAAAGAGTGAAAAACTTTGATATCAATGAAAGCAAATCTCCAATGCTTGGTTAAGCTGAACTACCGTATAGTGTTTTTGTGTTTTGATTATATTCCTTTGAGCTTCGAATATACTGATCTTAAAACATTAGTACAATCAAGGAAAATAATTCCATAGGCTATCTCAAACTTGATTATTACATTATTTGGTTTTTGAATCTATTATTGGAATAAACGCCGCATCATGAAGCTGCGTTTATTCGAGGGCGGTGTATATTAATATTTCTGCCTTACATGTAAATGCAGCATTTTTTCGAAGGCGGCGTTTAATCGAATAAATACAGTAACCCTAAAACTATTGTCTAACAAGTATTGCCAAAAAGGTAGACATAAACAAACAAAAAAAAAAAACAAAGAAGGAAGTTAGTGTGTAAACGCACAGTAATCCACAGTAGTTGTGTTTCAAAAAAAAAGAAGCAAACAAAAAACAAAGCAGAGGTGACGCGGTTCTCCGTTTTAGTAGTTTTCAATTGATCTCAGGCTTGGGTCCATTTTTTGTCACAAGGATTGCTTACCGCAAAAGTTAAATTTGAATTACTGGCTTTGGCTTGAAACCTTTATATTATATGGGTCCTGAGATTACAAACTATATTGCGAAGAAGTGGAAGTACCAGAAAATCCTTTTTTCTTCAGCAGGTATTACGCAAACATACTATCAAATATTTAATGTATTTGGTAAAAAATATTTTCTTTTGAAAATGATATGTTACATACTATTGGATGACTTTATTCGTTTTTAACCTCCTCACAAATATCGTATTTATCGATTCTATATATTGCAATTGGAATATTTTTGTTTTAAATCGAGAGGAGACAAATTAGTGTAGGTCCCATCAGCCAGCTCCTCTTCTCTAAACTTCCAACTCAGTCTGTCTTGTGCATTTGCTTCGATCATCTTCCACCAAGGCTTTGAGCCCAACAGGACAGCTATTTTGCTTAAATATGTGGGGAGACACTTTGTAGGGGGTAAGAAGGGAGTGTGGGTCTAATCTAATCTAATGGTAATCTCTATGCAGCTTTGAGTTATTCATGAAACAAATGTTTCATGTCTTTAAGGAATGTGTTCCTTGCCCTTTATTTGCATTTAGCTAGTCCGCTTTCTGCTAATAGGAACCTTAAGCAAAGGCGACGACGACGTCAGTGAAAACGTCGCTAAAAAAATGAATTTGCGTTTTTTCAAACTTAATCGCGTCTATTTGGACCCGCTCACTATGTCAAATGCAGGCGACTTTTCCTGGAGATGAATTGTTAAGGATTTTATTCAAGTTCAAAAAGAAGAAGGAAAATTCGTCGTCGTATGTCCACGTCCTCAATAATACGTCAAATTAGGAGGTTTCACGTCGTAGTCGTGCAGTGGACTTCAAAGAAATGTACTAAAAAGCGTGATGAACGTGCAGAGTTGTTGTTTTGATCATTAAATCTATTGTTTTATGACTAAATCTATTGTTTTATGAAGTTGTCGTCGTCGTCGTCGTAGCTGCTTAAGCTCCCTAATTTCTATAGTGAAGGACACGAAAACTTATCAGGTCTTTCTAGGGGAACTGACACTAGCTATCACAATACAAACATATCATCGCGGGGAAACATATCATCGCCTGTGAATGAATCAGCGAGTAGGCGAAAGAACCAGGTTATATTTAAACATGTAAATGTGTCCAGTTGGAGTCTAAGATGACAAAATGAAGCCACCATGTTCATTGTACTTTATTCAGTGATTTACTTGTCGATGGAGACTGCGTTTCCGTTTCATACAATAACATCTTGCTTCCACTTAAGTGAGTAGAGAAGTATCAGAAAGAACAGCAAGGTAAGCATTAACATAGAGAATAACATCAACATTGTATGGGGGCATTGTATGAACCAGCCTTGTAGTAATACCTTCAGCCTTGTAGTAGTCATAGTAGTCAGTTGGTGTAACTTTACTGTGGCTATATGCCCGGAAGCCGGCGCGAAAAGAGTCTCAACTGTCAAAAATAATAAATGCCCGGCTGCTGTCAGTGAATGCTTTTAAAAATTTATGCGATATCCCTTCCCCTAACCTCTTGAAAGTGTTCTACCTTCAGTAATATTATTCAAGCCAACCAACCGGGAAAACCGGCAAGAATTGCTCTGCATCAGACACTTCGATATCCCTGGGGCCCTGGTGAGAAAATGAAAGTAGGAAAGAGGCGAGTGGAAAGCTAGGGAGTTGTTATTTATTCGTTTGTCTTCGTCTCTATATTCTTCTCGTTTCCCGTTAAGCTAATATATCGGAGTACATTGGCACATTCGAGAAGGGGTGGGATACTTTATGAAGATATATCTGACAAAAAATTCAATAACCTGAAAGTAAAAGGGTTAAGTCAAATCTGAAATATGCGGAGTCAAAGCTAGTAAAACAGAGACTACGGTGAAAAGAAGAAATACTAAAAAAGCCAGCCTCGTTCCCAGTCGTCCTCGGCGATTTCCGATGTGACGTCATCGGTTCCAAGCCTCCTCTGGTAACTCGAATAGCGCGAACTGACCTGAGTACGAGGCTGTAAAAAGGCCACTGAGGAATCACGCAGAAATGTATAACGCAAAAAGGTATCTCGTAAAAGGCATAAAGCAAAAAAGGTGTCGTTCTTTGCGTGATGCCTTTCTGCGTGATGCCTTTATGTGTGATGTCTTTCTGCGTGATATCTTTTTGCGTGATGCCTTTCTGCATAATATCTTTTTTTGCGCAACACAGCGCTGTAACGTAACATTGTTGTTACATTGTTTCAAATGGCTGCAACTCCCGCTGTTCCAACATTTGAACCCTCTGTTGCCGGCTAGAATCGACGTTCCAAATCGTCTTGTGTAACATTACCTTAAAGGCGATGTTTCGCGCGAGATGATTTGCAACGTCGATTTTTAGCGCAACACAGCATGATCCGTGAAGAAGCTAAACCAGATCATAGAAGGTATTTTACTGGACCTTTCTGGTAAGTACCGACTGTTTCGAGATGCTGTTGTCCAATTGGCGGGAAGCATGATAGAGGGAACCAAGATTGGACAACCAGATGAGTTTGACTACGTTTTTGTTTTACCTTTTGAGCCTTTTTATGCCGATGAGTACAACATGAATAATCAGTCGACGGAGCTAATTTTGAAAATTAAAGACCTCTCTTTTATGGATGATATTTTAGTCGCCGATATCTTATGCCCTGAATGGTGCGACCAGGACGAAAACGAGCAGAGAAGAAGTCAACAACTTATTTTTAAAGACGGTAAAGTCCTTCGAGGGATGAAATCTCTGCCATGGTGTCTGTGGAGAAATTCCCAAAGTGGAAACATGTCGCCCGATTGAAATGCCCTTCTGGCAAGAAATACCTTCAAATTCAGGCTTAAGTTTAATTAATGATAATAATGGATCAGAAACTTTGATATCGGTTGACATTTGCTTGGCCATCCAGACTCCCTACCGTTCGTCGAACTCTGACCATCAACATCTGCAACTTTTATTTGAATTCTGGTCTATCAACAGTGAAACCAGCCTATTTTAACGGATGCAATAGAAACGTTCCAAAATAGTCGTTTACGATACTTTTTCTACCAGAGCAAGACAAAATCTACTTAAGGGACCTATTTTTGACATTATTTGGAAGAAGATAAAGCAAAAGGACAGATTTTAATTTACAAAAAAAGGCAGCTTTGAACACACAGGATACACTGGGCATAGGTGTGAGGTCCGTTTTAATTCCTTATGTTCACAAATCTGATCTTTACATAAAAGACTTGGATATAAATACAAAAAACAAGTTCTCAAGGCACTGATCCCTATACTCTTCTTCAAAGAATTAGTTGAGAGAATTTGATAAAAATACATGACATATTTGAAACAAATTTCAAAATACTTTTAAAATTAGATCTCAATACCACTTTTAACAGTTTAAAACACCGTTAAAGTCAGTCCAAAACAGTCAGTATAAAACCTATTTTATAACACCGGCTTAAAACAGTTTTCAAAAAAAGTTAGCAAATACATTTTAAAAAGTGTTAGATTTGGTACGGCAAACCGCGAGGGACTCTATCCTTTATGGCCTGACATTCGAGCAAGCTGGTAAAAACCTTTAGGAAGGACAAGCAACAATGCTTGAAGTCAGACTCTGCAAGACGATATATGTATCACGTGGTAAAGCGTTAATACCTGAGGCGACACTTAAGGAAACCTTTGCGCAGGCATGCAGCTCTCATATTTTGTTTGCCCGGGGGTGGGGGGGGGGGGAGCACTTCTTGCTCCACTTACTTAACGAATTAGTCGAGGATGACTTGCCTAAGCCATTATTCATTGGGCAAAGCAAGAGAATCGGATCAATATAAGTTTCTGGGAAACTGCCCACCTAGCCCTCCCCTAAGCCAACATTTTGCCCTATTAGTGAGAAGTAAGTGTAAATGTTGGCTTAAGGAAGGGGGCAGGTGGGCAGTTTCCCAGCAACCTAAGCTGATCCAGAAAATCTACTTGTTCCGGACTTTTTCGAGCCCTGAAGAAAGCGTTACCTGAGCCGACAAATTGTGAGTTTACGCAACAGGACGGCAGAAAGAAGAGGACGGCAAAACGCTTGTGTGACATACTTGACATGGTTATCACTTGCGCGTTTTGTCGTGATCTTCACTTACATTAATGTTTTCTGGTCTTTTACAAAAAGATCTGTTTAAAGGAAGGTGAAGTTCGGCTAAACGTTTTCAAACAAAGTATTGTCAGCCTTGTCACACAAGGTTTGTCGTCTCAGTTTTTCCTCTCCCGTCCGTTTGCGTAAGCTCACTATTAACGAACACTCAACCAACAATAAAAGCTATCCACAGGACGTAAGTGCATCGAAAATAAATAACATTTAGACTAAAACAGGACAAGATTGGATGCACCATGAGTCATCTACCAAATCAAGACAAGATTTGGTAAAACAAGTACATCTATCAATTTCGTACTGCACGCGAGAGGAATTTGTTTCAACATCATTAAATTACTCTATCACCACTGATCACTATCTTGTTACTATCATCAACATCATCATCATCACAATCAGTTTCATTGGCTCGTTCTTTGATAAACACATCTCTTACGGAAAGTGCAAGAGACATAGTAGTACTAATTCTGGAATTGTGAAAATTCTAATTCCCGATAAGGAAGTTAGTATACGGACGTGGTTTTTCTTGTATCTTTTATCACGAGATAAAATTATTAAAGTAAGTCAATTTTAAAAAAAATCTAAAAACTAGATTCAACTTTTCCCATGCGCATTCTGCGAAAGGTGAGGTTTACTTTACTTCCCAGGGGAAACAAATGTGTATAATCATTATTTGGCTAAGCTAAACCAGAGCTGAAAGGTAAATATTTATTCTCGCGTGCTTGTCGATTTTCGAAAGGAAAAGAAAAAGCTTCTGTTTACAGATTAAAGGAAGGATAGCCTCACTATCTAATGAAAATTTTTCTTCTTTTGTTTTACTAGCAGGGGACTGTTTTGTACTAAGTTTTGGAGCTTTGTTTTGTTATTAAATATTTACTCAACTGTGTGCTCTCTAGCTACCTTATAGCAACTAAAAGCTGTTGGAAGATGATATCGTTATTAGATCAATTATCCCTAATACACCTATTTCAATTAAGGTTGCTCCCGTGAACCATGTTTCATAGCCTGCAGTGCACTATGGTAAACCCTTTTGTAGCGGGGAGTTTAATCTTGTTCACGTTCATTGAACCAATGGAGACCATTTGTGAAAAGGCGTTCAAGAAAGCTTTCAAGTCCAATGGCTGCTAAAATTCTTAAGCATGAGCGAGCTGAAAATTTTCATTTTTAAAAACTCATGGTAAAAAATTAGAAGCCTGTTCTTTTAACAACATTAAATGTATAGGCCCGCCTGATTAGCTGCATTTTGGCATGGGCCAGAATGCTGGTTATTGGCAATAGATCAAATCAACGCTATTCTCTTTTTTATTCAGTTTTAAAAAAATTCCTCAAAAATAGATAAAGACGTAATCTTAAGTTATTTATTGCTGTTCAACAAACGCCTTGAATTTGATTTTTTTTTAACTCCATCCAAAATTCCCGCATGCACAGAGCCAAGCAAACTCGTTGAAAATTTGCAGCATTTGCATATCATCATAGAGAAAAACCTAACCTCAAATCACTGTCTTAGATTAAAAAGCCTAGGATTCAGGGTTTTGAAATACATTGTCTTAACGTTCTGCTGACATAACATAGAAGCGTCAGCAGCGTTTGCTTTCTTGGTTTCTAGGCTTGTTCGGGGAACATAATTTACTAGACTTGCTACAATAATGCACCACGGGCTATGAAACATGGACCATGCATCATTCTTCTCTGAAGCAACCTTAACTGAAATAGGTGTATATTAAATTTTGGCAAGAGTATGCAGATGTTTATACTATGCCTGACGCCATCATTGATGTTTACCGGCAGTAAAAAACCTAAATTGCAACATAAGGCACACACGGCCCTGAGATGAATTTCATTTTTTTATGATTAAGAAGAAAGACATTTTAGTTCTTAGTTAAGCTTTAATACACAAAAACGGCTACATTCGCTAGTTTTTTGTCGGAATTGCGTGTTTACAAGTGAGAGCCTCTTATTATTCAGAGTATTGCCTCCAGGTTTCATTTAAGGCAATGCCGTCATTTTGTTGCTATGATAACTCCGAAGTCATTGTAATCTTGATTATAACAAATTTTCATATTTATCTAAGACAGCTGTTGTGCTAATTTTGCCAAACCTTCGTTTATGGTGACGTAGTTTATGCTCAAACTTGGGAGGTGCTCACCCTGAAAAACCCCATCGAGCCACCATTCCGTGCAAAGCGAAGGGATGAGAGTTTTGATTTTTGTTTGCTTATCCTGTTTCTCGAAGACTCGGCCGTCTTTTCTCTATATTTACAGACGGTTGTTAACCAGTTCTTCCAGTTTATTTTTACGCACTTTAATTGTGGCCGTACTTCAACTTGTCTCCACCATTCAAACAAACATCTTTATACAGCAAGTACAGTGATGTATGTCGTTACTTTTATCAATATCATCAATATAACTTTTAATTAATGCCGCTGGACGTTACACCGTTACTCCAATTAATTATAATTATTAATTTTTTTACAGGAAATATTGCTTCAAACATTATACTCGGGTCAACGAATGCGAATTTCTAAAATTTATTACTTTATGGTTTATGACCCATTTTCTACGACCTAACGTGTTGTAAGTGTATGATAGCTCAACAGTGCCCACAATTAGCAGAAATTTTAGCGCCTATTTAGCATCAAAAAGAATCAGAACTAACATGACTATAAGCGTGCAATATTGGACAGTTTAAGAACGAGTTTAAGATTATCTCGTTTGCAGCCATTGAAAAAAATGATATTAAAGTCAATTTCTATTTACTGGCTTTGTATGGAAATTACCTTATGTAAGCAACATAAGTTGCCACGCAATGAGTCACTTTATTAAGGGCCTGTTTAATTAGAGGTGGAGGGCCCCAGGTAGGTGAGGTAGGGTTTTAAAGACAAGAAACAAAAGAGAGGAACAAACGTCCTGAATAAAACCGCTTAAATAGTTTAAAGAAGCTAGGTATAAAAGAGGAAACCCGAAAAGGTACATGTAACTGTCACAACAGTTAGCGAGCTAAGTCTGGATCAGGTTCATAAAAAGCAAAGTTTTGAGACCCCTGAGATGGCAAAAGAAAACCTTTAGTCTCGAATTTGTAAAGAAGTACAAAAGCCTTACTGTGGATAAAAAGGGGCCGGGATGATTAACTTTTCTTGGATCAATGCCCAAAATATTTTTTATAGCTGCATGATCTAAACTGAAAAATTATTCTTTGGGGGTCGAAGTGGTTCCTGCATACCAGGTGATAAAAGAAGCTTAAAATGAATTATCTGGGGCTCTACATGCTACATAACTTATCCCACAATGCCGCACTGGCTACAGAGAGTGATAAAAAAGCAAAGGGGGCATGCTGGTTACTGAACTTCTGAATACAAACCCCATAGACCAATCAACAAGTTTTAGAAATTTCATGCAAAAATAAAGTTTTTCAAAAGCTTTAGCGCGTTGAATTAGAGGAACGAACTTTTTGGACACCCTGTAGTTTGCAAAGGTTTTTGTATTAATACTGAGAAAAAGTTTACAAAAGCCGTATTAGCATGACGTAAAAGGTTTTTCACACTCAACACAACGATTTTTTCGTACTTGGCAACCTTCCGCGTGCATCCATAGCTCTGTGGCTACAGGACTGCAATGTTTAGCATTTCTCTTTCATTGGCTCAATTTACCCTTGCCCGTCGTTGTACGCCAATGTAAAATGTCGTAATCGAGATAACACTTCGCCATATTCCGCATTTTGGTGGGATAATTGCATATGACCACGCAGGCATTTCAAAAATGAAGATAGCAAACCTGAAGGAAACAAGAAAACAAAACGGCCGAATCCGTGTTTTTTTTTCTCCTCACAGAGAAACAGAAACATTATTTTTCTGTCCGTGCGGTGGTGTGCTTCTTAGTATAAACCTTATCTTAACGCCCTCCTGTTGGCACATAATAAGCAGTGGCAGGGCAGTTTTGGGTCCCTATCGTTACTTATTGCTGTTGCAGCCATATGCAGTTCAAAGTACAAAAGGCATCCAGAATCAGGGCGGAATTGGTGATATTCCGCGCTTTTTCGCGAGGGCTCCCTCATTGCTCATTGATGTTTTTTTTTTTTTTTCGCTTTTTTTTTTTTTTACAAAGCAAAAAGTGTACACAGGTGTTTGAGCACATGTAGAAATTCACCCGTAGTAAATATTTTAGCATCGTGTCAAAGACAAGGTAAAATATTTATCTTCACGCTTGGCGCAAAATAAACATAACTTTGAACAAAAGGGGTTTGGCGAAAAAGATAAAAGATGGCACACAATCAGCTCACAAAGGGAAAAGGTGATAAACATCCCCGTTGTTGATATAAGAGTCAATAAGATATTTATTAACTTCGCGCCTAACAAAAAATAGGCAATAATCAGCAAATGTGTGTTTTCCCTCGCTTTTGTCATATGCCTCACGTTCATCAGCATCATGGGTCAATAAAAAGGGCGCGAAAAGCTATGCTGGTCACATTGCTAGCAGATATTTAGCAGTGAACATTGTTTTGGAAATGAAATCCCTACTTTATCTCCTGTTTCTCGGGGCGGTAGTCGCCGCCACCTTGGCTGAGGAGCCTCTTGAGGATGAGGCAGTCACGGAGTTGTTAGCTGAAGAGGATGATGAAATCATTGCCGAGCTTGCTGATGAAGAGAATGACCCCCGTCGTCGTCCCAGACCAAGTGGTCGTCCTCCCAGACCAAGTCGTCTTCCTTCAAAAAAGCTGGTAAGATCTCCTCCCTTGTCTCCATTTTTAAAAAGACTACTTGGATGTGGAGAATTGACTTAATAATTTGTTTAAGATTACTTTTAACGCCCTTACAAAATAGGTTCTCTGTGTGGAGTCCTCGGGAGTAAATCGAGAGAATCGCGCTCGCTCGACCAGGAAAATTGCGTATTTTATTTGGTTAATATCTTAGCGCGATAACCGTTTTGTTAAAATCGTAGCCGTTGATTATTTCTGACGATTGGTATTAAATGATAAAGAGTAGCATCATTGATTAATAAAATCCTAGCAAACGGTGTTTTAATATAAACAGTAACGTACCATTGAGCTATTGTTGTAAAACTCACATATTTTAATTCTTTTCTCTTAAAAAGTGTAGAAAAGTTTTTAAGCGTTGCTTGAAGAAGCCCACCCGTACGCCACGAAGCCGCCGTCCACGTCCCACAGGATCAAAAGGGGTAAGATCTTTCTTGTCTTCATTTTCAACACTTGGACTGCTTGGATGTCGAGACGTAGTTTTACAGCAAACGCAAAGCGGTTTGATGTAGTTAGCTTACATGCAATTTTTTTATGCGACTATTAGATGCATGTTGTTATGGTTTCCCGGCGAGCTCTTCAGTTTATGCCTTTTTCAGCCGCGGTAGTGTTACCCTTATGTCAAGAAAATAGTCATAGTTTTTTCGATGATGATTGGCGTCAAATGACAAAGAGGGGCAACTTCAATCAATAAAAATCCTGCATGTGATAAGAAAATTAAATCAGCAAAGGTTTTGAAGTATCCTACCCGACGAAGTATTAAAAAATTCACGCAGTTTATTTTCTTTTTCACGCAGAAATTTTGCAAAAGACTGTTGAAGCTTTGCCTGAAGAAGTACCGGCCAAGTAGACGTCCTGGGGCTTAACTTGTGATTGAGAACCCAACGGTATTGGAAACCTGACGTGTTCCGTCAAGAGCAAACTGGATGTAACGAAATTAAATGTAGTTGTCAAGTTAGGTTGTTGATTGAAATAAAGCATTGAAAACGTATCTTGTGGTTGTACTCATGCACCAGGAAGATATAGAACTTTTTATTGAGAAAGCCAATGCTAATCTCTGAAGAATCAGAAATAGAAACTACATACTTAGACACAACAGACTATAAGATGTTAATTGTTATAAGGGAGAACGATTCGAGAAAAAAAAAAGAATCCTCAATGTGCGTACACATTTTAGGCCTATTGAAACATTTCAGAGCACACACTTTAATAGCTGTAATCCAGCGGAAGTTGAAAGGTTTTGCCAAAGGAGAATCTATCAGGCTTCTCAGAACAAAGGTCAACAAACTCTTCCAAAGCTATTCTCGGCTTGCACTGTCACGCAGTGAAAAACAAAAATGCAAACCATTCAATACAGAGGGACTAGAATATGGGAAATGAAAAAAGATAAATATACAAACACCCTTGCCATGAATCAGGTCTGTAAAATATTTCAAATGCGAGATATTGGGAAAAACGGTTTACCTAAATTTATAAAGCTTTGTATGGAAACGCCATGTTGGTGTCCCTTTCGAACCAAAAATTTGTTTATGTAAAGGTGTTTAGGTGCTGTAATACCTCGTGAAAATAGAAACTCAGAAGAATCGATAGTTTCTTAGTTTTATTTTTGGTGACGTCACGTACAACCCAAGAATTATCGAGGAGAATCTTACAAATTTTATAACACGCCTTATCTTTAGGGGCTACCGGGTCGAAAGGTAGATAATATCCTCTAAGAAGTTAAACATGAAAGAGAGGAAGCTCTTAAGCAAAAATTGAGAACGCACAAAAAGATTCCACCCTTTGTCACACAATTTCAACCGTCATTTCAAACTTGAAAAACATACTTATGGACAAATGGCATCTAATACACAACCAGCCGTGACTTGGAGGATATTTAAGGAGCCTCCCTTGTTCTCTTATAGGAAAAGAAAATCGCTTAAAGACATGCTTCCTGTAAAGCAAAACTTTAAAGGGTTTCAAAGACTCAATGGGCGCACACAGGAGTCGTACAGGTCTGAAAAAGTCAAGAAAACTTCCTGGTTTGATGATTTACTCATATTAAATAAAACAGTGCATTGACTTTAGTTAATGTGGCTCCTTTGTCAATAAAGGTTCATTTAAACTATGACAAACTTTTTGTTATAACTTCTTTGGTTTATTGCCATGGCTACGAAACTTTAAAATGTCGAAGAATCAATCACTCGCCCTCAGAGCAAGGTTTGGAGGGATTTATATTGTTTCGAATAACGCAGAGTACTTTCAAAATTGCCGATCGCCTTGGTTTCATGATTAGCAGGCAGCGGATATCACTTCTCCAGAAAAACCCCCTAAAATTAGCACACGACTTTATGTCGAATTTTACTCATGATTTAAAGACAAACGGCTATGACGTCATCGGTATTAATGTTTCCACACAAAAATATTTAACAATTATTCTTTGAAATCGAGGTGAACAGAGGCTGAATTACTATTGAAGCGCAAAGCGGCGAGATAAATATTCCTAAAGCCACTATCATCGCACCGAGATTGAAAAGAATAATTGTTTTAGTATATACACGAAGTGATCTCAACAAAATCAGAGAGGAAACCATTAAAAAGTACCATTTGATGGACGGATCAAATCACGCGAAACGGACAAAAAACGGACACTTAGAGATGGTCCCTGTCTTTCTTTACTCATTTAGTGGACTTTCTATAAGACGGACAAAAACAGGCACATAGTGCTGGTACCAAAGGTGTCCGTCTTCTAGGGAGTTGACTGTATCAAAAAATGCATTATCTTCGCATGAAAGCTTAAAAACTTGAATTGGATCACTTCGGACCCCTTTAAAACGGCACGTCATGCGAGCGAGCGGAGGGAAGGTGATCGACCATTATTTGGGTATAGCCTGAGCCGTGAGGGTGATCGAAACCCTGACCCTGTTAATAAGACAAAAAATCCTAAATAAAAAAACATATCCTTTTTGAGACAACACCTTCAATTTTATAACCCTGTTATCGGCAATTGCAATAGAGCACATTCACGTTATAGTCATTGGTTTTGTCATCCTGTTTACAATTAGGACCGGACTCGCACAAGATTATATTACCCTGTTTAGGACAGACTCGCGCGAAATTATATACCCTGTTTAGGACAGAGAGGTCAAAAACCATACCCTGTCTAGCGGCACATCCCCATATAGGCTATATAAGGCACTAAACCCCCCTCCCTGCACCCCCACCAAGACGTCATGGCAGCCGCAGGAGCAGCCAAGAATCCGCGTTCCGTTTAAAATTATATATTTTACGCTGTGGTAACCAAAAGTGGAACAAAATATCCCAAGTTTGTTTTCCACAACCACAATTAAATTTGCAAAAGCTACTATTTAACAAAAAAAAGATCATAATAAAATTATGTTAGGAAGAACTACAGATATTATTCAGCAATAATATGAAATAATCCCATTTTACTAGTGGCGAATATCTTTAAAGAAATAAGCGCTTAAGTGGACCTTACTGTTGGAACAAAAATAAAAATTTGCTGATATTTTTTACTGAAATTTCTGGTATATATCGGCTTTTATTGATATAATAAGCATTCCATACTGGAAGCAACGCACAGCAGTAAAAACCCATGAAGCTGCATTGCAACACATTAGAATGTATGTAGCGGCGGTTTCAGCCAAAACTGCCTTTTTTTAACACTTACGTGCTGATTTCCTAAAAATATTTACCACTGGTAAAATCGGACTTTTACTTCATATTATCGCTGAATGATATTTTAGTAATTCTTCCCAAAGTTTCGTAGCCATCGCGTTAAAACCGAAAATGTTAATATATGACAAAAATTTCGTCCTTAATAACAGAGCCACCTTAGCAGCCTATGGCTACATCTCTTCTTTAGAGAAATCCTTTCAAAGAGCACTTTCCAGTTCAGTTATCTAGTTGCAGGTCATAATGTTATTACCACTCGTGCTATACACGCGACCTTAATTAACTTACTGTCACCTTTCCCGGCCCATCCCACTCCCCCTTTTGTTCAAAAAGTGTACACAGGTTTTTTCGAGCACATGCGGCAATGCACCTGTACTAAATATTTTAGTAACGACTCAAACGCAAAGTAAAATATTTACCTCAACGCTTGCAATAGTAAAATATAATTAGGTAATTTTATTCTGCTTTTTTCGCCTTTTTTATCATCAACTTTAACTGATAGCATTTTATCGCACTGTATCATGACGTCTAGGAAAATTCGATATAAACTAGTACTCTCTATACCCTAATTTATTATTACCTCAAACTTATATCTTGGACTCCTCTATTTACTTAAATGGGACAGTGATCAACACGAAAGCTTCAGCTACTTTGGTCACTGTGCACATATCAACAAACCTGTATATTATTTACTTTTCATCATTTGTTAACCTACTGATTTTGTAAGCCATCTTATACTGTTACAGTATCAACTTGAGCAGTGCGAAATAAACTTGAACTTGGACTTTGCGCAAAATAAACATAAGAATGAACAAAGGGAGCTTGCCGGGCGAAAAAATACACAACTGCCCACAAAGGGCAAAGGTGATAAACATCCCAGCTGTTGATATAAGAGTCAATAAGATATTTATTAACTTCGCGCCTGACTAAAAATAAACAGAAATCAAATGATGTGTGTTTGACATGCTTTTGTCATATGCCTCACGTTCATCAGCGTAAAGGATCAATAAAAAGGGCGCGAAAAGCTATGCTGGTTACATTGCTAGTGGATATTCAGCAGTGAATATTGTTCTCGAAATGAAATCTCTAATTCTACTCCTGTTTCTCGGAGCGGTAGTCTTTACCTTGGCTGAGCAGCCAGTTGAGGATGAGGCAGTCCAGGAGTACTTAGATGAAGACGAGGATGAAACCATAACCGAGCTTGCTGATGAAGAGAATGACCCCCGTCGTCGTCCCAAACCAAGTGGTCGTCCTCCCAGACCAAGTGGTCGTCCTCCCAGACCAAGTCGTCGTCGTCCCAGACCAAGTCGTCGTTCTCCCAGACCAAGTCGTCGTCGTCCCAGACCAAGTCGTCGTGCTTCAAAAAAGCTGGACGTAAGATCTCCTCCCTTGCCTCCATTTTTAAAAAGACTACTTGGATGTGGAGAATTAACTTATAATTTGTTTAAGATTACTTTTAACGCCCCTTACAAAATAGGTTCTCTGTGTGGAGTCCTCGGGAGTACATCGAGAGAATCGCGCTCGCTCGACCAGGGAAATTGCGTATTTTATTTGGTTAATATCTTAGCGCGATAACCGTTTTGTTAAAATCGTAGCCGTTGATTATTTCTGACGATTGGTATTAAATGATAAAGAGTAGCATCATTGATTAATAAAATCCTAGAAAACGGTGTTTTAATATAAACAATAACGTATTATTGAGTTATTGTTGTAAAACTCAGTACATATTTTACTTCTTTTCTCTTCACAGGATCCCTCGGGGTAAGATCTTTCTTGTCTTCATTTGCTTGGATGTCGAGACGTAGTTGTACAGCAAACGCAAAGCGGTTTGATGTAGTTAGCTTACATGCAATTTTTTTTATGCGACTATTAGAGGCATGTTTTTATGGTTTCCCGGCGAGCTCTTCAGTTTATGCGTTTTTCAGCCGCGGTACTGTTACCCTTATGTCAAGAAAATAGTCATAGTTTTTTCAATGATGATTGGCGTCAAATGATAAAGAGGGGCAACTTCAATCAATGAAAATCCTGGTATGTGATAAGAAAAAGAAATCAACATAGTTTTTGAAGTATCGTGCCCGGGAATCAACCGGGAAGTAAAAATCTTCACACAGTTTATTTTCTTTTCACGCAGAGACTTTGCAAAAGACAGTTGAAGTATTGCCTGAACCACCGGCCAAGTAGACGTCCTGGGGCTTAACTTGTGATTGAAAACCCAACGGTATTGGAAACCTGACGTGTTCCATCAAGAGCAAACTGGATGTAACGAAATTAAATGTAGTTGTCAAGTTAGGTTGTTGATTGAAATAAAGCATTGAAAACGTATCTTGTGGTTGTACTCATGCACCAGGAAGATATAGAACTTTTTATTGAGAAAGCCAATGCTAATCTCTGAAGAATCAGAAATAGAAACTACATTCTTAGACACAACAGACTATAAGATGTTATAAGGGAGAACGATTCGAGAAAAAAAAGAATCCTCAATGTGCGTACACATTTTAGGCCTATTGAAACATTTCAGAGCACACATTTGAATAGCTGTAATCCAGCGGAAGTTGAAAGGTTTTGCCAAACAAGAATCTCTCAGGCTTCTTAGAACAAAGGTCAACAAACTCTTCCAAAGCTATTATCGAGGAGAATCTTACAAATTTCAAAACACGCCTTATCTTTAGGGGCTACCCGGGCCGAAAGGTAGATAATATCCTCTAAGAAGTTAAACATGAAAGAGAGGAAGCTCTTAAGCAAAAATTGAGAACGCACAAAAAGATTCCACCCTTTGTCACACAATTTCAACCGTCATTTCAAACTTGAAAAACATACTCATGGACAAATGGCATCTAATACACAACCAACCATGACTTGGAGGATATTTAAGGAGCCTCCCTTGTTCTCTTATAGGAAAAGAAAATCGCTTAAAGACATGCTTCCTGTAAAGCAAAACTTTAAAGGGTTTCAAAGACTCAATGGGCGCACACAGGAGTCGTACAGGTCTGAAAAAGTCAAGAAAACTTCCTGGTTTGATGATTTACTCATATTAAAAAAAACAGTGCATTGACTTTAGTTAATGTGGCTCCTTTGTCAATAAAGGTTCATTTAAACTATGACAAACTTTTTGTTATAACTTCTTTGGTTTATTGCCATGGCTACGAAACTTTAAAATGTCGAAGAATCAATCACTCGCCCTAAGAGCAAGGTTTGGAGGGATTTATATTGTTTCGAATAACGCAGAGTACTTTTCAAAATTGCCGATCGCCTTGGTTTCATGATTAGCAGGCAGCGGATATCACTTCTCCAGAAAAACCACCTAAAATTAGCACACGACCTTATGTCTTAATGAGATTCCTGCGAATTTTACTCATGATTTAAAGACAAACGGTTATGACGTCATCGGTATTAATGTTTCCACACAAAAATATTTAACAGTTATTCTTTGAAATCGAGGTGAACAGAGGCTGAATTACTATTGAAACGCAAAGCGGCGAGATAAATATTTCTAAAGCCACTGTCATCGCACCGAGATTGAAAAGAATAATTGTTTTAGTATATACACGAAGTGATCTCAACAAAATCAGAGAGGAAACCATTAAAAAGTACCATTTGAAGGACGGATCAAATCACGCGAAACGGACAAAAAACGGACACTTAGAGATGGTCTCTGTCTTTCTTTACTCATTTAGTGGACTTTCTATAAGACGGACAAAAACAGGCACATAGTGCTGGTACCAAAGGTGTCCGTCTTCTAGGGAGTTGACTGTATCAAAAAATACATTATCTTCGCATGAAAGCTTAAAAACTTGAATTGGATCACTTCGGATCCCCTTTAAAACGGCACGTCATGCGAGCGAGCGGAGGGAAGGTGATCGACCATTATTTGGCTATAGCCTGAGCCGTGAGGGTGATCGAAACCCTGACCCTGTTAATAAGACAAAAAATCCTAAATAAAAAAACATATCCTTTTTGAGACAACACCTTCAATTTTATAACCCTGTTATCGCAATTGCAATAGAGCAAATTCACGTTATAGTCATTGGTTTTGTCATCCTGTTTACAATTAGGACCGGACTCGCACAAGATTATATTACCCTGTTTAGGACAGACTCGCGCGAAATTATATACCCTGTTTAGGACAGAGAGGTCAAAAACCATACCCTGTCTAGCGGCACATCCCCATATAGGCTATATAAGGCACTAAACCCCCCTCCCTGCACCCCCACCAAGACGTCATGGCAGCCGCAGGAGCAGCCAAGAATCCGCGTTCCGTTTAAAATTATATATTTTACGCTGTGGTAACCAAAAGTGGAACACAATATCCCCGAGTTTGTTTTACACAACCAAATTTAATTTTACAAAAGCTACTATTTAACAAAAAAAGATCATAATAAAATTATGTTAGGAAGAACTACAGATATTATTCAGCAATAATATGAAATAATCCCATTTTACTAGTGGCGAATATCTTTAAAGAAATAAGCGCTTAAGTGGACCTTACTGTTGGAACAAAAATAAAAATTTGCTGATATTTTTTACTGAAATTTCTGGTATATATCGGCTTTTATTGATATAATAAGCATACCATACTGGAAGTAACGCACAGCAGTAAAAACCCGTGAAGCTGCATTGCAGCACATTAGAATGTATGAAGCGGCAGTTTCAGCCAAAACTGCTTTTTTTTAACACTTACGTGCTGATTCCTAAAAAATATTTACCACTGGTAAAATCGGACTTTTACTTCATATTATCGCTGAATGATATTTTAGTAATTCTTCCCAAAGTTTCGTAGCCATCGCGTTAAAACCGAAAATGTTAATATATGACAAAAATTTCGTTCTTAATAACAGAGCCACCTTAGCAGCCTATGGCTACATCTCTTCTTTAGAGAAATCCTTTCAAAGAGCACTTTCCAGTTCAGTTATCTAGTTGCAGGTCATAATGTTATTACCACTCGTGCTATACACGCGACCTTAATTAACTTACTGTCACCTTTCCCGGCCCATCCCACTCCCCCTTTTGTTCAAAAGTGTACACAGGTTTTTTCGAGCACATGCGGCAATGCACCTGTACTAAATATTTTAGTAACGACTCAAACGCAAAGTAAATATTTACCTTAACGCTTGCAATAGTAAAATATAATTAGGTAATTTTATTCTGCTTTTTTCGCCTTTTTTTTATCATCAACTTTAACTGATAGCATTTTATCGCACTGTATCATGACGTCTAGGAAAATTCGATATAAACTAGTTCTCTCTATACATAGAGGATATTACACGGTGGCGCGAAGATATGAATTTTATTTTCGAGTGGCAAAACAATATTTTACGAACGAGCGCAGCGAGTGAGTAAAATATTGTTTTTGCCACGAGAAAATAAAATTCATATCTTCAAGCCGCCGTGTAATGTTCTTTTTATTATATAGACAAAAAGACATCGATAAAGTAATAGAGGGAAATGACCGAAATTACGTCATCGATAAACTCACTAGTGAGATTATGGAAAATAAACCACTCGGGTCCCGGATGTAGCGTTTATGAATTTTACGAGTGGTATATTTCCCAGTAAAACACTCGTGTCTATATAATAACTTAATTTATTATTACCTCAAACTTATATCTTGCACTCCGGTCCTCTATTTACTTAAATGGGACAGTGACCAGCACGAAAGCTTCAGCTACTTTGGTCACTGTGCACATATCAACAAACCTGTATATTATATTTACTTTTCATCATTTGCTAACCTACTGATTCTGTAAGCCATCTTATACTGTTACAGTATCAACTTGAGCAGTGCGAAATAAACTTGAACTTGGACTTTGCGCAAAATAAACATAGGATTGAACAAAGGGAGCTTGCCGGGCGAAAAAATACACAACTGCCCACAAAGGGCAAAGGTGATAAACATCCCAGCTGTTGATATAAGAGTCAATAAGATATTTATTAACTTCGCGCCTGACTAAAAATAGCTCTTCAGTTTATGCGTTTTCCAGCCGCGGTAGTGTTACCCTTATGTCAAGAAAATAGTCATAGTTTTTTCAATGATGATATTGGCGTCAAATGACAAAGAGGGGCAACTTCAATCAATGAAAATCCTGGCATGTGATATGAAAAAGAAATCAACATAGTTTTTGAAGTATCGTGCCCGGGAATCGGGGGTGGAAGCGGAATCATGAATCATGAATCATACTTACAAAATATGTAAGAATCTTGAATCTTTGTTTTAAAAACTTGGGAATCATGAATCTTTGCACTTCGGCTCGGGAATCATGAATAATGAGACTCGGAGAAAAGTTCAACAAAATACACGTATATAAATTAGTTGCGTTCGATCCAGGGAATACAGGATATGGCGTTTCCGAGTCCATTTTTCCAAAATCTTCCCGGGGGAGCATGCCCCCGGACCCCCCTATATAATTCATAGAATCTGGTGCTTAACTTTCAGTTACAAAAACAACCTCCATACCTAGACCAAACAAATGATGATACCGAGTCTGGATGAAGTAGAAGTTTGAACGCCGAAGAAACTCATACAAAACGAAACTAAGTTGCCACTGAGAAAATCATTAAGTCAATAAGTGATCAATAGTCTTCATGAATAATGAATCTGGAAGAAAATTCTTGCAAGAATCATGAATCATCGAGGCAAAAACGGCAGGAATCATGAATGTCAAGATTCAAATGATTCCGCTTCTACCCCCGACCGGGAAGTAAATACCTTCACACAGTCTATTTTCTTTTCACGCAGAGACTTTGCAAAAGACAGTTGAAGTATTGCCGGAAGCACCTGCCAAGTAGACGTCCTGGGGCTTAACATGTGATTGAAAACCCAACGGTATTGGAAACCTGACGTGTCCCATTAAGAGCAAACTGGATGTAACGAAATTGAATGTAGTTGCCAAGATAGCTTGTTGATTGAAATAAAGCATTGAAAAGGTATGTTGTGGTTGTACACATGCATCAGGAAGATATAGAACTTTTTATTGAGAAAGCCCATGCTAATCATGTATCAGAAATAGAAAATACATTCTTAGACACAACAGACTATAAGATGTTATAAGGGAGAACGATTCGGGAGGGAAAAAAAGAATCCTCGATGTGCGTACACATTTTAGGCCTATAGAAACATTTCAGAGCACACACTTGAATAGCTGTAACCCAGCGGAAGTTGAAAGGTTTTGCCAAACAAGAATCTCTCAGGCTTCTTAGAACAAAGATCAACAAACTGTTCCAGGAAAACCTTAGAAATTTCAAAACACGCCTTATCTTTAGGGGCTACCGAGCCGAAGGGTAGATAATATCCCCTAAGGCCCGGTTCAGACGCCGAACTTTTCATGAGCCGAACCTAATTGGAATTAAGGCCGACCCAAATTATTTAGACCGACTGAATTGATTCAGACGCCGAACTAAATTCAAAAGGAGAAAAATGCTCATTTCGCTCAAACGACTTACAAAATACGTTATAATAATTTATGCATTAAGTTCGGTACATGAAAAGTTCGGCGTCTGAATCAAAGCCGTTCCAAAGTCCCTCCAAAGGCGAAATTCCCGGCTGGGCCGGGCGAAAAGAACGGCTGAGCCGTTCCAAATTGAAACGGGCGTTCCTAATTGATTCAGACGCCGAACTTTTCATGTACTTAATTCAATGTATTAGGTTCGGCTCATGAAAAGTTCTGCGTCTGAACCGGGCCTAAGAACTTAATTAAACATGAAAGGAAGGAAGCTCTCAAGCAAAAACTGAGAACGCACAAAAAGATTCCACCCGTTGTCGCACAATTTCAACCGTCATTTCCAAACTAGAAAAACATGCTTATGGAGAAAGGGCATCTAATACACAACCAGCTGTGAAACACCCTTGTTCTCTTATAGGAAAAGAAAATCGCTTAAAGACATGCTTGCTGTAAAGCAAAACTTTAAAGGTTTTCAAAGACTCAATGGGCGCACACAGGAGTCGTACAGGTCTGAAAAAGTCAAGAAAACTTCCTGGTTTGATGATTTACTCATATTAAAAGAAAAACAGTGCATTGACTTTAGTTAATGTGGCTCCTTTGTCAATAAAGGTTCATTTAAACTATGACAAACTTTTTGTTATTAAAAACTTCTTCGGTTTAACGCGATCTCTGCGAAACTTTAAGATGTCGAAGAATCAATCGCTCGACCTTAGAGCACGGTTTGGAGGGATTTATATTGTTTGGAAAAACTCAGAGTACTTTTCAAAATTGCCCATGGGCTTGGTTTCATGATTAGCGGATATCCATTCTCCCGAAAAACCAACTAAAAATAGCACAAGACCTTATGTTGATGAGATTCCTACGAATTTTATTCATGAGATAGAGAGAAAAAGCTATGACGTCATCGGTATTAATGTATTCCACACAAAATATTTACAGTTATGTCAAAACCAGGATGAGCTGATCTAAAAATATTGTACGCTGCTAAACCCGCCCTAACAAAATTCTAAATTATGAAATTATATTGAATATTATATTTGTTACAATTTTGCGTGATTTGTAGTGCATCATTCAGACATGGATCAGCGTTTTGACAATAAAAGAGCATGGAAATGCGTAAGTCGATGGTAGAAGACTTTTCCGGGAGTGTATTGGCCCTCGGACTAGCAACGCTCATGCACGCAGTCGGTCAGTCGGTCACGCTTTTTCTTCGACCCGACAATTTGAACTGTTTCCTTGACCTATTACAATCACCATTCGTGAAACGCCAGGTATAAATGATACTACGCAGAAAAATAATTGGTTATGATATTGTGGAACGAAAATAATAGAAACAAGACACACGAGTGCGTGAACACGTCCTTCTTTCAGTGCATACAGTGATACAAGGGGAAAATGTGCATTATGTAATGTTACCACAGCCCATGGCCATATGAACTTTGATGATGAGTAAACGGAAAAAAATACTACCGGCTGGCAATTCAGACTGGAAAGACTCGAACGTTCCAAAGGGGTGTACTTCACCATGACTACATAACAATGTAATGCGTCAAATAGTTTTCTAGCTAGTTTTCTTTTCTTTATATTAGGCATGAGCTTCAGTCACAACCTTAGGTAGTAAACTAATATTTTGAGGATGAAAAACTTTGAAATAAAACCCTTTTTGAAGAGGAAGAGAACATGTTGGTTGGAATAACATTATTACGCCAGGATGTTTTGGTTGCTGAAGTGATCATTGTACACGCTTTTAAAATCGCTGATGAGCAAAGGATTGAGTAAAAAACCCAGATCTTCCCATGGGTAAGACCATCTTTATTCCGGTTTTGCTGTCAAGGTACTTCAAAGACAAACCACCGGCATCCTCTTTTAGTTTTTCAAACGATTAGTGGGTCATATCTTAAACAAAATAATAGTGATTTGGTTTTTCAAACTCGCACCATTTTTTAATTTCTTAAAATGAGTCAGTTCGTAGCTGGTCACGTAACCAAAATGTGATTTTTTTTTATAGATCCCATCTTCGTCACTTTTAGGCAAATATGTAACTTTCGCGATCCCAACTTAGTCACTTTCTATTTTTATGAACTTACCCATTTTTTTTAGATTGAATGAAGTACAAACATTCTGTTACATTTGCTAACCGTAAATATGAAGAACAGCCTCACCCAAAAAATCTGAAAATGTGCGACCTCATTCTAGTAACTCTATTGAAAATGCGACCCCATAATAGTCAATCCAGTCGTGAAAATGCGACCTCATCCAGCGGCCCATCCCCATTAGCCTCTTATAAGGAAGTAGCCCCTCCCCCCACCCCTCAAATTACCTCAACAAGGATGTATATTCCCTCCACTGTGATCAAAATAAAACTAACAAACGCTTGAATTTTCCACACAAAATGTTAAATTAAATGTAAGAAATAGAAACAAGTCTCGTAAACATCACATTTCTATCCATAACATTAACCAAAAGTGGGTTTTAAACGTGACCCACATTTTACACAAAAAACGTCGATTCACGTCCATTGCATACAGTCAAGCGAGTATGCAAAAAAAGCCTGGTATTGGCCCGTGTGGTCTTAATTTGTTAACGTCAGTTTATCTATCCTGTTTTAACATTTTGCAATCACGGGCATGATGTTAGCCGCTGTAAATATTCAAATGACAGCATCCTCGAAAACACAATTTATGGCTGCCTGTACTTACAGTTGACGAAAAAGGCCACAGAAAACGTCAGAAAACAGCTAACACGTTGGAAAATCAACTCTAAAGACGCCACTGGCAAATCTCACGTGTGTGCGTGCTTGAGGATAGAGGCTCACTTCACATCTCCTTTTAATTTCGAAAATTCCAATCGTGACTATCGCTGGTCTCATCCCCATTTCGGAATTCGGGAAAAATAAAAACTGGTGCTTTTATTATTTCTCTAAACAGTGTTCGCCCGTCCACCATGGAAGGAGGGTGTCCCCGCTAAACTAAACGAGTTACACTGGCAGGGCCAACATTTCATACCTGGCGGAAATTTCCGTTATGAAAGGGACGGGGTTGTTCGTTTCAAAAGAACTCAAATACACCGAATGCAAATATGGCGGACCTCTCGGCCGGCCCGGGTCTAGTTGCGCGAAAGGGAGGCTAGTGAAGCCTCAAGAGTTTTGGGTTGACTGCGCGTCTTAGCGATTGAGTCGATCGATATGGTTTGCTTCGAGTTGTTGCGTGCCTGAGCACCACCAAAAAGGGGATTTTACTCTTAGACTAGCTGGAACTACTTTTACCTTCCCGAGATCTTTTCACAAAAAAAGTTAAGGATTCATGCGATTCGGCGCGGCGATGGGAAGCATTTTTCAGCGAAAACGCAAGTGTGCTCGCTTCACTTGCTTTAGTAGAGAGGACTCACGAAAGTATTTGAGCGAAAGAATTTTCGCAAGAGATGACGCTGTTCCATGACGTTTTCTTGGTCCATTATTTATCCTAAAAAAGGTAAACATTCTCCAGAACGGGAGCATCCGCTGTCGACTTAAGATCTTTTAGATTTCACGCTGGAAACAGCCTTAGGGGGTGTTTACATGAGAAAACTCGCACCGGCGCGAGTTTCATACCGACATGACTTTTTGATTTCGTATCGCGTTTACATGATGACTGGGTTATTTCACATATGATCTCGTTATTTGAAGGTACACTTCATGTTGATAAAATGCACGTTTGATTCAAAATCGAGAACATTAGACCGATTTCACACCGAAACGGGTGGTCGTTTCGTGTTTACATGATACCGTTGCGAGATTTCGTACTGGAGTGAAATTCTCGCCCCGGTGCGACAACCGGAGTGAACTCACGCCGGGGCGACTCGCGCCGGCATGACTTTTTGTGGTGGTATCATGTAAACAAATGTAGAGCCATGAGAGGGAACCGGAGTGAACTCGTCGCGGCGTGAAAGTCGCCCCGGTGTCATGTTAACACCCCCTTAGTTAGAATGTGCGTTCACACACGTGGTTAGCAGCTATGCAAAATTCATTGAAACAAAAGAACGTTTTCACATAAAAAAACGTTTATTCCGAATTCCAGGTACTGGATTCCAATTCTTTTTTAGAGGAACTTGGATTCTGGATTCCAAACCCTAGGATTCCGGATTCTGCAAGCAAAAATTTCCCAGATTCTAGAATCTGGATTCGGCAAGATTTTTGTATAACCCCATACATTAACTATTTATATATCTGTTGTTTGAAGAAAACAAAAGACAGAACAATACTAAGCCTTCGGGATTTCAGCTATCATCATAAAAATTTTTAATTTTTTGTCTGTCTTTTTTAAAAGCCCTAAATTTGGCGCTTTTTGCAATAAAATAGAAATTTTTCCAACCAATTTTGAACCTTTTTTCCGCTCGTAAATCTAACCATACAATTAAGTCCGTTTCGAAAAATTAAACAAAATATTTCGCTGCGCATAGCATTAAATTCGTTTAACCAACCTCCGAATTTAACACGCAAAACAAAATGAAATAAAAACCTACCTTTTTAGCTGTGTTCGTCTGAGTTTTGTTTTCCCTGAAACATTTTCTGAGGTACCCGCCTCCTACGTCTGATCTGTCTGTGTTCCATATCTTACTGTCGATGGTTTTTGATCACGAACGGTGCATGGAGCGGTATATTTTTACGCAATTTAAGCGTCGTTCACGACGTTATAAAGTTCAGCGACATGCTTCAATATGTTTCCAAAGGGGTTTTCTCCTTAACGCTTACGCCACAGAAACTCCTGTAGGTACCTTTCAAAGAAGTTCTTTGGATGTTCCTGTACGGGATAACTTCGCTTCAATCCCCACCATGTATTTTCGATACCCTGTGTGTGGGGACCTGTGTCTGGGTCTACGATGTTTAGGTTGTGGTTAACCGTGAGACTTTCGTAGCGCTCGTCTTGTAGGCAGTCATAAGATGTCCATAAGGGGCTCATCACGCGTGTAGTCCCGGCAATATTTGATCGCGAATAACAGGCAAGAGAGTTTCTCTATCCCTGCGCTCTACCAGGACAAGGAAGCAGGCCTTGGTTTCGCAGCAAAGGCCACCAAAAACCCACTTCCCTTCGATTTTGCGACCCTCGCATGACTTCGGGAGCATAGATGCTTTCCCATTGCAACCTCTCTTGGAGCATCACCACTCGTACCAGTCTCGCGATGACGCTCATCTAGTCCAGCTGAGTGTATTGTGGCACTCAGCTCTAGAGCATTTCAATAACTACGCAAGAAGGTGGTTTTCCTTACACCACTCCATGCACCGGTCGTGATCCGCCGGAATTTTGGACAGCTTGAAGAAGTTGAGTTGAGCCATAGCCACTGATAAACAACGTCTGCAAGTCTACCTATTGTAATAAAGGAAAAGAGCGTTTCTGAAGGGTGCGTGCTTTTTATAGCCTGAAGGGATACATTTTTTCCTGGATATGTTACAAGCAAAAGCCTGAATAATGTACATGACTACATGTTTCAGTTGTATTGTTATGTATATTTGAACTTGAACATGCAAAAAGATGTCAATTTTTTATCCAGTAAATCTCAACAAATCGTCGTGGTCTAGTGATATGGCAGAGAGACAGGAACGCCAGAGCCAAAGAAGAGCGTTGGTTCAAATCTCGCTGACGGCCAAGGAAAAAAGGAAAAAGGAAAGCGAGGGAGCACTGGAGTGAGTGCCGGAGAAAGAGGGGAGGAAAAAGAGCGTGAAAGAGGTAAAAAAATCAAAATCCTCTTTTATTAACGCAGTAAGTATTAATTTATGATTTGTCTTAAAGACAATAGCAGGGATATATAATTAATGATATCGAATGCATAATTGATGTATGGGGTTATACGGAACTTTTCCCCGGATTCCCTTACATGGACGAAGACGTCATGTGAATTTCCATAGTGAACACCCAAATTTATAACAAAATCTGCGATTTACACCCATAAGCGAGACAACAATCCTCCCCATCTCTTTCATTAGACTTTTTTTTAAAGTCCTTCATCATTTTTTCCTAGTTGGTTATGCCATTTCAAAGGACTTTTCATACCTATTTGACGCGAAATTCACGCGTAGAAAATTGCACCGGTCACATCATGACAATTGACCACACATGTGAGTGATATTTGACGCCACGTCCAACACAGCATATGTCAATCATTTTTTCCTGCCTGAATTTTTTAATATAGTATGATTCAAATCCACTCAGGCTAATCAAAACAAACTCAAGCATGTTGAGGAATGGCTTGAGGCTAATTTGCATAAAATCTAATAATGATCATAACTTTGTCAAAATTTATCAGAACCTTCCAAAATTTGACAACCTCGGAAAAATCGGTAACCTTAATTTTTCTGTAACGTAAGAAATAAGATATCCCTGTCACGTGACCACTTATGGTCGAGTCCAGGAAAGAAAAGAAAACTAAAAATGGGGTGGAGAGATGCCCCAAAGTATATATTAAATACAGTATTTATGTTATTGTATCATCATTCCTCACTTGAATCTGGCAGGAATGGTTGACTCACGTTTTTAATTAATTAGTAATTAAGCAAAATAGGTCACGTGACACTTTTTCCCTGTTAATATCTTTTTAAGAAATTAAAAATTCTCTCCGTTCCGGCCACGGATAAAATTCGCACGGTAAAACAAACATTTACACATGGTTCAAACGTAGTTATAATCAACCATTCCTACCCCATTTTGAATTTCTTTTTGAATATCATTATGACGTCATGTTTCACGTGACTACATCACTTCAACCCCAATTAATTCAACGCCTCGTCAGAAAGTTTCTCGAGAGTTTTTTGCAACTTTTAGAATTAAAATGCATGGCCACAGAATAAAAACAGCTTTATCTTCGCGGGAGTCAAGATAAAAACTGAGCCATGCCTTAACATGCTTGAGAAAATTGTTTCAGTTCCCGCACGCACTACCTTCTGGACTAGCTATACTTTTTCCCCATTTAACACACTACTACATAGGTTTGTAATGCTTGGTACGATGTTAGCTTTTTCAATTTTTTTTATCCGGGCCAACTTCCAGGACAACTCCATCCCTTGCCCACCCGGGGATGAGTATGGTTTCAAGTGGTCTTGCCCCAAGGGTGGCTCTTTGGGGCTAATCGTTATACTGTGCGCTCGTCTTGACTCTGGAATAGCAAATCCCTTCTGTGGGTTATTATTCCGGTAAAACGAGTTTTGTTTTGTTTTCAGCCGGGATAATGTTACAAATATGGTTTCAACATTGTTTACACAAAACTATTTTCTTAATGTTATTATCACATGTATGGTGACCCTGATGATGCATTTTTTCAATGGTATTCTTCATTTAGGAGAGTTCTCTATTGGAATTCTCCATTCAATAAGCGGCGTGTCAAGCGGCTATTCATACCAGTATACGTGACAGAAAAACTCCAGCAGCAATTGCCGCGGGAAACAATCGATCTTAGAAAAAAATACTTCAAATTGGTGCTACTACCGTTCTGCACACAACAGAGTGGTTCAACTTATTCGAAAGGCAAAGGCTACATGTACCTTGATGACTCTGAAAACAGCAGCTTCTTTTGCGGACAATACTTAATATGCTATTCTTGTTCGAGGGCCGTCTTTTACTTCCGTTAGTGCTCATTTGAAAAAGGTTTTAAAAAATACGCCTGGGTTAAAAGAAACGAATTTCAACAAACAAAAACTATCAACCTCTGCTTATTTTGACTCAACCGAATCACAGTACTTTAACCAGCTCGGCACTCACTGTCCAAATATAATTGATGGCAGATCTACTGAACAAGTGCACTATGACATAATTCTTGGCAAAATGGTAGACAGTGGCATATTCTGGGAGCACCATTGACACAATGAAATCTGCTCCATTATCAGCAAAAGACTCTCTCTCTTTCGACTTTCGTCGTGTCAAACCATATCTCAATTTTGCCTTAACAAATACTTTAGTTATTGTTCTGCTGCCTGGAGTAACTGTCCTTCGTCTCCAGAAGCGTGCTCGGCGTGACCTCTTGCCTCTTGATACTGACTTGTCTTTTGTAGGCATCTTTTTCCTAATTCTCAGAACTAAAGTACTGTAGATTGTATTAAATAGGAAAAGTTTTCTTCAACGTATTCCTTAATCCGAGTCCTCCCGAATGCCTCAAAAGAATATTTCAACTTCTGTCCATTTCACGTGCACCTTTGGGTCTTCTTAAAAGAGCCTCTATTTACGACCTTAAGTTGCCATACCTACATAGCAACTCCGGGAAACGCACATTGGTCTACAGTCCTGCTAAACTTTTCAATGACCCTGGTTCTGACCTAAAAGAGTTCTCCACTGCATCTTCTCAGCCCACATCCTAATCTCTTAATTCTGTCCTCTCCTCCAACTAGTAATAGTTGACACTACAGCTGCTCCCGCTCTGTTTATTGTCGGTCAATATTATTCTTGCTCGTTGTGTAGCTCTTTGAAATTTACCGATTCATAATGAAGAGCAGTTCTCTGTAAGAATCAAGCAAAGTGGGAAATGAAAAATTTTGACCTCCCCTCAAATTTTGCATGCAATTAGATATTGTGCGGGGGATGTCTAAAAATGCACTTTGTTTGGGTTGCTACTTTATTGTTGTCATGGTAACACCAGTTGTTTGTTGGTGGCAAAATATCCAATATTTAACTCAGAAACTGTTGCAAAAAGTGCAAAAGGTGTAGCTCTGTTTCTCAAGTGCATTAAAACGCTATAACCCAAGACTTGAAGCAGATATAATACCATCATTCTAGTTTACATTTGTGTATATTGCTCTTTATTATATCAAATTTGCGTGTCGTAAACGGTTAATCAACTACATAGAGTTTTGGCCATTGGAGTTGATGGCTAAAATATGGTTATCCTTTCCCTGAATTTCTCCAAACGTACATCAGTTCCAGAGCTAAAACTAAACAGGCAGTTTACACAGATATTCTAGTTACTAAGTCTGTAAAAATCTCTGCGGGGCGGGCTCTTCTGTTTCAAAGGCAATTAACGAACAAACGCTTTTGTATATTTCATCGCAGTTGACAATCTATCTACTCGCCAATCATTGTAAGTCTACTCAGTCATTTACAGCAAGTTGTAAAGTAATACAGAAGCCGATACAGAAGTCATACACAAAGCCACATCTTGTAAACACGCACGATTCCACTTTGCATTTACGCAGTATTTCTTCATTAGATGCCATCAGTCGCTCCAGAGAGAGTTAAGCCTCATTAGGTTTTAGTCATTAATCCAAGCATTGGAATTATCTACGTATTAAAATCCGAGATCTCGAGTCCAGAAGCTCAGAAAGCTAAACTAGTGGTCACTCTTTGACATTCCCGTATACATGCAACCCGTCCTGGTCAGCGGTGTTTCATTTCCGGTCATTTCCGGTAACATTCTTTTCCCCTTACTTCCCAGAGATGATGGGGAAAAAGGATCGCCTGATCGAAGAGAAGATTCCTTCTCAGTGAATGCAATCGTGATGTTTCTACCTATCTGCAAACTTACGGGCTTAGCAAATTTCGAAAAGATATTACCTACGGAGTTGCATGCTCACTTCCTACCGTCTGCCGTGCAGGTAAGTTCATTTTATTTTCTACACTCTCCTGTTAAATACTAGGGGTGAAACCATCAAGTAACTCCCATGGCCGCTCACCATAGGATTTGAAGCATGTTATACCAACACAAATTCGTAACTTGTACTTTGAAATATAGCAATTAGAAAATCTGGCACACCGGAATGTTGGGAACATGGACTTGAGATATTTAAATATAGAAGAAAGCTTTTTTTTTTTACAGAATTCGGCTTTCGGATTCGTACATACATACACTTGCAAGCTAGTTTACTGTGGAATTTTTTTTAGCTAAAAGCAAGGCAGGTCACTTCTCCTGGCCCTTGAATATCATGATAACATGAGGAGCATATTGTTTTGTAAGGGCTTCCGTACTTTCTTTAGGAGTTTTCGATTTTACACTTGTCGACGCAAGTAGCTACAGAATTTGTTGTCTCCCTATTGTCTCCTGACACCACTGACTGTCCCTGGGTTCTGGTTAAAACAAAGTACTTTAAACGTACACCTGTACTTCAAGTCTCTAGCTTTCATTATTCGGTATTAGGTGAATGATTTTATTACAAGTGATGTTAAATTATCAATCTGAGTAAACATTGCGCTGAAATTATCTTGCTCCTATACATTCCCTTATACTCTTATTCTAGCTATATTTCGCATGCGTGGCCGACATAAAAAGGGTTGAGGCGGGGGGAGGAATTTATGCAAGCGTGATCCAATAGAAACTAGCTACATATCCTAGCTTCAGAGAAAGTTGTGGGGTCAGCATTCAAATGAAGGAAAGCGAGGAAAAGGTGAGAATGTACCTGAAAAGTGTCCAAACAACATGTACCGTAAGAAGACAAGCCGTCCAAGTAAAGTGGCATTTTGCAAAAGGCTTTGTGAACTATTTACAACCCAAATAATGACTAAAAAGGAATAGCCATCTACTGGCAGATGGAACCTCTAACGAAGAGTGGAGACAAAATTAGTGTTGCTAGCAATACACAAGCTGTGAAATTACAGTCTCTCAAATAACTTCTAGTCTATGTTCGCTAAATTTCCTTGTTCCAAATTTTTGTTTTTCCCCCTAGTACTTTACAGAAGAGTGAAGAAAATAAAATGAACTCTATTACCTGCACGTCAGAGTAGGAAGTCAACTTCATCGGTAATACCTTTCCAACATTTGCTGAGTTTGCAGATAGGTAGCCGGAAACATCACGATTACTTTCACTAAGAAAGCATAATTTGGTTTCACTCTCTGAGCAAGGTAGGGATGTAACCTTCGATCAGGCGGTCCTTTTTCCCATTATCTCCAGGAGGCGAAAGGAAAAGGATTTTATTTCTACCCAGGAGGGAGTCATAGGGTGCTTTCCATTATGCCAGAATTTCCGGAAATTTCGGTCCAAATGTAAATGGAACGGTTCGGTCCAGGTGGAAACTTTCCGGTCAAAGTGGTCCACCTCCAGAGGTGGTCCTCTTTGACCGGTTCGACCGGTCGGACCGAAAATTGCCGTTCCATTTTCAGAAATTTTTGTTTCCCGTCCCGCTCGAGTTCCTCATTGCACACAGAAGTCAAAATGGCGGATGTTGATGGAAGTATTTGCGAGGTCTACCAGTACAGTGTTTGTAAACTACAAACGGACGATATAAACGCTTTGATTATGCACAGTTGCACACTAGGCACAGGTACAGTAGTGCATCTTAATTTGATTTTTTTCTGGTTTTCATTAGTTCTTTAATAGGACAAACATATTACTGGCTTCTCCGAATGTTGACGATGTTTTCCCGCGTTTTTCTCTTCGCAGTATGTGACCCTAGTCCTTACGGCTTTTGACAATCAGTGCGAAAAAATCCACAACTCATTCCAACAACCTCCACTAGTTCGACCAAAGCCCCGGAAAGATGGGAGGACAAACATGTCCGTTAACTTATTGCGAGCATGAAGTTCAAAGACAGCTAAAGACTAATTTGGGAAGTAACACATTACCCAACAATCAATTCGGTCGAACTTTTGGTTCGGACGCGTTCCATTTTCCCTTGGTTAGTCCTAGTGGTCTCGGACCGGTCGGTCCGGTATAATGGAAAGCACCCATAAACTCGTCAGCGCGGCTGTTTCTACCGGAAATTGTTTATGTTGCATTGATTAACACCGCTGACCAGGAGAGGTTGCATGTTCACAGTGATGTCAACGAGTATCTTGTCAGCTTTCTAAGCTCAGTTTTCGACTTTATCAAATATGTTTGCAATTCCTATTTTTGGATTAATGACTAAAACCTAACGAGGTTTAACTCTCTCTGGAGCGACTGATGGCATCTAATGAAGAAATACTGCGTAAATGCAAAGTGGAAGCGTGCGAGCTTACAAGATGTGGCTTGGCTTGCCAAGGACTTGTGTATGACTTCTGTATCGGCTTCTGTATCACTTTATAACTTGCTGTAAGTGACTGAGTAGACTTACAATGGTTTACAATGGAAAACAGCACACCCGGACACATGAGAATGGTTCGAGAAACCGAGTGTTCGTTGAATATAAATGCTACGCTACAAGCGGTGAAGTGGAGGAAACCGTAAAATAAGCCTTATTTTGATCGATATTGTTTACAAAACTGAAAGCCAGTAATAATTTTTTGATCATAAAATGACTCAGTACATGATATTCTTTGATACTGAAAGTAGTTTCAGTGTTTTAGAAATTTTGTTGGCGAGTAGATAGATTGTCAACTGCGATGAAATATACAAAAACTGGAATTTGGCGTTTGTTCGTTAATTGCCTTTGCAAACAGAAGAGCCCGCCCCGCAGAGATGTTTACAGACTTAGTAACTAGAATATCTGTGTAAACTGCCTGTTTAGTTTTAGCTCTGGAACTGATGTACGTTTGGAGAAATTCAGGGAAAGGATAACCATATTTTAGCCATCAACTCCAATGGCCGAAACTCTATGTAGTTGATTAACCGTTTACGACACGCAAATTTGATATAATAAAGAGCAATATACACAAATGTAAACTAGAATGATGGTATTATATCTGCTTCAAGTCTTGGGTTGTAGCGTTTTAATGCACTTGAGAAACAGTCCTACACATTTTGCACTTTTTACAACAGTTTCTGAGTTAAATATTAGATATTTTGCCACCAACAAACAATTGGTGTTACCATGACAACAATAAAGTAGCAACCCAAACAAAGTGCATTTTTAGACATCCCCCGCACAATATCTAATTGCATGCAAAATTTGAGGGGAGGTCAAAATTTTTCATTTCCCACTTTGCTTGATTCTTAAAGAGAATTGCTCAGAAGATTTTCACACATATTCCATACAATAGGTGAAATAAATACAGGAAACGCAAGGTTCCATGCACAGTTTCAGTTCGATTTACACAGCTTTGATCGAAACATTCTCAGTTTCTAGAACAGGTTATTCTAAACCATAAGAAAAGATTTAATTAGAAGTTAAATTTTTCGCTCTCTTTCACTTTTACATTCAGTTCATTTTATTTGCCGGAAAGCAAGCCTTAGAAATTAAAAGGACGTTTGATCAATTCACGCTCGCGCATTCTAGTCTTATTTTAAACTTTATAGCCGAAGGACATCTGTGAGCAGAGAAAAAGTCAGCTCAGCATTTGATTGTCGACGAATTTCTGTAATCGTCCATAGTTCTGCTAGTGATAAGCTAGCAGTTGTTCACTCGTCTTGCTTGTTTGGGGCTGAGTCTTATCCGGTCAAAGAGAGAGAAAGTGTCTGGCAAGGCTTCTAATCAAAGATTTGTGCACTCGTGTTTGGCAACCTCTCCAAGTGTTTATATATTTAACAATTAGACCCGTAGCCCGCAAGGGCTACGGGTCAATAGCCCATGAGGCGAAGCCTCATGGGCTATTGACCCGTGGCCCTTGAGGGCGAAGGGTCTAATTGTTTTAGTATCACCCAAATAGTCGGACAGAAAAGATAATAATAAAGTTAGCAAATGCAAGTTGAAAAAATCTTCAAATAAAACGAAAGAAAGCGTCACGATCGATTGCGCAAATTTGCATAAATGCACGTAACTGTCACGTTTTTGAAACACGTGATACAAAAGCGTAGCTTGTGAAAATTCATTCATTCATTCATTCAGCTGTGAAGTTGGTGAAAATCCAGCCACAACTGTTCATAGAAAAAAAACATCTCTAAAGTAGTGCAGTGACCCACAATACTTTTATGAACTGCAAGAAAAGCTCAAGTGAACTACAGATCAAGTTGGCGATTGATAATTGGGTCAAGTTTTCAACAGTTTATCGATTTTTATTTCATCGCATGTAGTTGTTGTTTACGATGGAAACAGAGCAGCCATGAAAGCTAAAAGACTGTGGCATTCTACAAAACACAAAGCGGTCGCCATTGATTTGGTAGGTGTTCAAAACCGGCGAATTTCGCTACTCGATGACTATTACTAATAGCCCACTAGTAGCGTAGCCAATTGAAATGCAGGATTTGCATTAGTCCACTAGTTGAGTGATACTAAACACAGTTATACGCACCGAGTGTCTTTTGGTCCGTTACTTTCAAAATAACTGCTCCACAGAATGTCACTGACAACACGTAACGCAAGAGTCAGAAAGAGTATCCAAGTATGACTGCACAATAAATGTCACAAAATCTACCTAAGCGCTCCCTTCGGGATTTTCTGTTTTTACGTCATCCTAACCATTTCGCACTTGCGGGCGCAAACAATAGAAACGTCATCATGACCTACCGATTCCTCTCGCGGCCCCTGTTTAAGCAAATCGAGATTTTTTCTGGCATACCGACTGTATAATTCAACTGTAAGTACTTTGCTTAATATACGCGCGAGTCACTACAGTGCCTCCTCGGGATTTCGCCTTCTGGGCGAAATCCCTGCGGGGGCTAGCTCAGTTGGGAGAGCGCCCGTCTGCTGAGCGGGAGGTCGCGGGTTCATACCCCGGCCGGACCAACACTCAGGGTCTTCAAAATAACTGACGAGAAACTGCTGCCTTTGCAATGACATCTGCAAACGGTTAGACTTTCTAGTAAGGACGAAAAACCCCAGGTCCCGTCCCACAGCACTGTTCGAAAAGAGTAGGGGACGTAGCCCCCGGTGGTTTGGCCAACCTCTCCTGGGCTGGGTGGGTTATCTTTAAGGACGCATTTAAATTGGAGACTCGCTCTGTTGTGTGTTCAGCACCATATGGTGGAAGTGATTAAATAAATAAATAAAGTCCAAATTATCTACTTTTCTTCCACGCATAGAGTCTACTGAACATTTGGAAGATCTTTTTTGCTAAAATGCCACTATTCTGTTTATTGTAACTGTTTTTCTTCATAGTGCCAACAACTTCATAATTGAAATTTTTCTCATTGATTAACACACTCATATTACATGCTTTGGGAAATATCCATTTTCCATTATTCATTATTATAATCATGTACAATATTATAGACCTATTGTAATTTTCGCATATAGTTTACTTTACTTCAATATTTTGCTAGTTGTTATATAATATCAGAAACTCATAAGGGGTTGAAACGTGTAACTCTCATGTTTGCTTTGTCCGATGCTCGTGATTATTCATTTTCAAAAGTACCATATTTGGAACGAGAAGAAGAGATAACTGACCAATCAAACTTCCTAAACAACGTGACGTTATTTCACTTCAGGTTCCCGCGCCCGCTTAAAAAAATGGCCGGCAAACGGGGGAAAACCTCCCGAAAGCCGAGAAAGCTTTCAAAGGTTGAAACCAGGAATCGTATTAAAACACTGAGCAGGATATTGTTGCCTTACCACCCGGGTCAAACGTAACATTATGAAACCCATAGACGTCCTCACAACTTCTTGAAGTTGTCACTTACCCTCTGCACAGTAAACTTATACTGCAAATAGGTTTTTAAAAATTTTATATTAAAAGTCAGAATAAAGAGCAAAAAATACTTTCGAATAAAATTCATTAGCTGCGTATCGAAAAGTGTCCAAAACCTGAACCTGATATCTTTGCAAAAAGTGATGCGCGTAATAAATTTAGAATGTGTTGTAGTCACGATCGTGTTTTGAGCTAATTTTATGAATGAAGAAACTCAAAACAATAGACAGAGAAGCCATTTCTTGAAAATTTTTATTCAAAATTACATCCAAAAAGTTAATTCTTTAAAGTAATTCGGAAAACACTATCTGGATCGTAGATCCCTTCATGCAACTGAAATCGGCTGAGCACAGGGCAAAATTCAACATAAAATCCATCCCAAATCGGGGCACATTTTGAAATTTTTCTTTAGCGCCGAAGAGAAAAATTTATAAAACGTCTATGAAACATTTAAAAATACATAAATTCCCTTTCAAAAACGTAATTGTCTTGGCCATAGAGTGCAAAAAGTACCTGAAAATTCAGCAAAAACTTCACTGCTTGGTTGCATTTCAAAACAGACCATGCGCTCCGTCGTGAAGAAAACAAGGCTGAATACGCTCTTCTCACGTATGGTAATATGCCCGTCCAACCTCGTTTACGAGTAAAAATTCTTTTGAAAATTCAAATACGAAAACATCGTCTGATTAGCATTTCAAAAGAACTTGTACTCAAAAACGAGGTTGGACGGGCATATTACCATACGTGAGAAGAGCGTATTCCTCAAAGGACAATTTCTCGATGAAAAGCTTCCCTTCCTCCACATAAAGAAAGCTGAGCATTCTTTTGAACTTTCTCTTTCCACTTTTTTGTGTTTTAACGGTGTATTTTTAACCTTGAAATGCATAACTCTTGTCTTAAAACATTTGCATGGTGATCACGCGGCAGCCATTTGTTTAAATTAAAAAATGGATATCTGTCACCAAGGTTTCCAAATATGGTAAAAGTGAATATTCACGAGCATTGAACAATGCAGTACCCATTTTTAAGGGGTCATTTGGTGCTGGCCATGGAAATGTTTTTATTAAAAATTATTGGTATCATAACTTAGTGTCCACTCCTTATCGCGTAATAACATTCTCTTCTAAGGAGCTGGATGTTCTACAACTCATACAATTTGTATGAGATTATCCTTTATCTCGTTTAGGTGCAACAACAATTACTGACAATAAAAAAGTGACAAAAATTTTACAGTTCAAAACTGCATGGTAACGTTTACAAGTACTTGGGGAGTATTTTTTGGGAGGGTAAAGGCCATGGACCATTTCTGTCTTGCTGGTACGTATACATAGGAGGACAATACCATTTGCTTTGCTTTGCTTTGCCAACTGTCCATTTTTTTGTGTGCAGTTTTAATTACATCCGAGATATTTTGCAGTTTCCAACAGTTTATATCACGGTTATGATCACACATTGAGATAATAGGTACGTCATATAATATTATCAGATTACAACTAATTTTTCTCAATCTTTAAATTTTCAACTTTCGACTCTAGCAAATTTCGTCAAAATGATTATGAATCGGATGGCTAATATAATGAAACGTGTCTCAAAACAAGCCAAAAAGCAGTTTTATCAATCCGAGGGTAAGACAGAGGGTGCTCGAAAGGGAAAGCCAGGCCATAAGAAGCAAGTTTCAAAAGCAAGCATTTTTCCTGGAATTCCTTAGGGGGAAACAACTGAAACCCTGGAGGAGCAGAAATAAACAACTGCGAGAAATTTGCCGTAAGGAATCACCAGAACTCAGTACTCTTCATATGCTGATGGATCGGATACCACTTTTCCTTTAAGGAGACGAGATGTAAGAGTGTGGAAACTTCTAAAAGAGTACACTCCTTTAGAGAATGGCAATGGAAGGGAGGCGAGTGTTTTCTTGATGACTTTTTAACTCTCCAGAAGAGAATTATGTGCCCAAACTAAGATTGTCCAATAACTGGTTTATGTGCGTTGCATATATGTAAGTTTTCATAATAGCACGTAAGTGTGTAAAAGCATGTGATAGCGTAGCCATATGCGAAAATGCAGTGCAGCGGAGGTTTGAACACACAAATATTATGAGTTTTAATGCTGTTGTGGTCTCTTGTTCTTTGTGGGTATTGAAACAAAAATACTAATTAAAAGCGGAGACATGATGATGTTGAAGGAGAAATGATTTCTTATAATTATTATATTTTTATATTCTTGAGTCATACTAGTTACGAATTGTTGTAGGGTACAACTGCAAGCGGAAAAGACAACAAGTAATTAACAAGAGGTTTTAGTTAACAGCTGCTCTAAATCCTGTTTTGTATCTTTAGGTAACTGTCAATGTAAATTGCATTGCACTGTATCCCTCACCGATTGATAAACACATTAACTGGCCTGTTATTTTTTAGATACGATCAGAACTGCAGCTAGTGTTTTGGGTGAGGAGGATTGCTGCAAAGGCATAAAAACTGCATTCCTGGATACATGGAAGTATAAGCTTTTGAAGCTTCTAAAACAGTCTAGTGCAAAAGAAGTGCAAAACTTGCTGCGCATTATTGACGACAATGACTTAGAGGATGAAAAAGGTAACTCTGGAACTGGTGTACAAAATATATAATATTACGCACCTTTACAAAGTTTTCAAAAACTAGTAGCAGGGCCGTACCTAGAATTATTTGTCCGCAGGGGCAAACTCCGCACACCTTCACAGGGGTCTCTACTATACAGACAGGGTTTTTAGTTGGACGTTTTGTTTTAACCCCTACACAGAACGTTGCCTCTAAGACCTTAAAGGAAACAAACCACACTGATGCTTTTTGTTTTAATTGTCATGATTGATTATGGCATAAACACCTTGTTTAGTTTGAAATTGCCCCGAGGTCTCTGCTACACAATGATGATTTATGTACTATCTTTAACTCAAGCTATACTGCGAACAGCAGTTTTCACACTTTGTATGGATGGTTCCAAAAATGGGTTGAAAGCTTTCGTTAGTTTGAACAGAGATTGGCTTGAAGGGACTGAGCTAAAATTGCAGGTTTCGGTACCAGAATACCAAGTCTCAAAAACGAGTCCATATTTGGCTATTCTAGATTCTTCTCCAATTTGACTTCATGTCATAGATCTCTTTTGAAGTGCGAATGAAGTCCGTTCCGCGATGAATTAATAGCATAGCAAGGCACTTAACCGATCTTCTGTCATTGATGACCGAGTACATAACTTTAGAAGGCGTAGGGCTGAGAAGGAGCGTTCGCAAATGACGCTTCCAACATGCGTGGTTAGAAAGATCGACAGCACCTTGTGAATGGCGGGAAATTCTTGCGGACTGCAATCAGGCATTGCTCCCTCTTGTTCTGACTTTGGCTCCATCGCGTGTTTCATTCCACCTTGCCAGCTCTGCGTCAAAATTAGACTTCCCCGAGAAATCTAGATGCTTGCTGAAGTAGTTTTTGATTTTCTCGATATGCCTGTCAGTGAACTTGGGCAAGTACTGAAAGGGAACAGGTTTTGAGCGGTAATCAGGCCTTCGTGCTGGATTGAAAATCTCGTTTCAAGTTCATCGACAACGTGATCTATAAATGGATAGAACACATTTAATCTTGTAGTAGTCTGATGGCTGATCGTTGTGTGCGACGTTTGCTCGATGAGGTTGAACAGTCGCTGTACGAGGCTTTATCAGGGTGACGTTGATAGAGTCAGCTACCTGGCTGATTCGAATCCACACCTTCTGCCAGAATTCATCTCCTCTTGATGATTTAATGTATTCTTTGGAATATCTCTTCGAACACTTCAGGCGAGTGGATGTAAACAAACTTGCCGAGTTTTGACTTACTTTTTATCGCATCAACGGAACTTTACTTATCACTTCAGTTAATTACGTGTATGCAAAGAAGATTTATATAATTTTCAGCATGGCGGAAGGTCATTACATGCCACAAACCAAAGTCGACTGGACTTCAAACAATGCGTCCTCGCAATTTAAGTTATGGCGTAAAGAGGTGGAACGAATTATTGGCGGTCCCCTCGCTGCTCGTTCTGACAGAGTGAAACTGAATCACATTTACATCTGGGCTGGTGCTCACGTAGAGTCACTGATTGAGGCACGACTTAAAGAAGACCCGGAACTGAGAATCAATACACCAACTGCTCTCTTAGATCAACTGGTTGCATGTCTGACGCATTCTACTTACTTCAGAGAACAACGAGAGGAATTTTACAGCATTCATCAGAAAGGTGGGGAAAATACTACAACCTATTTTTCCCGAATCATGGAGATATATCGTCAAGCCGAATTTCCCGACAACTCTCACTTTCTTATCGTGGAAAAGTTTATTCATGGCTGTAAAAGCAGAGAATGTAAACGCAAACTCATGGCAAAGGGAAAGGATGTGACAATCAAAGACTGCCTTAAAATCATGAGAAAATTTGAAGCTGTAGAAGTCACAATGAAGAAGCTAGAAGACGTTGGTGATGCTCATGTTGATGCCTCATATGCACGTGACCCAACTAAGAAGTCACAAAGGAATGGATTCAAGAAGAAACAGGAGAAACCAAAGTTACATCAAAACAGCCAAAAGCCTGAAGAGAAGAAGTCTTGTGTATGGTGCCAAGGAGATGTTCATCCCCGTGAAAAGTGCCTTGCAAAAGATGCAACATGCAACTTTTGTAGTAAGCAAGGACACTTTGAACGAGCTTGTCTTAAGAAAAAGGGACAAGGCAAAGGATCCAAACACCAACATGCTATCGATCTCTCAGCTGAACAAGACAGTAGTGAATATGATGATGAATTTGATTTGAATGCTGTTTCAGTTCATGCCCTACACAACCACGAATCACGTGAGGTGTATGCTCCAGTAGTATTCCACTTGAAAGGCAATGCCAAGTCAACCCTCAAAGGCAAGGTGGACATTGGTGCAATGGTAAGCTGTATACCAATGTCAATGCTTCCACAAATTGGACTGTCAATGGAAGACCTTAAACCTAGTGATGCTGTCATTCGTGGTATGTCAGGAGCAGATCTTCAGAACTGTGGAATTGTATGCGTCAATGTAACCTGCAATGAGATCACCAAGAAGGCCAAGTTTTACGTCACTAAACATGACTATGCTCTCATTCCTGGTCTTGAATTTTGCAAATTGTTTAAGCTTGTAACTATCTCTCCTGTATGCACACTTCAAAGTGTATCTTTGGAACCCAACCAAGTAGAGGCCGTTCACATTACTGATGAATCAGAAGTTGATTATCACAAGCTTAAAACGAAGTAGAAGGAACATTTGGCTCTTGGGAGAAAAAACAGGTGACCCTCTAAACGATTTGAAACAAATATTCCCAGAAACCTTTGACGTTCAAGTGGGTCTTTTTGAGGGTGAGGCTAGCCTCAAGGTCTCCCCTGATGCAAAACCAGTTCAGCTGCCCCCTCGTGCTGTACCACAAAGCATTATGCCAGAACTGGAACTGGACAAGATGGAGCAAGAAGGAATCATCCGACCCTGCCCAGAAACGACTGAATGGGTACACAATATAGTACCTGTCGTTAAGGAAGATGGATCTCTAAGCTTGTGTCTTGATCCAAGAAACCTAAACAAGTACCTGATCCGCAATGTTCACTACACTGCGTCGTGGGAGGATGCTCTTCACAGTTTCAAAAATGACCAGTATTTCTCCACCCTTGACGCAAAACTTCTCACTGCATTTAACACACCCTTTAAGAAATACTGCTTTGTGCGCTTACCCTTTGGGCTCTCAGCGTCATCTGAAATCTTCTGTAAAGAAAAGGATCAGGTTCTTTCTGGTGTCCCTGGCACATTTCCCTGTGCAGATGATGTTAAAGTGCAAGGGTCCAAAGAAGAACGTCACGACATTCATCTGTTAGAAACGGTTGAGCGAGCATACAAAGCAGGGCTGAAATTTAACCCAAATAAGTGCTGCATCAAGAAACAGGAAATTGAGTACTTTGGACGTATCATCACAGGGCGTAAAACCGTGTCCAAAGAAAGTCAAGAGCATTGCAATGCTAGCTGCCCCTAAAGATAAGCAAGAGCTACAAAGCCTCCTTGGTACAGTGAATTTCATGTCAGCATTCATCCCAAACCTGACCAAGAAAACGCATCTGATGCGAAGCCTGCTAAAACGTGACGTGCATTTCTTATGGACGAGCGATATGCAAAAGGAGCTAGACACCATCAAGAATGAGATTGTTAATGCTGTTCAGCTCACTCACTATGAACCCAACAAGTCAGTCGTTATTGAAACCGATGCATCTCTGAAAGGCCTTGGTGCCGCGTTCTTATCCAAGACGGCAAACCTGTACGTTTTCTTAGTAAGGCACTTACTCCTGCTGAAGCTAACTACTCCAACATAGAACGGGAACTGTTGGCAGTCTTGTTTGCCTGCGAGAAACTGCACACATACACTTTTGGGCGGACAACCACCGTACACACTGATCACAAACCCCTACAGAACATCCTTCTGAAACCAATTAGCCTCGCTTCAGCCGGATTGCAGAGGATGTTGTTTCGTCTCTCCAAATACGACATCCAAGTGGTGTACGTTGGATCCAAGAGTGTGCTTCGCACCTTTCATCGTCATCCCCTGGCCCTCCCCGTTTCCTCCAAAAAAGTGTACACAGGTTTTGATTGAGCACGTACGGAAATCCACCTGTAGTAAATATTTTAGTAACGTCTCAAACGCAAAGTAAAATATTAGTCCTCCTGCGTAAGCGCAGAAAGAGCATAAGTTTAAACAATAGGAGTTGGCGAAAAAAACACTCACCTGCTCACAAAAGGGAAAAGGTGATAAACATCCCGGCTGTTGATATAAGAGTCAATAAGATATTTGTAAACTTCACGCGTGACGAAAAGTAAACAGAAATCAGCAAATGTGTGTTTGCCCTCGCTTTTGTCATATACCTCACGTTCATCAGCGTCATGGGTCAATAAAAAGGGCGCGAAAAGCTATGCTGGTCACATTGCTAGCAGATATTTAGCAGTGAATATTGTTTTCGAAATGAAATCTCTAAGTCTGCTCCTGTTTCTCGGAGCGGTTACCGTAGTCTTGACTGTGGCTGAGAATCCATTTGACGATAAGGCAGTCCAGGAGTACTTAGATGAATAGAAGGGTGAAACCATTGCCGAGCTTGCTGATGAAGACAATCGCCGTCCAAGTGGTCGTCGTCCAACTCCAGCTCCAACTCGTCGTCGTCCAAGAGAGCTGGTAAGATCTTCCCCCTTGTCTCCATTATTAAACAGGCTACTGGGATGTGGAAAATTAACTTCATTTGTTTAAGATTCCTTTCACCGCCCTTATGAAATAGGTTCTCTGTGTGGAGTCCTCGGAAGTACGTCGAGAAAATCGCGCTCACTCAACCAAGAAAATTGCGTATTTTATTTGGTTAATATGTGAGCGCGATAACCATTCTGTTAAAAAAAATAGCCGTCGCTTATTTCTGATGACTGGCATCAAATGAAAAAGAATGGCATCATCGATTAATAAAATCCTAGCAGACGTTGTTTTAATGTGAATAGTAACGTACCATTGAGCTATTACTGTAAAACTCACATAGTTTTATTCTTTTATCTTAAAAAGTTCAAAAAACGCAGGACCACAACCCGCTGCCCCGTCCCACCAACACGGGAAGATCTTTCTTGTCTTCATTTTGAACACTTGGACTAGGATGTCGAGACGTAGTTTTACAGCAGACGTATGTGGTGTAGTTAACTTACATGGAATCGTTTTTATACGACTGTTCAAAATGATATCTGTATTTATGACTTCACGGCGAGCTCTTTTGTGCGTTTTCCAGCCGCGGAGTGATTACCCTTTTGTCAAGAAAGTAGTCTTAATTTTTTCAGTGATGATCATTCTCGTCCCCAGAGCCCGTCGTTTCTTGGTCACGTGGTCGGTTACAAATTAAGCCGAGTGGCTCTGGGGACGAGAATGAGTGATGATTGGCCTCAAATGATAAAGAGGGGAAACTTCAATCAATGAAAATCCTGGCATGAGATAAGAAAAAGAAATCAACAAACTTTTTTAAGTATGATCGTACACGGCGAAGTATTAAAAAATTCACAGTTTATTTTCTTTTTACGCAGACGTCGTGGCTAGTCCTTAACTTGTGATTGACAGCCCAACGGTATTGGAAAGTGGACTTGTCCCATTAACAGCAAACTGGATGTAACGAAGTAAAATGTAGTTGTCAAATTAGGGTCAGTGTTACTGTTGATTGAAATACAGCATTCAAAAGATATCTTTTGGTTGTACTCATGTTTTTTAAAGCGCTAACCAAAAGTATATGGAGCAAGGGCAGGCAAGGGGTTAACCTCTCCCTTGGAATCATTTTTTGACTCGCCCCAAGTCTCGGTCAGTCGAAAGTCCAAGTCGATCGCACAGCAGGCTGCAAGGAATATAATAGAAGTTTTCATTGAGAGAGCCTATGCTAATCACTCTACTATCAAGTTTACTACTGAAGTATCAGAAATAGAAACTACATTCTTGGACACAACAGTCTATAAGGGAAAACGAATAGAGAAAAAAGAATCCTCGATGTGCGTACACATTTTAAGCCTACTAAAATATTTCAGTGCACACACTTGAACAGCTGTCACCCAGCGGGCGTTAAAAAAGGTTTTGTCCAAGGAGAAGCTCTCAGGCTTCTAAGAACAAAAACTCTTCCAAAGAAGTTAAACATGAAAGGAGGAAGCTCTCTGGCAAAAATTGAGTTCGTAGAAAAAGTTTCCACCCTTTGTCACGCAATTTCAACCGTCATTTCCAAACTTGAAAAACATACTTATGGACAAATGGCATCTAATACAGAACAAGCCATGACTAAGAGAGATATTCAAGGAGCCTCTCTTGTTCTCTCATAGAAAACGAAAATCGCTAAAAGACATACTTGTTAAAACAAAACTTTAAAGGCTTAGCTTTGAAAGACATAATGCTCGGTAGAGTGTAAACATGGCATAAATTTCGTACTATTAAACAGCTGTGTGAATTGATCACGTGACAACTGTTCTCGGAGTGACGAGAATTGCGAGAGCAAACGTGTACCGGAACTAGGTTGTGACAATGTAATCGACCCACAATCCTGGACAAAACTCCTTGGGACAGTACTTTAATATTCCTTTTATTCTATCATTTCTCGGTTCCTTCTTAAAATAGTGCATCCTTTTCGAAATTTTTTTGCAGTTCTCCTTCCCCCTACCCTATAAAAAGGTGAAACTTGAAAAAACATTCTGGATGCAGTACGCGCCCAACATTGTTTGTGGGGTGAAGGGAGGAGTTGGGACCTGTGTGAATTGGAAAACGCCCCAGAAATGCAAGTGTCCCAAGACTTGTCTGAAAAAGAGGTGGAAAGAAAAAAGGCAATTTCGAGGGGTTTTCAAGCCTGTAAAAGTGTTTTTTCGGGCTAATCTGATGAAAGATCGTAGTTGAATAAACCTTTTCGTATCTTTTCGGAGTTTTCTGAAAGTGTTTGATGAATTCGCTCGAAACAAATGATATACACCAGAAATTGTGGTATCTCATAGCGGTGGTGCTTTATTCCAAAGGATAGCATACCGTAAAATTCCGAAAATAAGCCCCGGGGCTTATATTTTTCAAAGGCCCTTTTAGAGGGGCTTATATATGGAGGGAAATTTGCGTTTCAAAATCGATTGGGCTAGCCTTATAGTTGGAAAAAATTTACCGTTTTTGCTTTGTTTTATTTTGTATTTGAGGGCAATTTCCAAGCACAAGCCCCCGCCACCCCCCCCCCCCCCCTTGGGGGGCTTATACTTGGAGGGACGATTTAACGGTGGGGTTTTTGCGTTACTAGTTTGGGGGACTTATACATGGAGGGGCTTATTTTCGGAATTTGACGGTAACCTTAAACAAGACTCAGGTCCGAAAACGGTTTAGGGAAGCAACGAGTTACTAATATTATGGTGTTCACAGTAAGAATTTCCGCAGGCCAAAGAACTAGAGTTGTGGATATACGACAAAGCACGAGGTGATTTACCATGGTATAAAAGTTACTCCGAGATGTAAACATTACAGTGGCCCAGTACTCAACATGACCACCGCGTATGTCAAAAAATCCAGTGGGCTTGGGCCCTACATAACACTACCTAGCCCTATATAGCGCTATAGCCTACATACCCCTACATTGCCATACAAAGCCCTACATAACCCTACACAGCCCTACATAGCCGTACATAACCCACCTTTTGACGATTCGTATGAATATGTAGGGCCCCGGTGCTCGAGGGAAAATTAAAATTAACGACCAACGAGGGTGTGGATAAGCCTTAAGAGAACACATACTACAAGAGACATCTATAGAAGAGCTAGGGATCTAAATAAGTGCCAGGGATGTCGTGTTGTCTTTTAACAATACGATTTCTGAAAGGTCAGTGTCACGGAATTTTTTGTAAATTTATTTATGCACAGCCCCAAGTGATACCTTATCGGGCAAATATAGTGTCGAAAATAACTTTAAGTGACACCAAAATCGGCAATTTACATCACTAAGGGAAACGACGAGCATCCCCGTCATTTTTATGTGGGTGTCACCCCTAGGGTGTATAACTATGTAATAAATACATCAATAAGAGTTTACGATTTGGCATTAAATCTTTTAGGTTCTTTGATTAATTGTGCCAATTGATAAGTGACCCATCAAGTCCATTAAGGTCGTTGCTCATTTCAGTCTGAAGGACTGACAAATCCACGGCAGAGAACGTTTAAATTTTATCATCCGTAAATGACCTTCATATACTATGATCTAAATGTAAGCAATTTTGTAAGTCATTAATGTAAATAAGAAACAAGAGTAGGCCTAATAAAGAGCCCTGTGGAACTCCACACACGATACGATTCTTAACTGACGAAACTCCATTTACCATGCAAAATTGCTGCCTGTCTTTAGGTAAGACCTGAACCAAGTGACGGTTTGACTCTGCACCCCATAGTCAGACAGTTTTTTCAACAAGATAGCAGGGTCAACAATGTCAAATGCCTTCTTAAGATCAAGGAGAATAACACCACTCACCATACCTCTATCAATATTAAGACGCCCAGAAGCGCAGTTACGGTTGATAAAGTGATCTAAATCCAGATTGACGAAGCTGAATAAGGTTATTTTCTGTACATCTGCTCATAATCTAATCGTCCAAAACTTCTGGCAACAGTTGGTAAGACAGAAATCTGTGTAAAGTTATTTGGATCATTACGTTCACCTGCTTTAAAAAGCGGAGAGACCTTTGCATTTTTCCAATCATCTAGAAAAGTGCTTGTAGTATTAAATCGAAAGATTGAAAAGGTCGGCTAACGGTTTAGAAATAACTGGAGAAGCTATTTTTAATATCTTATTTGGGATGATATCATGACCAGTCGCCTTTGCAACATTTACTTCTTGCAGCTTTTTAAACACGTCATAGATGGTGCTTTTCTTTAGTTCAAACGTAGAATTAACACGCTGTTGGGAATCAACTGGATTTACATCACATTCCATCGTAAGAATCGCAGATGCAAGTTTCGGACCAATGTTTTTAAAGTGAATATTTAAACATTCAGCTGTGAAGGGCTATGTACGGCTATGTAGGGTTGTGTAGGGCTATGTAGGGCAACGTAGGGCTGCGTAGGGCTATGCAGGGCTGTGTAGGGCTATGTAAGGCTTTGTAGAGCTATGTACACCTGTAGGGCTATGAAGGGCTTCGTAGGGCTATGTAGGGCTATTTAGGGCTACGTAGGGTTATGTAGGGCTTTGTACAGCTATGTAGGGCTATGTAGGGCTTTGTGCTTTGAAAGGTTGTGTAGGGCTATGTAGGGATATGTATGGCTATTTAGTGTTATGTCGCGCTTTGTAGCGTTATGTAGGGCTATGTAGGGCTGTGTAGGGATATGTGGGGTTATATAGGTTGTGTAGGGTTATGTATGGCTATTTAGGGTTGTGTAGGGCTAGGCTATGTGGGTAATTTACGGCTATTTAGGGCTGGTTATGTAGGGCTATTTAGGGCTACGTAGGGTTATGTAGGGCTTTGTACAGCTATGTAGGGCTATGTAGGGCTTTGTAGGGTTGTGTAGGGCTATGTAGGGATATGTATGGCTATTTAGTGTTATGTAGGGCTTTGTAGCGTTATGTAGGGCTATGTAGGGTTGTGTAGGGATATGTGGGGCCATATAGGTTGTGTAGGGTGATGTATGGCTATTTAGGGTTGTGTAGGGCTAGGCTATGTGGGTAATTTACGGTCATTTAGGGCTACGAAGGGTTGTGTAGAGCTTGCATTGTTATGTAGAGCTATGTAGTGTTATGTAGGGGAGTTATTTTTACTCCAAAAAGGAGTTTAAAGAACTCTTTTTCAGGAGTAAAAATGACCCCAGATATTGAGAAGTTAAAATAACACCAAAAAAAGAGTTATCCTGTACCTAAACTTTTTACTCAACTTTCAGAGTTAAAGTAACTCCAAAAAGAGTGAAAACAACCCACGTAAGGAGTAAAAATAACCCCATTTTCGGAGTTATTTTAACTCCAGACTGGGAGTAAAAAGAACTCTTTTTCAGGAGTAAAAATGACCCCAAATTTGGAGTTAAATTAGGAGTTACAGTAACCCCAAAAAGGGGGTTATCCTGTACCTAAAATTTTTACTCCATTTTTGGAGTTATAATAACTCCCTAAAAATTACTGTGTAGGTATCCTTAATTTCCCAGGCTTGTAGTCGTTGTTTGAATTATGTTTAGAAGCTGAATACAATAGCTACGGTTAATCTTTATAAATTCCTTGAGGACTCCATTTTGCTTCTTGGCCACGCATTTAGATAACTGGATGGTCGTTATTGCCTTAATTGTCTATCCATCCTCTTTGTTAAAATGGCGTTCGATCGTACAAATATATATAAACGAGCTAGTTCATTGCTGTTTCACAGAACATGTAATGGGTAAGGTGTAGCAGTTGTGTTATGTCACAGTGGCCATGTTGAATTAGCCGATTTTGGTAATCACTCTATGTAATCACTCTGTGTAAGCATATGTAAGGCTGATGTCGTTCCCAGGGTCTCTGAGGTAATAGAAGGTAAAAGGGCATGGTGACGAGATTCGACGAGCAGTGGCAGCGCAGGTGTTGCGCAGGTGAAGCAACACAAGGTGTGCTAGGGAAACACACCTAATTTTAGAGTGATATGGATTTTTGTACTTATTGAATATTTCAAAGGGATGTGCAAGGATAGATGGAAGAGTATTCATTCCAGAAAGGATACTCGAAGACTGATTATTGGACTTTTGCGTGGATAGCATACTATTTCGCTGTTTTTATGATGCTTAAAACTTCGTTTCAAAATATTCCGAAAACGCTCTCATAGAATTTGTTCAAACTTTGCCATAATTGAGGCAATTATGGCAGGTACATACTCCCTTAAGCGATTTCTCAAAAAAAACTCCTGGTACAGAGAAACACAAAGATAACTAAAAAAACGTAATGGCGTCGTTGCATTGCCATGGCGACTCCGATTGCAATAAAACCCAGATCATAAGAAATTTTCATCTTTATATAATACAGTTGTGGTAACCTTTTTCCCCTATCTTTACTCATGGCGACGTAGTTAATGCTCAAACTTGGGAGGTATCCTCCCTAAAAAATCCAGTCGAGCCACCTTAAAGTTTGGTGTTTAGCAAATAACCTCCGTGAGAAGTAAAAAATCCTGTATGTTTGAATTCAAATAAAACGTAAATATATTTCAAACTTTGTATTTTCAATAGCCGTGATAAATTATTTAATAAAAAAGTTCTAAATAACTTACGTTAACCTTAAGTAGCTTCGTAATGCTGCTTAATATCATATTTCGACGCTAGGAAAGTTTGGTGAATTAATTAATGCGCACGGTACTTACCTCCATAACTAGTACATTCCAAAAAAGAAAAACATGAGGCTTAATTTTTTACACAATATTCTGTCGCACTGAAATGTACTAGTCATTGAGGTATGTACCGTGCGCATTGATTATCAAACATTAAGCATAACGCCAAAACAGTGAATTTTGTCACGTAGATTTTTGGCCGGTTCGTGGGCTAGGTTCGTCTTGAAATTTCAAGGTGTTAAAGCGAATCAATCTTAATGAAAGTTTCAGACATTAATACATACATTATGAAGATTATGGGATTTGATTTTAAAAAAATTCGTTCGAGTAGTTTCAGAGATAAACAAAAAAGAGCTGAAAGTCAAGATTTAGAATAAAGTTGCGCTTAGACAGGTGATGAGAAAGAAGGCTGGTTTTCAAGATCTCAAGATCTACCAAGCGTTTATTTTACCCCACTTTGACTAATGTAGCTCCGTATAGAGGTTGCTAGGACTGTATCTACCTGGGTTAACAAAAACAATGTCTCTCAACAAAACAAAAACTAAACCTCTGTTTATTTTGACTCAACCGAATCACAGTACTTTGACCAGCTCGGCACTCACTGTCCAAATATGACTGATGGTAGATCTACTGAACAAGTGAACTATGACATAATTCTTGGCGAGATGGTAGACAGTGACTTCTCCTGGGAGCACCATTGGTCAACACAATCTGCTCCATTATCTAAAGAAGACTCTCTCTTCTCAGTCGTGTCTAACCATAAATTAATTTTGTCTTAACAAATACTTTACTTATTGTTATGCAGCCTGAAGTAACTGTTCCCACCATCTCCTGTTATGGCTCCTTCGTCTCCAGAAGTGTGCTCGGCGTGACTCCTTAATGCCGACTTGTCTTTTATAGGCATCTTTTGTAGCTACTGCGCATGCGCGAGTAGCTACAATGCTATCGTTTTGATGGAT